>CM076087.1:27301832-28551832 GCA_038088585.1 Chrysina gloriosa | reverse complement strand
CAAGAAGACCTAAAGATAGCAGAAAGAAAAGTTTTAAGAGCAATATTAGGGCCGCACATCACAGAACAGGGAGTAATAAGACCGAAAACTAACAAAGAAATAGAGGATCAACTTGGGGGAGAAAATATTATAAGATACACTAAAGCTCAACGGCTCCAATAGGCAGGCCAAATCATGAGACGGAAACCAACGGATATGATAAGAAGGATAACCCAGTGGATTCCGATATGGCCCAGAGGTAAGGGACGACCAAGGAAGAGATGGAGAGATGCCGTGAAGGAAGACCTAAAAGTGATGAAGATAACCGATTGGAGATTAAAAGCAAGGGACGGGAAAAAATGGAGGAAAATAACACAGGCCGCCAGGACTCATGGCAAGCTTTAGAACACAGGGAGCAAGAGGGAGAGGTTCATCAAAAGAACTTCAAAAACGTCATAAGACGTTAGCCATAGCCCAACGGGCTGAAAGGCTTGATGATGATGATGATGATTACTGTATGAATTTTAGAAAAGGGTTTGGATTACTTTGATAACGGACCCGAACTCTTGCGTTTTGGACTTTTGATCAGATATTTTTGGCTGAACACTAGACTCAACGTTCAATTTCTAATTTTTAGGTTTAACCCTGTTACGTTTGAAACTCTATTATATATAGATTCATAGCGGAATTATTTGTTACTAGTAAAGTAAATAATTCTAAAATACTTTGTTAGTATTTCTATTTACTTGGAATTTTGTTGATACTATCAAATTTACACATGTATTGTGTATAACACTAGTGCTTTCTAAAACATAAGAAAATTTAAATATGTTTGATAAATGTGATCAGATATTCACCTAACCGGAAATTTTATTGCAGCCCTTTTCCATTGGCGCTTTTATGTAAGTCGAAATTAAAAAATAACGTAAGGTGATAACCTTAGTTTTGTTCCTCACTATGTTCGATTCGGTCAGACAACAGAATATTTAAATATTTCTTCTATTCTTTGAAATACCTGAATCATTATCATAAATCGAAATCTGTCTAAATTCATTATTACTGGTGGTGCCTTCGGGCTTCGATATGTATAGAAAACAAAACGATAACTTCAAATTTCAAACTTCATTTCCAGGAAATCGAAGATATTTTAACAGTTGATTATCTTCCAAAGAGATACATCGCGAAATCATACCCCAAATTCGAAGGTGTTCATCGATGTCCTTTTGGCAAGGAATTTCTTTGGCCAATTTACTATGTTATGTATGTCACAAACAGCCGTTTCTTAGAGATATAACTTATTAACTTCATAAGATTAGATTAAAATGGATAAGATTTTATCTTCAAGTCATCAACTTCGGTAATAGAGCTTTCTTTCGGCGATTTATCGCAATTGGTCACGACACATTTTGTTTAGTTTACAGATAAATATTTCCTAGAGAATCGTATGCTATTGAACAAGAGAAACCGTGGCAAGCTCGAATAACATCGGAGCACAAAGTTCGCTTTTATTAAATTTATTATTGAGTCATATGTTCAAAACTGATGGAGATTCCTTCAAAATTCCATCATACAAAGCTTCTCTTCCAAAAGATTTCTTCCCGAATAAATGATGGGACTGACTTATAAGATACTCGTCAAAACTATTCATTTATCATCCGAAATCACAATCTGAATTCGATAGTAGTCGTCTATAGGTATTCCAAGCAACTGTACATTGACTTCTACTCATTATTAATCGCCTTCTTCTGTTAATTCATGTTAATGAATTCGAGTACTGTAAAAACTATAGGTAACGATTCTTATGCCGAATAGTAGCGTCTTTGAAAGCTCCAATATTTCTAATAAGGGCAGTTAATACACTTTTAACTTAGCGGTAGGCCAAAATAACTAGCCATAACTTACGTAGGATTGTTCTTTCAAAATAAGAATATATATATTTTTTAATTTTAATCTGCCTTGCATTGTTAAGATTGTACCAACTATCATCCCGCCCCCATACCTCCAGGATTACCTCAACGAAGTTTCACAACCTTACCTTTCACAGCCATAGTCTCCGTACAACAAAGAAATCATAAAAATTCACTCCTCGTCATGTTATTGGCTAAATCATCGGATAGGTATTGACTCGCTTGTTGGATTTCATCACATGTCCGTCATTAAAGTAATTTATTATCTACTTGAATCTCAAACACGATGTGTGCCGATCTAGGAGGCGCACGTTGCCCGTGTAATACAATAACAACAATAATTGATTAAATGATATACGGCATACTCGATGTTATTATACACATTAGATCACGGGCGATTTCATTGTTTCGTTCCGGCCACAGGTAGTCATTATTTTCAGCACACGTACACTACATATGTCCATATAATGCCCGTACTTACAGACGTATTTTTATGTCGACTCCCTTAATGAATTGACGTAGGCAGACGAAGGTAGACAAAACGTCCGTTCCTACGCACATTAGGCACGTATGTAGCTACGTTTATGAAAGGAAGAAAAAAGATAAATTATCGTGGCCATTTTTTACACGCGCCCGTCCGGACTTGTTTAATTTTTTTAATGAAAGCCGCCGCCGTACACGGTACACGGAGATCACAAAAAGCGCGCTTTAATCCCGGAATGCCTACGTTTCGACGTCCACAAATGAAGATAAGTTGACACAGAAGCACGCACGCGAAGAAAAAGCCGCCGGACGACCACGACTGATGATGCTCTCTCGTCAAAGGAATGTACTCACTCAACCATGTATTTGCTTAAGCAAATGAAGAAAGGCTTACTAGTTGGTCGGTGCCTTCTAAGAATCACATTTTTTTCTAAACTATAACTTGAAGTATCTAACGTCTAATTAAAATTTTCTAGAAATAAAGAAAACGGCTGGCGATCATTACCTAAACAAATAATCCTGCATTTGATAAAGGTCGATATTGTGGTCAAGTCAAACGTATTGATTCATTTCTAGTCAATATATCTCGTGAGCTTTGAATCCAGAACGATTGGCTTAAGCTCTTAGGCATTAACGATTTCATTTTAAGAAATGAAGATCAATTTATTCCGTAAAAGTAGACTCATTTCTCATCGTTATATCTGATGCATTGTGATCGAATTGTGATTAGCAAAACACTTGTTATACTTTAACACATCCTCTGGAAAATAATTGTCAGTTCCCCTTGAACTTTTGTCATTTAATTCCTGCCAGTTTCTTTAAGCTAACTCACGTAACACGGGATAAAGTCGAGACTCAAGATGAGTGAGTTAATTCTAATCGTTCTTGAAATAGTTTCTTTTGGGAGGAAAGCACGACGGCATTTATTCTCACATCTTCTCTGTAACTCATGCCTTCAACTACCTAGTAGAACACAATTATGTCGATCTTCAAACGAAAGTGATCCAATGATGTCACCTTTCACCGATGAACGGATTCGTTCTCAGTAACTTCCCAAAACTTGTTTACATTGTTGATGCAGTTTCCTACTGAAATTAGTATGTTATTTGCGAAGTAAAGGTATGCCACTTTTTGAGACACACTGTGTATTTGAAAAAGGTAAAACTGATATTGTAGAAACAATGTCGATTATATATACACTATCCCAACCAGTTTTCAAAATTATCATTAGTTTAAAGGTGGAAAATTCTTGAGTGTAAAATCGAACAGCAAATCGAAAAAAGAACAATCACCGTTTCCTAATAAAAGCATAAATAAAAATGCGTACAGTAAAGAATGAAGAAAAAAGATTGGAAGAACGTAAATTCCTTTACAAAATTTTTCATCTTGAAGGTATAGCTCCTATAGTCCAATGCAAGTTTGGAAATGTATAATTTGTTAACGAAATGAAAAATTAACAAGTATGTTTTAGCAAAAACCACACTTCAAATTTCTTTTCAAAAAAGAAATGCGTGTAGCTACGAATAAGCAAAAACAATTTCAGCGAAGGAAACGACCAAGTACAAAGACGCATAAGTTTTTTAATATATGCACATGGATTCTGAGCAAACACCAAACTTGTTGACAGAACCGAGATTATGATCTTTGCCGCTCTAGGGTAGGAGCGCTTTCTCCGTTTGAATAAAACTTTGAAGAATTTTTACCGTAAAGTTCAATATTTGTCTAGGACGCTGAAACAAATGGAAATTAATACAAGCATATAGGCAATATAGACATTTATATGTATGGCCATGCGTTATGTTATGAATATATTGACCTTCTATCCTCCTTTGTTTTCCGTTACTTTCTGCCGCTTACGTCTTTTACATATTGGAGACACACGAGAAGGAAGAGTTTTATCGAGGAAGCAGATATGCATACTCTTCATATGTGGAAAATATTGAATTCGAATATTTGGACAATATTTTAAGGAGGAAATAAATAAATATAATAATACAAGATAGTGGTTTCGACTTACTTTTTAGCATGCATTTAATTATTTATTCTAGATGTCTCCATTTAGGTAGTATTTGTACTGCTAATTAGAAATAGCTTGAAAAACCATTAACAAAGTTATTACACATTTGACCAGATTTCCCGTTGTACTATCCCACATAAAATTCAATCAAGATTCAACAATTACAACAACTTTCTGTGAAAGTTAGCCAATAAATAAATCTCAATGGGGCTATTTATGTGGGAGTTATGCAGATTTTAGTACTTTTCCATTTTAATTACAACAACTTTTTCTATTTTGTAACACTTGGTGGTTCAAAACAAAAGTCAGCTCAGCTATATATAGTTATTTCTAAATAAGTTACTTGCTCTTTGGATATTTTTACGTGTACCGAAATCAATCCATATTTTTGAACATATGTATGTATCTTTCAACAGACAAATTACATTGTTCGAAGTGCAGCGCGTTAGGTACGTTATCTTTGATTTGTGGGCTCAAAAGGAGGGGGTTAGGTGTGGAGTATATGACACATGAGCTATGAATTTGATATTGTGATGTTACGGCTAACAAATAATTTGTGGCACCACTAGTACTGAAATATTTTGATATAATCTGAATCTAACACAAGTTATAGTACGAGGATATGGTGGCATTCAGAAAATATGTATGTATACTTAAATAAGACAACTTTTCCAAAAATCATGAAACTCAATAATATACCCTCAAAACTATGTAACGTGTCAGATTTTGGTAACAATTTTGTATATCTATCAAGATAGGTTGAATGTTGTTAGATTTTGTCAAAACTTGAAAAAATGGAAATCGAAGAAATATCCAATTTTCCCAAAACTTTTATCAAACTAATGAGAAGCTAATTTTGATAAAATTATCAATATTCTTAAAATTTTAATGGGCTTGAAATAGAACTAAAAGTTAAATGCATTTAACACTGATTTTATTGATCTAGTACACGCTGAGATACGAAGTACGTCCAGAAAGTAAGTTCCGTTTCAATTTAACTACGCTGCAGCGCTGCGATCGCAGTTCCGCACATGCGCGGTAGACGCTCTGTATCAAGGAGAAGAAACGTGCGCCATTTTGAGATCGCTGTCAGCCACGTACACTTTGTTGTGCTTGTTTAAAATGTCGGTGTTGATTGAAAATCCCGCCGCTTGTGAAATCAGATCTGTGATTCGTTTTCTGAATGCTAGGAAAGTGAAACCAATTGAAATTTATGGGCAAATTTGTGAAGTTTACGGACAAAATGCGATGAGTGATTCAATGGTGAGAAGATGGGTCCGACAGTTCAATGAAGGACGTAGTGAAGTGCACGATGAAGAACGAAGTGGGCGTCCATCTTTGGTTACAGAACAATTGGTTTACGCCATTGATGACAAGATCCAGGAAAACCGCAAGTTTACAATTAGTGCTCTCGCTATGGAATTTCCCCAAATCTCACGATCACTAATGCATGAAATTGTTAGCGAAAAACTGAAATTTCGTAAACTTTGCTCACGTTCGGTACCAAAGATTCTTACTGAGCAACACAAAACAAAACGGATGGGTAGTGCACTTCAATTTTTGACCCGTTATGATGAAGGCGGCGAAGAATTTCTGACACAGATAGTAACAGGAGATGAAACTTGGGTTTCTTACGACACCCCTGAAAGTAAGCGGCAATCAATGGAGTGGAGGCACACTTCATTCCCAGCAAAGTTTAAGCCGAAACAAATCTTGACACCTTGAAAAATGATGTGCACAGTGTTCTGGGACTGGAAAGGCATCTTACTCATTCATTTCTTACCGCGTGGTCAAACAATCAAAGCAGATGTTTATTGCGAGACACTTAGGAAATTGCGCCGCGCAATACAGAATAAGCGCCGAGGATTGCTGTCAAAAGGTGTTGTTTTTCTTCACGACAACGCACGACCACACACTGCAAATCTGACGAAAAACCTCCTACAGGGATTTGGCTGGGACGTGTTTGACCATCCTCCGTACAGCCCTGACCTCGCTCCTAGCGACTTTCATCTGTTCTTACATCTCAAGTCTTTCCTTGGCGGTCAACACTTCAACAATGACCAAGAGCTGAAAGAAAATGTTTCCAACTGGTTGAAGACACAGCCGGCAAACTTCTATGAAGAAGGTATACAAAAACTTGTGCCACGCTATGACAAATGCCTGCAAAATTTCGGCAGTTATGTGGAAAAGTAGTTTAAGAGTTGTAGAATTTTGTGCAATAAATAATTTTTCTGTATCTGTACACAATTTAATTTTATTACCAAGCGGAACTTACTTTCTGGACGTACCTCGTATTTAAGTCAATGCAAGACATAAAATCATAATAGATACTTTTCCTGCAAAAATTCAAAAAGAAAACTTGGGAAAAAGTTCATCATTTGGCTAAAATTTTCCATAGGTATGTTACCGAAATTGTATAATGCGTTTGCATATGAAAGAATGTGAAAATATAAAGCCGACAAGAGTTAAGATGCACAGCCAATTCTGTCCAAAATTATTAAAACAGCAAGTACCTAAGTCAAATTTGTTCTATACTGATGTTTTTAGGGTTTTATTGAGTTGGCAAGAACGTAATTTCGATAGCCACACATCGAGAACGTTGTCGATGTTATGACCTTTCCCTTTTGGCATTCGATATCAATCAATTTAGAAGCAAGTTGTGGGTAATATTGTTTGTAACTATTAGTTTAGGGTCAATGTTCACATGGAGCCCAAATGACGAACATTTTTGGCATATTTTACTTTTTTACTTCCGCAAAGCAAATAATGCTGCTGAAGCTCACAAAGGGATATGAGATCTTTATAGTGTTGACTGCATAACAGAGCGCACGTGTCAGAATTGGTTTAGAAAAATCCGTTCTGGAGATTTTTCATTCAAAGATTCAAAGATGACAAACATTCCTACTAGTGATGACCAAATGAAAGCCTTAATTGGCGAGAATCGTCATATGTCTGTTGGAGAGATCGCACTTTTATTCTTCTCGTAATTCCTTGTGCCCTGTCAGAAGGATACAGGCGCTCACATAGAGATAACGATGTCACTTACACCGATTCATCATCGGAAAAACAGACGAAAATGGCCATTGAAGTTGGATAAGCCAACACCCCTATGTTTGATGTAAATATTTCTGAGTTTCAGGTTCAGCTGGAATGGTCTACAACAGCCATTCATAAATATTTTTGTCATGCACCCCCATGTCGCAGCCAAGCAACCTTTTTAGAAAATTAAATAAAAAGGTCCGAGTTTTATACATAAAGAATATATACGAGATCTATACATAAAGTAATGACACTGGTAGCGTAGTCGTCGATCTGGCAACACTCGTAACGCAGGACTTGGAGGGAAGGTAGGTGAACATGTGATACACCATCAGTTGGAGCTCGCTAGAGTCACATTGTTGGTCCGTAGCGATTTTTTCGTGGAGCAGAATTTGCTTGTTCGCTGCGACAATAAGTGAGACGAATTTCGAGCAACGGTTATTTTTGCTTTTCTTGGTCCTGGATAACTTCGACTGTATTATCCCATGCCCTGATGTTTGTTTTTTGGGTCGTATTCAAACACCATTCAAGTCTCGTCACTGGTAATGACACGTTCCGAAAAATGAGGATCATCTTCCATCGATTTCAAAAAGTCAACCCATCTGTTCCTACTCATTTCGCTGTGGTCTGGCGTTAGGTTTCGCGGAACGATATTTGAGCAGATTTTTCTCATCCCCAATTTATTGGTCAAAATCTGATGAACGGTGGTATGATCCAAATTAAACTCTGCCCCGGCCATTTTGATTGCCAACCGGTTATCTGAACGCACAGCATCCGAGATTCTGTCGATATTTGCATTGGTTTTTGAAACAGAAGGTCTATCGATTCTTTCTTTCTGCAAATACCTTAAACAACCGAAACATCTGGGCCCTCGATAAAACATTGTCTCCGTAAGCCCGCCGAAGTTTTGCAAAAGTTTCCGTTGTACTGTGCCCAAGTCTAAAGTAAAACCACACACCGTTTCTCGAAATTCGTATCACTCATTGTCAGAACGCGCAAGCAAAACCTGCTTCGCTAAAACAATCGCTGCGGACAAACAACGTGAGTTCTAACACAAGTTCCTGCTCACACTGATAGCGTATCACATGTTCATCTGCCTTCAAGTTCCGTATCACCAGTGTCATCGCAGTGCCCGACCGAACACTATGCTACTAGCTTCATTCCTTTATTGATGCACCTCGTAATTCTAAAACAAGGGCCGTGGATCTCCGGTAAAA
The DNA here is from genome assembly GCA_038088585.1 of Chrysina gloriosa. Lineage (NCBI taxonomy): Eukaryota > Metazoa > Arthropoda > Insecta > Coleoptera > Scarabaeidae > Chrysina > Chrysina gloriosa. Next base: position 28,543,190 of record CM076087.1, on the reverse strand, counting down.
TGGCTTCGGACTCTTGGGTCCAGGTATCACCAATTGCAATACGCTTATTTGCAATAAGCTCGAATTTGTACAGGGATCATGCCAAGCGGCGATGGACTCACTCAAGTGTTAGTCTGAAGATAGGGTGGATGCCAAACTAAGAACAAAAGGGAAGTCGCGAAGGACATTTCTGATTTCCTAATTTCCCTCCACTTTATCCAATTTTGTTTGTTTAGTTCCAATTGAAAAAATTTACATTAGCAGATATTAAGCCCCTTCTGCTATCGAAAGCAAGATACTGTCACTGTCTAATAAAAAATTTGAATTTTCTGAGCTCATATATTCTCGTTTAGACTCGAATTCCGTTAGGAAAAGTACTACCGATTAACTATCTACTACCAAGAGATAGTAGGTACGAGTACACCAACGCTATCAGATCTTGAAATAACCGATACACATACATACATACATATGTATGTAGGTATATTGAATGAATGAAACCGGAGAGTGGCAGGCGAACCGGAGGAACTCGTACCGGGGTAATAAACCACCATTTACGGTTACTAAAACTTGAACTTGTATAATCTGTCGACCCGTAACACATTCGACATGCCGTAAAATACGCCCACCGAATTCGAACATTTTCTATTTGGACTTGACGCGTTGTGTGTGCCTGTCTACCTTACCTATGCCAGTGCACACAGTAAGTATACAACGTATGTACTTATACCGCGCACTCGACGACGATAAAATATATGATAATGCGGCACAAGTAGCGATGGCGAGTTACGCAATCCGGCTTTAAACGTGCTTTTTTCAGTTTGTACGAGCGCACATGTTGCGCGTCTCGTGTATAGATTTCCTCGTGCCGGTGTCAGTGTCAAAGCTTTTGTACACGATCAATAATCAAATATTTGCGATGCACTAACAAAAGTAGCAGTTCGAAATGGATGAATGCACATAAAATTATTGTTTTAATGTGATGAACGTTTGCCACTAGTGTTGGAATAGATATGTATGCGGACGTATAGAACCATACGATTACGTAAGAAAGCTGACTTGCATTTCTTAAAGTGGTGGATTGTATATTTTATTTTGGAAGTTAGGTAAATGTTTAAAAGCTGCTAATACTATTGGTAGTAAAATCTATTTACTTCGTTAACCAAATATTTAAATTTTCTTTTCGATACATGGAAAATATGTTCTTGGTGCCTGCAATATGTGTGTTAATCCTTGCCAGATTCCTTGTCAAACTTATTGGCAGCAAAAACAAACCCAATGTCTGATTTTGCAGTTACTTGAAAACCTAATCTGCGAGTAAAATTTAATCATAGCAATTTTAGCCGGATATTTTCGATCAAATCAATCTTAGTTGAATTTTGTATGTTCCCTACGATGCGAAGTTGTCCTACAACATTTCGAGATTGGATGAGCTTGGATTTCTTAACTGATTTTCTTTTATATAGATCGCATTTTTTTCTATATATATTTTCATTTCATGATATCCTCAAGCAAGACCTTTATGTATTTTGTACGCAAAACCCGCATTCCTCCTATAAAATCTTACATTTCGTAAGAACCAAGCATCCATCCGCAACATTTGCAGAGAGTAGCTTTCAATTATGCACTTACATCTAATCCATGCTGTCGTTTCCGTTTTATGTAACATCGTCGAGCTCGTTCAGCGATTCTACATATTTCACGAAATTGACGTCTTATCTAGAGAATCCCACATAATTGGCGTGTAATGTTCTGCAGCTTATCGATCAAAATGCACATAACTTATCGATTTTGTAAGAGGACGTCTGGGGAGACACTAACGAGTCGGCACGTCGGGTGGTAGCGTCATTGCCTAACATTATTGACTCGCCCATTAACCGGGTCTCGATGATTGGACGGAATATTTCAGAGAGCACCGTGGCGTTCCTAGTGACAGGTGTTCGTCCATATAAAAAGTGAGATACACGTACGGAATTATGCAGATATGCATGGACGTAGAAACGAAATAAGAACAAGTAAGTGAAACCATAAAGTAAATGCCTTAAAAATCGGTTAAAAAGCGATGCTTTTTGAAAACATCAATTTTACTTTTCCTCATAGTTTCTAGCAAGTACATCCTTCTCAATATGTTCTCAATCTAAATCATATCACCAAAAGAATGTCAGACAAGTTTCGAGGGAAAATGAAAAATACGTAGTAATTAACAAAAAATGGAGACGATTCAAACGACCTATCCAGTTTTGAAAACGTCGATGTTTCTTTCTCCAAAATAGATCATAGAAAATCGTTGGGTGCTAAAGTTTGGAAATTTGTAGAATAAATTACATAGGAATTACTTACAGACCCGGCACGTAATTTCCCGAAAGGGATACGTTCTCTTAGTGAGGGGATATTTAATTTTAAACCCATTCAAATGATTTCTTATCTGATTTATCTTTTCCAATTTCGAAACAAAAAGCATCATAACGATAACGCTTAATATTGAGCCTTTCCCATTAACAATCATCTATTCCCTTGAGCCTGATTTGAGATTTGTAATACTGCGTTCAAACGTATTTTACAGCTATGAATTGACACAAAAATGTATATATGATTCCGAGGCGATTGTCACCAATCGAACTATCCGTTATACACACAATTTTTTTCATAAACTATCTTAATGCAAAATATTACAGAATCTTTAAGAGCCTGCGACATCATTTACTTTACATCGTCATCTGACGACTATTTTTAAAAAACTAGATTCAAATGGAACAAATTCTAGAATCGTTCCCCTGGTAGAAACTTTCCAATTTTTCTCTCTGATTTTCTCCTCCCAATGATGCTTAACCTATTTATTTTGGCAAGAAGTTTCAGCAGTAGTTCTATACAATCTCTAGACACATTAAAATGATCCCAACTGACGCCAAGTTCTTTATTTTTTAACTTCGGGAATGGCAACTTGGTATTTAAAATACGCATCTGGAATTTATTAAAATTAAGTGAAGTCTACAAATGTAATTGAACCATAGCTTCTAACAGTTCCTTCCTTGAAACAAATTCAATGTTTAGTCGAAATTAAGTCGAGAAAGTAAACAAGTTACGCAATTCAAACATTGCAGTTCATTTATGCATTAAATCCAACCACTTTTACAGAAATTCTTTCTCGGGGTTGCTCTTGAAATACACTTGGAATAATTTGTTTGGCAAATACATATGTAGAGAGGAACGATAGGAATTAAAAATTGTATTAAGGGAGTGATCAGTCACCAATCTATACTGTCCGAAAAGGTGTTGCGTTCATTTATCCCTCTCAAGCGTAACTCCGCACTCTCTGAAAATCCTGAAAGTTGTCCTGAGTCGTTCCAGCCAACACTAAATTAATTCTTAACCATTTAATTTCGTTGTTTTAGATTGATTGAAGCTTCATTAGAGTGAAATCAAGAAAAACGATTATCTCAAAAATGTGATCTTCGATGAGCGGTTTAACTCTAAGAAATGACATTGTAGATCGTTTCGTAGGAAACTTCCTATCAATTTCACTTTCGAAACATATACAAAGAATTTTAAGAAAACTAATGATGTTTGCCAACATGTACAAACTTTTCTCCCTCCCTGTCTAGACGTACACTACCGGCCATAAGTATTTAGCCACATATGTTTTTCTTAATTCTTCCATATAAATTATCTAATGCAAATAATGACACTAGATACGAAGAATCCTGGTATGTAGATGCATTTGTACCAAATTTCATTCATATACGGTACATTAGCGAGTTCATGGAAATATGAAATGGGTTTCGGTACACCTGAGCGGTAACAGTCAATGGGTTTTTCTTGGAATTTTGGTGCAATATAATTTAGTTTTCAATTATATTTTGTAATAGAGGGTTCCTTATACCATATCAGTGTAATTTACATTAGTTGAAAATTTACTGTTGTTGTGTAAACACATAAAATCGAGTTGTGATTTGTGCATTCTCTTTTTAGTCTTATTCGTGTTAAAGTGCCGAAAACAAAAGAGTTGTCTGTAGAAGTGGGTGCTTTAATTGTTGCCTATCACAAAACTGGAAAAAGCAACCGTGAAATTGCACGCGAATTGAATATTAGTAGGCAAACAGTGGACTACAATGTCAACAAATTTGCCAGTAGCGGCAGTTTAATAAACAAAAAGAGGAGTGGACGACCAAGAATAACGATGCCAGCAGAGGATCGTCGAACCGTAAGAATAAGTAAACGAAATCGACGAAATACAGCATCGGAAATAGCAGCGGAAGTGAACAAGGGACGCACGAAACCGAATAGTGTGACTACAGTGAAACGGCGCTTACGCAAAGCTGGACTCTACGGACGAATAGCGGAAAGAAACCCTTAGTACGAAAACAAAACAAGCAGAAGCGCTATCAGTGGGCACTGGGCACTAGCACACCAGAATTTGACCATTGAAGATTGGAATAAGTGCTGTTGAGTGACGACTGTGACGAGTCCAAGTTCGAAATTTATGGCTCACGCAGGCGTGTTTTTGTTCGGACGTCGCTGGGACAAAGGATGTCTAATCAATGCATTGTGCCGACCGTCAAACACGGAGGAGGTTCGGTGATGATTTGGGGATGCTTTGCAGGTGCTACTGTCGGAGACCTAGTAAAAATAGACGGCATTCTTGGAAAGGAGTGGTATAAGACTATTTTAGAAAATAATGTGGTGTCATCAGGATTGCGCTTATTCGGATAAAATTTCACATTTCAGCAGGATAATGATCCGAAGCATAAAGCTAGAATATGCCAGGATTATTTACAACAAAAGGAAGAGGAGGGCACCCTCACAGTAATGGAATGACCTCCCCAATCACCCAACTTGAATGAAATTGAATTATTATGGGAAGAATTGGATAGGAGAGTTAAAGAAAACGCTCCAACATCTTCCCCGCATTGTGGACACTTCTCCAAGAACATTGGAATAATTTATCGTTTGTATTCTGGCAAAATTAATTGCTAGAATGCCGCGATTATGCGCTGCAGTGATAAATGCGAAAGGCGGCTATATTGACAAATCTAATATTTGACATGCAATTTATATAACATGTTAGCATGAATGTTTTTATGGACGTATTAATACGTAAATAATTAGTATATATCATTAAATCATTTATCCACTATTCAAATGCGATTTTATTTTAGGATTCTAAGAAAAAACGTATGTGGCTAAATACTTATGACCGGTAGTGTATATCTAGAATAAAAAACAACGAATTAATCTAAATCTCCCGTGAGTGTATGGGATTGAAAGGCATGTCCACGAATAGAGAAGAGTTCTTAGGTGATCTGTCTAGCTTGTAGAAAAGCGAGTATGGACAAGCGCTGTTAATGGTGACTAAACCTTGCTCTGGGAATAAAATGTAAAGAACTCCCTAAATAGCGACCTATATATAACGAGTCCTCTACATTTTATCTAGTTAAAAGCCTAACAAGAAAAAGGAAGAAAATCTAGAAAAGGGCGAAGATCGCCAACCTCATTATATGTAGTTATGAGAAAATGGTTTGACTCCTTTAGTTTTTGAAAAAGGCGGCTGTTAACACTGGGAAGTTCAATGAGTTTTTCCGAGAACACAGAGTATCTTGATAGGTGATGTTAACAAAAAAAATTCTTGAGGGTGTAGTGATTGATATGCATTTATAGTGGCCTATTAGGAATGTACAATGAATTGTATCTTAAAGAAGTGATTAAGGTAATATTTATAGCTTGTAATAAATCCTTACCCGTTTATGGGATGAGTGGTGAAACATGCAGCTACTTTGTCATCGTTTCGTTGATCATGCTGATACTTTTTGATTGCTACAGATTAACTGTATGCTTGTGCGCATTCCGTGACCGTGATCCCCCAGTATTTTTCTCGTAGCATGCATGCATGCATCTTGAATATCATAAATTTCCCAAATATTATCATTTCTCCGTCTATCTCGTAGAATCACTCTAGCAGTACTTATTAATGTCCTCGCGTCCATCACTCCCATGAGTTGCGTCTTGAGATCGTTTCAATCCGTGTCTATATCGTACACATGTTTTATAGACTTATCTTGCTTATCTCACTTTCCATGATCGTACTTCTGTACTCCCTTACTACGTTTCTAACCTGGTCTAAAATCCCCTTTTACGTTTCTTGACGAGCTCTTGTAATGCTTTTATTTCCAAAGATATCAATATCCTTTTATTATGAGTTTAATTGTAAACTTATTCATTGGAATGTGTTGCCCCTCTTTGAAATATCGAATACAGCGGTTTACAGATGAATCATCCATTGTTCCCGTACCATACACCTCAGTAATCCTGGCATGAATTTCGCTTGGACAGACATTTTCCGCATTCGAAAGGCAGATCATGGATCGCACTTCGCATTTCGCGGGATTCTGTATCTTATGCGTCATTATAACAGTCATAGAACTAACACCACGCACCGGAAGAACCGGAAGTTTTTTGTTCCGTAAAGCTAAAATGTTACTGTTGACATCTGCGCCACTTTGCTTTTAATTGCGTCAATAGCGCCATCGGTATGACTAGACTGGTACTATTTTCTGGAATGCCCTCGTATATTGAAGTTTGTCGTAATGTTATTTGATCAAACAAGGGGAACGTCAAGGTTGTGAATAACGGATTTTGATGTGTTTCGACTATGTTATAGAGGCATCTCCCACGAGTATTTTGCTACCAGCTTTTGTAGCCATTCGCACTAGTTCTTGAGAAAATTGCGAAAGTTTTCCCAACGGAATTTATATACCGTTAATCTTAATAAGTTTGTAAAGAATGGAGTATAGTGCAGTGGGTAAGTTCCAGGCATAACACGCTGGCGATCCGTGTTCAAATCCTGCTCTTGTAGTTTTTTCTCTCAATCTTATTGCATGTGATATTAACAAATATATTTAATTTCATGCAAAATTGTTCAAAAATATTTTTCGCCATACTAACTTTATTAATAAAAGTAATCGGAAGCAAATGTGCAGCATGGTGTGTATTTTAAATTTCACAGTCAAATGTTATAATTAAATCGTGTTATCACTAGTGATCATAATTTAAACTATTTTTATATTTTAAACTAAAATTGACTTGGGCGGAATTGCAAGGATTGGAGGATATTTGTATATTTATTTTAAGGATATACATAAAAGCGTATTGTAATGCTCCTTTTTCATACAAAGCATCGGTCCAGGACTTGATGTTTTTAAGCAACCTTTATTTCTATAATAAAGTAAGTGACAACATGTCAAAAGCAACATCAAAGAATTCTTGTGGGCATTTGTGGTATCTCACCGAAGAAGCAGTCGGTTTGGTATTTTTGATGATTCAGTTTCTGTTGAGTAGAAAGTAAAAAATGGGCAAAGCATTTAAAGAAAAAGAGTCAAATAATTTTGATTCTAAACGCTTAAATGTTCTTTCTGAGGAAATAGCCGAATTTACCCACAAAGAACTACGTACATCATTTTGTGTCACAAACCACCTTTAATTTTCTTAAGCGATTTAGAACATCATCATTTTATTAATAAAATTACCGTGGCGAAAAATATGATTTTTGAACAATTTTGCATGAAATTAAATATATCTGTTAATACCATATGCAATAAAATTGAGAAAAAGAAAACTACAAGAGCAGGATTTGAACACGGATCGCCAGCGTAGTAGACCTGGAACTTAAGCACTGCACTATACTCACTTCTTTACAAACTTATTAAGATTAACGGTATATAAAGTCCGTTAGGAAAACTTTCGCAATTTTCTCGAGAAATAGGCCGAAAGGCTACAAAAGGTGGTAGCAAGATACTCGTGGGAGATGCCTCTATAACTTATTCGGGACACATTAAAATCCGTTATTCACAACCTTGACGTTCCCCTTGTAAGTAATGATTGTTAGAAACAGTCTCCATTTTCTGTTAACAGATCATTTGCTTCACAGCAAAAATTTTGTACTCAATGTCAGATCTATTGGCTTGTTTTATCATTTATTCCATAATTGCAATAAATTCGATAGCTCTCATTTTTCCAATGTTAATAGTGGGACTTTCTCAAATCAGACTGAATTTCAAACAATCATTACTTTATCAGTACCAATATAATCTGTAGGTAGTATTTATACACACATACATTAATAAACCCATCACAATTTGTATTCATTTCCATACTAATTCGAGTAATGCGAAATAGATTGGGCCTACTGTGCGCACTCATCATTCTGAAGATATATTTCGTTTACATCGCGCAGTTGTACGATTCGAAATAGCAATGAAATAAATGAGAAGTCAAACTTAGGGCTTATAATTTAAATAAAGTGGCTCTAATTCAATGTGCGATCGCGGAATTATAAAGATAAATGATCGGCAAATCGACATCAAAGATTCACGTGTGGTCCCGTCGGGACGTTTTATTTTATTTTAAATGAGTCGCTCTCCCGATATACATACAACATATATTCCGTATGCGTCGGCATATGCAGATGTGTGTTCGTAAATCTATAGGTTTACCATCGCTCGAGCGGGCGATCATCTCAAACATACTACCGAAGGTTATTTACCCTTTATTATTTCGCCATAAAACGAATTGAAGTTCATTACTCAAAGGTTATGTTCGCCGGTTCGATTTCTGCGAGAATTAATCGGCGAAATGGAATTAACGAGGATTTTATGGACGTACATACGGATGTAAGTAACAGCAGCTACCTGGCTCTCGTTATTTTGCAATTAGAAAGAGACCCGGACTGAAAGAGGAAAAGGGCAAAATGGAACGCTACAATAAATGCTATTACTATTGAATTGTAAACACTTTGTGCAAGTTTATTAGAATTAAAATGAATGCATTGTCCAAGAATGTTGAAATAATAATATTAATACTGATATTAATGATTCGTAAAGATAAATTATTTTAGGTGTATAACAACAAAAATATATTGTAAATGTTTATTACTCTCAATAGTCGAAATTGCAAAAATAATAGTCTGCAATCTGTTCTTTGAGGCACTGCGCCAATGGCTCGAAAAGCTCGTTTTGGTATCAAAAAGTATGTTCTAATTTGGGACTTGTCAAATTATTATGGCGTATCTCAAACGCGATTCACTATCCGCAACATATACTGATGTTATAGTGGCAAAGCTAACTATATTCCTTAAATGTTTGCTCTTATATATTGACCTTGATATATTCGAGTATTGTGTCAATATGTGATTGCCATTTTAAGTTGCACGAAAACGTTATGCCTATAAATTTGAAAGTGGTTTCTTGGTTTACATTAGTATTACCGATATGTAGGTTAAGATTGGCTGGCGGATGTGTTGGAGTTATTGTGAAGGTCATATGTCTTGTCTTATTTACATTTAGGAGCAATTTGTTCGCTGACACCAGTTGTTCATTTCGTTCAGCATTGCATTTGTCTTTTCTTTAATGTTACTACTACTGTCGCTTACTAAAGCTGTTGTATTGTCTGCATAGTTTGGTAGAAAGTAGTTGTTTGCTCCATCCTGAGTCTGAGTAGTTGTTAAGAAACTAAATATAATGATTGATAGTGAGGCGACTATTAAAGCCATTATAAAGACTATTGCCAGGTCAAAACTGCTCAGACGTTGCAAAGAAGTCCTCAATGAACTGGCACGGGAAAACACCGTGTCGTTAATCTTCGTGCGAGGACATAACGACAACTAGCCAAGTGACACTCTAAAAAGGACTTCCTAGGACTGAAATCTCCATGCGGGATATCGAATGATTCTGCCGGACCCCAGAATTTGGCTTTACCTAGAAAGAGGACATCAAAAAAGTAGAAATTGACTGAAGGTCAATTCCCCATTAGGACATTGTTAGGTGCGCTAGCTACAAAATCGTCAGCGAACCTAATCAGAAGAAGCAAAAAGATATAAAAAACATTACCGGTCTTAACCGGACATTGCCCCTTGAAAAGCATCTTTGTAAAATGGGAATAGTGAGCAAACCGTGGTGCAGAAGATGTAAACTACAGGAGGAACCTAACATGCCTACCATTTGTGTCTGTGAGCAACTCGAGAACTCAGGCGGAAGCATTTCGGTAAGAACCTACCGGAGCCTACGACAATACTTAGGCTTCTCTTGAGTAAGATGGTGGTCCTTGTGGAGGACACGAGGTTGCTTGAACGGAAGTGATAGTGTTATTGGCGAATGGTCCAAAGAGCATAAAGGTCAAGTGTTTATAGTGATGGTCATCCACTTTTTTAAATAATTTGGAAATATTCCTTGTTGGACAGAGAAATTTATTTAATAGGAAACTATTTCTAAGATATTGACTCGGCCCGGAGCGTTGTCCCCTTCAACTTGTTGAATAGTAAGTGGGAAGAGAAATATTGTTTGATTGCTTCTGTTAAGATGGCTGGCAAATCCTGAAAATTCTGATTGAAAGCATTAGCGATATCTCATGGGTCTATAATTACTTTTCCTTGTACAGCTCTCGCAATATAAGTTGGCGAAGGGTGGGAGTGAGTTCGCGCAGATAGAGGAGGGATAGATTGCCTATCATTCGTCCTGCAACGTAATGGTAATTCCTATGCACTATAGGAATCAGACAGGTGGGAGGTACTATTGCGGCAACAAAAATCGGGACAAGTCTTATAGGCTATTTTGACTGTTTTTTAGCTGTATAAACCAGTCGTTTGTCAATGTCACGTCAATCATATCTTATCTAACGTCAAAAATAATTTACCCACGAACGTAGGAAAATTCTGTTAAATGCATTTATTTGGAATAAAAATCTTGTAAACAATAAATTAATCTAGTTTTTGTTATGTTTCGAGCGTTTACCGCTGATTATTTCTTAAAAACTGAATAAGATCTTCATCTTCTATAGAATTCGATACTAATTTATGACCATAACCACTTTGCCTTTCTACAGTTCCCGGATGTTGTGAGTAGTGCTTTTGGGTACTCCAAGTCTATTACCTAGTCTTCTTACCGACCATCCTTCCCCAAATAGTGTAATTATTTGCATTTCTTTGGTAGCACTTAAATGCGGTATAATGGCATATGTCAATAATGATTTCAAAATGACATAACATTTGACAAGGCAAAAGCCAGATTTAAACTACATTATTTTAAGTGTCCCATTTTTTGTTGCCGCAATAGTACGTGTCCTAAATACGTTTACGGCGCATCCCCACCCCTCGCCAACTTATATTGCGAGAGCTGTACTTTTATTTGTGTAAGGATTGTGTGCTTGATATCGCTTTGTTTTATTTGTTAAACTGTTCACAATATTCCAGATTGTCCTCGTTTTATTATTTGATTGAGATATCAGCGAATTATAATAGTTTCGTTTAACAGAGTTTATTAAGTTAGTGTGCACTTGTTTATTATATTTATATGTTTGACTAATAATAAGTGCACTAAGGATAAATCTTTTAGTTTAGTACTGAATTCGATGATTTGAGGGGTTACCATAATTTAATAAATTTGAGGATCTTTACATATTGGAAATGATTTTTGTGATAATGTTGTAATGTTGACAAAAGTATATCAAATTTGCTTCTAGATTTTTTTGTGCACGATTCCGTTTTTAAATCTTCTGGAAATGATCTTTTATTGCCCAGGCTGAGGTTTCCTTTTAAAGTAATGTTAATAGTATCTCTACTACTACTATTATATCAGTATAGTAGATTCGTATAGTACTACTAGTCTGTGGTCCGAGAAGTATACATGTACAACCTCACAGTTGTAAAGAAACGTAAATTAGTGCAAATATTGTCAAGAGTGGATTTACTACTAGGTGCTATTGTAGTATAATCCTGTACTAAAATATCAAGACCACAGGAATTTAACAAATATTTTAGATTATTCAGACTTAGTTTATCAAAGGAGAAATCAATATTAAAGTCACCAGTTATAATTAGGTAAGTATTCGGTTTTAGGTAATTTAATAATGAATTTGGTCTTAAAAGGAAATCAGCTCTTTTTTTGGTTTTGTAAATATTTATCGTAATTTAAATCTAACTCTCGTGCCTAGTGATCACTTGATGAAATGAATAACAATTTATTCATTGAATATACAGTAGTGGTCACATAAAGGTTACCATCAATATATATTTGAGAATGGACTAGAAGCTGCGACAAACAAGAATAGTTTTTAAAATATATTAACTGTATACCAAAAGAAACACAATACATATTCATAATTGCTTACAAATTGATAAATTATAAAAATAAAACACACAAAATGCACTCGGCCAATAGTTCGCATGAGCAAGGCCAAATTGGATATATAACGAATACAAAAAATAAAGCTGACGAACGGTAAAAATAACTTAAACGATATTCTGCAATTTGATTTAATATTTAGTATACCCACCCCGGGTGTTTATAGTAGCTGCAATCCTTGTCGGTATTGAGCTAATGAGAATTTAGCAATAATGAATAGTTATTTCATTTTTCCGAACGTCTAAGATAGCTGCTTTCAATTCAGGTTTATTCCTTCGTCGTTTTTGCTTTTTAACAGTAATCCAACGATTCTCTATCTAGTTAAAATCTGCACTATTTTTTGACAACTTCAAGAATGTAATACCCCTTTTTCCCAAGTGTTGCTTTACCTACAAAAATGTTTTTTTTTGACAAGTTCGTAATTTAAAAAATATATTTCTTACAATGTTCGCTTTATGACATGGAGCAGAATAGTCTTGGAGATAGGGTCAATAACCAAACGAAACAGCATCAATGGAGAGCTCCAAAATATCGTTAAGGCTATCGATATATCAATCAGCGTTTAAACTGCCGTCTACCGAAGTACGATATTCCGCCCCAGATAATTTGACTTATTTATTTCGGGTGATAACCGTGCTTTGAAAAAGAATTTGTCAACCTTTTGCTGAACGTAAGAAACGCCATCGGAATGATTTAGATTTATTTTTAATTCATCTGTAAGGATTTCTTCCAGTTATTTTGAATCTAGTTTTGGCGCTGTCTTGTAAAATTTGAGCGAGCTGGGCGCACTTTACTACTCACAAGGAGAAGGCAAGGTAATCGGATTTTTGTAATTTTTGATATTTATGGTACGTGTAGTTTGGAAGAATATTTTGGAGTAGTTCGACGCAACGTTTATAAATTACCGATATAATCGATGTTGAACTTTGACGCACCATTTAAATCCGCTAGATATAATACGATTGTCAATTGGACTCGTGGCCTAGTCGATAGCGTTTTGTTGCGGTACTCACAAGATCGCTGGTTCGGGTCTCGTCACGGGACATTTCTTTTTCTTCCATTTAAAACGCACCATATGTTTCTTTCATTCTTCTTCTCATATCAAAAATTATGAACAAACGAAATATATGAACATTGCAGGAACATTCTTCAAGTACATCATTAAAATGTACAATCGGTTGATAAACAATATTCATTTTTAATTAACAATAAGGTTTCTTCAAAAAAAAAAAAACGAACGGAGTCAGGTAGGAAATGAAAATTTCTATTATTTTATATCTAGTATGCGACATTTTACGCAGTGTGGCACGAGCCAGAATGGTAGTTATCATAGAAACATGGGAAGCAACATTTTTTTATTATTACCTTATTGTTAAGTTAATTCAAAATTAATATTGTTTATTTTTGTATATTATTTTTTAATATTGATATGAGAAGAAGAATGAAAAAACATATGGTGCGTTTTGAGTGGAAGAAAAGGAAATGTCCCGTAATGAGACCCGAACCAGCGATCTCGTGACTATCGCACCTGATCGCACCAAAACGCTATCGACTAGGCCACGAGTCCAATTGACAACCGTATTATATCTAGTGGATTTAAATGATGGGTGAAACTTCAACATCGATTATTTCGGTAATTTATGAACGTTGCGTCGAACTACTCCAAAATATTCTTATTTGAGGTCCAAACTACACGTACCAAAAATATCAAAAATTACAAAAATCAGATTACCTTACCTTCTCCTTGTCAGAATCGGTTTAATACTAATAGTCATTGCTTTAAGTTCCAGAGATTGAAGCCTTCTATGCACCGTTCTTTTTAGTTCCACACGTTACCTCCAACTCGTTAGCTAAGTCTTTCGAGGTTGCAAATCTATTTCGGGGACATACGACTTTTAAATTTTGAACCCCGCGTTTTGTAGTCTTTTTATTGCGCTCTCCAGCCCCTTGAGCTCTCTGCAGGGTTGTGGTAGGCTCGTATTTCTTTAAGAATTTAAACACAGTAACGTGACAATACCCTACGCGCTGAGCAATAACTTGTGTAGGAAGATATTCCTTTTTTAATGCAAAAATCACACTATTTTCTGCTATTGAAAGCATCATGATGCACTGCACAATATTAGTCTTTGTCAAATAAACTCGTGTTACCATGAAATTCTGACAAACAAAGTACATAAAAATATCTACATTCTTAAACATCTACCAATACATTGAAAAGAGAGCTGCCAGCGCGTTGTGCAAAATTCGAAGGATTTTCTGATAATAGTAGCCTTTATTTGACTACTGCTCTAAACACGCTAAGTATGACTCTAGTTGCACTTTTAACTTGGCTTCCCTCTTTAACCTTGATGATTCCGAGTTCTTCCGCTGCTAGGACTTGTATAGTATGTACTATTTGGCTTTCAACCATAAATTTTAATTTCGCTCCTAATAATGTTGACGAAGACCCTAGTAGTATTCGACACAGTTCAATCCCTTCATTATAACCTTGATACAAAAAACTGCGTTCATACACATTTTCGAATGTCTGCAACAACAAATTTGAATGGCTTTACGCAATACACTTACCGCTGAAAGTATCAACATATTTCTATCGCGGCGTGGCGAAAGGTTTAAAGAGAGTTACTGATATTTTGCTTGTCCTTGCGGCTTTCTTTGTTTGTTTAGCGAAACACCGACATAAATCTACACCCACCGCTTCGATTTTCTTTTCACCTGTAATATCTATAAGCGCATGTATGTAATTTGTACGGTATTAATTGCGCGGTATCGCATTACATAATAAGAATGTAGCGCTCGCAAATGTAAATAATAAGTTTTTGTCTAAAGGTTAATTGATTTGCTATTACCATTAATTTAACGCCACACTGTAATCACGAGCAAATTAGAATTTCATAATTGCAACGTTCGGCGAGAAATAGTTACATTCCATATTCTTTCGAGCGGTTTTTGTGTGATAGGAGTAAATAGATCAAGACGCAGTTCAATGTTTCTAGAAGTATTTACGTACAGGTTGAAATTTGGGAAAGTGAAATGACGGAGGAAATAGTAATAAAGTAGACTATGCACGGACTGGCACTCTTCATATTTATAACTTGAAATGAAGATAGAATGTGGTTACTTTTATTATTGGCCGAACTACTTGCGATTGGTATCACAAACCGTTTGTTGTGCCTTATAGACCCTAAATTTAATATCACTGTTGGTTTTCCTTTGTGAAAACGCATTCGCCGCAGCCGTTATCCAGTGTGAATCAACACGTTGGATGACCTCGACACTCCCAAGAGTTGATGAACAGTTGTGTCTGGCAAACACGGTCATTGATCAATTTAATGTAATCATCTTGACAACTTCAATACATCTGGGATACAAGGGAGAAAGGGTGAACCGTAGTGGTCTGGTAAGGTGCAAGGGCTGTTACAGAGTTAAAGTCATCATTTCTTCTACAGCAAAAAAATGTTCAACGAGAATTCTTCATTTGACTTTCCATAAAGGTTATTTCCAAATCATATCTTTAAACTTACATATACAGGCTGTCTCATTTCGGAGGGCCAAATTGAAATATCTCTCTTATTATAGAATATATGGGAAATTCGTTTTAATAAAAAATGTCACATTTTTCACGCATTAGAATATGGTTAAAACAAAATTCCGAACCACAGCCTACTTTTCGAAATATTTTCGAAAAATAAGAAATTGGGGAAAAATTCGAGGCTTTGTAACTTTTTTATTTTTGAAAATACAAAAACGTTTTGAATGAAAGTTGATGGAAAAACATTGCTCTTTCGAAATATCAAGGAAAAAGTGGTCTAAAGTTAACATTTTCAGCTGTACTCTCTTAAACCGCACAAAAAAATAGATAGAATCAAGTAGGCCATGCCTCTCCTAAATAGCCCCTGAATTGCCTTTATAAAAAATACCATACACAATAAACATATTTTAGTTAAGTCTGTAAATTTTTTGCAATTTTATAAAATAAGTATCATAATATTTGTACTAGTAATCAAGTAGCCATTGAAACAAAGGTTTAGCAAAAAAATGTGTCAAACAAAGAATACTCTGGACTCGTTCACTTTAAAGTTATGTAAAAATTGTGACAATGTGACTTGCCAAGCTATTCTTATGTACTCTTTATTTTATTTACAAAATTCTCTTATGCTGTGGAAAATAAATAATACTCGCAAGGTAAAATGAAAGTTTAATTAGTAACAAACATCAAAATTCGGTAAAAAATAATTATAACAGATGTTCAAAATGTCCTCCGTGGTTCCTTATACACAGTCGGGCTCTGCAGTAAACACTTTTTTGCATTTTCGATCATCTGTGGTCTAATTGCTTCACAGGCTTCCCTGATTCTTTATTTGAGGTCGGCAACATTTTGCGGAGTATCTGAATAGACGTTATCTTTAATGTAACCCCATATGAAAAAATCCAGTGGGGTAATATTCGGAGACCGAGCTGGCCACAAGTTTGGTCCATGGGTTCCTATCCACTTTTGGGGATAGTTTTCATTCAAGTAATTTCTACTAATTAAAGCATTATGGGCAGGAGCACCATCTTGTTGAAAATATTTAAAGTTTAACCTATCTTCTAACGGCAATTCTTCGATATATTCAAACAAGTTATTCTGTAGAAAGGTAAGGTATCTTGCTGCAGTTAATTTATAATTATAAAAATAAGGTCCAATTAGTTTGAATCCCAATACACCCAACCAAACATTTACTGAAAACCGTTCCTGAAAAGCTGTTTCTTTATGCCAAGAAGGATTTCTATTGTGCCATTTATAGTGAATGTTTCTATTAAAAATCCATTATTTGAACAATTGGCTTCATCTGACCACAAAATCTTGCTAGAAAAAGATGGATCGTGCCTCTTCTTGTTCAAGATCCATCTACAAAATCGTAAGCGCCTTGGTTTGTCATCTTCTCTTAAATGTTGGACTTTTCTTAATCTCTAACACCTGTATCTATGTTTTGTTTATTTCCCTTAAAGAGACATCTTGATCGTTATTAGTTTTATTATTAACGTAATTTAAAACTCTGTTTTGTGCTCTTACACTGTCCACAACTTTTTTGCTTCGTACAGCACTTTTTTAAAAGAACCATAATTTTTAAGATTATGTGCTAATTTTACGAAAGTTCTTTTATTGGGATGCAGTCCATTTGGATATCTACGTTGATATTCCAGCAAAGCTAATCTTGCATTAAAATTACACTGGCTATAAACTACAAACATGTTAAATTTTTCTACATTAGAAAACATTGTTATTAATCAAAATCAACAGAAAACCCATATAACATAAACACACGAACAATCTAATTTATAATTACTTTACACTCAACTCGAACAAAGATAACTTATCTGACATTTAAGCTAGATCTTTGTTTCAATGGCTACTTGATTTCTTTAGATTACTAGTACAAATATTCTGATACTTATTTTATAAAATTGCAAAAAATTTACAGAGTTAACTAAAATATGTTTATTGTGTATGGTATTTTTTATAAAGGCAATTCAGGGGCTATTTAGGAGTGGCATGGCCTACTTGATTCTATCTATTTTTTTGGGCGGTTCAAGAGAGTACAGCTGAAAATGTTAACTTTACACCACTTTTTCCTTGATATTTCGAAAGAGCAATGTTTTGCCATCAACTTTCATTCAAAACGTTTTTTTTTGTATTTTCAAAAATAAAAAAGTTACAAAGCCTCGAAGTTTTCCCCAATTTCATATTTTTCGAAAATATTTCGAAAAGTAGGCTGTGGTTCGGAATTTTGTTTTAACCATATTGTAGTGCGTGAAAATGTGACATTTTTTATTAAAACGAATTTCCGATATATTCTATAAAAAGAGAGATATTTCAATTTGGCCCTCCGAAATGAGACAGCCTGTATACAAATTGTCGTCCATTTGATTTATTATAATTAACTTTCAAATGCAGAACTAATTGCCAATTGCTAGGGTTTACATTTCGCGTAAAGGTCAACCTCTGAAGAGTTTAAAACATTGAGAACAGTCAAAACTATCTGGGACTACCAAACAGACTCTTAGTCACTTTACCTTATTATGGATCGGTATCTTCTTTGGAGTTTCATTAATTTGATCAAATCATAAGAAAGAAAACCAGGCTTGATCAGAAGCGTTGAACATTGAACTTTGAGACTTTACTAAATGTCTAGGAACTCGGAGCTTACAAAAGAGCACCTATTACGAAACCGTGTATGTATAGGTTGCAATAATGTAAATGGATGCCTAACCAGTCAATCCACACTCGAACATTAAGCGTCATTAACTCTTCAAGAAAGAACACCCACGCATGTAAATCCTTATTAAAGATGTTGTGTAGATTTATACATAATGCATACAAGACATAAATGCAGATAGGGCTTCAAATTACATCTTCATCTAATCCAAACGAAAAGCTAGAGAATTTTACGAGTGATACTTAACTATGAAGTAATAAAGTTTTATATCCGTCTGGGATACTCTTTATCGCCACGCACAATCAACGTTACGACGATAAAAGGGACAAAAAATCAAATTCGCCTTTCTCCACGACTATTTACAGTCTATTTGACGGATGCCAAAACATAAAGACGGATTTTATTCGCGCCCCTACTACCTACCGAATCCGTCATCGTTTCGCCCGCCCGGAGTGAAGATAATTAACCCCCGCAGAGGGTCAAATCGAGCCAGGCGACGTTCGAAAAAAATCAGCTCCTACGCCGCCAAACTGAAGCCCCCGTTCGTTCCGAAGATTTCGTTGTGTTCGGCTACGTCGACGATCGGAAAGGGAATTCGGCGGCAAAGCCGGAGATTTGCATACAATTATTCGCGCAGCACTTTATCTTTAAAATAGTCCCGGCTCTCGTATTAGGTCGGCTGACACGGTAGATTTGGAGAATCGAGTGAATTTATTGGGATAATAGCTGTGAAATTATTGTTGGATTCTTTTCCCCCTTTTCCATTTCGTTTTCTTTTCGTCTGGATAATTTTTTCTGGATTTAGGCGAAGTCTACCATTTTCAAACCATTAGGCTTCGATGTCGATATAATTTTATCAGATTCAGTATAAAACGCGCTATAACGTTAAACAGTCGGTTATATTATCTGTAATGAAGATTACTTTGTAAATCGTCAACTGTTGGAACAACTTAGAGTGAAATTTGTTCCCAATCAATCGAAAATTGTAATAAAACCAACCAGGATTGAGCGCCAGGAATAAGAAGAAAAAAGATATTAAGATGGTGCTTATATTTTCAAGGATAATATGTCGATTGGGACCAAATCTTCTTCCCTACCTTTGCAATTTTTTAAAAAGTTAAATGAGGTTTTAAAACTCAAATGTCTGCTAACATAAAAAGTGATTATAATTCAAATCCTTTTCAACTGATTATTAGCAAATTATATTTGTAACGGGTTTTTTAATGACCCGAAATCTATTATACTGAAACTTAAAACAAACAAAATGACTATTAAACCTGGAACACGTGTGAGAAACTGGAAGATTTTGGACTTTAACTTCATCAAATATGTGATAGAAAATGTGCATTTTGCTTTGAGAACTATTTTGTCCGTAACATAGATGTATCATGGTGATACTTTGGACGACTTTATATTTCTGTTATTCCAATACTCCAAGGAGGCCGAGTTATTCACTTTGCTATTTATTCAGATGATACCACGGTGTCTTCCTCCTCCCGTTTCGAGGCAGTGGTCATTGAGAAACTATAGCGAGCCATCCATTGTCTGTTCGTGTAGACTAAAAGTGTAGACTCCAAACCAACGGGTCTAAATATGTCGCTATGAGACTTTTTAGAAGTTGGAATGGATACCCTCTTCACACCTTGATGGTACAGCCCTATCGTGAAATATCTTGGTGTCACTCTGGACCGTTAACCTTAACCTAACGCCACCACGTAAAGGAGGTAAAGAATAAATTTTGGAAGCCAGAAACATTCTTAGTCCTCTTCTTTGCCGAATACCTTTTGTATACCGTCCTTTTCACAGTTT
This sequence comes from Chrysina gloriosa, assembly GCA_038088585.1. Classification (NCBI taxonomy): domain Eukaryota; kingdom Metazoa; phylum Arthropoda; class Insecta; order Coleoptera; family Scarabaeidae; genus Chrysina; species Chrysina gloriosa. The sequence continues at coordinate 28,523,035 of CM076087.1, read as the reverse complement.
ATGCATCGAATGAAAAATTCTAACAAAATAAAACACCATTTGTAAGAGAAAATATTTTCCTACTATCACAGAAAAATCGTAATTATTTTTTTAATATTAAAGTTTCGCAAGGAAAATTTTGAGAACCACTGACCCTGTATACGTTAAAGTCGGATGTCGCAGAGTTCATTTAACTTCGTGTCTTTCAAGTTATTACCAAGTCATATGTCGCATTAATTAAGTACAGTACTTACTGTTTAGACAAAGAAATGTAAACGACAGTAAAAATCGGACCATATGTTTAGCTGGTTCAAGTAGATATTAGGTTTCAATCAATTAGGGCGCTTATTCTTCAATCCTCATATTTACGACCGTACTTCGGACCTATAACGCCTTATCGAGAATATAATACTCGCCAGGTAAAATGTTAACGTTTAAGTACAATAGGCAAGGTCTTTTTTTTCTTTTACATTTCTTGATTAAAAATTAGTTCATATAATCTCGTAAACGAATTTGACGCATATTTTGTGCAAAAATCTCTTTTCACAACAAAATTTGTAACAAATTATTTCCCTACTACCACGGACAAGTCGGAAAGAATCTTCGAAGTTTTGGAATGTAATTATTTTAACATGCAGATAGAGTAAAATAAAGGCGTATGTTTACTGTTTAGACAAAGAAATGCAAACGCTAATAAAATTCGGTCAATATGTTAAGGAAGACCAACTAGATAGTTTATATATGTCCTTTTGCGGGCAAAGCATCTAACGCCGAATACATACCAGGATATCTCTTGCTATAAATATTATTGCTTGCCCCTTTGTTTTTTACACTAATTAACTTGCTTTTACCTCATGTAATCTTGTAAATAAATTTGACACATCAGTTGTGAAAAACCTGTATATCCATGCGTCACCAGATTCTATCGTACAATGTGCCCTGGAGGCGAGCTACTAAGTCAGAAGATCCCATAGTGTGCCAAATTTTAGAGCTGAAACCTGACCGTCCTCCCCTATATTGAAGGTTCGCCGTGTGGCTGAAACATTTGGTATGGACCATCAAGCTTCCCTTCATTGATCTCCCGAGGAGTGATCGCCCACATTGAGGATTAATTTGCCACAGCCTATATAAGTATAAAGGTGGAGATCCACCTCCATCAACCACCATCTAAATCCGTGTAACAAAATGTAGTTACTTTCATGGATGAATGAGGGACGTGTGGGATATGTTCCTGGTGTTTTAACCTATTTGCAGGCCTCAAAGAAACTAGGTCTATAATTCGTATAAACCAGCTGCTCCTCTGAATTACGTTTCTGTACAAATTGGAAAATTAGATATCTTGAGAATTAACTATGATGACCTCCAGACGGTGTAAAGGCTGTAAAACATGGACATGAAGCCTTCACTAATTAGATCATATTCAAGACTCCTTGCAGAATAACGCTCATTAAGTCGAAAGCCTGTGACATTTCTTTTGCTCGTCTATAGTTTTGTTAAAGTTATCTATTTCCACTTTTTTTTTTAACTTTATTAACTGATTAGTATGCATTTACAAACGTACGCATTAGGCAATAATCGATAACAGTCCTATATATGTAATATAAATTCTTGGCAAGAAAACGATAAATATTTGTAGCATACCTGGGTTATAAAATCGATTTTATGTCAACAGCGACTAGTATTTTCATATGTAGAGTATACGTACGCGTTCCATCCATTAAGCGTATACTTTTGAATTGATGATAATCTTTTTGCACTGATAAATACGGTCCTAACACGAGTAGTGCATTTTCGAAGCCGTAAAACAGTATTCATTTTACATGAATTATACATATACGTGCACATATCTTGGGGTATAAACTCCACTAATACATCCATCGCATAGTAACTGGTTGTGGTATACAGTAACTTCCAAAACTTAATTAGACTAAGGTGTGGTTCTAGAAATGATGCCGTTTGATCGATGTTTGTTGTAATTTAATGTGCGAAATACTTCAACTTGTAGTAATCTTATCATTTAATCATATACAACATGTACCTTTCAACATTTCAGAATTCTATTTGATAAAAATCATAACGAGGAAACGATGTATATACACCTATATACATCGTTTCCTTGAGGTATCATAGGTGTATGATACCTCAATTTACTTCCAATTCTCCCTTAGATTACTGGTAGACTAACTAGATTGTTACGGTCAATTTATCACAGCGTTCAAGTATCGTCACTTTTGGCCTCGCGCTCCACTTTTGACGTGTAGATGGCTCCCCGCTTTCGTAGGTTTTTGATACAATTCGCGCTTGGGGTGCACGGCTAGGCATTCTGCTTGTAGCGTTCGGTTGAACAGGTCATTTTCCGTGAATAAGTTACTACGTTTTCGATTTAAAGTCTCGTTTGTCGAGGATATGCATGCGAATTCGACTCTGGGAGGTTTAATATTATCGTTGTGGGAACTTGGGAGTAGCGCTTCCCTAATTTTATTGTTCGAATTATCGGTCACGTTGTGCTTTTGCTTTTCTCTCTATTGGAGGTACGTTTTTCTTTTTGTTAATTACGATGCCGTTATTTTCTCTTTAACGTTGTTGTAGAGGACTAGTATAGGACTAACAGAGTGCTAGAAGGACTAGTATAGGGCTAGTAGAGTGCTAAGATTCTTTTTTGAGAACATCTGAGAACTTTACGAACATCTACGAATTATCGTAGAAGTTAGAGCTTCCATTTGACAGCGACTAAAACGCCGTACGAGAGTTGAGAGCCGGAAACAAGTTGCGCCAAGTCCTGCCTTTATTTTATTTTTGTCTCGTTGAATTTTAAGAAAAATCCCTAGAAATAATTAATTAATTTAGCTTTAGTAAGTCGGGATTCGTGTTGGAGTAAAAGGGGTGTTCTTACTTTTGCTATCTTATAGTTATATTGTTGAACGAAACATTCAAATCTATTTAATATTTCGCACGTACTTTTCTAATTACGTCCTGCAAAGCTGTAATGTGTCTGTGACGCCTCTGGAATTCCAACGGTTACCGAGAGTTGCGTAAACATATTTAAAAACGCTAGCTTGTTTGAATTTTATCGAGACCATATACACCCCAAGGGTGCTGTCAGTTGACGAATAAAGTGTGGTTCAACGTCATTCTCTCACCTCAATTTATCTTTATTTCTTTTTTATTATTTTTAAATAGAGTTTTCAAGTAACTTTGTTGGTCGCTTCACGACCGAATAAAAGAATCAGTAAATTAGACGGTGTGGATAACCTCGTCTCACTTATCAACAAAAGCTGGAGGGTCTTTCTTCGCAGTAGACGGCTTACAAATTTTTTTTTTTTCCCAAAATGTCGGCTGGCTTTTCATCTAATTTCACGAAAAAGTTGATGTTGCCGCCAATGATTTGAAGTGAGTTGTGACGGTTTCCTTTGGGCTCCTGGTCAGTTCGGAAGCACTGCTTCCCAAGCCACTTCTTCAGTTCAGGGAAAGGGTGGTAGTCGCTCGGGCCTGGGTCGGGACTGTATGGTAGATGTTTGAAAAAGTCCCATTAAAATTGCACAAAGAGTCGTTGGATTACAAGAGCAGTGTGAGGACGAGCATTGTCATGGATCAGAACAATTCCAGAAGTCAGAATGTCTCTTCTTTTATATTTATGAATTTTCCCTGCAGTATTCTCCTCTACCTGCAGGAAACGAATAACACTTCGCAATTCACACTTCGCCGGATAATCAATAGAGACAGCCACGTTTACGTAATTACAGCTCAACAAGAAATGGCGTGTTGTACTCGGCAGTGACAGAGCGTGTGGAGGGCGAGATGTGCAGCCACCAACACGCCACTTACCGCCACTTACCGCATGCCTGATCTTCATACTGTGCGATCGGAGGTGGAAAAAACAGTTCTCATATATTCAACACTAAAAAAAGTCACCAAAGTTACTATATTGGAAACTACAAAAGCAATTGGCCCGAAATTCGTAACACACTCAGTAAGGTCTACTGATTGCAGTGAAAAAGTTGACACCACGCAGTGTTGCCATCTCAAAAGGAAGGAAAAAGTCTCGTTATTTAATTGCCAAACCTCGTAGATGTACGGCAACATTTCTTTGAAAAGTCTTAGAGGGTAAAACTATATCTAATCTAACTTTGCCCGTGCGAAGCTACTAAATTTTAATAGTCGTTCCTCGTTCATTTTGCCTCCGAGGCGATTCAACATATTGTCGAGTCGGAAGGACGTTAATAAATTTCAATCACTTCGTGGCAGAAACGTGAAGAACATGCAACGACATACTACCTGCGCCATGATTGCTGAAAACTCCCGTCAGATAAGAAGATTGTTTACTGTTACACGTTTTCACGGCGAGAGCAGAGTGTAGTAGGTAAATATAAAAATATTTATTTACGAGACGATCGCGCTTTATCAAGTACCGTAATATGCGACGGCATTGCCTCCGCTTCTTCTTCTTCTTCTTCTTCGTCGTCGTCGTCTTCGTCTCCTTCCTTTTCGAACGTGCAGTCAACGGCAGCAGCCGGCCGGCGAAAAAAATGAATGAATCGAGGAGCTACTGACAGGAAACGTCGACTTTAGAAATAGTAAGAGTCATTCTCATTCTAATATCCACATATACATACATGCATGCACGAATGTATTTTCCTCATTGTCGGCGGTGAAAAGAAATGTATACGAATCTCATAAGCAGTTGGTTGGTAGGATAATGACTACAGGTATTCAATTTCAAGATGTAATTACGTATGTAGGAGTACTGTACGGGCGACGCTAAACGTATTCATGTTAAAATGTATTAATTATCACCACATTGATAGTTTCGGATTTTCGTTTCGGATGAATACAAACAGCTAGGCAACAACACAATTCTATGTATTGTTATGATTATGATTTCCGTTTTTCGTCGTGTTGATTATGATGTTACTTATTTATGAATGCACGAGTATATATATACAAGACGAGAGCTCTCTAACTGAAAATTAAGAAAGAAAGAAACGGAACTTTATAAATAAGTCAAGAATCAGCTTCACGAATCTTTCTTCTGGATACGCCTCCGTAAATTTGTGTAAGTCTTCAGGTCTACAGGTTGAACATTTTGAACTTATATCCAACCTTTCAAGGAGGAAAGCAACGAATCTTAGATAGAAAGCAGAACCAGCTTAAGGAAACAACAGAGGTGAAGGTAACAATCTTCGTAAAAGTGGTAGAACTACCCAAATTCATTGAGACTGCCCGACAAGATCAAAGTAGGATGAATTTCTTCTTGAAGGGTTATATATTTTGTTTGGGACGAAAGAGCTCCAAGAAAAATGAAGGTGAAAGTAGGTAACCAACTTTTTCTCAGAAAAAAGTACAGTCAGGCACATTGGTGGAATTGCAAAGAAAGGGTATTCTTGAATTATCAACATGATATGCGTTCCTCATAGAAGACTTCTAAATATTTCTCTGGAAAAGGAAGCTCCAGAAGAAAACAAGGTGAAAAATAGAAATCCAAAATCTTATCAAAAAAGTATAGAAAAATCAGGAATACATGTCTTCTATAAGAGTTGTATAAGATTTTGTTAAAACTGAATGTTACCCAAATTCATTGAGACTGCCCGACAAGGTCAAAGTAGGATGAATTTCTTCTTGAAGGGTTATATCTTTTGTTTGGGACGAAAGAGCTCCAAGAAAAATGAAGATGAAAGTAGGTAACCAACTTTTTCTCAGAAAAAAGTACAGTCAGGCACATTGGTGGAATTGCAAAGAAAGGGTATTCTTGAATTATCAACATGATATGCGTTCCTCATAGAAGACTTCTAAATATTTCTCTGGAAAAAAAAGCTCCAAAAGAAAACAAGGTGAAAATAGGAATCCAAAATCTTATCAAAAAGTATAAAAAAATCGGGAATACATGTCTTCTATAAGAGTTGTATAAGATTTTGTTAAAACTGTATGTTACCCAAATTCATTGAGACTGCCCGACAAAGTCAGAGTAGGATGAATTTCTTCTTGAAGGGTTATATATTTTGTTTGGGACGAAAGAACTCCAAGAAAAATGAAGGTGAAAGTAGGTAACCAACTTTTTCTCAGAAAAAAGTACAGTCAGGCACATTGGTGGAATTGCAAAGAAAGGGTATTCTTGAATTATCAACATGATATGCGTTCCTCATAGAAGACTTCTAAATATTTCTCTGGAAAAGGAAGCTCCAGAAGAAAACAAGATGAAAATAGGAATCCAAAATCTTATCAAAAAAGTATAGAAAAATCAGGAATACATGTCTTCTATAAGAGTTGTATAAGATTTTGTTAAAACTGTATGTTACAAAAGATGTCTTCAGGTCGATAAGGCACGCATTGAATACTTACATCTATAATTTACAACAACGCAATGGCGATGGCCTTATATGGTAAAACAATCGCTACTGGTTTCTTCTACGATGATGGCATCTGATGTACACCAAGGGCGAAGTCCAAATGAGATGGATCCGTCGAAAATTGGGAAAAACAAATTAAATAAATATTGCCAAGACCATCCAAAAGCAACCAAATCAAATGAATTATTTTATTAACCTTCCTATACTCATGTCAAAATGAAAGACGTATACTATACTATATAAATCGGTCTCACAGACCGTATGCGTGAGTATAGGAAGGTTAAAAATAGTTTGGTTAAGTTTTCAAGTTTTATAAGCCTGAGCCGTTATCTCAGCACCCCTCAAAATATGAAGTCAATTTTACCACATAAAAATGCTACATATTACGACATATAATAATATTAAAAATAATTTGGCTAAGTGTTCAAATTTTATAAGCCTGAGTCGTTATCTCAACACCTCTCAAAATATGAAGTCAATTTTACCATACAAAAGATGCTACATATTACGACATATAATAGGAGCGCTACGTCCGTTAGACTTCTTTATTGGAATAGGCACGAATAAAGACTCCAAACTGCTAACGACATTTTTTGTCGTACAAGTGACCGTTTAGCGGCCGTTTATCAAACGTGTTACGTCTCGTTTTCCCGCACAGACCGTCCCATTGAAATCCGTTTACTCGAAAAATCAAGGTGCTGGTCGCAGCAGTGTATTTTCGTTTTAACAGAAAAACGGACACGTAAATAAATCAATTCCGAGTACCGCTATTAATCTTTACGCATCATTATATCACGAGGTCCGTTCGACTGACGATCCTTCGAAAGGTAAAAGACTCCTTCGGATCAATTGAATTTCACAATGGACCGAATAAACCCGGTCCGAGACCTTTTTCGAATCTAATTTATTCCTTTTTTACTTCTTCTTTTCGTTACCATTTTTTAAGGTATGATTTCTTCAACCTCCCGCTGGTAACAGTGGCGTACTGCGTAAAAGTCCTGTGAATACAAAGAGGATTAATCCGTTATTTTTCGGATATACTAGAATTATGGTTGGTAGTCTACACATAGTCCTCACAATAGTTATGGGTTATTGACCTCCCACTTAGTACAAATTAGAAGAAACTATCCGCTTTTGTTTCCTAAGCTTCGTTGTCACATTTTAATTCATGCTGGCTATATAAGTAATACCGAAAATATTCCAATGCCGATTTGATTTCCGCTTCAACCATGCACTTACAACTCTATATGGAATAAACTAGAGCAACATGAAAATAGAGCGTTCACTTCTTTAAATTTAAATGATATACATACTTACAACGTTTTATTAAAAGGATCCGAAACATCAAAAGCTCACATTCAACGAATTGTACTCAAATCGTTCAAATTTAATTTGTTGTGAAAAACATCGATGTTTAACATTAACAATAGGAATAAACTACGGTAGATATCACTCCAAGATTTATTTTCAAAAGTAAGTTTTTGGCAATAACTTTTACAAAAGTATTTCCCGTACATTAACCTTCCTATACTCACGTCAAAATGAAAGACGTATACTATACTATATAAATCGGTCTCACAGACCGTATGCGCGAGTATAGGAAGGTTAAAGATGCCGAAGTACAGACGCACAACAACTCTGATGTGGCTTCTTCCTTGTTAGAATTCACCACCAGAGACTAACTACATATTCGTTATAAAGAAAATGCATCCGTTTAAGCAATAACAAAAGATAATAATTATAATAGCTCTTGTATCTACACGTGAGATAAGTTATTTGTTTTGTCAACTTTTATAGTCACACAAAGATATAAATCTAAAGGCTAGTGAATCATGGGTTCACGACAACAAATTATAAGCTACTGAAATGAAAATCCTCATACGTATTGTAGTGCACAGGAGAGACAGAATTAGTAACAAACTAAAAGTTACATCGATGATTAATCTTAACTGAACAATGTCATTTAAGTTAGTTTGAGTTACTGATATTTGATGAAAGTAACAAAGGAAATGGAAACAGAAAAATGTCAGGAAAAAATCAAAATAACAACGCCTTGATCCCGTTGACGCCGTTCTCATTTTGCTGAACTGAAAACCTACGGCACTGACTGGAAGGAGCTTGCGTATAAGCTCGCAACAGGAAGCAATGAAGATTAGACTAAAAGAGTAAAAATACATTCGGGTCTCAATGCCTCACGTTTGTAGAAGGTAGGAATTAGGATCATCATCACCATAATCGTGTCCTCACATATTGTAGGGTGTCGAAATTGTCTTCGGTAAGGCTCTCCCGTAATGAATTTACGTAGGAAGTGACGTAGTGATATCTTGTTTATTCTTTTGCAGAGTTCCTTGTTTCCCATCTCTCCGTTATCAACTTCCTCACGCTCTCGTTCCGCATTTGCCATGAGCTCCTTCTTCATCGTTTGCCTTTTTTCCGTACCACTTTCACCTATCTATCAATTTCCATCCTAACCATATGTCCACACCACTGTAATTTCTTTTGGCTGACGAATTAGTAAATAAGTAAAAATCCTGAAAATCTTTATGTACTGTGCTGTTCAAATGTGTATAGCAATAGAAAGCAATAAAAATTTCGACACATTAGTGTTTGCTTAGTTGATATTATTTAGAGGTTAAAGCTGGGAATCTAGAGGCAAAGATAATGGTGTTTCCCAAAGAAGTATATACAAAAAGGAAGAATATCATAGAAGAAACGAAGCTCTTTTCTTTTTCTCCAGTCTGGACGAGTAAAAACGTGTAAAACATATTGTAAATCCAGAGACAATTGGATACTGAGAGGCATGAGGATTTAGGAGAACAAAAATTTAATGGTATTTCTAGAATTGCTGTGGAAATATTACAGTAGGTGATCATTGAATTAGAAATTTCTGCCGATGAATATATTGGTTTTATTGTCCCATGCTGGGAAAGTGTCGGAAAAGGAATAGTAATAAATATCTACTTACTAAGTGACAAATGATGAAATACAAATTACGTTCTTTAAGAGAAAATGCATTTATCTGTACGTAATTACACACACTCTTGAGTTAATTCTACTACCATATTGGTCAATGAAAATTACGAATTTAGTCTACAGGATGTACTTCAAGCATTAGAAAATCCTTATATGGATTTATTTCTTCTTTAATCGTCTAGAAATAAGAAAATTAGTAAAATATGTACATTTGGTAATTCTGCAGAAACTTATTTTTGAGTCATACTGTAATACACGCTGTACAATGAATTTCAAATTTCCATTGACTTCCTAGAGCGATTGAGGTAATTCAAAAGATAAGTATCTGTCACACCATGAAGTATAAACACTGTATCTACTCAAGATGAAATGAAAGCCTTCTTAAAATAAGTTTCTAATTCAATGAACACCTACTGTAGGCGTAGGTGGATTAGGATGTTTCTAGAACCGCAGAAGAAGAAACAACTGAGCACTGGTGAGGAATAAACATAACAATCCAATTTGTTGTAAACTTCAGGCCAGATCCCATCGACACAGGAGAAAGTTCTTTGTCAACTCCCTAAATTCGGATTTACAAAATTTTCATTTCCTAATTTGATGCACTTTGTTGTTTTTGTTTTATTTGGAGCTGTATCGCAGAATGAACAAGATACAGCTGAAACTATTAATTCTACTATTTCGGACAACAACGAGCAAATAAATGAAGAATCTGATTTTTCATCGGAACTAGATTAGCTGCAGAAAAAGATAATAAATTTGATTACAGTAACGGAATTTTCTATAAGAATAACTATGTTTGGTTATAACAACAACCAGAATTATAGATTAAATCAGTTCACCAGAAATAAATTTTGGATTTTTGTGCTTAGAGGTGCCTATTGTTAGCATCTAATTATCTCTTGTAGTCGTTCTTCCATTACCGAGATGTCGTGCATCATTATTAATTGATATTATTAACTATATCTTTCCATCATTGTCGATTATATTGAACGACGCGATGGCGGCATTGGGAAGAGCATTGTTTATTTCCTTGACCAACATCAAACGCTAAAATGCATCTGATTGTAGCTTACGAAATAAACTTGCTGGTAGTTATCCAGTTATATCTATATTTCAATCTAATCTCCTGGATGTTATTGTGGATTTGGAAAGTTTGTTCTTGCTGAGCCTGATGGAAATACAATAATAATGCGCAAACTTACAGAGATTAACATGTTGTTATATATATATATATATATTCCATGTTGGGGAAGCGGCATTTTTGTGATTGTGTTAATTTAACTTTTAAGCAAGATGTTATGGATGCTAAAACCAAATACGCTCGTTATGTGGATTTAAACTCACCGAATACTGACTCCGTTGACGGATGGGAAACTTGCTTTAAGCTATTATGAACTAACGACCACCTGATCCTTTCAAGGGAGTTGACAATAATCCAGATTAAAATTCCTTATTAAATTATCAAAATCTAAACGAAAAATTTGCCGAAGGAGAAGTCGAAAGCACTGAACAATCGCATCAAGACAACCATCACCTTAAATCTTCACTGCGAACACTCAGATGTTAGAATTGGGCACAGAAGCACTGGTCAAGAGAATCTCCTACCTTGACAAGCACCTTCATGCCAGTTAGGAAATGTGCTGTTACGGAAAGAACCCATTGCAAAAAATTATCTACGTACACATTATGTCAGAATATTATTAGTATTTCCTTAGTTCCTACAGTATTCATAGGCAAGATGAGATAAGCAACGAAGAACAAAATACACAGTAACAACTAAGCAACAATTACACCAAATGTAAATAATATTATTAATCTGACACAAACTTTACGGTACTTTTGAGTGGCAAATTAGTTACATGGTGTTAATTAATATTATTAATATTAATTTTTATTGCTTTTGCTCCCTACAAGGTGTTGGGATTGTTAATTAAAATAACTAACATCAAAAATAAATAAACAAATAAATGTGCAAATATAAACAGATTAGGGTCCAGTTATAAACTCTTTGAAGATGTAGAAGCACTTGTCAATAAGGTATTCCTTCAAATCATATTGAAATTTATACTTTCCCGCGAGCGTTGTGAGTAGTCGTATGTCGGGGAAAATATAATGATCAGCTCCTCACGATGCCATGGTCGATCTGGTTAACCATTTGTAAAGAAGACTCATGATCTTCAATTCTCTAAAGTATTGGTAACATAAAGTCCGTCGTAACAAGAATAATCTTTTTTTTTTTTTTGTAAATTGAGACATTACGAACTAACAAACCCTGGCCAAATTAGGAGGTTTTTGGTGTGAACAAGTTTGCAATGTTTCTCTGATATGGTATACTGGATAAAATGCACTGCCAATTTACTACTTAAACCATCAATATGATGGCACCAACTCATTTGATTCCGATGATGGAGGCAGTGATTTATGATAATATTTAACATATAGCTACTTGTTGTACTGACCATAAACATTAGTTAGTTTTACGTACGTTCAATAGCAAACGATTCCCTTTGCACCATGTCATCAAGTCATGAATAATTTCCGCAATAAGAAGGTGAGTCAAGGAACCAACTAGCAGGAATCAGGAATCTGATTCATTCCTGAATATGTTTGGGTGATTAACAAAGCAGGCCATACAAACTCATATTAACTTCATCGATAGTGTTAAGTTACTAATAGCATGTATTTTATGTTGTAGGTGCGTGCTTCAAATTGGTATGGAAAATGTATTTCCTTAAAATTACATGATTTAATAGCCTTCCGCGTACTATTTGCATCAACTTAATAATGATAATGATATTTATTAGTTAGTTTACATGGAGCATGTGCATAACTACTCACACGAGAAGAGCAAAGAAGTATACATTTAAAACTCAAAGCAAAAACTTCTACCCAATGAGGCACCTACGCCACTGGTACGCAGACAGGTAAACATCGAGGATCTGAAAAGAATCCCAATAACGCTATTAAAACGAAAGGGCACATTTTTCACACCTTACACTCCAGTCTACGTATCCGTCGTCTATGATACAATAAAGGTCGCCCCGTCGCCTATCCATCCGCACGATCTAGATGTAGGTGTGCGCTCTTGATCCCTATCTTAATGTTCGCGGGCTAATTTGGACCTTATTTTTATCGTACCCAAAGATATGGCGTCCTATGGCGCGACCACGACACCAAAGTACATACACATATGGGAGTCCGCCGTGCGGTTTCAATAACAAGAAAGGGGATTCTACGCGTGATACACAACCACCCCCTCCCAGTTCGATTCGGTTCGGGTTCGTCTAGTATTATAAATAGGTAGCATCGATTCTTTCCCTGCTGGGTGTGTTTTGGAGGTATTACCTGTTGCTATTGATACGTGCGGTGTATAGGTATATGGTTATATAGCTCGAGCACCCATATTTTATGATTGAAAAAGAAAATCAAGGAATTAAGACGTAAACCATACTATGGGAAGATTTGATGGTGGAACTGATGTGACATTTCCTTAAAAACGAAAGTACGCAATAACCTGCAAAATACTTTAAATCCACGTGTCACTTTATTTGGTTTTGAAGAGGTCCTTAATTAACTAGATATAGCTAAGTGATTTCCAGTTCAAGGGAATTTAATTAGAGAAAACCATAGCAATCTAGGAAATAAGAAACAATGCGTTTCAGCGTGCATGGTTCAGTAAACGTCAGCTTATCGCATTGATTTATTTCCTCGCCAACAAATCACTTCCGTTCTCTCCCTACATCTTTCTCCCTGTGAAATTAATCCGAGTAAAGTCCGATCCATCACCATCAAAATCGAATAAAAGCACACTGTACACCATCTAATACTGACCGAAGCGAATAGGTGGAGTTATCGAATATATATAACACGGCACTCCTTCGGACAGGAGATACTTTTCACTATCGCAGAACAATCACTGCTCCCTTCTTCGTCGTTCAAATTAAACGTCCGTGCCACACAGGACGTGCATGTAATTGTCTGTTTCTTCTCTCGGCGATTTGATACGCTTGGAGAAAGGTATTTTGTCATGCCACGCGTAAATCATGTATAATATGTTTCCGTCACCTTCGAGTTTATCACTGCGCGAAATGAATTATGTCGGTTATGGTTTTCGAGAAGGATGCATCCACAATGTAGTGTTTCTAACGCTTTGCAACCCATCGGGGATTTAGCGTTCTATTATTCTTCCTGCAATTGTCTACTTTGTTTCCTGATAGGTGATATGAGTAGTATTTGAATTTCTTATTGTCCTGTTGCGTAATGAACTACAATTAGACAATGGCGTATAATTTATATAATTCCAATCAAACCATATTTGTGCTGCATATGCAATGTGGTGGGCATCGTGGACATCGTGGAAAGCGATGTATTGCGCAATAGACTATCTAGTTGGTGTTTAGAAAGAAGACCGTACATTTTGGTAGATGTGTTGATAGTAATCACTGTAAACAAGCACAGACGTTAATAATAATAATAAATTTTGATTGTTATCTCTCTCTAAACGAAAGAAACGTTGTTGCCGTGGAGAACCTACTGAAAGATGATAGGCAAATAACTATGTATTTGTGAAATTAGTCTTAGTGTAGAAACAGGTACACGGCAGGTTCATGAGATTCTTCATACACGTTTGCGCGTGAACAACTGAAAATTGCTGGTAGCAAGATTGTTGGGGCCAGAACAGAAACTCAATAGATTCGATACACGCCGCCAACTTCAAAGGCATTTAGCACGTTACGGCGATCAATTCTGACAGTAGATAATAACTACTGATGAAACGTGAATATATACTTCATTCCTCAGACCAAAAGCAGTTGAAAGAATGCCGCAAAACAGAAGTCTCCGCTTGGAAACGTAATGCATACTGCATTCTGGGATTGCGAGGGGATTACTTGTATGGATTATTTATCGAAGGATACCAGAATTAACGCAAGATATTATTCTTCTCGTTTATCTGGTGTAGCACGTTGCATAAGTGTCCGTTATTGCAACAGGACAATACAAGACCCTATACCAGACGAAAAACGAAGGATGTTTCAAATTAAAAAATAATTGCACTAAGAATTGTTTCCGCTTCCATCCTAATCGTCCGATCTGATTCCTGATGATTTTCATCTGTTCCCAAATTTGAAAAAATTCACTTTGGGGGAGTTCGATTTGAGACCTTAAATGAGGTAAAACTTGCTACAGATGGATTGCAGACACACCAAAAAAAGTTCTTTGGGCACGGTTTAAAGAAAATAGTTTCACGTTGCGAGAAGTATATTCAATGAAATGGAGATTATATTGAAAAATTACATTGTAAGTTTGATGAAAATTTATGGAATAAAAGACTTATAGCCAAGTTCTTAGAACTTCTGAAATATGCATAGCATCTTTTATTGAAAATAAATAAACATATTTTATCTGGCATATTACGTCAGACACTTTGCAAGAAAGGGCAGGCAAAATTGCATAAGCGTCCGTTATTGCAACAGGACAAAACAGGCCTGCTACAGGAAAAACGAATTGCGCCGAGAATTGCATCCACATCCACCCTATTCGTCAGTTCTGGCTAATAGTGACTTTTATCTGTTACTAAATTTGAAAAAACCACAACAGCGTGTTTAATTTAACACCTTAAATGGTCTAAAGCTTGTTATAAATATTGGAAAAATTCCGAAAAAGATATATTGAAACACTTCATTATAATTTTGATAAAAAGTGATGAAATAAAAAAATTATAGCCATATGCCTAGACCTTTAGAAATATCCCCAGCATACTAAAACACGTAAATGATGAAGGAAACATCATTGTACCAACCAAACTTTAAATTTAATACATATTAATTACACTGGTTTGGTACAATACCCTTTGTTTTTACACGTGACCGGAGTTTCGTAAACACTGTTATATTGACAAACTAGAAGTTACAGTGTTTACGATACCAAAGTCACGTTTTGTCAATAAAAACAAAGTGGTAGTGTAACAAACTAGTGTTTCTCTTTTCATAAGTGACCATATACTACCACAAACTAACGGGCTACTCAATCACACATCTTAAATTTAATACAGCAAAATCATCTCATAAAATTTCTACGCAATCATAACGTCGAAGCAGTATTCAAGTTTAAATGACTACCAGTACCTACTCATCGACCAGTGGATTTTCTTTTGAACTTTCTAAACACGACGTTCTCATTACATTTCAACATACACCGGAATTTTATTTCGTGCGTTTTGTTGCTGAACTTGATGAGTAAGTTTACGATGCTATATATCTTCTACATTTTGATAAAAACTGCTGATACTGATTATGTTTGCTGGTTGAATTTGCTAGAGCTTGGCATACGACATATTGCTATGTAAGCTCATAAAATACTCCTGTTATATATCTAATTAATAAACTTTCATAGGTAAATACTCTAAAGAAAAGGGATTAATTGAAAATATTTATCAAGGAAGAGGTACAAATGGAACGAAAAAGAAACAATTTAATTTGGGAACGAAAAACCGAAAAAAGCAACAAAAAGGAAGGAAAATGAAAAGTGGTTTGAGAAACGTCCTAGCATAAAGAGGATATAGTGTTAAGTCGAAAGCTTCTAGAATTATGATTAAGGTTTTAAGTACATTTTCTATAACATAAATTAATTCCTCCAAATGCCTGTTTCATTGGCAACATTCACTAACATCTTCAACCGCAATTGAAGCCGTGAACTATGAAGTAAACAAATTGTCCTCCAGAAGATACCTACTTGATAATCGTAGGTACAATCTTTGAATATACATCGAAAATCTATCAACAATACCAAATTCAATTTAAACACCTTTTCAATTTTATTCGTCGCCTATTTCTACGCTTTCATTTCCATTACATTCGGACGAATAGATTTAAGACATTAATCTTAATTATCGGTGTATTTGAGAGGTACATTCCATCATCAAAGATCGGAAATGACGCGGGGACCGTCTCCAATAACAAATCAATCTCTGCTCCCCAGATATCACGGCGGATGCGGAACGGTGGAGGATATTGTGTGCGCTTCTGCATCATTGTATTTCTAGGCGTTCGTGGGGTTCATTTTCTGCTTAATCATCGAACTCCGAGTGTGTGTGTGTCAACAGAAATTCCACTCGAACTTACAGAACTAATCCTAAAGATCGTGTTCTAAGAAGAAAATGATTCGGCTCTGTATCAGTGGATAGACGAAAGTTAAGACTATACTGTAGAAAAAGATTTGATTGGAATATTTCAATTTGAATATTGAATATTTGCAAGAGCTGTAATTTCGTATACAAATTTTATGTACATATGGTCTGAACATTGATGTTTGTACATGTGAGAGGGATTCGATATGAATTCTCTCACAATGCACGTATTACGCATTTTTACAGTTATTTTTCTACAGAAGTGGACAACTTAACGTACGTCTACGGATGGCAAGAGAAGATCAAAGAGCGCGACTGCAGTTAGGCTGTGGCAACGCAAGTTGTCCACTTCTGTAGAAAAATAACTGTAAAAAATGCGTAATACGTGCATTGTGAGAGAATTCATATCGAATCCCTCTCACATGTACAAACATCAATGTTCAGACCATATATACATAAAATTTGTATACGAAATTACAGCTCCTGCAAAGCCGTACTGACGAGCGGTATAACCGCGAAACGTACATCTACGGATGGCAAGAGAAGATCAAAATTTTGTAATAATCAGGTATTACAATAAATCTGGGAAACTCATCTACGTAACTGCATATTTCCAATATCAACATTAATTTTACAATATTCATACGTTTTGATCGTATACACATAGGTCAGGTGGGAATGAAAGTTAAATAAAACAGCACGTGCTATTTAATATGCAAATTATATCGTACACATACAAGTTATTTTATGATAATATTCCAGCGATTACAACGATTTTAATTACCCGCTTTTGAATGTACATATGTGTAGTAACGAAACCGTGTCGCATTTTTCGTACGGCACGCATTAATATTAAAAATGGTTATTGTTTTGCGGTATGCAATTATAGCAACAATAGATAAAGGTTTTGACGTGCTGCGTACACCTTTATTAATCTCAATACAATGGGCAAAGTAGGAAATTTATTCAGCCGTATTAATATTAAAGTTGGTTATTACGGACGTGTGTGTGCGTGCACACAATGCGAATGGATTTATGAGAGATTAATATAGTTGTTATTATTATCGTTAGGGAGTAACGGAGTCGTAGCTTATTTAAACCGAATAGGGTCAGAAAATAAAATGTACACTTAAGAGCTGTCCATGCTTGCAAAGATTAATTTCTAAGTAGATCTCTTAATTTATAGAGCGTGTAATTCGTGGTGCTAGTCAGATGAATTTTCTGAGATCGCTAATTAATAATCATGAAATAGTAGTCACTGATTACTATTTCACCATAATGTTTGTTAAAAAGTATTTCTGACTGTTAATAATCACTAACATAAGCTTGATCGGACACAAAACATTGATGCCTAAAGTATATGTTACAACCTACTTAGTGCTGATTTGTTGTAATTAATAATTCGATAAAATTTCTAAGTTTACTACATTTACACTACAAAAAGTCACGGTTACTAAATAACATATTGTAGTATGAATTTTAGTTAATTTTATATTATATGATAGAGATCTACCACTAATAGGTCAATAAAACAAGGCTGGTTTGAGCGATAGTTATATTTTCAGAACGTTTACAAACGTTTTCGGAACACCTTCGTCAGTGAAAATATAACTAGATAAATATATAAACAAACTTTTGTTTTTTATTTGGGACTATCAACAAAATAACTAGTGACTAGGATTTCTTGATATAGAGGATGTATAACCAACTTTTATATATATATAAATTATAAAAACTAAATTAATGTGTAAACATACATGCAAATTAAGTAAAACCTTATATCAAAAAATCTTTGTCGAAACCTTAACAATTCTGTTCAAGGACTAGGGAAAACCAAATTCAAAAACCTAGCCAAAGGTTTCCTTCTTAAGAAATGCAAATGTCATTTTAACAAATTGCTATATACATTACTTAAATTTTGAACAGAATTGTTAAGGTTTCGACAAAGATTTTTTGATATAAGGTTTTACTTAATTTGCATGTATGTTTACACATTAATTTAGTTTTTATAATTTATATATATATAAAAGTTGGTTATACATCCTCTATATCAAGAAATCCTAGTCACTAGTTATTTTGTTGATAGTCCCAAATAAAAAACAAAAGTTTGTTTATATATTTATCTAGTTATATTTTCACTGACGAAGGTGTTCCGAAAACGTTTGTAAACGTTCTGAAAATATAACTATCGCTCAAACCAGCCTTGTTTTATTGACCTATTAGTGGTAGATCTCTATCATATAAGATAAGTATAAAAGGTCACGAAATATATATATATATACATTTAATTTTAGTTAATTTTATAGAAAGCAAAATTTATTACAATTAATATTTATAAAATTTTAGTATTATATTAACAAAATAATGAACAATACAATCAAAATATATTACCTAATGTGTATCAGTGTAATTTGTTTTCTAATTCTTAACTTCTCCCTCCCTCTTGAATTCTTTCTTCACTTCTTTTCTTTGGTCTTTTCCTTTTATTGTACTTCTTTTTCTTTGGTTTGTTCGTCGTTTGTAAACAACAACTTCTTTTTTGATGTGGTCTGCTTCTTTTCAACCCTGGTATCTTATATAATTTTTTATCTGACTTTTTCGTCGACCATCCCATACCGTCGTCATAAACAAACTTCATTTTTTCGGCACGTCGTTATAGCAATTTGGAATTCTAGATTTTTAATGTTTCAAGTGTATGTGTGTGGTATGTTTACAACGCTTTTCTATTTCTTAAAGAATGCTTTCTATAAAATTTACATCTTTTTCTTGATTTTCTTGAATGAATCATTTAAGAAATCCAGGTTTTATTTATGCAAATGAAACTAGAAGATAATCACTAAAAGAAATTAGTGTCTTATTGTAGATTAACAATTGGTAAGTATAAAATGGTACTGAAGAAGAGAACAGTTTTAAATAAACAAGATAAGTACTTAACACGACTTCAATCTCTAAAATGTACTATTCTATTTATTTATTGTTTTATTTAACTAATATATTTAATTTTAAATCGTTTTAATAGGAAAGGTATTTAATTAACTTTATATGAATAAATAGTCTCTACATTGTAAATGCCTTTTGCGATATCAGTTCTTGGTAAATTTGATGTACATTGAGGATGCACAACAATTTGGCATTCGTTGCAGAGACTGGATATGGGCCTAGCGGAAACTGAGCTTTGCAATTAGCACACCTTAATGGTTTGGTACATATCCCGGGATCGAAATTGTGCAGTATATTATAATGAATTCTTTGAATGAAACTCTGTCGAAATAAATCGCTCTTCTCAGGAGATTGTGTGATTTGTTCTAACACCCTCATGTGATCCTTGATATTTCCTGTGGTATTTGTTCTTTCCAAATTATCTGAACAGAATTGCGATTTCAAATTTACTATCTCTTGTCTTGAACTCTTTGTAAGTTCCCTTTCTTTACTCAATTAGTACTCTAAATCTTTATAGTTAAGCACAACATATAAGGGTGGGTGATTCTCCTTTTCCGAATTCCCAAATATTTTATCTGTTATAGTTTTTATCTTTTCTTCTTCCATTTGGAGTTTTATTTGAGGAAAATCAATTAATTTAGTTTGATGTTGAATTGTTGATTCGGTTTCAAGTTCCCTTTCCTTCTGGTACGCGTCTTTTTGCAATAACCTGTCATTACGTTGATTAACTTGTTCAAACAAAGCTATATTTAAATTCGTAGATTCATTTAAATTTTGACATAACTTAAAGTTCGATTCATTGACACCTTTCAAATGTGTTAATTGCAACGAATGCTTTTCCTTTAATGCCCTATTTTCAGATAAACCAGTGTCAATAGTTACCAATTCTTTTAATTCAGATATATTTCTCTTTGTATATTCGTTTATACCTCTATTTTCATTTTCATATGTAATCTCGATATCTTCTAACCTTACATTTATTTCATTAGATTTACTTGTACTCTCTACTTGTTTGCTCAGACTGTGCTCCCGACTATTAATAGCGCATGATAACTTATTTAACGAAGACATTAGCTTTTCTAACGCCCTTTCTATTTCACCCTTCTCTGTGTCATCTTGACGTTTGTTTGACATTTTTAAATTTTAGATTTGTGTATAATACAATGAAATGAAATTAAATCAATTTAAAAACTAACTTTAGGTTCGCCAATGAAATGAATGAATTTGGTTCGCCCTACGTTTTGTGCGCCAAAAATTGTAATATGAATTTTAGTTAATTTTATAGAAAGCAACATTTATTACAATTAATATTTATAAAATTTTAGTATTATATTAACAAAATAATGAACAATACAATCAAAATATATTACCTAGTGTGTATCAGTGTAATTTTTTTCTAATTCTTAACTTCTCCCTCCCTCTTGAATTCTTTCTTCACTTCTTTTCTTTGGTCTTTTCCTTTTATTGTACTTCTTTTTCTTTGGTTTGTTCGTCGTTTGTAAACAACAACTTCTTTTTTGATGTGGTCTGCTTCTTTTCAACCCTGATATCTTATATAATTTTTTATCTGACTTTTTCGTCGACCATCCCATACCGTCGTCATAAACAAACTTCATTTTTTCGGCACGTCGTTATAGCAATTTGGAATTCTAGATTTTTAATGTTTCAAGTGTATGTGTGTGGTATGTTTACAACGCTTTTCTATTTCTTAACCTTCCTATACTCACGCATACGGTCTGTGAGACCGATTTATATAGTATAGTATACGTCTTTCATTTTGACGTGAGTATAGGAAGGTTAAAGAATGCTTTCTATAAAATTTACATTTTTTTCTTGATTGAATTTTACTAATGGAGTATTACCATACTACAATATACATTGGTGAACATCTTCCTGCAAAAACCATCAAAGTACAGTACACAAAGTTAGAACTTAGGATTGATCCTACCACATACTTTATGATCCTTGTAGCATTGTCTTAATTTAATGCTATAATTTAATGGAGCAGTAATTTTCCAATTGTTAAGTTTTGAGTTTATGGGTACAATTTTAAGTTAACAACGAATTGAGTGCTTGCCTTATTCTGTAGTACCATGGCACGTACAATCGTGCCTCGAAGGACGCGGGACTGAGGTGAACATGTAATAAATAGTCTGAACATAGAGCGGTAATTACGAAATAAGTTACGACAGCCTACATATACACAGAACTATTCGTATACGGCTAGATAAGGCGATGGGGAGTCGATGATGCTATCGTAACTTATTTCGTAATTGTACGCTGTTACCGCTGTTTGCCCAGACTAGTAATAAAGCGTAGCCATCTTTGTTACATGGTGAGCAGGTTTCTATAATCTTTTTATTATTATTTACCAGAGCTGCTCAAAGGGCCCATTTCTCCATATTATCTCATATTTAAAATAAGATGAGTTTTTGAATATCATTGTGATTTTCTTCAGCTCGTTGAAGTATATTTTACAACTCTCTTCCAATTTCCAGGGACATTGAGTAAGCCCTACTTTAGTAAAGATGTGTTTAAGTTTGGGCTGACTTGTAATAGCGCTGTTTACGTTCCAATTAAAACAGGTTAATGATCCTAATAATCTTTCACATCCAATTTATGGTTTGAAACACCCGAGACATGTTTTAATTTTTTTCTTTCTAATTTGTGATTTCTTCAACCTTTTGTATATATTTTTGTCTATTCATCACAATATAATTTCCGTGGTGATCATAATGGTAATCGTCTCATAATGGTAATCGGTAATGGTAAGCGTTTTATATAGTGACCAGCCGCATATTAATCGATAACATTAAGAAACTTGCTCATCTTTCAAATACTGGGAAATAAGGATCCTTAATAAATTATTCATTATATCTCATTATAGTAATGGATACAATCCTGCAAAATACGAGGAGACGCACTGAAAACCTGAAGACACTGGCAGGATATAACAAACTGGAACCTATTACTGTAGGTGAGGTGCATTACTGTACGTTGATGATTTGGCACTAACAGTTGACAGTTATCAGAAAATGATGAAGATTCAAACAAATGTAGGAAAAAGCAAACTAATGGTGATAAATAACAGGTAACCAATAATCTAATAATTAAAATAAGTGACAAACAAAAGGAAATTGTTGACACATACAAATATCTAGGTACCATTATATTGATGGACGGAAAAAGTGATCTAAATATAGCAAAGAGAAGACGGAAAGCAAATCAAAAAGCTGAAATCGATGAAATTAAAATCGAATTAGGAATATCACACATCAAGAGAATACATTAAACGAAATTGAAAGATGTCAACTGAATTGGTACGGTTACATAATAATTATGAAACAAAAGAGTTTAAAAAAGAAAATAATAGAAGCCAAAAGTAACAATAGAAGAAAAAATGGAAGACCAAGAAAGAAGAGCACAGAAGAACTGAGAAAATGAATACAAACCGGACGCTATGGGAGGAATGGATTAAATCGTCGTCAGATTCAAAGATAATACGGCGCTGAGAGGCACAGGGATTTACGAAGAAAAGAAGAAAAAGAACAAATACAGGCAAACAAATTTGGAAATTATAGACGTGAAAGAATAAATAACGGATCTTCAACGAAACTAGGTAAGAACATCCATAACAGAAGTTTTCTCCCTTTTTCAGTATTAAGGTTTTCCTCTAGCTCCCACTGTATCTATCATAATTAATCTAATTCATTTTCACTTAGTTAGCTGTGAATGCCAAACATACAAAATTATTTTGGATCATCGCAACTGAATCGAAAACCCAGAAATTTGCACAATGATAAACAAAATATTGGCTATTGAACTAGTTAAGGAACGTAATAAGTTCTAATCAAATAGCAAACGCACTAAATTGTTAGTAGAAGGTGAAAGTATGTATATTAATGCACGCGGTGCCCCAAGCACCGCAGCATCGTACATTTGCGGTAAAAACGTCTATCAAGACGAAGAAGAATCTACAGAATTACAGCAATGCGATGAAATAGACACAAACCACCACCATCACCAATAGTTTGAATATAATGGAGCAACTCGTCATTGCCTTCAATAGCACTAGGGGAGATATTCCCATCGAAGACAATTTCTTGCTGTGGTGATGTCAACTGGCTGGCACGTTCGCGCGATCTGACCGCATCAGATTATTTTTCTAGGGTTAAAGGCAGAAATTTATGATACACATTCTACTAGTATCAATGAACTGAAAGGCGACATCTACGAGTATATACGGAAGATTCTAGGAGACGCGTGTATCGTTTCCATCCAGATTACAGCAATATATATTGATCGTAATGGTGGACACCTGAATATTGTGATTTTCAAAAAATGATTCTTTGCATTCATTCCCTACATGTGAAGGAATGTATTTGTATGAAAAAAATTAATGTTTAATTTTTTCTTCTAATTATTACTTTTGATTATATATCTCCGATGCATTCTGTACGTAGAATTAAAGAATGGTTTATACCTTGTTTCAAAAACAGAGAGACGAATTTCTGAACATACCACTTTTATAGTGAATTCTGATTGGTCTAAAGCAGCACCAAATGACAAGGCACCAATCGTGCTATAATCATATTGTATACGTAATTCTATTAAATGTATTGACATTTGTTTATAACCGCTAGTTATTGTAGTGTTTATTATATTTTTCTGTTTTCTCTGCCTCTTTCGAAATATAAACATATACCACTTCTTTTTAGGACTCTACAGATTTTATAGAATGTAATTTTGATATGGGATTCGTTCAGAAATTCGTCTCTTGAGGACAAGATAAAGAACTTTCATATAAACCAAGTTTAATCAATTTAAAGCTTTATCACTAACACTAAACAGAGGAAAAAGAAATTGTCGGAGTGATTAAAAGACATCAATCAATTCAATGTGTATGCAAATTCCTACTTGGAGCAGTACATCAATCCAATTGAATTAATTTAATAGGCGCAAACGCTATCCAACGTCTTCGTAAATACATCTTGACTTACAATTAGATTTAATTTGTTTGTATTACATCAAAGCAATTTATTGTGATTAACGCCAAATAACCCGAAAATATGCAAGATATCCGCACATTCACGTTATTTTACATACATATGTGTGTAATTGGAAGTAATCAATGAATTTTTATGCCAAGAATGTATTTTGTTAGAATTCTAACAATTCTATTCGGAGACTACGAAAGACGTCTAGTCTCCTACATGATGATGGCTAGTGGCACGTCTTTCTGGATCTCGAAGAATAATTTATTGCTTCAAACAATATTTACGATTACACCTTAATAGAAATTTATATTCCTTCAACGACTATCTTAAAGTTGTCAACGCAATCTCCAAATTCCCGAATAAAATGACAGACATGATTTATCGAAACTACAAGCAGAAAATAATACAGACATTAATGCGTGTGTCGTTTCGGTAACATTTACACGTAAACCAAACTACCAAAACTACGCTGTCGTGTCTTGCATGTATAATTCACGAAAGATTTACGCCGAAAACGACCTACGTTTTCGACATGTTCCTGCCGCCGTTCGCCGTCCCTTCGTCGAGATTTATTTTTGCGTCTCGCAATTCGCTCTGGCTGCCGTAGGTGCGCGCTTTTTCGCCGGCGGACTTATTACATTGATCCGGGGTCCGGAGGAAGCCTTGATTTATCAACGACACGAATCGAAACGTCTTGGTATATTTGTAATGCGTAGCGGGGGCATTTAATATCACGTCGAGCGACTGACTGGGGACCCCACCCTTACGTCGTGTACTAACGTACCACCACAAATACATACATCTAGATACGTACACGTATATATGTATATAAATTCGTGTTCAGTGTAGAGAAAAATTGCCTATTGAATCAACGGTTCACTAACTGTCAGAACGAACCCGTGGGCTTACTTAGTGAGTACTTACTTGAGCGGCTCGACGTTTACGTTTCTTTTTCGATGTCGGGTCGTTGTTATTTAAAAATTTCACGGTCGATTTGCACGAGGATACACCGGGGGAATCTACTGTTATTGCTTCTTTTGTTACTTTTATTGTAGTTGTTTTTATATCAGTGGATATTGTACTGCAGACTAATGGCTTTTATTCGTAATTTCTAAAGCATCGTTCTAAACGTTTCGAAGTTTTTATTCCAAGAGGAAAACGGCCGCCTTTATGTATCAGGAGCTTTTATAGATTCCTGAAACTTGTAAGAGTACCGCTTTAAACTATGACGTAAGTGTTAGTTAATGATAGTCGTCAGTTTTGGTACGGTATCAGTTATATGTTGGATGTAAAATAGTGTTAAGCCTCTCGGCAATTTATGCATTTGTTGTTATGTTATTTGTTGTATGTTTTTTTTTAATTTGATAAAATACAAACTCCTTGGGTAAATTTTATTATATTTAGGAACATACTATAAAAATACATTAGAAATACTTGAAAATAACAAAACATAAACATGAACAAATGTCCCAAAGTACAAATAAAGTTTGTACTTTAGGACGGTGGGATGTGTACTTTTGGACACAAATTTATTCTACATTATACGAAGACATATCCACAGATAATTTTAAATCCTCGCACTTTGTAGATGTACCTCCAACTATCTGCGGTGTCCCAAGTTTCATAACTAGAGCTTGGAAAATATGCAAAATGCATATTTTCAACATTTTACAAATGCATATGCAAAAAAATTGCATATTTTGGAACTTTTTCCAAAAATTATTGGCGGAATTTCGTAATTTACAGTAAAATACATAAGTAGGTACTATGACATGATATTTTAGAAGACTATTTTAGAAATTTCTCCGAACTTAATGATGGTGATATCGAACTTTACTGATAAACAAGTAAGTACAGGATACACTCTGTTGCGCTAAATGTATGTTTGATGGTAGGTAACGGAAAGTAAACAACAATATTAATACCTAGCCCTATTAGGACTACATCAGCCGAGATTATTTCTTGTTGTGTTGTAATTCTTGTAATTGGTGGAAGTAAATCTTCCTCCCGTCTCTTCTCTTTTCGCCATAAATAGTAAATATTCACATTTTATAAATCAGTTGCCACTCAGCAAGATCAATGGTGTATTCTTAAATTTATAGTACAGTAATTGTTTCAGTATCAAAATGCCTAACGATGGCTTATGATAAAAGTGCCCTGTTCAAGAAGTGGATTACTGACAGAAGGGATTCCAAGATAGTTGACATTGTACATAAATGTAGATATAGAAGCAAGCATTATTTGTTAATTTAACAACATCTTGTGATGTTGAACGAGTTTTATGTTATGTTATGTTATGTGACCGCGGGGAATGTATGAGTATGAATAATATAGACAAACTTTTAGTATTGCACTGTTTTAACTTAATTAAATAGTTGAATTTGTGTATGTATCTATGTGGGTTTATTGTAAATAAATGTAACGTTATTTTTGTAAAATATCTTTTAATTTTTTTGTGGTTAGTAACAAGTGTAAATTCTGTTGAAATGAACAATTTTTTGCATATTTTTGGGATAGAAGCATACTTAAGTGGATAGATGCATATGTAAGAGCATATTTTTTTACTTTTTGATGCATATTTGCATGCATATTTTGGCGATTTCTTAGTGCATATTTTCCAAGCTCTATTCATAACCATATCTTTATGTGGAAGTTCGTACACAGTATCGTTATGATACAAAAATTTCATACAATATCGACTTCTTCGTAAATATTTAACACTAAGACTGTCGTAGCCCAGCTCAATAATACGAGCCACAAAAAATTTCCCAATTTTTTGGTTACAATTTTCACTAAAGTATGGTTTCCATATACATATATGAGTTCCCGTCGATTTAAATTTCGTCTCCAACCAACATTGTATAAAATCATCCGATGCTACTTTGTAATCTTCAATTATGGCATCTTCTTCTGAACTACATTCGCACAGCTTTCTTCTAATCCCTTGCTTTTTAATTACATGGTTAAGTTGTTTTGAAGGTTTACTTGACCTTTTCTGTTTTCTTTTTTTTTTTTTTTTGGT
This sequence comes from Chrysina gloriosa, assembly GCA_038088585.1. Classification (NCBI taxonomy): domain Eukaryota; kingdom Metazoa; phylum Arthropoda; class Insecta; order Coleoptera; family Scarabaeidae; genus Chrysina; species Chrysina gloriosa. Next base: position 28,495,654 of record CM076087.1, on the reverse strand, counting down.
TCTGCCAACACCTCAAGCTAATGTTTTTCTGGAGTATCCGTAAGAACGCAACATCGTCTTGGTGATCTATCTATCTCCTTTAGTTGTAGCCATTTTTGCTTGAGCCTTAGAAAAAAGGTATCTCTGCTCCAGACTCATACTGGAATTCGAATGTGCTCGGTTGCCTTGGTTGTTTCCTATTAATTGGGGTGTCCTATTGCGGCAACAAAACTCCGGACTTATAGGCCATTTTGACTATTTTTTAACAGTATTAACCAACCGTTTGTCACGTTCATGTCAATTTTGATGTAGCCATTTCTTTTTAATGTCGTGAATAGTGCCTTTAGAGACTGCAAATCTGTTACCTAGTACTACTTTATCGATCATGCTTCCCTAAATAATGTAATTACTTGCGTTCTTTTAGCAGCACTTAAATGCAATATAATGACTTGTGTCAATAACGATTTACAAATGAAATAATATTCGACAAGAATAAACTTTTGTTAGCTAATAAATATAATCTTAAGGGGTAAAACATTCTCGAGGTCTAACTTTGACAAACGGAATAGAATTTCTTACCGGAGGGTTTATTTAACGCATATTAATGTACAAAAAACATTTTTTATTGTCATTTTCATAGAAAATGGTGGCAACAGAGCCAGTGGTCAAGAACAGTGTTTTCGAAAACACCGCCACGGGAAGACGGATTTCTCGGGCCGTATGAGTCCCGGAACAAAAAATCAAAAAAATCATAATCTATATACAACTGGCTTTAAGAGCAGGAAGGAGTGTTTTTTTAAATAAATGTTTGTGTAAGTAATGAATCGATTGTTTGCCCTAAAAATTAGCATTAAATTGTTCATTAAAAGAAGTTTACATTCAATCGAAAAACGACTGTGTACTTCCAAAGAGAATATTGTTTTGAAGCTACTGTAAAAATTTTAAATCAATCCATGCGATAGTATCCGAGAAACCTATTGTCCCAGTTTGAAAAAAGTGGCTCCGAGGAAAACGCGTTTTTTGTTTGCAAAATCGATAATTAAACCTTTTAATTTTTTTTTTTCAGTATAGATCAAATGGTATATTGTCTTTATGACCCTAAAGTATCGTTTAAGCCAAAAAAATCGCATTTTCGCAAATCCTAGAGTGGTTTTACCTCTTAAAGACCACATCAAACTGACTATCTATATATCAATATGTCCAATTCCCAAAAAATATTCCCCACAAATGCATTACCAGATAAACGATGATCGAAAGTGTATCAAAACAGTCACAGCAGGTATCGACAAATATAAACGTTATATGTGGGTGCAAAGGGACAAATATATGTATTACCTACATGAATCTTTCAAAAGCATTCGAATATAACTTCGTCTTTCGAAACGAATTGTAGTTGTGGAGAACGATATTTCAAAACAAAAGTACTGGCAAATGGCATTGGTGTTTCCAATGTGTAGGTCGTAATAGCTATCCATTTTTCATCTAAATATTCATGTCCCATGTACAGATTGGTTGCACGTATAGATATATTCGCAAAATATTATAATACGTACTGCGGCGTTCATGTAAACAATTCCTATTTTGTTTTTCCTTTCGTTAAATGGCCCATAACTTTTCCCTTGAACTGTTTCGCTGAGCAATCGCGCGAAGAGGCATAGGCTTTGCGCTCCATTTCTCATTCAGACGGAGCTTGTAAGTCAGCAAAAGATATATCGGAAAGTATACATAGATAAGTCATTAAACCAGCGACACAAAGAGGTTCTAGCATTGCAGTTTCGTTCATCTGATATCGGCGAAGTTTAATTATTTAATTAAGGTTCGTCAATTCAATTTATTGTCACGATAGCCTTGAACTCTTGCCTCATTAGTTGCGAATGCATCTTCGTTCCGATATAATGCAACTACGAGTTACGACATATCTGTAAAAGCATCTTAGTAGGTCGTAAATTATATTACCCGTACTTAAGATGAGTATCCACTTTATTCGAATTACGTGATTATAATCTGTTTAGTTTTGTTCGTAATTAGTTTAGGACGTATTATGTTTTTAATTATTTTCCAGTTCGTAACGTATTTGCTATAGGTTTTAAACCATGTAACGAAATAGTTGCGTGTCGAATACCAGAGATGGGAAGGGATTACAGGATGTGCTTTTTGTATTTGTGCCTATAATCTTAAGGAAACCACATCAAAGCACGTACAATTCACAAAGTATGAACTTAATTAATGATTAAAAATTTAGGGAAAGAAGACATTAAATATGATCAAATAAGTATACAATGGAGACAAGACTTTACGAGTTTCGTCACACAGAATTAATATCTTCCATTACATCCAGTATATTGTTCCGGAAATGTACAAGTATGTATAAACCCATTTTATGAAACCTGTACCTTTAATTTCTTCATTAATCAACTAACCACAAATGTTTTAAAACGTGTTAAGCTGTTCCACAGTACTAGCGGAAAATGATTTGCCAGTGACTAATATAACTAATAAGTTTACTGTCCAACAGATACAGAATCCAATTATAGACCACGCACACAGCAAATAGTGGAAGTGTGCAATGCTTAATAACAGTAGAACAATTGTGTATCAAGAAGTAAGTAAAAGTAGTTTACTCCAATTATTCCACAGGTCCCATTGAAGAACTGTTTAACAATCAACATTAGTACGAGAGACTCCTCCTAAGTCGCCACAAAAACTAGAAAAGAATATTTTTAGCACAAACTGTTCGCTTTTGCATACGTTCTAACCAATCCCCGAAATATTTTTTCCAGTCTGAAGTTGGTATCTCGAAAACATAGTTTTTGAATGCCTCGACAGCTTCTAGAGATGCTGAAAATCGCTGTCAAATGCATTTCTTTTTGTTTGGCATTCGGAAACAGAAGCAAATCGTTAGCCCATAAATCAGGCGAAAACGGGGAATGAGACTTTAATTCGATGTTCTTCTCCTCCAACTAACAAATTGTTTGGCGTGCTGTGTGAGAATTGGCACTGTCATGATGCAGAATGATATGATGGTTTCGGTTGCCCTTTCCTGATTTCGTCGATGACTTCTGGAAACAAATCATTGCATACTATCCAGCATTAACTATTCTTCGATGCTCTCTCTAAAGGAATGGTTGCGACATGTCCAGTATAACCGCAGAAATAAGTTCTCAGTCATCAGTTTCTTAGATGCGCTTCGTGAACGAATAATTTTGTGGCATTCCGCTCACCTTGGAACATCCAGATAGTGGATTGTTGCTTGGCGGTCTACTTTTACGATAAAAGTTGTTGTGGCGGTTCCCCAAAGAGGAGAGTAGTTTAGCCTAAATTCCGTAATTCTTTCCGGCGGCCAAACTCCAGAACATAATCCTCTGAGAAATAGAAACTATACATTTTTGTGTAACAATTCTTCGGATTAACAGCTATCGAATGAACAAACCCTAATCTTTTGGCAACCTCCAGTTGTCAAAACGATATTCACACTTGCGTAAATAAGCTGAAATTACCGAGAAAGGCGTAACAAAGGTCTCCAACCGAATCTGTGGAGAATTGAGCGTCGCAGGGTAAAATACCAAAAACTTACGTCTATTGACGTGCAAGGGCTAACGGTAAGTGATCGATTTTGCATACGGAAAAAAGTATACTGCGTCCATACACGAAGACGTGCAGAAAGGGATTGGAAAAATAGTCCTTAAGTGAAAGCGCATTAAAGCGATATTTATTTATTTAAAAAGTGGAGTGAGTTTTAAAGATTCTTGAAAGTTTGAAAACAAAATATAAAGTACAGTGCTTTCAAAAAGTATCTGAAAATGAATCTATGATTCCGAAATATGTTAATAGAGGTTTCTAAAGAAAAGAAAATATGTCAAACAATAATTTAGACTGTAACAATTCTTTTATCGCCCGTTCCTTCTTCTTATCTGGAATAAATCGACAGCTGTACCAATCGTGTTGGTTTTCAAATTTTCAAATGTATGATAATTCCGGGACATGTACCCCGTCGGAACATACGCTCCACTTTCTAGATTTATAATACATGTTTATGTGATTGGAGCGCCACTTCGAGGAGTGTTTTAGTGTGAATGAATGGAAAAGTTGTACTTTGATTAGCTTCCCGTTCATAACTGACCACTGTTCTGAAAAAGATAGCGAAAACAGACCGAAAATTTTTCTAGCCGTTCCTAAGTGATACATTCAAATCAAAATACCAACAAATACTGGTTAAAGCAACATAACTTCCAAATGTTAGGAAGTTGTTTGATATAAGACCTCTTGGATATTGACTGTAAATGAATATTTTTCAAACAAGAGGATTTTACTGTGTGATCGGGACATACGCCCCACTATTTTTCGGGGACACACGCTCCACCTACAATCTGGGTCGGGGAATACTGATTAATGTTTATCAATGTAAATTCAATATTTATCAATATTGATCTGAACATATATCAATATTTATCAATTTCGGTTAGACTCGATCAGCACTTACTGCAGTTGGAGATGGCATCAGCGGTTTTGGTTCAATTGGAATTTCTCCATTAAATCGAAACATGATCATTTTTCGCAATCTCGAGCAGCATTACAGTTGTAGCACTGGAATTACGTGACCAGAACGTGCCAATAGATCAACTGCCCATCTGTTCTCAAGAGTCTGTGTCTCCAATGAAAAGGCTTCACAAGACCTCGCCGATTCCGACCTTCCCAGCTTCCACATCAACCAGAAGAATTGGGTAACTTGCTGTTTTGTTGACGTCAGACGAAAACAGAAAAAGCAATAGGCTACTATGAAGAAAATACAAGCACCAGGAGCGAGAATTGGAAAAATAAACGGGAAAAACCAGGGGCCCAAAACACTTAAAAATTTCCCGGTGAAGAATAACACAATATGAGCGTCAAGAAAGTCAACGAGAGTTCTGAAAAGAAGGTTGATTTTGAAAGAACGGACAGCGAAACATCAGACACGCAGCAGGTCGATGAAAATGATATTTATGACCGTTCGAATGCGAGAAATGGTCAAAAAAGTGTAAATAAAGTTATTAAAGTGATCGAGAAATATTTTTATGTATTAGTATAAATTATAAGATGGAGTGAAACCAATGCACTAACTATTTCTCTGGGTATTTTTGTCTTCATAGAAATTTAAATTCAAATTGAAAAGGTGGGGCGCATGTCCCTGAAGATTTCTCGACCAGCTGATTTGGCACTTTTCACAAAAAATTCAATGGTACTTTTCTATTGTCAAATATCGATGAAACAAAAATTGTCCCAACTTTTACACCTACCACACGGTATGTAACGATTGAAAGGGCCCTCATTAACGTATTCAGAAAGTGTCAGTTTAGATTTAAAAAGAATGGGGCACAAGTCCCGGAATTACCTATCTTTGAAACCGATACTATATGACATCGGTAAACTCCTTACACAAACTTCAAACACCTCACAAAATTCCTTAATAATAAATTCGGTGACACGTGTTTCGCTAGCACGAGGCAAACATTATCAAAACTGTAAAACCGTTTAATATTCTACGAAAAAATAGTATAAATGAAGAAGTTCGTTTGAAATCTTTCATAAAACTAAGTAATTTTGATTCAATACCATAGCGACGTGAATCTATCAGAAAATCCACCATTCGTGAACTTGAAAACGGTTATTATAAACCGGAGCGAAGAAAAGATAATTACGGAGTTAGTGCCGCGCGCATGCATAGAAGAAATAGCCGGCGTGCATTTTACAGAATCAAATTTCTAACAGCACCTTAATTATCTTGTCAATAAGTGAAATTATTGCAATGCGCCGGTATTTTTACATTAATCACCGCTGACAAAACAGGAGCTGGACTTGTTGAAGCGTGAGATGAATGAAAGTCTCTCGGTTTTGTTTCGTCTATTACGTCGAGTAATTTATTACGAGATCCTATGGCGAACGAGCGGTTAGATATGCAGGAAATACAATACGACTTGACGTTATGGATGGAATTATTTATTAGTTAATCTCTAGTGGAACGTACGTATGCTAATTTCTCAGGGAGGAAAAAGTACGCTCGGAATTTCTGTAATTTATTGTTTCGATTATAATGCGACGGCAAAACTGAAATTAATCTCGGATCGTTTTATTTTTTCGAAAACTAAAAGGAAGAAAGAAGATGATATTACCCGCCATCTTTCACATATTTCTTCGTTATCGCACGAATGCATTTAATAAATTCATTCACGAAACGAAAGCCGTGTACGCCCGAAGATAACAAATCTCTTATTAGAACCATCTGACTGCACATACAGGGCTCCTTTATTTAATAGACCAACAAATTTGTATTAACGTAGCAACGTTTAATCACCATCATTAATAATACAAGATTATCTATCTATTAAACTAATATATACGGTATGCGTGGGAAGTCACGGTTTGGTGATAAGCACTGGCTTGTCTTGAGCGGTTATATAGGAGCGTCTCCAGCACATGTTTGTTTTTCTGAGGTTCATACTTTACGACCTACCTAATCCAATAAGAAGCCTTTCGCTTTCTTCTGTAGTAATATAAATATGCATGTGTATGTACCCTGAGGAAGGACACAGACGTACTTAAAAATTTGAGGTTTTCCATGAATCCCGATAGAATTATTTGATGTAGAATAAATGAAATTTTATTCTATTCTATTGTTGAGTATATTGAGTTCGCGTACATCCTATACATACCTAACTACATACTTCTAAAATAATTAAAATTGGGTAACGCTGGCCGACACGATTTTTGCAACACAGTTCAGTCCATCATTTTCAAGATACTACCTTCCTAATAAGAGAAAAAAATATTCATAAAGCCCCTCATACGTCCAGTTTTCAACGGGCCCATTAGACCCTTTTATATTGGCAGATAGTAAATTTTGTGTCATTTAAAAGCGGTGCATTTGAAAACAGAACGATTACCTAAAATGGAGTGTATATAACATTAAACTTATTTTCTTATTCAGTCTTGGTTTGATTTTCGAAGTGAATGGTTGTGTGTAGTTAAGAAAGTTTCTTTAATGACGAAAATGTCAAGTGAAACGCGCCGCTGTTTTTATTTGTGGGATAGTCGTGCAGTGAATGAGCATTATGTAACTAAAATTGGCCGGGAAGGAGTGAATTTAAACCGGAAACTCCAAATGTTAAATATCTGCCCTTTGTAGACCAAAAATGCTCTCTTGTCTCCTCTTCACATTGAACTTGGACTGATGAAAAACTTTGTCAAGGCTATAAATAAAGAGGGTGAAGCATTTAAGTACCTAAAGCAACTCGTTCATAAGTAAAGTGACTCCAAATTAAAAGAAAGTATCTTTATTGGACCACAAATTAGAAAATTGCTGGATGATGTTAATTTTATAGAAAAGCTTACCGCGCATGAACCCAGAGCTTGAAACTCATTTGTAAGTCTAGTGAGGGGATTTTTAGGCAGCAATATGAATGCCAACGACGAAAAACTAGTTAATGAACTTTCCAGACTCCTACAAATCGCTTGGTTGCCGGATTATTAAATTATTAAAAAAGCACTTTTTCTATTCCCATTTATCATTTCTTCCTAAAAATTTGGGCACTGTCAGCGACGAACAGCGTGAAAGATTCCCTCAAGGACATCATAAGGACAATGGAAATTCGGTACCAAGGATGATGCGATTCAGCCATGATGGGTGATTACCGTTGGTTTTTGAAGAGAGAATATTTGACCCCGCATAAAAAGGAAAATAGAATTGCTGTGTTCCAATATGAAATAAATATTTTTGATGTTTGCTTTTTTCTTAGTTGTCAACTTAATATAAATTATAACTACATATAGTAGATATACAGGGTTAAAAAGACATCTTAAATCATTTGTCTCAATAAATATTACATGGTACAGCTCTGCATGTGGTTTGTCTAAGGTAACAAGAAAACTTTCTATGTTACAACTTCTTGTTGGTCATTTTTGTATTTAGATAGGTTCATTCTACTACAATACTCATATGATCATCCTCCATACCGAAAGTTCTGGCAACCATTCTATTGTCCATTAGATCGTACGGAAACAATGAGTTTCAGTACTTTTAAGAAAAAATAATGAACAAGCAATAATCTTATCAAAATGCCTGAACATCTCCCAAAAATTAATTTTAATAATAACGGGTAAACGATCTCTGACTCCTAAAACAAACTAGCGTGATTAAATTGAATACACACGGAAAATGTTTATAAAACAGCCGTAGAAAATCATCAACGAGCATCTATGCATCATTAAAGTAAGGCACAGATAACGTTTCTACTAATTGAAAGCATATTTTATTGCCTTTCATGTGCACGTATAAAATACAATGCAATACCTCCTATACATTACATAGTTTAATATCTTTCATTACTCGACTCCCACGACGACACAGTAACACGAATTTCGTGAGTAGAAACTAAACCTCAGGTGTTTCCTTTCCAGCGCATCGCTTCTTCGTTCGTGCCTTATATGCACCCGCAAAACCTGCAATCTGTCGAAATAGAAACAAATGGCGTACGGTGTGTGACGTCTTGTTTTATCCAGACATAAAAATATGCTAACGACAACACTAAAACCAAGAAATCGTGTAATAGGGAGACAGTAAAATTTCTATTTTTAGTGAAAATAAAAGTCAAGAAGATTTATTAGCAGATACCTATCAAAATGAGATACAAAGTTGTTTCTTTGAATGTAAGTTCTTAGGAATTCGCTTATGCATGTCAGCATCACAGAAAGGATATTTTCGTAGATTATTGGTTTTGATCAAGTTAAGTGACCACCACGACGCTGAAGAAACATTTCCTTTTATTTAGAAGGTTAAACTGATAGCAATTTTACAGGTTGAGAAATTTGCTCTTGTAGATTTCTTTTCGTCCTCTTCGTCTGGGCCTTATCAGCAATTGTAAGTCCATAATTTATATTTTGGTGTAGTGGATTTCATATATCTTCAAATACACGCAAATTTAATAATTAACACAGAGTATAGGGGACAACTATATATTTTGAAAATGATTTACTTTTACCCCACATTACTAATGTTGTATTTCCTCTTTTAAATGCTCGCAGGAAAACGTTTTCGTCAAACTCATTTTTCGTTATGTTAAATATCACCGCTTGCTAAATATCGGCAAACCATATTTTGAACGATCTCATCGACAGAATAAAACGGATTATCAATTCAACAAACCTGTAATTTAAAGTAAACTTTCGCAAATTTACGATTATTGCTTGTTATGCATTCCTCGAACCATAAAAATAAAATAAGCACCGGTTTACACCAACAGAGCCTAGCCTAGAGGAAGTCCTGATGGATGACTTCTGACAAAACCTCTAAACAAATCAGAGCGAGTTACACAAATTCCTACTTAATCATAAGTTGTGTTTAAAGAAAAAAATCTAGTATGAGATTTAACTGCGTTCTCCTATATTGGATGATTTACACATCTTGTCGAGGTATATTTTTAAGCCGTCGAGATTCGAGATCTATTTCGTTAAGATCGAAGCGTATAACTTGAGTAAACAAGTAGTAAACGTCAAAAACCAGCGCTTGTTGTAAGTCTTAATTATCAGCTTCTTTCCTGGTTCGGTGTGGCTTCTGTTTGAAATACCGCCCAATTTATCAGCGGTAATATCAGAAATAAAAATCAGTTAGGGTAATAAATAACTATTGACCGAGTCAAATTGGACTAAAAGATTCTATTTCATCTCGAATGTAAGTAGGAACATTTTGCTAGAAGAAATCGTGGAGGGTAATTAAGGAACTTTATATAGAAATATGTTAATTATCAACGAAGGAGGTAAAGTGCGTTATAAAGCTGTATATATTCCGAGAATCCACATATGTATATCTTAGGGGGAATGTTTTTAGAAAATAACCTAAATACATACTCGAAATTAGGGCGAATCTCGCATTAAAATTCTTGATGAAGCGGATCAAGTAATAATCTATAAATAGATATGCTATGTATTACAGATTGAGATCTCTTCTATTTAGGGAATTAAATAAAAGATAATCTCATTATTTTGCGTATTATGTGTTCTTCGCTTTGTCATTCTACAACCAGTTCTTAACGGTTGAAACCCTTTCTTTTTAAATTAGAGAAGATGTTGGCTTTCTAAACAATTGTGAAACAAATAATCTATTCCAGTGAATCCTGGACCCACACGTTGTCCACGAAATTTTATTTGTAACATTCTACTACTATTACTATACTACGAACTACCATCTAAGTTCAAATTCAAGTTATCAATCTCTCAAACCGGGAAAGTATCAATATGAATCTTCGGAGATCGTAGATTTGAATATGCGCAGATAGATAGATAATATTAACAGCTCTAAAAATCCACACGTGAATTAAAATCTCTGTTAAATTACAAATAATCCCTGATTAGCCACAACGAGATGGAAGTTGATGAAGTAAGGTCAAGCATCTTTACCTCAACAATATCTGAAGTAGGTTACGAATCTCACCAAACAGACGAAAATATTGGCGAATTGTGCTTGCATTGTCGTTTCATAAGAAATTGAAGCTGAGGAGTAAGAAGGCATGCGGTCAAGTGTGAACCTGGTTCTACATTCAAATTCTAATTTCGAGGAGGAATTAAACAAATCCAAACGTATCCAGGAATTTACAGGAATGCTGAAGCCTCTTCGAACACCACCTGATTCGGGCTTTTATTATAACAATCTGAAATGCAACACACAGGTGGGCCCGACGCAAAGACCTAATCCTGTTCCTTCAAAAATTGTATATATGTGCATAAATACAAACGTATTGAAATCAGCAACGTTCAAAGTTTGGTTAGAAACATTTATACAGGGGCAAAAATGCTGGTAAATTTCAATAAACTGCGAATCGCATATTTCAGAAGTTATTCGCCTTGTAAAAAAATGAATGTTGCAGAACAGGTATACTCCAAAGTAACACTAAAAATTATGTTTTATGATCAATGTGAATAATGGGAAAGAATTTGATCGCAAAGAATTAAACAAATCCGAATTTATCTAGAATATCTGCAAAAATCACAATGTCTTCTATACTATCATCTGACCCTTGTTTACTGCCTTTCAGTTTTGGTACAATTATCTAGAAGCCATCATCGGATCGAAAACGTCTTCTCAACGCTTCTCTCACAAAAAAAAAACTGCAGTTGCAAGAAGAGGCACTTTTAAATCAGTAACGTCCAAAATTTGATTCTGAATATTCATAAGAGGTTAAATACGAGGCTCTTATGAATCTTCGCTCTGAATCTAACGAGTACGATATAGTTTAAATTGAAGACATTACGGATGGATAATTGTTAAGTGTGATCAATGCACTTTTCTTTGTTTTTACAATTTGTATTATCCGCCACTGCTAGTAGTGTGATAAGATAAACTCATCCTACAGCACCTGGTCAAGCTTACATGTAAATAAAAACTCCAAAATCTTGAGGGGATTCATATGTACAAAACTTTGTCTTCGACTTGGTGGTAATCTGTGCTAAACAATAAAGGAGTTTGAGTGCTACAAAAGGAGTTGACTCCCGCTTCGCTGGCTTGGCTACTATTTCGTTGCCTCCAACGCCGATATGAGTTAGCGTCCAACGAGCGAATGCCTTGGTATTCCTCCATAAAGCGTTCAGCTTTGTGCGACATTGCCAAACCATCCTAGAGTCGATGATACGAGAGGTGAATACCTGAATGGCTGCTTGGTTGCCCGTCAGAATGACAATCTCATGGTTCCTGTCATTCCTTCTTATGGCTATAGGCTTATGAGATTGCAAATACCAATAACATTGACTTCCGCCTAGGATAATGTAAGGAATTTCCCCATTGATACCGTGTGCTTAACACGGCATCCGTAGATGCTTGCCCTAGTTTGTCTGTATTTGATCCATATCTTTATTACTTTATGACTTGTTATTCAAGGATATTCTTCGCTTCAGTCTCTCCGCACCCAGCTATGTGAAGACATTTGTTTCAAATCTAGATCGAGAACTCGATCTCTAGATAGCATTAAGAAGGCGGGATAAATGAGAAGAGGGTTCTAGCTTCCTGAAATTTGATGCATATCCTAATTCAATTTTAGTCATTTTCATGGGGATGCTATTTGCTACTTTCACTACCAGGTTTAGCAGGGAAACTCCAGCATAAACTCCATAGCTGTAGGTAGACAACGTTTTATTGCCTAAATCGTGCAGGTTCTAGCTAGTCTTTATTACTAGGCGAGGTTGTTTCTCACCATCATTAAGTTGATTATCAAGTAGCTCTATATGAGGGCTTATCATGATGGATATCCAGCGAAAAATGGCTAGGTTTTAACATCAGGATGTTAGTAAGGACTCTTTTTATATGTCTTTACCATAGAAACCTTCTATCTAGTGTGATTCCTAGACATTTCACTTCTTACATCAATTCGATTTATATTACAGCTACTCATGTACATATCTGACACAAAGCCTTACATTCCTGGTAAGCAATGGCAGTGGCCTTTCTTAAATCAAGGTCCAACACCGCCATATTTGATTATCGCTATTAGGCCTCTGAAGAATATCAGACAGAGAGAGAGTCTTTGTACTTTCTTTTGACTGTAATCGCTATATCGCTGGCAGTGTACGCTTGAATCCGCCAGTTTGCAGAGGAGTTCACCAACTTCTAGGCATCTTTACATTGTGTCATATCAATACTAATAATGCACAATACCATGGCAATTTTGGCAATTGCAATTGTTCAATCCAATTAGGTATGGTGTCATTCACTAATTTTCTTCAACCAGCTCTTTAGCTTTATGCGTAGTACTACCAAATGCTCCTTCTATGTTCAAACATGCACAGATCTTACTGTTAGTTACCATAACTATAAGAATTATCTGTATGATACTTATCGTATTAGAACTTATATGTTGGATGAAAAATAGAAGACGTCAACCTACTCCTTGTATAAGCCAGAATGATCTTAGTGCTTGCAGTGGCAAAAGCGAATTGATTTGCTGTGAATGTAACTCTTCAGTTCTCGCTCGATTCAAGCTTGTAATAGCGTAAACCAGTTGTCACGATTTAAGCATGCGCCTCCAGTAACACAAGAAACAAAGAAAAGAAATTAGTTAGGGTTAGGTTTCTATTGTCGAAGACGACTAATTCCCAGAATCTAAATCTCCATCAGGCACTAAACTCATTTCTCGCGCATTTCCACCTTTCGCCTTCAAGAAATACATACAAATCCCTACCGCACGCAAACACAACAAGAGCGCATTATCCAAGAGTCGCCCGCTTAAAGTACTATTTTCATTCTGAATCATTAAACTGTCACGACCAACGCGGCAATTACCCACCGTCGAAGATAATTTAATGTAAATTCCGACCTATTCAATACCGGATCGAGGTATCCCTAATTAGGCCTACGAATTAAATGCGAACGGGAAGCCGAAAAAAAGGAGGAGAAACAGTGACTGCTTGCGTCACAACTTCGGTTCCGAACGAAGAAGTTAGACAATGAATGGAGGAGTGCTGCAGCAACGTTACCACCTGATGAATAATTCATCCAGCGCCGTTCGAGAGAAAAAAGCACGTGCCTATATAATTTGCACGGGATTTAATTTAGCGAACCGGTGCTATAAATTTTTGATAGGCCCATTTTTCGCCGGTATTGAAATTTATTATTTACGCGAATTATATATGGAAGAGCTCTCTTGTTTCTTTAATAAACACCTTGAATAAAGACTAAATACTTTACCTCAGCTACAATGAATGATTTTCACTTATTCTAACAATGTCAATAGATAAATAGTATTTATTGGACGAAAGATGGGTTTTGTTTTTGAAGACGTGTACAGAGAGAGTATTTTTGCGCTCCGCGACATCCCAGTTTATAGATTTCATCAGAAAGAATAACATACTGATAAGTTGAAAAGCAAGAATGTGTGTGGGTGCAGACTATTTGTCCTCGCAAAGTTGCTCCAATCAATACGAGCCTTTGGCACAAAATTGGTGACATGAAACAATTTCCAGTAATTTCCAAAACCTTTTTAAACGAAATAAGATTCCAAATTCTGTCCATTGAAGTCAATAAGGACACTGCATCAAGTTTACAGAAAATTTTGGATTGTGTAAAAATCCTCGATTACTAAGATTCCCCCGTAAATATCCCTCTAATGTAAAGATAATATCTAGTCGTCGAAGGCGAGATTCTTAAAGACCGTTGTCGCATACCTCGAACGTGCGTTATAAATTTAGCGATTATGGTGTGTTCGAAGTTCCACATAAATCCCGCTTTTGTACGCCGTACATGAGAACGCGTGATTAATTTCTCCTTGTTTAGTTTATACGCGTCGCCATCTGAGGCGGCCCGAACACCGGTTTCTATGAGCGCTAACAGGTGTTCCAATCTCAATTGCATAATTTTACGCGATTTGAGAGAGAATTAGAGATTGTTGGAGCCACATAGAAAGACGGGCGAGGAGGTAGCCGTGATCGTCGCGACGACTCGTCTCCGGATACCACAGAAGACTGATGGTTATTGAAACAGGTGCGAAGAGATGCGGATATATGTAGCTCCATTAAGGTGCGGAGGTACTATGGTGGTAGAAAGTTATGATCTCTCAGAGTAGCTCAAGAGCTTTTAAATAGATGTACGTATTTATTACTAACATCGGCGCCATTAGGCGAACTTAAGAGATGAAGAATGGATTTAAGGATGCAGAATGAGGTTGCTAAACTCGGGTAAATTCGTGATATTAAGAAGTGTTTCCGTTATAACACGCTTAAATTAAAGGACACAAAAACAAGTTTCAGTTCTGAACAAAGATATAGCCCTCATTTGGCAAACTATCAATTGACACTTCAACATTTTTAATTGACTCAGAACATAATTAAATAGCAAAATCCTGCGCCAAGATAATTCCATACAGTTTTGCAATTAATTCATTCTGCATATATATTTCGGCTTGATGGTAAATAACGTTCAATACGTTATCTTCATTCTTTTTATCAGTCTTAAACATTTCATTTGCAATGTGAATTTAGGAAGCAATACTGTCGTTTATTATGCCTAAACAATTTACTGGTTATATTGCTCTGTTGCATTTACAATATTGCTGCAACGACGGAACTAATGAAGCTCGTAACATCCTTTTTGAGGGTATTGACCCAGATTCCTTCATATAGTCTACTATTTTAAGGTTACTAAGTTTGTTTGATTGTTCCAAAAACTGGCATTTCCAACAATTCGAAGAGATGATTTGGGCGGATAATATGAAAATAATCATATTTTTCTTAGCATGAATGTGATTCTGGTATAATGCGACTTGAGTCAGAATAGGCAATTTTAAAACAAGATCCTAGAAACGACCCTAAATATTTCCTTCGCGTTTATCATTCTTTCGAATTCCACATCATCTTTTTTGTCAATTTTTTTTTCAATATGACGCAACTTCATTTTACCCCACTTGAAGTTTCTGGCTTATTGTTAGGTATAGAAAAAAACGATCAATCCTTTTGAATAAATTGCTCCAGGCGTGTTTTAACAAAATACATTCATACATTTTGACTTAATATTTGGTAATATCATACGAATAGGGAATCTTCCCACATATTTTTTATAACTTTCGCAGTTGCTTTCGACTTCTGCATCAATCTGATTGATTTTAGAGTTTCTCTATTCATACTGGTAGCTTCTCCAAGAAAATTAGATAAGTGAGTTCTACAACATTCATCCCAACTTGTAGTAAACTCTAACAGAAGGTCTCTTGCAAAAGAAACTTCTCTTGTAAAGCCATCAGTAGTTCAATTTTCCTAGATTTCTTGTAATGTCAACATCTTATAACTGCATTCACCAGCTCTTAACTTACAATATATCACATCGGTAAACTCCTCACCAGACAATTGTTTACAATAAATTCGAAGACTTCGGTTTAAACGGTCGTGATAATGCTTGCCTCGAGCTATCGAAACACGTGTCAATTGTGTGGTGAGGAGTTTACCGATGTGATATATTGTCAATTAATACACCACAGTCCTTGCAATTACCTTCAGCTCTTAACCTAGAAAAAGTAATTTCGTTGATCAAAAAATAGAAATCCTAAGAATCCTTTAAGGGAGAAAGTCATGTAATTTGAATTTTTTGACATTTTTTTACTTAGAAATGTAGTTTAACACTTGGAGAATATTCTTCTCATTGTTTAGATCTGAATTGGAAGTTAAGAGACAGCCTGCCCTTCCTATCTCGTGTTATTCGTACCGTGCAGTCGGTTTTCATTTTTTGTGTATAATATTCGCCGGAAATGAGTCGAGAAACAAATGAAAGCGAACCAAATTATCGTTCAGGTTGTCCTCGTTTTGGCGACCACCAAGTAATACACCAAATTTGCAAGAAGAAAAAAGAAGAAACCCTAACGACCTCTTAAGCACTACTTTTCTGTATTGAAAACCCTAAAGTCGTTTTTTCAAAACGTAAAATTTCGCGCACCGGCCAATATAGCTTAACGAATTTTCAACCGATTTAGATAAAATGTTACGGAAATATTCTTTAACTCGCTGACCATTGCACGACATTCGAGTTTTCAAAAAAACAAGAAAAATAAACTTTTTTATCAATAGTTTTTTGTCTCCTTTGTTTTTTCTATTCTCAAAATGGTCCTAAACTTCGTCTTTTATTTTATTTATTTCTTCTCTTCGTCATGCAAAGCGTATTTATTAATTATGTTTTAACGATGAAAATTTGATTTTTCGATTTTAGTTGGGATTTGATACCTGTAGCTTACTCTGCCCAAATCTGAGGTGCCTACTTCCAACAGCTGTGGTACCGCCATTTTGAAATATTTTAGCCTAAAAAAAGTGGATATGCTTTACGTGTTATATTTTGAGATACGCTTTGTGTTAATTCAATGAACTTATCCATTTCTTTATAAATCGAAGAAACATACGTTTACATGACTTTTCCCCCTTGTTTACTGGCTATGTCGGCGTATTTCATATATGTTAACCTATTCACGCTGAAAGTTATGTTAATGTTTGACAGGAAAAAATTTATAAGAAAGTAGGACTTGCACCAAAAGTGATACCGGCAGTAAATCAGTTTTGTTTATTTAAGAAACTATTTTGAAAAAGTGATGTAGAATTGATTACGATTAGAGACTTTTCAAGTGAGAAGCTCTTTAAGACAGGGCGACCCATTATCTACAACCTTGTTTAATCTATTATTGAAAGCATTTGTAAGAAATAGTGATATAGGAAGGAAGGAGATAATTTTCAGCAATGACCATGAATGCCTTGCATTAGCAGATACATTGACAATAATGGTTAAATGAAAAAAGGGGACCCAAAAGGATTGTAACCAAACTCAAAAGTGAAGCAAAAAGTACGGACCAGAAATAAACGTTATGCAGACAGAATAGAATAGGGCGGATCTTGAAAAAAAATTGAGGTAACCATTGGAAGCGGTGAAATTTATGATTTTTTTTTCAAGTAATTTATTCAACCATCAAAATTCTACATAATTCTATCAACCATGAATATTTAAGGCTAATATTCTCAAACACACTTTGAAAATCCACCGTTAAATTGCAGAATTTGTACATACCACAACTTCTAGTTACCACATAATATTTCTAAGATTTTAACTTCGTGTCTAAAATTTATTTCTAATAATCAGTGATCTTCTTACTATCTTTATCGTGCTTTCTTCTTTATATTAGTCTGTTCAAAATTGCTTTTAATTGCAACAACTACCCTCATAAAATTTTCCAATTTGTATCAACTTTTAACTCAATAACTTTCCATATTTTTTCTACAATGAATAGCTATTTATATATCTTTGCATACAGTTTCCACATTTTACACTCTTGCCTTTCATTGTTCCATTAAATACTTCAAAGTTACTTTCCACAGACACTAAACTACATTTTTCTATTATAACTACGAACTATAACTTTTACACAAATAATGCAGTAGCAGGTCATTTTACGACAGGGACGTGCATCTATGAATAGTACATACGATGCAAGTAAAAGGGACATCTGCAAAAATGTAAAATATTGGAAAATACTTTCTCTTCAACCGTACAATCTTGTTAGAAGGGTCAAGTTACTAAATATTTATCCCAAATGTGTTTTCTGTTATAGATTTAGGGTAGTGCATGTCTAAAGTATGTAACCCCTTTATATTATATACAGCAGAAATGTCAGATATTGTTCAATGAATATAATAAATAAGGTAGGCCAGAGTGAACAAAATTATTTTCGAAATACGACGAACCACCAACAAATTATTTAGAAATCATTCAGCGACTAAGACTCTATGTAGATATATGTATATGTATTATCTTTAACCATTCAACTACATTCGACTTGGGTCAAAGGACATATTTTGAAGTAGAGAGAAACGTTCAAGAAAATAAGTAAAATTTATTTGCCCCGAATCAAATCAATATTACATTATTAAGAGGAGGACACATCTTCCGCCGTTCGTGTAATCCATGTCATGGCAGTGGATATTCAAGACAAATAATCCTACTTTCTTTTTCTACGACACTATATCAGGTGTAGAGTTTAAATTTCTGCGGTTACCAATAATTTTATATCTTGATAGCGGAGGTCAACTTCCACCTGACTAGCAAAGCAAAGACGGCTAAATTGTACAGCTCGTCTCATAAATACGTAATTTAGTGCTTTACAATCACTGTAATACACATGAAAACATTCGGATAACAAATTAATAAATAAAGATCAGCAGTGCTTATGAATAATAATTCAAATCTTCGTGAGTTTGCTAATAATCATCCAAGGTATCTTAAGATATTGAGGATCATATCCTCCAACATCAATAGAATATTGACCAATTTGCTTCCTTTTTCTGATTGTATTAATTTCATGAAACACCGTATATGAATTTTTCCCTATATTAACAAAATAAATTCCACAGCAACTTCGTAATTGTAATGTTATGATATCTTAATTTTCGAAAAGATGATTTATCTCTTTATTTAATCGAATCCACCTTGTACACCGCTGTTATATCCACGATATCTGCTGTAGCGGCGCGAGAATGGTATGACGCATAATTTATTGGCCTGTTGGATTGCGCACATAAAATAAGAATCGATCCTATATTATCAGATTAACGGCCGCGGAGAAGATAAAACGACATAAACGGTTGCACAATTGAAATTAAGCAAGCTGGTTTTATAAGGCATAACGTGGATGTGAGAACTTGGAGAATCGCGAAGTGGTCGACGAGAATTTAATCGATAGTAAAAATGTACTTTCCGCTTCTTTCGATATTAATAAAACTAAACTTCCCAGGGTTAAACGCACCCACGTATATGTAAATGTGAATTAAGTGATTCTATTTTATTGGGAAACCGGACGGAATTTGTATGTTAGAGAGTGTATACAGGATTAGAAATAATCGCAATTGGGAAGACATATAACAGGTCATAAACTTGCATACGTAAATCTTTTCTTGAAATATTCAGTAGCACTCTCGTAGCATGTAGTATATGGGAGATGTTCTCGTAATGCTGCATATAGTCTCGTATAGGACGCCATAAAAGTCACATTAAACGTCCAAATCAACCGCAACATTTAGTTCAAATTGGCCACAGTTTTATTTAGCTACGCGTTTCAGTCACAGTTAATTTTTGAAGTCACCGTCAAAAATAGAATTAACTGGAGGAATGAATAGCACTTTGCGAGTTTTTGGATTATCTCAACAGCAATATGTTGGGGAGTTAGTTTATGCTTTTTGGTGATGAAGGACCACACCAATCGACAGTTTCCCATTAGTGCTGTGAATTCCAAAAGTCTTAATCCCATCATAAGTTTGTGGACTGTAGTTGTGGTAAGGTTACCTTCGCGTTGAATCCCACATCTTTTAACTAAAGGCTAAAGAATGGCTCGCGTCAATTGATGCCGAAAAACTTTTAGCACAGAAAATATTTACATCAACGTTAGTTGTGAAAAATGTCAAACTTGGAAATGGACGTTAATCCGCCGATGCGAATGTTTCAAGATAAGGAGAAGCCACAAAAGAGATTCGTTAACGCAATGTATTGAAGCAATATACATATTAGCACGGCACGCAGTATAAAACTTCTAGCGACTGAAGCAAGAAGGTAGAATCCTAAAAAGTCGAATATTTATGTGCCAATGAGACAAATTGTAACTCGTCCCCTGATATAGAGAGAGGTCACTGAAAACGCCGAGCAGAAGACGCTAATAAATGCAAGAATAATCCAGATTATTAGACTATCCACTATATGGTATATGAAGAAGCAGCTGTGGTTGCTGCCAGTACGCGTTAAGATCAGGTGGAAAATCCAAATCCAGGGAATCCAGTGCAGTTCAGATTGTTTTGAAAATTTGAAAATATTTCTGCTCCTAAAATATGTCCGAATCCTCAAATAATAAATACAGAAACGTTGATTTTGAAGGTCGTACATTCTAGGAGAAGTGGACTGAAGAATAGTTTTCTATTATTTATAAGTAGAAACCAATTTGAATATATGTAGTCAGGCCGTCGCCGTTTTAAAATGAATACAATTTAAAACGACATTAGGTATAATGTCGTTGGTTGGTGGTAACCAAACATTAGCAAAAATACGAAAGTTTAACAGGGCAACCACTGCTTAGTTGCCAGAATCGGAAAGTTGAAAAAGAATTTAGCTGGTCAACAAAAATATATATATCGTTCAGACGAGTTATATTGTAAGTAAAAAGTAGCGGAACATACAAAGCCGTTTTCAGAAGGCGAATTTATGAAAGAATGCTTAATAGCTGTGGCAAATACCTTGTGTCCACAAGAAAGTAAAAAGTTCGCAAAAGTTAGTTTATCCAGAAGAACAATTACAAGACGAGTAGATGCAATGGCAGAAAACAAAAGTCACTCTTGAAAAAGTTGTGGAAAAATGTATTGCATTTTCCATAGCATTGGACGAATTCTTCGATATTGCTGATACAGCGCAACTAACAATATTTATTCGTACAGTGGACTAAGATTTGAAAATAGCAGAAGATTTTCTCGCGCTTCGACCTATGGAAGACACTACAAAGGGGGAAGACATTTCTTTAAGAAATTTAATGCTTTTAAATTTGATAGGGCAAAGTTAAGCGGTATCACTACAGGTGGATCTCCGCGCTGATAGGGAAAAGCGAAGGAGTGGTGGCTAAAACAAAAGGGGAATTATTAAAAATACATTAACATTTCACTGTATTATTCATCAGGAGAACCTCTGTTCTAAATCATTAAAATTCTCGCAAGTTACGGAGACAGTTGTTTCCTGTGTAAATTTCATTAAATCAAGAGGTTTGAATCACCGCCAGTTGCAGCAATTCTTGCAGGTCTTGGATGCGGAATATGGAAACATAATTTTTCATTGTGAAGTTCGCTGGCTTAGTAAGGGCAAACTGTTGAGCCGATTTTATGAATTAAGAGAAAAAGTGAAAATTTTCATGGGAATGAAAGGCAAACCCGAACTGGTTCAACCTTTGAGAGATGATACATGGTTATCTGAATTAGCATTTTTGGTTGATGCCACAAATTATTTCAACAAACTAAACACAAATATGTAGAAACGAGGACTATTTACGCATGATCTATTTCCCCTTGTAAAATCTTTTCAAAACGAACTTCGGTTGTGGTAAAATCAAATTCGTACGGAAAATACATATAATTTTTCAATCCTAGCTGCTCACAAAAACTTCAATAAGAATGACGTAGCACAGGACGAATTATCTTCATTAAATACAGAATTTACATCCAGATTTGAGGATTTATATTTACGTGAACTTCTATTCCAAATATTCATGACTCCTTCTGACGTGGACGTGGAGCAAGTGGAAATGTCGTTTCAAATGCAATTAGTTGAACTCCAAGCAGATGATGTTCTGAAAAGTCAGTTTCGTGAGGTATCTCTGGGAGATTTTTATGTGAGATATATTTCCAAAGTTTAATATCTGATTTTAATTAATTTTATATGTACTTTGGCAGTGCTTATTGCTGTGAGCAATTTAAAAAAATATTTTACGAAATCGAAAAGCAGGTGAAAGGTAATCCCAAGTTTCTCAATTAATTAGAGTTATAGCACTATATAACTACAAGAAGTTATTTGTTTAATAAAGTTTATTATTTTAGTTTTATTCTTTTGTTATTTTATTGTAAAACCGATGCTATATATACTTACATATCTACATATTACTATCAATTGATTTTATTTTCACCCGTAGTCCATCCCATTTTTTAATATTTTACTTCCTACAAGAAAAGGTGCTTGTGCCTGCTCTAAATCGTCCTTGTCCTAAAGAATGCGTTAACATGAATTTGAAAAAATATTGATTTTTATACGCTCCCAACGAACAAATAATCGATTACGTGGTCAACAGTTCCTATCGGTCAAAGAAGCATCCGAAGCCTTCAAAATGACAATGTTGACTAACTCGACTGAAGATATGAAGAATAGCTGTTTTGATATCTAGTTTGTACGAATACAAAAGTGTATCAATGTTTGTAGAATATACTTGGAAAAGCAATGAGGCACTTTCAATCTACCTACTGTCTGTTTTTATGACTAGATGCAACACCATTAAATTCTAAATACACTCATGTTACACAGATCTTAAAAGTCGATTCAACTAACTGATGAAATTAATTCATCAAAGAGCTCGTACAAGGTCAACTTCTTCGATTCATCCACTTACAACTTGCGCGCGCTAGATCACTGCTTCTTCGAGTTCAAAGAAAGAGGAAAAAATACGGAAGCCTTTTACATGGAGATTAATGCCACCGAGCGACTCAGCGCTCAGCAACGTTTCCAAAAATTAATTACCGGTACCTAAATAAAAAGAATAAATTAATCTCATTAGTGAACGTAAATAGCAACATTGAAGTACTTATTATGCTAATCCATTCTTTAAAAGGACAAAACAGGCCTGTCAAGCGTGTGCACCATTAAAACTAAATTAAGAAAAAGGAAACCGCCAAATTACACGAGCGGGACCTCTCTAAATCGAAAATCAATTTGTCCCGATTGCAACCGAAAATACCATTCGTACCCGATTAGTTAATATTCAGTTCGCCGCTTCCTACCTGTTAGTTATAATACTTCGAGCTCGCTGCGTATGCAGGTGTTTAAAATACATGTTTATCCATTTGCATTTGGTCCAGTAGAGCATAATAATGTATGTACGTATGCATAATCACGTAGCGTTCGTCCTGTCATTATTTTCAACGTAAGCACGCACGTTGTTCAGCCGTACACGGATTTAAAGAAGCGTTTGAATGCAATTATTGCTTTATTCATTTATATGTAACGAACCCGTTATGAATTGGGCCGGAGTCATTTCGTTGCGTGAATAAAATATGGTCGCTATAAATAGGAATGATGTGCAATTAGGTGGCGATCAATATCTTTGGATAACTGAACCACTTAATTGTGGCTATCGTGCTTATGCAGTTCTATTTTATGGGTTGTTTACGATGTACTTACATAGATAAAGTCTCACAAGATGGAGTAACAAATAAGAAAGAAATCCTACGATTGGCAAAACTATATGCTTTGCCATTTGTGGCCATGCATTCCAATTTCGCGATGCCACTGAACTATATTGCACCGTAAAGTTACGACTACAGTAAAAGTTACCCGCCCCAGAAACTAAGTGATTGGGGAAATGGAAAGCCAGTCTCGATCTAAGCTAATCACAATGTCTAATTAAGTCGAGCATCCACAAAGGATAAGCCAGACATAAATTCTTAACCACATCCAAAATCAAAAAGGCAATACGATGAAACATTTCTGCCCCCTTGGTAACCATATTTCCCCGGAGCTGTCTTTTCTCTTTTCTTATTCTCTCAAGTGCCTTTCCAGACAGCCTTTCCTCGTCCATATGCTGTACGTACATGACCAAAACCGGTTCAGCTCTCTTTTCTCATAAGTTGCTTCTTGCTCCCCCATCTCTATGATTTCTCCATCCTTATGCCAACCCATTTCATTTTCCTCAATTTTTATCTGAAATATTTCTTCATGATGTTCAGACTGTTTTCATATCACCTTTGTACTGCTCATGATTCACGTGCACACAGTATTAGTAATACTACGATTGCATCATAGACTCAAACAAAGAAGTGATCTTCGTAACATAAAGGCTGAAGAGCTGTAAGTACACATACAGGTGCAGTTGCCATATTCCTAGATACATTGCAAGCTATCGTTGAATAAAAGAAAAATTTTCTGGATTAATTTTCAACACTAATCGGACCTACCTTTTTGGGGAAAAAGCTTAAACTTACAGACCCATGACGAGTAGAAGTGCGAGCACCAGGATTCGAGGCAGCAAAAGAATACTTAATTCTGGGATTTTGATTCCTGAATTTTAATTAAATTCATTGATAATTTACGATTCCATAGCCCTAAAAGTTATGGATATTCATCAAATTTAAAAACTATTGCATCTACCATCAGATCTAGCATACATAGATCTGATCAATTTTCTACAAGATATTGTCCTGCGCTCCGGAAATCTCAACCCTCTATTATTAAACCAAACTGCAGATGTCTTCTCCCGTACATTTCTATTCACGTAAACTCTTGTTCGATAGTTGAGAATTCCTCTTTCTTCGTAAGAAATGAGTAAAAGCCAAGAGAAAACTTTTGAACTACTGTAAGGGCTTGCTATTAACATTTTAAGATATCAACATAGCTCCTAACCCTTCGGAGCAAAGTGAAAACAATACATTCCTGTCTTTTAGCCCCACAATCCTGAATACTATTTACTAACCCCAATCAAAAATCAATTTTCATTTTAATTTCTCACGGATAAGTCTGAGATTAGAAAATTTCGGCATCGAAATCGATTAGATTTGTTTCGTTTTGATCTTGGAGCATACATAAGCGTTTGGACCAGAACCACGTTTCACGTTCTTATCGAATGTTTTCTTAATAACACGCCCCTCGTTCCGGAAATTGTTTTAACCACAATCTGCGCGAAAAGAGCTTTAATTTGATGTATAATAAGTCATACTTCCAACTATGTCGATTTTCTTCGAAATCTCCAAGGGATACCCCTTTGGAAATTTAGGACAAATGGAAGATGTTCTAAATTAGACGAAACTTGGTGTATATACGTTTTCGAAGGCGTAGAGTGCGATTTCAACGCCGAAATCGATGGGATTTGCTTTGTTTTGATGTCGGAGCATACAGAGGTGTTTCGTCCAGAACTACGTTTCAGGTTCTCATCGAATATTTTATTAATAACACGTCTCTCGTTCTGGAAATTTATATAACCGCAATCTGCACGAAAAGAGCTTTAATTTGATGTATAATAAGTCATACTTCCAACTATTTCGATTTTCTTCGAAATCTCCAAGGGGTATCCCTTTGGAAATTTAGGAAAAAGTTGAAGATGTTATAAATTAGACGAAACTTGGTGTATATACATTTTCGAAGGCGTAGACTGCGATTTCAACGCCGAAATCGATGGGATTTGCTTCGTTTGGATGGTGAAGCGCACAGAGGTGCTTCGTCCAGAACTACGTTTCATATTCTCATCGAATATTTTATTAGTAACACGTCTCTCGTTCTGGAAATTGATGTAACCGGAATCTGCACGAAAACAGCTTTAATTTGATGTGTAATAAGTCATACTTCCAGCCATTTCGATTTTCTTCAAAATCTCCATGGGATACCCCTTTGGAAATTTAGAAAAAATTGAAGATGTTATAAAGTAGACGAAACTTGGTGTATATACGTTTTCGAAGGCGTAGAGTGCAATTTCAACGCCGAAATCGATGGGATCTGCTTCGTTTGGATGGTGGAGCGCACAGAGGTGCTTCGTCCAGAACTACGTTTCACGTTCTCATCGAATATTTTATTAATAACACGTCTCTCGTTCTGGAAATTGATGTAACCGCAATCTGCACGAAAACAGCTTTAATTTGATGTGTAATAAGTCATACTTCCAGCCATTTCGATTTTCTTCGAAATCTCCAAGGGATACCCCTTTGGAAATTTAGAAAAAATTGAAGATGTTCTAAATTAGAGGAAACTTGGTGTATATACGTTTTCGAAGGCGTAGAGTGCGATTTCGGCATCGAAATTAATTAGATTTCCTTCGTTTTGATCTTGGAGCATACAGAAACGTTTCGACCAGAACCACGTTTCAGGTTCTCATCGAATGTTTTGTTAATAACACGTCCCTCGTTCCGGATATTGTTTTAACCACAATCTGAATGAAAAGAGCTTTCATTTGGTGTGTGCCAAGTCAAGCTTTCGACCATCTTAATCATAATTAAGGGAAAATAATTGTAAAATCGTAAAATAAAAACGCACTTTACACACCCCTTCGGTATATACGTATCACTCTTACATTCAAACAGTTCTGGGATTTCTTAGTATAGTCCTTTTGTATTTATCAAGTCTAAGCATTTTTCATCATTCAAATTAGATATATTTTTTCCTTTTATCTAGTATCAAGTTAATTCTATTGACTTGATTAAATATACAAAAATCATAAAAGGATTTAAAAATATGCGTTGAAGATCGTGATTATTTGTGTATGGTGTGATGTATACCGATACGGTGAGTCGTCAAATATACTTATGCCAAATATACTTACCTCTTTGTCATCCGGAATTGTGTGCAAAATTGTATCTTTCGACGGATTGTTTAACCTTGAATCACAACAAAATACCATGTTTGTAATCTTACCACACGTTTGTTGCCAACACACTTATGGATACGAATATAATAAAATAATGGAGGACGCTACAAATTTGTATCGTTGTTTGTACACAGTTGCCACAAGATTTAAGTCAAAATAAATTGGCGCTAACTTCGAAATTGGAAAACTAGCGCCACAGGCGGTGAGACTTTACATTATTCATCAGGAACTGAATAATGTATAATAGATACCAGTCCATGGTTGCAGTTGTAGCTCAGCTCGTTGTCAGTCAAGAAGTTACAAATCAGTTGTATCTCAATTCGGTAATGCAGTTTTATTGTTAATTGTAATAAATAAGTGAAGTCGATCAATGCATTATTATTTTCATCACCTCGTATCATTCCTTTAAAGCAAGTATGGGCAACCTCCGGCCCGCGGGCCACATGCGGCCCTCGAGTAAGATTTGTCCGGCCCGCTACTGAATTCTTTCGTTGCATATTAGCACGGCCCGTCTAAACTTAATTCGTAATGAATCATAAAGATACTACAAAAATGTATATTTTTCAAGATTACTCGCAGCATAAAACTTCTACAAAAAAGGTTGCCCATGCCTGCTTTAAAGTATGAGGAACCATCTAGTATAAATGGCAGAAGTTACGAAAAATGTTAGCGTAGGAATATCGACAGTTGATGACGAATGTGTCGAGTTAACTTGAAATATTACTAAAAGTGATGGCTTGTGAAAACGTTTCTAATAGCGACTTCAGCGAATTACTGGAGTTTATAACTACAATTACGGATCACTACAAGATTAACATATCTTCACGTCAAACGAGGTCTTACTGTATTTACATACGTCACATTATTGCCATTCTATACTACTATGAAATTATGGCTCTAATAGATTCTCAATATCTTTTGACATCATTTTTGCTTTCATTTTGAAAATAGAAAACAAGATCGTAACGAGCTCGCAATTAAATTAGATTTCAAGAATTAAATATACAAATAATAAATTTCAAACTAACGCGACTTAATACTGCGTTAAACTTGTCGCTCTCCAATTAAATCGACTTTACAGTTCATAACTTAGCGAAGTTTATCGCATCATATCTAGCGAGATAAGCGTACAGTTTAAAAAATCCATCTCTTAACTTATCGTGTATCGATGTCGATTAACGATTCACATTAAAAAGCAATAAATTCTCACGGCACAGCGTATTCAAACGCCCTTCTCTCGATTCGAAGCGGTATAAAAGAAAAAGAAGATCGGCCTCGAAAGAGCGCCGTATTTTTATTTTCGTCCTGAATCTATCCGAAGAGCGGTTACCGCCTCGCGATCTCCGCTAACGCATAAATGACATTCTATGCGTAATTTAGTATCTTTACGTTCGTGCTTCTTTCTTTCTATATGTATACCTGCCTCTATCCGTTCGTAGAGATCCTCTTTTCCCTTTTATGCACACACTCGATTCATACACCTGTGTGCAATTTAAATTGCATTTGCATTTACCACCGAGCATTTTATGTGCCCCAGCCCGAGTCCCGACGTTTCCTCCGGTCTCACTAAATGCACACGAAGAGAGAATGTATGTATGTGTGTTTGGAGGAAAGGCATTCGGTGTTTTACACGAGGAGGTATACGCAATTTGGTTGGAACCGCGTGTTTTTCTACGTTTGAAAGTCGTGTCTTTGCTACCGGCATCTAACGATTTTGCCCAGCGGAACGAGCCAGCATCATTTCACGGAGTCGCGTGAGTTAAGTCGAGCTGAGTTGATGTTTCAGTCTGAGTGGATGCGGTGAGGAATCCCGGCGTGTGTGATTAGAGACCGAAACGAATTGCTTCAATTAAACGGGTCTCCTAGTTTAGATCGCCGTGTTCATATTGAAGGTTTCAGTTGTAACAAACCGGAAAGTTGTAGAAAGCTACAAGTTGAATGGATGAAATGAACTTTCTTCCAACAATCTAATATGACAGTCACAAACGCAGTTTTTTATCCAAATGAAAGGCATTCCTTTACTTTTCGTCACAAAAGGGTGCAAAACGTTTTATCATCTTTATTTTCCGAATAATTTAGATTTTTAACTACCGCTAACTTTAATGGATAGATTCGTTATAAAAAAGAAAATTGCTACGTTGGAGGCGGTGTAACTATTTATGTGTAGGGGAAGGCAGGGTACGATGACAAGGTAAAGCTTCTACGATTTTTCCTGGCCACTGTAAATGGATTTAAGAACTGAAAATTTGTATGAGAACTTCTTTCATGTCTTCCTAATAGCAGACAATTTTCTCAATTGCTTCTTTCATCTTGAAAGGGACGAAACACGGTTTTCCCGAAAAAATGTAATTTTTGTCATCTTACCCAGCTATGGGGTAAGATGACCAACAAATCCCGGGATTTGGAAACATAAAACAGCTTTTATTCATAAGTAACTTCAATTAAGGAACTGCTATAAAACTTTGAAGCTTTAAAATGAAATGTAACGTAAAAGGTATTTAACGGCAGAAGTCGCATTTATAGGGCCTATCGTTGGCTTCTCTCTGGTCCCATCCGGAACACTCAGAATGAGCGCACTTGAAACACTTGAAGCACTGGTACCACAGCTCATCTTTGCCTTCTTCCGAGGATATGATGCACGAAGTAAGGTACGGAATGAGATGGAAGTCTGGCTTTTGTATGTCTTCTCAGTCAATCTTTTTAGCTCTCTCTCTCTTCGTGCTCCTTCTTTTCTGTTCCAACGCTTCTTTTACAGGAGTTCCTGATAAAAGAAATGACCACAATTTCTTCCTTGGTTTTGTGGCAGTAATTTTACTTGCCAGTGGAAATGGAGGAAGAAAGGGAAGAAGTAGATAGAATTAAATCCATAGATTGAGAGATAGTTTGGGAGGGGACCTGTGGTTGAGGGCGTTGGTTTGCAGGACAATCATTTGCAGTAGGTGGCATCGCACAATCATAATTCTGAAATGGTGATTCTGGCTGACGTTCAAAATCGAGCGTAATCAATTCAACAGTTTGAATATCAGTAGTCAAGGATGGCTGGAAATATTCATCCTTGAGAATGTTACTATCAAAGGGTTCAATCCCTGTTGCTCTGAATGCATTAACAGAAGTCTGGTTAGCAGCCACCTTGAAGTAAGACTTACCAAAAACCCGGCCTTGATACCAGAAAATCGTCACATGCCTGACTGTAGGCACTCTTTAAAGGCTCATCCAATCCATCATCAAACACCTTACTCGAGGAACCACCAAGTTGTACACTTCTTCGTTTAATCGACCATGGTCACCATGTCCAAGTTTTTATTTTAATTACATGTAAATTTAAAATTTTTGCTCATTTCACTCTGTTCAATATATTACGTTGTAATGTAATCTTGACATCATTCTGTTCAGTTGCTGTTTTCTCAGCCCTCATGGAAAGACCTCCGGTGAAGAATCAAATCAATTCGAAAGGTTAGAGGTACCGAAAGGGGGTCTTTTATTCCAACTCATCCTTGGCTGCAATCCCCATGAATTTTTCCATCTTAAACTAAGTCGTAGTTGATAAAGTTGGTAGCTGTCATCCATCCTGATATATGCGGAACTGCTGCTGAGCCTGGTGGGGCACCTTTCAAAACATTTCGGATTCGTGCTCACTCTTGGATAAATAATAAAGAACGGAGGGACGTAATTTCCAATGGCGCTCATAGCACACACATACGTAACCGTGACCCCACGTTTAGCTGTAGAATTTTTAATCACTCGGCTGGCACCCACAGGGCTAGTGACCTCCGGAGTTTTCGTAGCAACAATAGAAAATCTCGTCCCGTCTAAATCTACGAATTACTTTTTACATTTTTTCTGCATAATTGAAACACCCTACCGAATTGCTTTCTCGATAGGCCAAAGACTCGTTTGTCAATGTCAGTCACGTATTACTTCCCGTCTTCAACTTGTACTGCAGGAAAGGTTTTTCTGAACCTTCCTAAATTTTGAGGGAATTCCACTTCAATTTCTCCTCCTTCTGAAGGATGAACACTTTTTCAAATATCTCCTCAGTCTAGGCTCAGGTACTTTGTATTTTAATGCTGCAGCCTTCAAGCTTGAAACCTTGCTTGTGACATCTGATGCAGCTGCCTACGTGTCCTTATTTTCTTACGTTTTCCTGAAACTAGTTCGCACGTATTTTCGCGGCGTAATGATCCTTGAAATGCTATCTCTCGTCTGGATTTGAAAACAACATTAGTTATTTATTTATTGCTTGTAAGTGGACAGGCAGTCTTGATCACATAAAATACCTACGCAATGTATAAATTGAGATTGAGTATGTACTTACAAATTAACAAATAATAATTATAAAGAGAATATTAAAAGTAATGAATCATTTAATAAAATATAAATAAATATTTTAAAAAAGCATGTAGGGGTAAGATGACGAATTAAAAATTTATCGTCAATTCGTCATCTTTCCCCCTTTTCCCCACTTTTTATCAAAGCTTACTTCAACATGCACGCACGCTTGTTTATCTTACTGAGTAACATTTTCCATCATTAGGAGACTATTATACACGGTAGGACGTGCTGCTACCGGTGATAAAATGTTGGAAACACTGAATTCGTCGTCTTTCCTCATTCCTCATGGCGCCCGGTTTCCCCAACATTCATGAAATCGGAAGGAACAAAGTTACCGGAAAACCTCATAAATATGGCAGTAGAAATAAATAAGTATTGCCATCCACCTGTTTATGTCTTCAAATTGGCCACGAAAATATCTTACAACCATATCAAATGGTATCAATCATACTTTAGCAACCATGTTGCAATTCGCAGCAGATCATCTCATCGTCGCCTGGTCACCTTTTAACTTTGTATACTTCTCAATATAACCGACAAGCTTGTAAGCTTAACTCCTCAGTTTTACGACGTCTTGTATAGACTACAAATAGCACACACTTCCATATAATACCCATTTATGTACAATTCGAATAAAAAGCAACAAAGTTCCACCGTTGGAAAACATAAGTATATACATACATACAGCGTTGGCCATATGTATTAGACACCTTAGTCCTACGTACGAAAAACTTTAAATTATTGTTACCCGTAGTACAAAATCAAGAAATGAAATCAAAATCACAAACAGGAATGTATTCGTCAGTAATTTATTAAAGAATTTTAGTTTATTTTAATATTTAGTAGCACCTCCACCTGCTTTTATAACAGCACGCACTCTTCTCGGCATACTTGCTACCAGGTTATGGCACATTTCACTGGATATTTTTGACCATTCCTCGATTATTCTTTGTTTAAGAATGTTTTTATTGTTGCATTTATGTTTTACCACCTTAGTTTTTAAAATATTCCATAAATGTTCAATCGGGGAGAGGTCCGGAGACTGAGCTGGCCAGTCTAGAATCTCTACGTTATTTTCGTTGAACCACCCCATTGTTTGCCGTGATTTATGGCAAGGCGCATTGTCCTGTTGAAAATAATATTCAGGTACATCTGTATCAAACAATTTTAATACCGACGGCTCCAATACCTCCCCCAGCATATCAATATAAGCACCACTGTTCATACGACCTTTGCACAAGAAGAGTTCGCCGACGCCGGATGCAGACATGCACCCACAAATCATAATACTGCCTCCACCGTGTTTTACTGTAGGTACTATACAATCCGGGTGATATGCCTCTCCTCGTCGTCGTCGAATGTACTGCGCCCCAGGTTGGCCGAAAAGCTGGAAAATAAAGTAATAAAATATACTTTAAATTGGCTGTCTTTTTTTGAAAAACTTTAAGCGGTAATTTAACTTATCTACGTTTACTAACATTATAAATATCTATTCTTACATACCTCTATATTAGATTCATCGGACCATAATACTTTGGCCCAGTTTTCGACGGACCAATTTTTATATTTTCTAGCCCACTGAAGTCGCTTTTTCTTGTGTTCTGCAGTTAAGTATGGTTTTCGTCGAGCTCTACATCCACGTAAACCAACTGCCACAAGCCTTCTCCTAACTGTCCGTGCAGAAATATCAATTCCATGACGCAGGGCTAATTCGCTGGCGAGATCTTTCGACATTTTTGTCCGATTCCGTATGGCTGTTCTCTCTAAAATTCGATCTTCTCTTGCAGTTGTTAGGCGTTTTCTTCCACTTTTAGGCCGATTAGTGAATGATCTTGTCTCCTCGTACCTTTTTAGCGTGGTACGAACCGCACATCGCGAACACTTCATTTGTCTTGCGATCGCTGACAGTGTCATCCCTTGCGAACTGAGCAGAAGGATCTGGCCGCGCTGCACTTCCGTTAATTCACGAACTTTTGGCATTATTTTATACTTTACTGTATACACACTAATAATAAAAATACACACTTGAATGAATGAATACAATTTCGCAACAAACTCCTTTTCGTTAGCGTGTCGGAAATAAAGTGATACTCAAAACTGTAAAATGACCCCTTACTTCAAAACTACCTGCTTAAGTACACGACCCTCGTTAAAATTACATTAAGGAGTTTTATCGAAAGTATTTCCGAGTACTATCTATCTGTAAATATAAGTGTATTCATAATACGGCATTTTCACAGAGGTGTCTAATACATACATACGCTGTACATACATACATACATACATATGCATACAATACCACAATAGTAAAATTCAACCCGCCAATATCCGACTCTAATTTATAGCACGCTTAATACAAGGCTATACTCCGTATTTTACGCGGACGTTAAAGTTGTAAAAACACTGTGCCTGTCGTTGTTAATAAAAATCGCTTTAGAGTAGCTTTTAAGTATGTAGTTGCGGATCTGTTGCAACAAAAAATTGCCACGTTCTAACCGTTTAAGTGGAAATAAAGGAAACGAAATGGGATACCAAGCTGTGGAAATAACCGGTTGTAAAAATTACAATCGGTCAGTTCTGTTTATAATAATCGACCTATTTTCGCTGTAAATGTGCACAGATATTATTGCCTAGAATCGGTGACGCAAGACCGAAATGTTTAAGTCTTGTGGTTGAGTCAAACGTGATTTTAGCATCTTACCGGTTTGATGGCCTATGTTTATGATGCGAAAAATTACTCGAAATAATATTAGGAACACTGGATAGTCTAATAATGGTTTTGTGCTTCAATAATTTACAGAAAATAATAGGATTACGAGAAAACTATAATAAAAATCACAGAAAAAAATGTTGACTCTATCACATAACTGCAAAGAAAATAAATAGAAAAATAAATAGAATGTGAGAAACTGAAGAACCAGAAGAAAAATAGGAGATAGAGATTTCGCAAAAAAACTGGAATAAGGACTTTTCAGAAATCCTCACAAAAAAGGAAAAAGTTGGGAGGCGATAACACTATTTGCATCACACAGAAAAACTGAAGGAGATCTAATAAACAAAATAAAGATTCCATAAAACTTGGAATAAGGACAGTTCAGAAATCCTAACTAGAAAGAGAAAAACTTGGAAAGAGCTAACACTATTTGCACCATACGTTGTGTGTTAAGTTATTTAGATAACACCACCCCATATAGTAGGGAGGTAAAATACAAATTACTTACCATATGTTGCCGAGTTGGGAAGATTACTTGAAATACCCAAATTTACGATAGAATCGACTACCCCAAATGGGTTTCAAAAGATAATGTTATGCACCATTCATTGGTCATTTCATCACAGGCGAACAGTTCCTAAATTTAATAATAATTTCGTCATAATATTACTTCTTCTCTTCTTCCATTTTATCCTTTTGCTGCTGGATAGAAGTCTTTTCCATCGCTATTCAGACTATTCTGTCTTTAGTTTCGCTTTAGCTTGTTTTTTCGTGCAATCGATTTTATGTAATACTAATCATTCCATCTACTTCACTGATCTGATACCTGCTTGTAGTACGAAGAATTTCTTTTATACGCAACTAAATTCTGTTTATTCTTAAGTTTGTTATATCATAATAATAATCTTTATTATCCAATAGGATAAGTTTTCAATTTATAGGATAATAAAAAGAGAAAAACAAAAAGAATTACATCTGCTTTCTACATAAAATAAGTGACAATAAGAAATAATATTACATACATACACGAAGGAAATCAAAAAGAAAAATATTAGTTCTTTACAAAAACAAAAATTATACATAATACATATATATAAACAATAAACAATAGGATTAGACAAACGGATCAAGATCGATCTTATTGCTATTGCTCATCATGTCATACAATGGAGCCTTCTTTCAAATTTGTTTTCTACCCCTAGGTAGTCAAAATGTATCAAGTGTATCATGTACCTCATACAGTTGTCAAGAGACAAGGAAAAGTGGTAATTGCTTGGCGAAATGTTGGGAGAATAAGCATATTGTGATAACGTTTCTCATTCAAGTTCAGAAATTCCTTCTGAGGCAATCTTGCGGTATAGGGTTCAGCATTGTCTTATAGGAATAGAACTTTCTAGACTTATCAAAGCAAATTTTCTGCCCACATTAAACTGGAAATTCTAGGCACATTCGGCCCTATGTTGTATCATTTACGTTATCGATAACATATACGTTACGACGACTTTTAACATTTTATACGTTATAAAGTTCAAATTGGTATGTTGTATCAATCCCACCTGTTATTTCATAACAGACGTACGTTATTTGTCGGCTGTTATCGGGAATATAACGTACTAAGCAAACATCGAGAAATAACACACGTCTTATCCAAGTGGTTATTACGTTTAACATAACCCAAGTTTTTATTTAGAAATTCTTGACTTACGAGCACGAATAATAGCTTTTAATAATTTGTTACATGTGGGATTATTAGACGAATTGTTGCGCGGCAATGCAAAGTAAGTTATTTATCTTTTTAGTATTCCTGTATTGTTAATTTTATTCATTAATTTTATGTATTTACTTTCTGGTTTCAAGGAATGAGGAAAAAATTAGAAGGAGAATGCTTCGAGATGCTAGCGATCCGTTCCAAATTACGGATGAAGACTTTATTAAATATTTCCAGTTGACAAAAGATTTAACGAGACATTTAATAAATGTTTTGCGACCTCATATGCAGGTACAGGGAGATCATCACAGAACAACCTCCATTCCACTAGAACTAAAAGTATACTTTTTTCAATGAGAGTCAATTCAGCAATAGATCACGTATGCCAAGTTTCAGGTTCTGTTGCATTATCCTTTTTGGACATGGTAGTTACCAAAAATGAATTGGTCTAAATTTAAATTTAGCCATAGAACAGTCATCTGTCAGCAGGATAATTACTGACATCAGTGAGACTATGGTTGAACATTTGCTAAACCAATGGGTTGCCTTTCCTCAATCGGATGTGGAATGTAACAGAATAAAGCAATGGTTAGTGCATCCTCTTTTTTAATATGTTAATAAAATAACACTAAATAATTTTGTTCTTTAAATGTAGATTTATGGAAAAATACAATTTTCCTGGGGTAATTGGCATAATTGATTGTTCCCATGTAGCAGTTGTTGCACCTCCAGCTGAAGATGAAGTTCGACCAGGTCTTATGTATTATAATCGTAAGGGTTTTTATAGCATTAATGTTCAGATGGTATGTATATTTTATATTACATCTTATAGCCTTGAATTTATGATATTGAATCTTTTCAGATATGTGATGCGTATATGAAAATCCTAAATTGTAATGCGAGGTACCCTGGCTCTGTTCATGATTCTGCCATATGGTCAATGAGCTGTATTAAACAACACCTACACAACAGATATACATATATTAGACCATATGCAATCATGTTGGTTGATAGGTGATTCAGGGTATGCTCTACAGCAGGCATGGGCAACCTTTTTTGTAGAAGTTTTATGCTGCGAGTAATCTTGAAAAATATACATTTTTGTAGTATCCTTATGATTCATTATGAATTAAGTTTAGACGGGCTGTGCTAATATGCAACGAAAGAATTCAGTAGCGGGCCGGGCAAATCTTGCTCGAGGGCTGCATGTGGCCCGCGGGCCGTAGGTTGCCCATACCTGCTCTACAGCCATGGCTGTCAACACCTGGAGAAGGTGCTGCAGAAAATACTCCAGAGGGTCGATATACACGAGCCCATATTACAACAAGAAACACCATTGAAAGGTGCTTTGGTGTATTAGAACAAAGATTTCGGTATTTGCTGAAACACCGAACATTACATTACAGCACAGTTAAAGCTGGAAAAATTATATATTCTTGTGCCATTTTACATAACATGGCTATTGCACAAGGTTTGGCATTAGATAATGATGGCAACGAAATTCAGGAAGTGGTTGAGCAAGGTCAAGTTATAGGAACTAATGAAGGTATATTAGACAAGTTCATAAATAGAATTTTTAAAATTATATGTATATTTTGAGGTAATGAAAATTGGTTGGCTGAAGGACGGCTCGTCAGGAACCGAGTAATAAGGAACCATTTCCAAGAGGAATGAGGGCATAATTAATATTTAAAAAAAAAGAAAAATGAACATTTAATCATATTGTTATCGTAATTTTAAATAGTTATTATTAATTACTTAGGTACTTAGTTTTTATGCATTAGATAAAGAAATCCTAATTATTATCAAATTAAAAATTATGAATTTAAAAATTGCTGGTTTTTTTTTCTGCATACATATTTTCTACTTTTTTATGTGCATGTTTGTCTAAGTCTAGTAATATGAATGTATATATTTCAAAATAAATAAAAAATAAACAACAATAATATATAATGTAATTAAATATATTTATGTAAATTTGTCGCAACCATCCAAACTGCCATTAATTTTAGAAAATTCAATTTTCGCCTTAGTCATTTCAGCTTGAGCACGCAGCTTCGAAGCTTCTGCAAGTTCTGAAATGGCTTTGCTTAAATTGTTAATGGCTTCAGCTTTTACAGTTTCGGTCTCCTGAGATATTTTTTACGCTGTGGCAAATGTTTCACAGGCTTCCTGCAAAATGGAGTTGGTATATCTCTGATCCCTTCTTAGAGTTTTATTACTTTTCTACAAACTAGCATTATACTTATTAATAACAATAAAGAAAAAAGATAAGACTCAATTTAAAATATCAAACAGAAAAAATTACCTTTTCTTGGAGTGTCTGTTTTTTGTTCGCTGTATTCGATAGCTGGGTTTTGAACAATTTCAATTATTGGATTTACTGAAATGAAGAAATATAGGACCTAAATTTATTGTAAAATGGTATACAAGTGTATATATACCTTGTATATCCTCCAATTCTTCTGGTAAGTTCATTGGAATCTCTTCTCCATTTGCTTGATACTACTGTTTCTCTTGCTCATATCTGGAAAAAGTGTTCTTGGTTGCACAATCTAGAAATTATATAGTTGTTTGAATACTCACTACATATCTCAGTGGAAAGCTCTGTTTCGAAGAGATCTTCATCGCCCAAATGCAACTGGGAAATAATACTTAGTAAACGTTCTTCTAAATCTGTTAATTCCCTTTTACTACAATTACCACTACCCGTTTGCATTTGGGACACAGACACTCACAGATACTCTTCCTACGAGTATTAATTTTCCACTCATTAAAAATCTATAACAAAAATATAAATTAAATGAGGACCTACTGAAAGTTATTTTGTGTGTGCTTACTTTTCTCCACTGTTCTCCACTT
Source organism: Chrysina gloriosa (assembly GCA_038088585.1). Classification (NCBI taxonomy): domain Eukaryota; kingdom Metazoa; phylum Arthropoda; class Insecta; order Coleoptera; family Scarabaeidae; genus Chrysina; species Chrysina gloriosa. Next base: position 28,457,445 of record CM076087.1, on the reverse strand, counting down.
TTCTGGGGCCCATAACCGGTAACATTTATTTCGTCCGCGAATTGATTCCATAAATTAGAAATTTTTTCGCGTCCAATGGTTTGTTTTGCCTGATATAATTATTTTATTTTTTCAATAAAATTAGGCAACTCTTCGTATTGTCTTTTCGTTGTTTTTTGCAGTCTTTTGCCATATTTTGGGAATATGCACTACTTTCTCAGACACGACAACGCCTACTAATAAATGCGAACAAATGGCAAAAGTGCATTTGCTTAACATCTTTTTCGATTTAAATATCGTGGTCCAGACAAATGCGCATGTGTTCCGACTTAACGTACCTGTGTTACCCACAAGAATTTTGTAGTGTTCATTCACTTCTCGTACCGTATTCGCTTTGCCTTATCTCTCTCGGTATAGATTCGGGATACAAAACTTTCTTCCGTTTTAACAGATGTGAAATTGCCCATAGTATAACGTTTGACGTTAAAATAGGATAAGCATAAGATTTCTAACAAAGAACGTTATACTTCTTACGTTATTTTACGATAACATCCTTACGTTACAGTTAACGTAAATGATACAACATAGGGCTGATTGTATTGCAATTTGTTTCCACAGTGGCTGGAAGGTGTTCGTTGTTAATAATCCTCGATTTCTCAAAACGTACTTCATTAGTCAAGTCAAATTCTCCCACAGAAAGTTTTTTGAACCACTTCTGCCTGTTGGACCACTTACATCACATTTGCATCAACTCCGAATGCGGTACATATTCCGCGCGTTACCTAAGCTTTGGTGCTGCAAAGCTCACTGCTTTAACAACATGCTGTCGTTCCAAGCACATTTTATCATTAATTTTTGCAAACCACTTTATCTTGGTAGATGAATTAACATGTCCACAATTGATCTGTAAAGGTCGCAGTGGAACAGGAAGCATTGCCACCTCAAGTAATCTAACATGTTCAATAAAATGACATATTCACTGTCAGAATATGAGCGGAAATAAGTAATTGAATTTTTGCCGCAATTTTCTCTAAAGATATCCCAAAATAAATTTGAAATCGGTACCATTAAATTTTCAAATTTAATTTGCTCAAGAAGAGATTTATAGTCTACACCACAAGGCGGATGAGAGCCGCCATGGAGCCGCCACATCTGTAACTCAAATATTTGAGGAAACGCTTCTGAACTCTTTCAAGTGCCATCTGTTGGTATGTATAAAGTGAACACCAAACAATAGAACAAAATTCTAATTTCGATCTAACGAAGGCACAAAACAAAGCCTTCAAGGTCGACGGATTATTAAATTTGCCGGCAGGTGCGAATCAAAAAGCCCAAGGATTTCGTGGCAGCATTGCATATAGCATAAGTGTGGTCAGTGGATTGTAGAGAAGTATCAAATGGGATACCTAAGTCTCCCACTTGTGTTTTACGTGGAATATCTAGTCTATCAACATGGTAATTGTAAATAAGGGGAAGCCTTAGAATATGTGATCCGAGCATATTTATTTACATTTGAAAGTAATTTATTATCGCTGCGCCATTCATACACTAACTGTAAATTGCTTTGTAATCTGTTACAGTCTGCATCACAACTAATCTTTGAATCATCGCAGTGTGCCGAAACGTCACAGTCCAACAAAGTTAAGAGATCATTAATGAAGAGGTTAAATAGCAGTGGCTCTTGTTATCAAAACTTCCAAATTCTGTACTGAATTTCTATTATTAAAAGACCTTCTGAGACGACTTCTGAGATTATGAGCTCATTCATCATTCCTTTGTCCAAATTAGGATACTTTGCTTCAGCGCAAGGCTATAGTAAAGAAACCCCTAAAAATAACACATCGATATGCTATGATTGAAAACAATAATCTGCTTCAAATAAAAACTATTTCTAGGTTGGGTGGGAAAATAGTTGTAATATATGCAACGCGGAAGATTTTACGTAATTACCTTGGATTGCCTATCTGTATGACATCCGTGGTTATAGTCTCCGAATCTCTTGGTTTTGTGATAAAGACTTCATTAATTTGAGCCAAAATCATAATCTTAACTAAATTCTATCCGGTGCATCGTGTGCGCAGTCTATTTCGTTTCTAAGTGAACTTTCAATTAACGAAAACAAAAAGAAAGCATACATACAATACGATCTCGAAAAATAAACATATGAATACCCGCTAAGTTCGTACTCCGTATAAATTTACTAGCGCATGTATGGTTGTCGTATAGACCACAGGGAAGCACAATTATTATTACAATTCAGCCGAGTTGCATAATAATTTAAATAGGTACAAGCCCGAGCTTAATATAATGCGATCAGTTACTTAGCGATGTAACTACGTTTGTAAATAGTACATTATGTATATGAGTACACGGTCGTGATGGTCCCGAGAGCACGAGTTTAACATTTCTCCTCTCCCCTGATTGTGATATCATAAATGTATAAACATCTCCATATTTATTTGTTTCGCCTCTCCTCGTACGATTTACTAAACGGATAAGGCGACTTTATTGCTTTCATGAATTTCAAACGGGAATAATCCGACTCGTCTGCTCCGGTGTATGTGGCGACCGCGGGAAGACCATTTATGTCAGTTGCATTTAGCCGGTACAAGATCACCTCGTCCACGTTTGGTGCGACGATAAGAAAAGAAAGTTTTCTCGTCGAGCAATTAAAAATTAGTTCCAACTCGAAGCAATACCAGATCATTTATCAATTCGATGTACGTACAGTTTAATACAAAGGCTTAAGCACATACAATACATACATACGTCTCAAACCCTACGATTTATTTCGAAATAAAACGAGTTAACTAATTTCGTCGACGTTCTTGCCTCTAAGAATATTAATCGAAAAATTATGCGGCTTGCATTGAATCCTAAAAAGAGAAAATATTATAGGAAGAAACAACAAAGAGACAATGAAGCACAAGGATTATACTTTAATAAAGTCAAGAAAATATTTCAAGAATACAACGTAAAAGGGATCAACGGGAAATTAGAAATTGAAAAATAGTAACATGTACTCGACAAGACATCAAGGAAATTAAAAAGGAGACAACGCAACAAAAGTGGTAATTTTGCTCTTTCAGTTCGCTTTCAAAGCGTCCATGAGGTGCATAATAACTTCTGCGACTGACTATACATCATCGAAGGAAGAAGGAGAAGTAGTAGTAAAAGAAAACGAACTGGGTTTACCGGATCTTGATTGGCAGTCGAGGCACGTAACACGGAGTTTAAAGCGACCGATCTACAGCAAAGAACTGCTGAGTATCCGATTAGATACAGTTAAGATTAGATTTCGAATCATTTATATAAGACGAAGTCGGGGGAACGGACGATCCGTCCGACGTTGTTATAGCCGGGCGAGCACCGATCGAACGGACGGATCGTTCTCGAAACGATAGAGCCATTCATTTACATCGGCAATCGGCTAGTTAGTTAACGATTACGATGGACGGAGACGAACATCTTCAGGGAAAAATGGCTCGTTCCTGGAGATTGTGTTTTATGGAAATGGCAGGAAGAAATCGTTTCTAATTGATTCTCCGAGGTAAATGTTATGGGGAATAGTCGATGAGAGAATCTACGTAATACTATGGAGTATATAAAGAGTACACGAAACACTGCGGAAATAGTTTGGCTTCAATAGGAATAAACACAATGCGACAAGTACTTAGTCTAAAACGAGAAAACGCGAAAGAAAAATTTGCGTCAAGCCTCTAAATTTTGTGGATTAGCCAGATAGAAAATCTACCTTGCAAATGCGTTTCAGCAAAATCGCAGGACGATGTACAAAATGTTATACATGAGAAAATGTAGATTCCTGTACACAAATATTTGAAGAAATGACAATAATAACAATTTTCCATAACAAAAAAGGAAAGTTATAGATTATTTAAATAATATTATATTAAACTTAATATTGGCTTATTCCATGCCAAATCAATCATGAATTTTCTTGACCCCCTCCGATTTTGATGAACTTGCTATACTAACTAAAGAATTGACAAATTCTCACAATTTCCCCAAAATCTCAAAGTAGCGAAACTCTTGCAACTTCAAAATTGAATATCTTTGATTCTATTGTAGGTACAAAGCCCGACTTTTTTTTTGCTTTAATGCCCTTAACATGCTCTACAAGACTACTGGAACAAAAAATAATTTAAAAAAGATGAAGGGTGTCTCCCCAATTTAACGGTCGTGGCAAGGAGTGGGAGAAATGAAGGGAATGTATTCCCCGATTTTTCTAAAACTTGTAATTCTCAAAGAGGAAGTCCTAACGAGCATATTTGGAAATTTTTATCTTGGGACAACAATGGGATCGCTCGCCACGTGCTTGTTATTTATAAACGGGGAAAAATAATTCACTTGTGTTGCTTAATTTTTAATATGTTTTTACTAATTATGAAAAAACCCAAATTTCGCCTCCGCCAAACAGATGTGGCATCTAAATATTTGTATCGGGTAATAATGAACATTTAATAAACGACACTGTAAAAACTTTATTCTATATTAACAAAAGAATCTTTCGTTGGAGAAAGTTTGTAAGACATCTTTATTTATAACTATTAACAACTTGAAAACCAAATATGACAATCTTACAATTAATATAGGATGGTCATTACCTGCAGCGAACACATGTGCAATTTATAACGAACAATCAAAACGCAAGTGTGCAATGGGGGTGGTTTTTCCTAATTAAGGTTAACTTAATGAAACATATTCTTTAAAATGCTTAAGATTTTATGATAGGTACAAAACATAAGATATTCACATGCAATTAGCAAATGACAATTAAACTAGAATTACGATAAGGTTTCTCCTAAAGAGACCATCAATTCTAAGTAACGTACATAATTAAAATAAAACATATATACATATCTTTAGATGCCACATCTGTTTGGCAATTGTGCAATTTGGGGTTTTTCATAATTAGTAAAATCATATTAAAAATTAGACAACACAAGTAAATAATTTTTCCCCGTTTATAAATAACAAGCACGTGGCGAGCGATCCCATTGTTGTCCCAAGATAAAAATTTCAGAATATGCTCCTTAGGACTTACTCTTGAGAAAATCGGGGAATACATTCCCCCTCATTTCTCCCACTCTTTGCCACGACCGTTAAATTAGGGAGGCACCTTGTTTCAAATTTTTGTTGTTGTAGTAGTCTTGTAGAGGATATTAAGAGCTTTAAAACAAAAAAGTCGGGCTTTGTAGTTACAATAAAACCGAAGATATTAAATTTTGAAGCTGCAAGAGTGCAGCGACTTTATGATCTGGGGGAAATTATAACCCTCTGTATTTTCGGCGTACACAAAATTTCATCGAAATCGGAGCGGGTCAAGAACATTTTTGCCTTTTTTTTTATTGATTTGACATGGAATAACCCTATTTACATATTATAAAGAAAAATCTTCTATATTTTACAGAACAAAGTCTATTAAACTATTCTTAATTTTAGTTTGAAATCTACAGATCAGAATCTACAACTCCAGTGTGACATGTATACATATTCAACAAGAAATAACCCAAATATTAGAATATGTACCTTTACATATAATATCCTTAACACAAAAATCTGTAAAACATAACACAATAAATAATAATTTAAAGAATTAATAATTGGCTGTATGCAGATTTCTCTCAAATTCTTTCTATTTTTGTCTTTTCTCTTTCAGGTTTTCCTCCGTAGCTTCCATCCAGCGGTTTCTAGGTTTTTCCCGTTTCCTTTTACCCTTCCATGCTACATAGTTTACGTCTCTTCCTTGTTCCATTCTTCCTAAATGCCCAAGCCATTGCATTCTTCTTACCTTGACCTTAACTAGCGCCTCGTTAAACAGTTCCTACAATTCTGCGTTTGTCCTTCGTTCCCATCCTAGCTCTGCTTGCTTATCTTCGAAAGTTTTTCTCATAGCTTTTCTTTACCAAACCTCTAGCTTTTGTTTTGTTTTGTTAGACATTATCCAAACTTTACATGCGTAGGTTAGACTGGGTCTTAAAATAGTTTTGTAGACCCTTACTTTTGTTTTCCTTGACAGTTCTTTCGATTTCATAATTCTACTTAAACCACCTGCACATTTACTGCTCTTCGCCGTCTTCAAGTCTACCTCCGTTTCTTTTTGAAATTTATTGTTGATCAGTACTCCCAGATACATAAAACCTTCTACTTGTTCAAATTCTATCAATGTGCCATCTTGTCTATGTAACTTGAACGTGGTAATAGTTTTATTTCCGCTTTTATTTCCATATATTTCGTCTTTTTCATGTTGAACTCTAGGACTATTTATTCCACCTCCTCCATCAGTTGCTTCGTTATCTCCTCTAACACTCGTCTATTTCTTGCTATTAAGAGAACATCGTAGGCATAAGCCAAACATTGGGGACTCCTGTTAAATATGGTACCTTTCCTGTTTATACCACTATTTCTTATTACATCTTCCACAGGGTTGTTGCTAGCGGATCGCCTTGTCGTAATCCTGGATGTGTTTTAAAGCTGGTGCTTTTTTGGTTCATAATTTTTATTTCGTTCTTTTTTACTAAGTTTTATTGATTTGTTTGGGATTTTTAGTTCCATTATGATGTGAATTAGTTTGGATTTATACTATCAAAAGCTCTTTTTGATATTCTATTTTCTCCCGGGCTTATTGTTTTTCATTTTATTGATTACACCTTCGAATTCTTCTCTTCATGGTCCTGCAATAACTTCATTGTCGAGTATTATGTTCACGACGGTTTCTACCTCTGCTTGATTTCCGCTTGTTATTGGGTTTAATATTTCCTTCTTCTTCTTCTTCTTAATCATATTCCTATCTACCTTTCGGTGTAAGGCTTGGATGGGGTCAAGTTTCCTATTTTCCATATAGTTCTCTCCACCGTTTTCTGTCTCCGGTCTGATCCTTTATTCCCTCCCACTCAATTCCCCTCTCTGCCGCTGCTCCCTGACATCGTCATTCCATCTTCTTCTTGGCCTTCCTCTTTTGTTTTTTCCTATCACTCGTGTCTCATACACTCTCTTTGTCAGTCTATCATCACTCATACGACACACATGGCCGAACCATCTCAGCTGACTCTCCTCCACTATTCTCCATATGGGTTTTATTCCTAGGTTTTGCCAGTAATTCTCGTTTCTTATCTTGTCTTTCTTGGTCTTGTTTTCTATTCGTCTGAGGAATCTCATATCCATGGCGTTCACCCGCGATTTTACCCTTTCTGACCTTGTCCAGGACTCACTACTATATGTTATTGTTGGTCTTATCACTTTTTCACAATTTCCGTTTTAATCCGTTTTGGCACTTCCTTTTTCCCCAGAAACGTTGTTCTCATCATATAAAACATTCTTGCCGCTTTTTTCATTCTTTCATTAATTTCTTGTTCCATTTTTCCGTCCCATTCAATTATTGTTCCTAAATATTTGTAGTTATTCACCTGTTCTATTGTCCTCCCTTCGATTTTGATGTTATGTCTCTTCCGTTCTCCTGCTATTATCATTGATTTGGTCTTTTCGATGTTTATTTTCATGTTTATATTCTTTATTTCCTTATTTAGGATTTCAAGGTTCCTTTGTAGCGCTTCTTCTGATTCAGCCAGAATTGCCATATCATCCGCAAACATCGGTTCACACAAGTTAGTCTCCTTCATTTTCCAGTGACCCATTTTTAGTGGTTTCATTTGTTTTTTAGCACTTTTTATGGCCTCATCTAGTACCATAGAAAACAGCAGTGGACTAAGCACACAGCCCTGCTTTACCCCAATCTTTGTTGTAAACTCTTTAGATTCTTCGTTGTTGGTTCTTACTATATTTGTGTTATTCCTATACATCGCTTTTATTAACTCTATTGTTCGTTTGTCTATATTTCTCTTTTCTAGGACATTCCATATGTCTTCCCTTCTTATCCGGTCGAAAGCTTTTTCTAAGTCTATAAAACATATATGTATTTGTTTTTTCTTGTTAATTATCTTTTCACTTGCTTGTCTTATCACAAATATTAAATCTTGTGTACTTCTTTCTTTTCTAAATCCACATTGAGTGTCTTCTATGCTCTCCTCAGTTATTTTTCTTATTCTTTTTTCTAATATTTTTTTAATATTTCCAAATAATATAAAGCCGTCAGCGTATATCTGAGGTATATCAAATTTTCATTTGTTTTATACGAACAGTCCCTTTGCAAACTTAAAAGACATTCTATCGGCGTCGGTGTCGCTTCAATTGTAATTATATAAGCGAATGTACGTTTCCGAAAATGTTGAACGCAGGTTTCTGCCTTAATTTAATAAAGATGAGTGCCCAGAATATTATATGCTTGAAAGTAGTTAAAGGCGAAAGTTAGTCACCCAATGAATCAGATGGCATTAAGGGAGTACAATAAGGAAAAGTTTCTCTTTTATTACATTCACTGAACTAGAAATGATGACATTTTAAGCAAGTAAATATCGTATTTGGTTCGTAGACAATAGTATTACATAGTTTTGGATGTTTTGCAAAACTTTAAGGAGAATCCGAACAGCAATTCTACTGTAATTTTGCATGCAAGTTTCGAAGGTACAACCTTTAAATTGAGGATAACACCGGAGCATAAGAAATCAAAATCCATTAGATTTGGAACCGAACTGTAAATGGTATCTGTTTATCATTATCACCAATTATTTAGTTATAAATCAGGCATATCTGCCAGTGCCGATATATACTTAAATCTGGTACTTCACATTCGTATTTCCTTCGGGGCGTTAAAACAGAATTACTCTTGATTATAAGTTTAAAAGAATCTGAATCTCTGAAAATATGCGGTAAAGTAAAGCGGGCGATTCAAGAATACATATTCCAGTATACTCCGAAGTAGTGCTTTTAATTGAAAATAATACATTTGACAAGGGATAAGTGCTACATTCAGAAAACATTGAACATATCTATGGACGATGAACTTGCTTAACCAGACTTTAACCGTTTACTTTTAATTACCGATATAAATATTTCTAAAAATGACTTCGACACTGGATTTTCAATTTTTTCTCACAAATGGTTATATCTTTACTTCAAGTTGCAAAAACTTGAACATTTATTATTGCGTCATATTACCTATTTCCTATAACTAATTGAGATATACCCATACTTAATGAACCATAGCAAAAGCTAACAACCAATAAACAACGCTCCCTTGCACCTAATTATAAAAGTAAAAATGCAAATGAGGAGATACTTCACTGATTACCTTGAATTATTAGTCTTCACGAACTCAATCAACTAGTTAACGCCACAACTAACACCTAGCCTGTTCCTAGCAATTCATGTAACCGATGAGAGATTTTACCATTTGATTGGGATGGAAAGGATTCGCTATGGCGCTATAATTCAATAACGTTTCGTTCTTCACTAATGAGAATATACGCACTATTTTCACTATTTCCAATTGAGCAACCTACTTGTAATTTTAATTAAAGAAAATCTTTGATAAATTGCTTAATTAAAAAGGGAATTTCGTGTGTCCGGCCAATAAATTTAGTTTCGAAGGGGGACTTATTAAATTTATTGGGTAGGCTAACGAGCTTTCTCTCAGAATTCCTTCAGATTCACGCCAACTAATCTTTTATTCATAAAATTCGAATTAAAGCGTTGATTTACGCAGATATTTCAGATATCGCCCGTTGCATTTCTTCTAATCATAAACGTTCTTATTTGTCAATCTTTGTAATTGATTTATAGCTGATTTACATTAACATTAAAGACAATTAATATAGATCGTCGATAAGTCTAATCAATTTACGACTGAGACTTTCATCGATCCATTTAGGAGCTATAAAAAGCGACATTCTAGATAAAACTGCCGGAGATGCTCTCTTACTGAAATATGGTTTCCTTTCTCGATTCCAAGGCATCGTAGCAACGTGAAATAGTAATCCTTGTACAGATGGATATAAACAAAAATTTCCCGACGCAAACGATATTTATTTACAAAATTCAATTAATTCTCGCCTTGTATCCCCCGTCGTCGCCGGGTTAAATCAGTCAGATAAGAACCTGACGTAGGGCGTTCGAGATGCTAGATTTGGATGCGATAAGAAACGGATTTATTAATGATGAGTTTACCCTCTTAAATCCTGCTTATCTTCACGCCTTGCGATGCTGCTTATTTGTAAATAAAAAATTCAGAATGGAATTCGTAATTTCTTGAAGTTGAAATATTTTAGGGAAGAGGAATTTACGTTTAGTGGTTATGTTTCCTCTTGATTTATTTTTCTACGTTGTTAATGTCGCTTTGTTGCTAGGAAGTAATATGTACCTCGTCTAAAAAATATGAAATTAAAGGAAAACGGTGCAATAGTCCTGGAAACTGGACTGAGAAAGGAAGTACAATAAAGTACAGAAGATTCTCAAAACCAAACGTCATAGGGAAATCTAAATTTTGATCTTAAGTCAACTCCCAAAAGGCACTAAAACAGAACGCCAATGCTTTTCAGACATTGAAAATGGTGAAAAGCTGTGGAAAAAAACTCACAATGCTCAACTCCATCATAACTCTACACCACGTGGCAGGAAGGTATACGAATACCAAAATACCAAACACATCTTTGATCACTTAACATTTATTGGAGATTGGTTGAGATATGTGTTGCTGTATTTACTTTGCACCACCAGCTTATTATTTATTTCGTTCTTCATCAAACTTTTTAATGATACAAGTTTCAATAACAGTGATGATGTCAAATTGCATTTGATTAAGTCTTTTGGTAATAAAAACAGAAGCATTATGAACGGGGAATTATAGTATTACCTGAAAGGTGGTGTTTTATGAACATAAGCAATACATTGACAAAATTCAATTACTTTGTTCAACGACCATAACTGCATCAATATTTGTTGAAATCAGTTTTCTCTTAATATTGAAAACATCATGTCTTAATAAACAAAACATCTTGGTAATCAGCCTTCAAATATTTTCGCAATTTACTAGCTCCATCCATTTTGAGATACACTTAGGAGACCTTGCATCATATCCTCGTCGCGATTGATTTTCAATTTTCTGTCGAACGGGGAAAATCCACCGAAAATTAAATCGTTCGGACAAGTTTACTAGCATAGAATGCGTTTGGTGTAGTTCGTTATTCGCGTCGCCTGCAGTCTGCACATTGACCAACCATTCAGGAGTTACTACACGTATACATTCCGGATCCGCAGGCAATCGACCGTATGCGTGCGTTTTCAAAGGAAACGGGACGAAATCCCCTAAACATGAATGTGTCAGTAGGGGTGTCTTTGTAAATCAACGACGACTAAGCGATCCACCAGGTGTCCAAGTAAATATACGTATCTATCTAGATATAAATATAGATGCTGTGTGTGTGTATAACGTATCCCATCGTACGTATACAAACGACCCAGGTACTTAGGTAGCGGCAACGAAAGGGAAAAAAACTATTTTTATAAATAGCCCATTCACGCAGAGCCGTTTACCGAGTTACAATAATATTTCGGATTCTGAAGATCCACCGAGGTTTATTTCGAGAATCCTCGTTGTTTTCACAGATATAAGATAATGAGTAGTCATGTGTTGGGAAAGTAAATTATGGTGTCACAAATTCCCCAGCAAGTGATTTAGATCGTATTTGTTTACGTTTGAAGCAACCGTCCGCGGCTTGCGATTAATGTTCTCTTAACAGTTTCATGGATACGCCACGATTTAACAATTACATTCCGAGGTAATTTCTTCAGCTAGAATTTGTTTTCGTTAGCGCCTCATTTTATGATAATTGACTGTGATAGTTTCGACAAAAACAAGCAGAGGCATGTTTTACCTATTAAAGTTCAGAACAGATAGTGAATATACGTGTGTTCAAAGCTAAGAATCACGAAACACGAAAGATTACCAAGTTATTTCATATAAAATGGTCCGATTTCAATAGCAGAAACTTTGCTTGTATATATGTTTTTGTCTCTTAAACCTTTAGGATCGGCGCTTTCATGCGCGATGATTTTTATTTATTCCTTTCCTTTAACATCAAACGTTACCGTGTTAACAAATTTCAGAACATGATTCATAAGGATTTTCGTCACTTTGGTCTATACGTGAGCAAGTTTATAAATAAATTAAAAATTAAAAATATAAGGAAGGATTCGCGCCTGCATTGATCACAACATAAATGCCTGTTAAAACAAATCACCGTTATAGTTTTTAGAAACTTGCGAAATTCTGAAAATGCGGATTGGTTGATGTCGTCCCTAATTCGGAATGAAATAAACTTAACCAAGAGGATTTCTAGTATAACAGAAAGTAAACCAATAAAGATTTAGAGAATAAAAAGTTATGGAAATAACATCACTATTGTTGTAATATGTCTATCATGGATGATGCGTCTTGCTAGTTAGTTGATTATATTAAATAGTGAGCGGTGGTAGAAAACATAATAATAATAAATGTCATATAACTGTTAATACAGATATTGTACCAAGTGTAGATCCACCGCGTAGAGTTCCATTTGCTATACACAAAAGCTTGAAAATTGAATTAGAGCGCATGGAATCACTTAACGTCATAACAAAGTAAGTGAACCTAGTGAATGGGTTAACTCAATAGTTATAGTTGAGAAAAAGAATAAGTCATTACGTGTTTGCTTGGATCCTCGTAAACTGAATGTGGCAATCAAACGGTGTCATCATCCGCTTCCAACAGTTGAGGAAATTAGATCTAAATTGTCAGGAGCTAAGTTCTTTTCAACTTTGGATGCCCATGCAGGGTTTTGCATGATAAAACTGGATAAACAAAGTGCAAACCTATGTACTTTTAACACACCTTTTGGTAGGTACAAATTTTTACGTCTACCTTATGGTGTTTCCTGCGCACCAGAAATATTTCATAAAAAGATGACTGAGATCTTTTCCGATATTCCGGGTGTCTTAATCTATATAGATGACATACTAATTTACAGTGATACAGTTGAAGGTCATAACGAAACACTACAAAAAGTACTAGAAAAAGCTAAGAAAGTCAATTTAAAATTCAATATGGAGAAATGTCATTTTTATTTACCAGAGGTGCAATACCTTGGTCATATTTTCAATTCTTCTGGAATGCGTTCAGATCCACGGAAAATTAATGCTATTCGTCAGCTAGAAATACCAAAGTCAGTGTCCGATATAAAAAGATTTTTAGGAATGATAAATTACTTAGGTACCTATATTGATAACTTAGCTGATAAAACTACAAACCTAAGAGGTCTTTTAAGACAAAATACTGCTTTTACTGGAATGAAGTACATCAGGTGGAATTTGATAATTTAAAAAATATAATAAGTAAAAGTCCGATACTTACATATTTTGATCCAAAGCGAGTCTTAAGCTTATCAGTTGATAGTTCTAAATTTGCTGTCGGAGCAGTCATTTTGCATGATCATAAACCGATTTCATATGCCTCCAAGTCTCTAACCGATTGTCAAATTAATTATGCACAAATTGAAAAAGAATTGTACGCAATTCAATTCGGATGTTCACGTTTTCATCAATATATATATGGACGTACTGTCAGAGTAGAAACGGATCATAAGCCTCTAGTAACTCTATTCAAAAAACCATTGGCAGGGGTACCTACACGATTACAACGAATGATGCTGAATTTACAGCAATATGATTTAAATGTCATATATACTCCAGGAAAATATCTATATATATAGCAGATACTTTGAGTAGAGCACCAGTAGATCCACCAGAAGCAGATAATATTCTGGAGGAGGAGCTTCGCATTCACATGAATTTGCTGGTAAATAATTTAGCAGTAACTCCAGAGAAGTTAAGTGAAATTCAAATAGCTACTAAAAATGATCCTAATCTGCAAATTCTTATTGAATATTGTCAATCTGGTTGGCCAGATACAAAAAGGGAAGTCGAGGACTCTGTGAAACCCTTCTACAATTTTCGTCACGACATACATTCAATTGACGGGTTAGTTTTTAAAAATAATCTTTTAATTATTCCACAAGTGCTGAGAAGCAAAATTCTGGAAATTATTCATGAAGGTCATTTAGGTATAGATAGATGCCTTAGGCAAGCACGAAATGTAGTATATTGGCCAAATATCAGTGTTGATATTAAAAACAAAGTAGAACAATGTACTTCATGTCTTGCATACAGAAATTCTAATCCTAGCGAACCATTGTTACCTCATGATCCTGCTACACTTCCCTGGCAAAAACTTGGTATAGATTTTTTTATTTTAACCGAAATACTTATCTATTAGTCGTTGATTACTTTTCTAAGTATTTTGAAGTAGTAGCTGTTAATTCAACAAATGCTAACGAAGTCAAAACTAATTTAAGGTCTATGTTTGCTCGTCATGGAATACCTTCTGTTATAATATCGGATAAGGGTCCGCCCTATAACTCTGAAGAATTCAAATCATTCTTGAGAGAATGGGATATAAATCACCAAACATCAAGTCCTAATTATCCAAAAAGCAACGGGCTCGTCGAGCGCACTGTTGCTACGGTCAAAAATCTTTTCAAGAAATGTATGCAATCAGGTACAGACCCTTATATTGCTTTACTACAGTATAGAAATACACAACAAGATAGTGGTTACTCTCCTGCCCAACTACTTATGTCAAGACAATTAAGATCGAAATTACCGATTTCTCATAACGTTTTGAAACCAAAAGTCATTGATTATAACCAATACCTTAAATTTGTGAGGGAGAAAATAGAAAGAGCAAAAAAATTATCATGACCAACATACAAAACCACTTCCGTCTTTATCTATAGGAGACGACATTCTTTATAAGAAAACGCCTACTTCTCCATGGTCACCTGCGTCAGTAGTGCAAATTGGTCCTGAACCAAGATCTTTTTTAGTTGAAACCCCTGAAGGTATTCAGTTTCGTAGAAACCGTCAACATTTATTGAAACCGAGAATAAGTAGAGAAAAATGTACTTTATTACCAGACAACGCTCAAGACAAATCAGTGCCGTCTATAAATAATAGTTTTCACCCATCTACCTCAAATCATAAACCTTATAGTCCTGCTTTGGTTGACAGTCAAATTTCCACACGTGCTGGCACATATACCAGAAGTGGCAGAAGAATTGTTAAACCGCGTTGATTTACTTTTAGTGAAAATGACGACAGCACATAATTTTTAAAAAATGTTTGTTTTAATTTCTTTTGAAAGGGGCGTGTTGTAATATGTCTATCATAGATGATGCGTCTTGCTAGTTAGTTGATTATATTAAATAGTGAGCGGTGGTAGAAAACATAATAATAATAAATGTCATATAGAGTAGACAGATCACACAGTTGTATTTAATAAAGTTATTAAACCTGAAGTAAAGTTAGAAGCTGGTTTTATTAGTTAGCAACACAACAATTATAATGATCGCACCCTCCTAAGAAAAAATTTTCCGAAAATTAAAATACGACCTTCAATGACTTCATTCCATTTCGAGTTAATCAAGAACCTTCATGAAACTTCAAGAACTTTCATGAATCAAACTAAATCAAAGTGAAGTGGGAATGACTATGCTACAGCATGGGTCAACTGAACTAGCTTTTGCCTATGCTACCTCTTTGTTCTTGATGTTTTCTCCACTGAAAATAACAACTTATTGTTGGTTGTCGAGGTACTTACTTTAAGGTTCCAGTATCGATGTGGTAAGGATTGTGTATCTTTTGAATTAAGATAAATATTGAAATGATATGTAAACTTGTTGGGAATGTATTAGAAATGAAGCGCACTGTCTTGAGTTTCATTCGATTGGGAACATTGTTGACTTTTGGAGATCAATAAAAGCAACAGTGCACCACATTAGACGTTTTAACCATTTTACGGCGTATTGACTGCTCTTAAGTCCTTTGTGGGAAGGTAGTGTACCATTGCATTTTTCGAAGATTCCTCCACCCTCGATACGCAATCACAATAATCTACTACCTCTTCCTTTGAATTTTGAAGGAAGATCGCTATATCCAAGATACAATCGATATGAAGACAATGCCCCTATTTCTGTCAAAATCACCAACAAAATGGCAAGTTCACCCGACTATTACCACCTTCAAATTTTGTTCACAATAAAAATTATACATCGTTCCTTCCTTAGAATCTTAAATAGTAGTGGATTTCATCGCAATGCAACACAGTTGAGATTAGATAAAAAACGATTCCCTTTCCATATTTCCAAACAACCTATTCTAACCCAGAAACTGAGAGATAGAGCAGTTCGTCACCCCCTTTTTGGGAGAATATATTGTGTTGTTTGACCTGATAATAGAAAAGTATATAGATATTATATGTTCTCTACAGTGGTAGGATATTTTAAAAACATAATAATAAAAAAGGAGAGACAAAAAATAACTTTTAAGAAAGAAAAGAAAGAGATGATCTTAGTCTGATTGGACATCAAAATGTCTTTTGTAACTGTTTCTAACTTTGGGACAGGCTGTCCTCTGTTTTAAGTCTTTTATATTTTAAACAGGCGTTTTTAAATAAATAGAAGGGCTGTAAAGGAAGTATGTACTTTATGTGGGTCTTTTTGCTTTTGAAATAGAGCCATCCCATTTGAGCATTTAGTAGTAAGCTGTTTTGAATTCGCTAGAAAGGAAACAAATCGAAGTATGTACCACAAAACGTAGTACATAGGGCCGAAATCCGGTCCCTAACAGAGAGGCAGAAGCAACGAGATGGCAACTTTGAAATTAACTTTATAAGAAAGATTGAACGCAAAGCTAAAATGACTGGAATCAAGCATACACGGCACAGAAAGACCTTGAAGGTAAAGTAAGTAAAACAGCAAATGAAAGTAAGCCACCGACGACGGTATAGACACGTGAAAAAGTTTAAAAGGATTCCATAGTTAGACGAGAATTCGAAGCCAAAATAACAAAAAGAAGAACAAAAGGGCAACGAAAAAGAATATAATTGGACAAAACAAGGAACTCAGCGCAAAAGAGGAGTAACATGGAAAGAACTTCACCAAGCCATAGGGGACCTTTATTGAAAACCTTGATCATCTTCATCTGCAGTTGACGCGACTTCACCAACAATCATTCTGCGGTAAGAAATACCCCGATACACTGTAATAGAATTTAAGAGGGATCTGGATATAAATACTAAACCTTCACTAAATAGAATATTTTTCGACAAATGATTCCTTTCAACCATGAACCAATAGTATGGAACTTATTGCACTTAAGACCCATCAACCATTTTTTGAGAACATTGATAGAAATGTCGTGAGGCTGTTTCAGGATATAGTCTTTTATAGGTGTATAAGAGTGTTGAAACAGTGACGGATAAACAATTTGGAGCCTGGTAAATATGGAAAATATGGACCCCTTTCGAAAACGTTGAAAAGATTGTTTCGAATCTATTGAGTTTGAAGGAAGAGAAAATCGTTATTGAATTATAATTTCAATCGCATTCAATGTTAAAATAAGATTTGCATCCGAAAGAAAAGGAAAGTCACTTTTCAGTGATTAATAATTGTTAACTGTCAAGGACCAGTACCAAAAACATACCAAATCCAAAGTTTAAATTGGAAAATGGAATACAAACGAAAGTGACGAATGTAATAACTTCTTCTTATTGCAAACACATTGTCGGATGTTAAAACCGTTGTTACTTAACTAAAACACCACAAATCCTTAAAGACACTATTGAATCCAAACAGCATAATTTGCACGTAAAATGTCATTAAAGAGCATAAAAAGTCTAATAAAGAGTGTGTCTCCAAAACTACTGTGCTCTATTTTTTTAGTAAAATACACCTATTCCAGTTGAATTTTGGACATGCTCTTACTTCAATATAAAATATAGATATGGCGGTTAGGTGTAGAACACAACATTCCACAAATACCCGCCTTAACTTTGTTTGCAAACGTTCACCCTTTTCACGAAACTTTCCACATTTTGGCATAATCGGCGATTAATTTCATCAACAACTCGTTGAATTTTCGTTTTGACTTCCGCGATTGTTTGTGAATTATTCGCGTACACCTTTTCCTTGAGAAATTTTAAAGGAAAACAATCCAATAGTGTCGGATCACACGATCTTGGTGGCCAATTAACTTTTTCCCGCAGCGAGACAACACGTCTAGGACACCTCGTCTACAATAACTGCATTGCTTCTTCCGCAGTGTGGCAGACTGTACCATCTTGCTGAAACCACATATCATCAACATTAATTTCATCTAATGTAGGCCATAAAATTTTGATTAACATATTGCGATAACGAAGACCGTTGATGGTAACTGCATTGCGTTCTGTTTGTTGACATAGTCATCAAGTTCAAAGTGCGCATCATTGTTAACAGTGAGTTCGTTAGACAAATTATCATTAATATGTTGACGCTCTAGGATCTAATTGATAAATTCTGGGAGCTTTGCATGGTCTGCTGGATCAGTAAAATTTTACAAGCGTGCATATGCAGGTCTTTAGCCAAAATTCGATGCAAAGAGTTTTCGTAGATGTTCATTTGTTGAGAATGATGATCTACTTTAACATCTTGAACTGAGTCAACAGTCTCAAATTTATTTGATTAAACTCTTCGTAGCTGGCCGATGACCATCTCTGCAAAATTCTCATCCATTTTGGTAGCGAATTTTCACAATTTCGAAAAACCTCAAAGTGTACGGATGCAAACTGCAAAATATCCGCTTCCCAAATTTGACACAACGAAAATGATTGGAAATTCAAAATTAAGGTAAGTTTGGTAACACCTTTTAGCTTTATAAAATTCATTGATTTTTATTTTGACAAGTACCATTTAAAAAAAAAAAAAACCTTTTGTTCGGAATATGATTATTTTTATCTGCCGTCGACAATAATTCTAGAGTAAGAAATACCGTAATACACTATAATAAAATTTAGACTGGATCTGGATATAAAGACTCAATAAACTATTTAGTAAAGTGAAGACTTTACTAAATAGAATATTTCTCCGACAAACGATTCCTTTCAACCGTTCCCCAATAAAATTAAATCGAAAAAACCGAATCTTTTCTCACATTCATCTCCATTTCGACCGTGGAAATTCAAACCTTGACAAAAATCCGTGTTTATGATTCCCCCAAGCTCGAAATTTCGTAGAACGCCTTTAAATATTGCGAAATGTGATGGTGTCAAGGGAAACCGGCACCACGACGTAAACCAAACGTCACATAAATTTCATTATGTTTTTTCCTTCGCTTCCGGTTCCTACCGCATTTCGCCGTTCCCGCTCGTCTTAACAGTGATCAAATCTTCGCCACGTCTCATTCGGTCGCCTTCTCGGGAGAGAGTTTCGTCGCCCTCGCGCCCCCGCATCGTACAAATTGTTTTATCACGTTTTCACGTCATGCCCAGCACGTCTCGCGATGGATAGAGAGAGATTCGTATAAATGCCACGCGGTCGAATGCAATTTTCTTTTTCCTGTTGTCGATTCGCCGAAACGGACAAGTCGACACAACTAAGTTAACCTTCGACGGCACCTCGAAGAAGAAGTTATCCAGAAGAAATTCGTTTGATTCGAAACTCTGGACGTAACGTGATTAGCGTTTCTTGAAGTTCTCACTTTGAGAAAAGGAATCTGTCATTAGGGTGTTAAGTATCTAATTTTGGTGGAGTTGATACCGAAATTGCTTTAGGAGTTGATGTTCTGAATGTCTATTTAATAATAAGTATAAATCGACAATTTTAAATTGGTTCGTTGATTATAGTAAATTAACTTGATTTTCTCTTGAAGATGTGAAAGAATAAAGGTGTAAGAAGTGCTCCCGTAAGAATTTCAATGAGGTTCATAGTCATCCTAGTGCTTAACAGAAATAAAAGAAATTGTAATCGATTATCCTCCATTTTCTTTTGATGTAACACATATATTGAGTTGTACCTGTGATTTGTAGTTTTTAATTTACTTTGATGTGAAAAATTGAGAATTTTGTACTCTTTAAAATGATATATCACGCATGGAGTAGTGCCATTTAAAATTTTGGGATGGAGGTAGTTGGGGGAGAAGGTGAAAGTATCCCAACTGATTAAAATAAGTCATTCAATGTCTTCTTTGAAAACAAAATCGATATGTTTCAGCGATTTGTGATAATTCTACTTAAAATTAGTCCAGTCATTATATACCTACATTTGGAAATAAAAAATTCCGAGAAAGCCAAATTTTTGTTGTTGGGGGGTGTCAGGAGAGCTTAATTTTGAGTTTTCGACCGTTTCAACCCCGAGCTTCGTTCGCCATCTTGAAAAAAAGGGTGAGTTTTGATTTTTATCATAACTTTTTAATAATAATAATATGACGGGAAAGAGGGAAAAATAAAAACTAATCCAACCCTCTAAATGTTTGTCTTTTTTTGCAATAACTAAGAAAATAACAATAATAGGGGAAAGATCCATAGGACATAAATTGAAGTGCATCGAAAAAGAAATAAAAAACTATCAAACAATAATTCTCTATCTCGAAGGGGTAAAGAGTTATGGCAGAAACAAAAGCTCACCCCTTCTTCTTAAGATGACGGGCGAAGCCCAGGGCCGAGACGGTCAAAAACTCAAAATGAAGCTCTCCCGACAGCCCCCAACAACATATAAAAAGTTGGCTTTCTCGGAATTTTTTCATTTCTAAGGATATTTTTGGATATAATGACTGGACTAACTAGTTAAACAGTTATTTAAGTGGAAAGTCTTCAAATGAAAGCCCTGTATAACGCCCAATACAGAATTAATTAACATTTTTCTTGTATCAGTCAAATTTGGAGAAAATCTTACGATTTTATCAGAGACCAACGTCTAAATAAATAAAAATATAATTGCTTTATAAGAATATTTACTTAAAAATATACAAATTATTATATAAAAAAATATGAAAACGAAAAAATAAAATTCTGTGCACAAACTGGAGCGGGTTAAACTGCGGTAACCGTTTTCCAAATAATCTTTGCAGCATGTCATCATGTAGTCTATGCGCAACTAAGATTAACAAATTTTGCAAAAAAGGAGTCTTTCGTGTTTTGCAATATTTGTAGTTCCCTCTTTTACCCGGCTGTGGTTGTGGCACGACCTCCTCTTCAATGCCTGAAAACTTCAAGCCCGGAGTGCGTACACTTTTTGCCAAGTGTTTGTCAATTCTCCTTCGGATATTTTCCTTCACTAATTCTAAAGCAATCTATGCATCTTACCAACTGACTAACATAATATTGCAAATATTGTTTGTTATACATTTAATCAGGTGGTGTCTGTCAGGACAAAATACCATGCGGCAACTATTGGAAATTTTGGAAAACAGTTTTGTATAAAGGAAGCAGCTACTGTTTAGATAAGTGGAGGGTAATGTGACGGTAAAATTTTTAAACAAAACGTGTAATAAGAAAATTATCTAAAATTTTCGTTTTGCCGTGGACTCACAAGCCAGACGACGGGTAGGGAGGGTTACGGAAATTCTCCAATAAAGTCTTTCGTCACTATAAATATTAGTGTAACTCTAAGCGATTAAGCAACCAAACAAGCAAGAACAGAAGTAGTTTTTGTAACCTTAACTTAATTCTAAGGAATTCATAATTTATAGAACTATTAAACCAGCTTACGCAAATTAATTCTTTGAAAAAATTAATCTTGTCGTAGCGTATAACTTATAAGAAATTCCGACTCAAAAAATTATTTATTTTACTCAATTAATTATAAACACGAAAAAGTCCAACGAGCTACCAGATGAGATATGACGCAAATCCATTTCGACGTAGAAATGTAAATTTTGTGCAGTCATTACCATATACCACGTTAACATTTCTTGTTCGAAAACGAGCTTTCGATTATACAGGACAAATAAAACTAATTTATATTCGCAAGGTGAATGTAAAATCATCCTCGATGGATGTATTATTCTCACGCAAGTGAACATCGAGTTGTCACTGCTTGAAAATATTCACATCCATTCCGAAGAAAGAATGAAAAATAAACCAAGAAATGAGACCTGTCCTGATCATTTCGTTTGAAATTGGGATACACATGGCGATGCTGAAGAAGTTTCAAAGTCCCATTAGTTGATTGTGTAAAAATTTTTCAAAATGACTCCCCATCTTTGGAGATACAAAGGACTTACCTTTGAAATATTTTTGTCGCTAATATAATACACACACAAGCAACATTATAGGCGTTATTAGTCTAAAAGCAACATCATAAGAAGAATTTATTTGCCCAACGACATTCGAGCCTACATGAAAATTTAAAGGCAAACAAACAATCCGTCGGATCGGCTTTTCGTAGCATTTATAATTTGTCGTTGCGCCGACTCGCGTGCGATAATAAACAAGGCGATATGCCGCCCGTATTTATGAAAACCTACGCGATTTTCAACATAAATAAACAGCAGTTTTGCCCTAAACATTATCGAACCTCTCGAGATATAGAAAGTAGCAATTTCGCGATGTCCAAGGAGATACAGACTAAATAAGAAGCGGCGCGTCAACATCTTCTTGCGTTCTTGACGTAATTCTCCTTTGGAGTGAATCATCATATTCCGCCCAACAACTTTGTGGATGGATGTTTATTATAAATTTCCTACAAATCGTCCGAGATAAACAGAATATTAGAGGAATAAACTGGGGTATTTTTCCCGCCGGATATTTATCGCGATCGCAACAAGACGAAGGATACAGCTGTATAATTTATTCGCGATTTATCTTTTCCGAAATTTACGCCCGGTTCGTATTGTGGGATATTTGTTTTCTTTATCTAGTTCAAGTTCTCGGAACGACGGTAGTTTTTTCGAAATGCGGAATTCCTGGTTAATTACCGTTAATGAGAATAAACGATCTGTGAAATGTTGAAGGCGCCTATTGGCGCTAGCATGAAATGCGGAAAACGGGAACATTCCTGACCCAATTTTCTCTGATTAGATTGATATAGAAATAGAAACTTGCTCAGCATTGCCATTACTAACAAATAGTTCAGGTACTTAGGTGCCGTTTATATAAACGAAAACATATACTCGTTTTAAATTTGTTGAGATGAGTAAAACAAAAATAGCTCAAAGTATCATTAATTAGTAGTAGTTGTTTTCATTAGGAATGTGAGGATGGTAATAAAGAAGAAGGACACAGCTAATTAGAAAATAACATAGGACAAGAGCACAATAAACAACAAATTAAGATATGCATCAATGATAGTAGAAGTTATCATTTTCTTTAGAACTAAAATTCAGTTGTTAAAAGTGTTTCAACTATTAATAAAAAATTTTCTTATTTACTGTGGACCATTATTTGATATCAATAAAGGCCGGATAATATGCAGTTTGCATAAATTTGCATATTTGCATAATATATGCATTTTGTCTAGTATTTGCATATTTTGTAGTAATTGAGCATATTTGAAGTATCCGAGTTTTATTTATTTATTGAATAGGCATTACTAAAAATATGTCGTGGTTGTAACAAACAAAGAGTTAAACAGCCCTCTTTAAATTAAAAATAGCATTCCATGAAGCCTCTTCTCGATACTTTTCCGATAAGCCCTTCCAAAAATTTATTAATGCTGTTCCCATACATCTAGACCGGGACAGAATTCAAGGAAAAGCTAATTCCCTAAAACTTCTAAATAAATACAAAAATACATTTTACCAGAAAATTAGGAGCACAGGTGTTTCTTTGTTATTCGGAGAAATTTATTCCCATATTCGAAAGCAATCTTATTTATTTTAAACGTCATTTTACGTTGGTTTTTCGAAGTTTAAACTTGTGGGTTGTTATTAATTGTAATAGCAAAGATGCCGAAAATAGCGACTGCGCCTCGATGGATTGCACCTTATTCAGAATTGCGTATGGATGGAGAAAAAGTATTTTGCGCAGCATGCAGCAAGATTGTAAGTAAAATTTAAGTTTATTTCCACTTATTAATCTATAGTTTTTAAACGATGTTTAACAAAATCACCAATACAACGCTTCGACAAATAAGCCAACTACAGTTTTATTTCCACTTCTATATTGCAATTGGAAAAACAATTTATGTCGCTAATTGAGAGCGTTGAAATAATAAACAAATTTGAAAAGTTATGTTTTGATGTTAAAGCAGGGGTGGGAAAATCCGTGTAAGCACAATTTTTAAGTATAATAGAAAAAATGAGGGTTTTAAAAAGCAAAAGGATATTGCTAAAATCTTGTGTGGTGAGTCAGTAGAAAATATTTGAAATATGCTCCTATAACAAGCGTGGACGTAGAACGAACCTTTTCAATATATAAATACCTGTTATTGTTGGATATATAGTAATCTGCAGGATAGTTAGGAATCTGTAAAAGTAGGAGTAGGGTTAATGGATGGAGAAGTGGTAACACGCCGGAGTATTGTATAAGAATAAATAGTTTTAATCCTGTTGGGATTATTATATCCTGTGTGGATCTTTGGTAGTAGAACACAACAGTAATCTGGCGACGAGGATAAAACTAAAATTAAAGTGGATATGGTAAAAACAGTGGAAAGATAATTAGAACAAAAATCGTGTTAGGCGTTATTCGTGTACTTATCCAAACATGGCTTCCATTGGGAGTATAGAAACATTCAAATATCAAGAAGCAGATATCTCCTCGTATTTGGAGAGAATGGATCAACTGTTTATTTGCAATAGGGTAGAAGAATCCAGGAAAGTATCTCTATTCTTAACATTAGTAGGAGGAGAAATATACAATGTATTAAAGGATTTATTGTCACCCAGAAAACCAAGTGACCAAACGTACGAACAAATAAAGGAAAAGTTGCTCAACCATTTTTCACCAAAAAAATTAGTTATTGCAGAACGGTATAAATTTTACAATGTATCTCAAACAAAGGATAATCTTGGAGAATTTATTATTAAATTAAAAAATGCAGCAAGATATTGTGAATTTGGTAATTTCTTAAATGATGCACTTCGTGCTAGGTTTGTTTGTGGTATTCAATCAAGTGAAATCCGGAAGAAACTTTTATCTCAAGAGAATTAACATTTGATAAAGCTTGTAGTTTAGCTTTAAGTTTAGAATTACCTGAAGGGCAAGCTAGAATTCTTGGGAATGATATTGTACATAAAGTTCAGCATGAAGTTACTGGACTAAAATATAAGAAAAAAGGAGAAATAGAAAGAAGTACATGTAAACGTTGTCTAAAACCCCATGAAAAATGGAATTGTCCTGCAATAAAGTGGAAATGTTATTCATATGGACATATGGGACATGTAGCAAAGTCACCATTCTGTAAAGAACAAGTGCATCAAGTGGAACTGGACGAAGAGGAACGAGGAAACATAAAAGAGGTCGAAGGCTACAAGGATGAGGGAAATGTGCATGATGAGATAAACATTTATGGTATTCATTCAATAGTAACTAATAAAACTAAAGCGTTAAAAGTTCAAGTTCTCATAAATGGTAAACCAGTCCTGATGGAAGTGGACACGGGAGCAAGTGTAAGTGTGATATCAGAGGATTATTATAAGAAATATTTTAGTAAAAATAAATTACTTAAGAGCTTTATAAAATTAAAAACTGTTTCAGGAGAACTCTTAGTAGTTTGCGGTATTGTTGAAGTAAATGTTAGCGTAGATGGTAAAAATTGCAAAAAAATTACAACTCATTGTGTTAAGGAATAATAATTTAAGTTTACCCTTATTAGGTAGGGATTGGTTAGATGAATTAGTAGTGAATTGGAAAAGTACCATGTTTCCTCGACCTATCTCTATATCCCAAATTAAAAGCTATGTGGAAATCCTAGAAGAATGGAAACAAATATCCCAGGGTATTCGACAGCAGCAGAAGAGAAACAATAGCAAATATAGCAGTGCAAGTAACATTAAAAGAAGATTTTCTTCCAGTTTTTCATAAAGCATATTCAGTTCCCTTCAGTATGAAAGTTGAAATTGAAGGCGAAATAAATAGAATGGTAACAGATGGAATTTTAGTACCAGTAAAACATGCAGACTTTGCAAGTCCAATTGTAGCTGTACCCAAAAAGGAAGGAGGTATTCGTATATGCGTCGATTTTAAAAAGACATTGAATCCTAATTTAAAAACTGATCACTACCCTTTACCTGGGATAGAAGACATCTTTCAAGTAGTAAGTGGTGCAAAATATTTTACAGTGTGAGACCTAACAAATGCATATTTGCAATTGTCAGTAAAAGAGCAATCAAGACCACTGTTAACAATTAATACTCATCTTGGCTTGTTTCACTATACTCGACTTCCCTATGGAGTTTCGAGTGCACCTGCTATTTTTCAATCTGTATTGGACAGAATTTTACATGGATTACCTATGGTAGGGGCCTACTTAGACGACTGCATTGTGGGAGGGGTAACTTTAGCAGACTGTATAATAAAAACCGAAAGAGTCATCGATCGTCTAAACAATTATAATGTAAAATTAAATTATAAGAAGTGTAAGTTTTTTCAAGCTAATATAGATATATTAGGCCATGAATTAGATGAGCGTGGTATTGCTCCATTACAAGCTAAAATGGAAGCAATTGCTAATTGTCCTAAACCTAAAGACGTCACTCAATTGAAAAGTTATCTAGGCATGATAAATTTTTATTCAAAGTTTATACCAATGTTATCTAGTGAACTCCTCCCGCTATACGACTTACTGAAGAAGAATGTACGTTTTGTTTGGTCAGCAAAATGTGAGAAAGCGTTTAATGATAGTAAAGAGTCGCTTTTAAACAGTGGCATACTCTATCATTGTGATCCAGACAAACCAATTGTTATAACTGCCGATGCTTCTAATTATGGAGTAGGAGCGGTTCTCAGCCATATTGTAGACGGGAAAGAAAGGCCAGTTATATGTGTGAGCTCTACTCTTTCCAAAGCAGAACAGAATTACGCTCAAACACACAAGGAAGCCTTAGCAATTATTGTTGCAGTAAAGAAATTCCACAAGTATATCTATGGAAGAAAATTTACTCTAGTCACAGATCATTTACCACTTAAGACAATCTTTGGATCTAAAACTAATATACCCATTATGACGCATCATAGACTTCAGAGATGGGCATTATTGTTATCAGCGTACAACTATGATATTCAATATCGGAAAGGCAAGGAGATAGTAAAAGCCGACTGTCTTTCAAGATTACCGTTACCTGAACCTACGGGCGAAGAAATTTATTCATTTACAACCGATTGTAGGTTACCCTTAAGCCCTACAGAAATACAAGAGATGACCCAAAAGACAAAATACTTGGTAAAGTAATGGAATTTACGAAACTTGGATGGACAAATTCCATGCAAAATGAAGAATAGAAACCCTATTGTAAATGTAGGAATGAACTGAGTATCGAGAAGGATTGTTTAACAAGAGGGAATAGATTAATAATACCTACCTTATTGAGACCTGCTGTTTTGGATATATTACACGACCAACATCCTGGAATTGTTAGGATGAAAATGTGAGACAGAGCAGATCTCTGGTGGCCGACAATGGATACAGAGATAGAAATGACGGTGAAAACATGTGAAAGCTGTCAAGAGCTTGGAACGAAATTACCTGAAACGCCACTGTACGTTGGCCGAAGTCTGACCGAAACTTTAAACGAGTCCATGCCGATTTCTTTAAATTTAACGGGCAAGACTTTCTACTATTAGTAGATGACACTTTTAAATGGGCAGAAATATTTTTAATGCAAGACACTAATGGCTTGAGAACTATTTCTAAACTTAGAAGTGTATTTTGAACATTTGGACTACCGGAACAACTAGTAGCGGATAATGGACCGCCATTTAATTCGGTAGAATTTCACTCATTTTGCAAAAGCAATGGGATTAAGATGACAAATACTTCCCCATATCATCCCACATCAAATGGATTACCTGAGCGTATGGTACAAACTATAAAAAGTAATTTAAAAACTAGTGAAGGAACTAAGAGGCAAGAATATACATATCGACAACCAGCATTGTATAGACAACTTTTTGTTCGCATACCGTAATACGCCGTCATACTCTACGGGTAAAAGCCCTGCAGAGATAATTTTTAAGCAATTACCTAGGACTAAATTAAATATGTTCAAACCAAGGTTTTTGGAAGACAAGAAAGAGGAAAGGAATGTGAAGCTAAAGGAAAGGGAAGATAGAAAACGGAGACAGGGAATATCTTTTGTAGAAGGGGAAAATGTGAGAGTATATTTTGAAGCAGAAAGAATGTTGCGAGTGGGAAGAATATTAAAAGGTATAGGCATTAATACGTATTTAGTACTGATTGAAGGAAAACCTCGTTATTGCCACACCGTTCATCTGAAGAAACACAATGAGCTGCCTGAGATAATTAGATCTGAGCCCACTATCTCTATCGAGTCAGAAGTTGTAATACCTATCAAGGAAATGGAACATCCTACGGTGTCAGTATCAGATGCCACGGCATTAGAAGATCATTTAAATACCGAAAGTACACCCCCACCTAGTCCACCCGACCACCATCAAACCGCCAAGTCGGTTAAATCTATAAATTAAGGAGAGAAAAGTGTTGGATATATAGTAATCTGTAGGATAGTTAGGAATCTGTAAGAGTAGGAGTAGGGTTAATGGATGGAGATCTGGTAACACGCCGGAGTATTGTATAAGAAGAAATAGTTTTAATCCTGTTGGGATACTTTTATTATATCCTGTGTGGATATTTGGTAGTAGAACACAGCAGTTATCAGACAAGCGCCACAATTTTTCTATTGAAAACTTTGAGAAATATGTAATTGTAAATTGTTTTCATAGTTAATTATGTTGTAAAATGTTATAAATAAACTTGTAATAAACATAATAGAATATTTTTTTCTATAGTATTATATTTTCTAGCATTACTCCTATTTTTTATCTGCATATTTTTTATAAGAAAATGCATATTTAGGCCAAAACATCTGCATATTTATGCGCATATTTCCACTTTTTTGCATATAATCCGGCCTCTAGATATCAATATTTTGTTGTCAATACTGCCTACAACCGGAATACTAAAACAGTTTCAATATCCTTGAAAAAACTAACGAAAATTATCAAACACACGGTATAAGCTAGAAGAAATATCCACTATTGACGCCGGTAGTGGGACACTTCGAGGATAACATCTTCGTTTAAAAAGTCATTGAAATAGTTTTGCACTAATATCTAAAATGATAGTTCGAATCTGATTTGGATCGCCAACATCTCAATTCCACAGCATCTTCTGAAAACTTAAACACATCCAACTCTCAACTTTTAAAGGAAAGTCTTTATTCCTGCTAGTTCCCATCGATTTATGCACGTGGGTGCTCCTTATCTTCTAACTTCCTCTTTCTAGATTTTTCATTGACTTTTTGCTCGCAGTCTTTTAGACCGGAACATATATTTGTGGGCAACTCGAAAGCTTGTCTGTTGACTCGACAGAATCACAAAAACATTACTTTATGAATATTTATCAGCTTTTGATTATAAACTTGAAAGATATCCTGTTAGATAGGTTATCAAATTTTCTTTCATCACATATCGTTCTCCTTAGGATGTGTTTTTATTTCTACAGCTTTCTTCGTTTCTATTTGCGAACATTTTATAGTTTCTTCTCTCTTTTTCAACACCATGAACGCTAATCTGTTATGTTATATCCAACTATTAGATTCCTTCTACATTCCCGCTGTTTTATATCATATCTGGATCCACCCATTACTCCCCACCACTGTCAAGTTGGTTTAAACCTTCTTTCCCTTGTTCCCTAAAAGCAAAATGCTTTATTAGACACTACCTGCGAGCTCATCCGTCTTTTTCTTGTAATTGCTCTTGCAATCTGCTATCCTCTTTCCTATCCCCGTGATTGCCCTTAATCTAATTTCGTACTTCCGTCGCCCATTTATATCCTAGCTACTTTTAGCACTTGTATACTTTCTTAAAAGTTGTTATATGTTCAGAAGGACTTGAAAGGTGGATTTTTGTGATATCTATTACTTCACTTTTTGTTATTGTTTCCAGGTCGATTTCCAATTTGTTTTATCAATTTTCTTTGTTGCTTTCGCCTTTTGGATGATTTCCGCAGCTTTATACCTTAGGTTTATTTGATTTTAATAACCTTTCCTGCTTTCGCTTTGCGGATTTCGTGTGCGACTTTGGTTTCTCTCCTTTTGCATAGACGTCAATCACCTTAACTAATTTGCTATCTTTCGACACATGTAGAAATGTGTTTAGCAAAAATAAGATGATGTACATCTACAGACCTTAGCCACTTTTTGTCCACTCGCAAATTCTGTTTCTTGTAGTTTCCTCAACTTTTGAAGTGCAAAAGTTGCGTTTAGAATGCCGTATTTTCTTCGTCTTTTTTTTTCTTGCAATTCTTTATGATCTTTAACCATCATGACTGGTCATTTTTATTTACTTAGCGCCTTAACTTGAAGCCTTCTCGCAGATTTATTGCATTCCGCTTGCATTTTGCAAGGTTATAACCAAAATAATGAGGCAAATAAACTTACAATAAGCTGACAAACTGAAACATTTGGAATTTTCAGTTTGTTTTAGTACTTTCTAAACATCTCGCACTTACATAATTATAATAGATTGCATCTTAGGCTTTTGAACAGATACAGAGCCTCAAGAGCTTCATTTTTTGTTATAAATATCTACATTTTCATTCTTTTGATGCATATAAACCGACGTACAATTTATTCTTTCAATTTTTCTTCGTCTTCTCTGTAGCTCTTTTCATTACCTTTTTCCTTATTAACCTCCGTTCTTTCGTGTTTTGTGTGTGCGTTAATCACCTCACATAAATAGCAACTTTACGTGCACCCGTCTAGGCAGCATTTTTTATTTAAATTTTCCAGATTTTCGCAACTGTTTTACTCATATTTTTCTAAAGTCACATAGCTATGTCTCTGATTAGCCTTTCTTATTCCACCTTAGCTACCTCATATTTGACATTTAGAAACTTGCTTGCATGCATACATATATATACATACATACAAAACTTTTATCCGATCTGCAAGACTATACCAAATACTTCCGAAAGAAGAAAGTCACCAGAACTAACACAAAGTCTTATATTCTACAGGAAATTTAAAACGTGTCAAGAAAACAAATGTTGCAAATGATAAGGAACTAGTTTTAAATTGTAGTGATCTTATTTGTAAGACATCTTCCAAATTGCACATTTTTGCATCATGGCAATGATGACATATCAAAGCCTGCTATGAAGAGGAAAAGAGGACACAGCAGACTCTTGAGAATGTGAAGTTCCAACTGAAGTGCTTGTTGCTAGGGCCGCACAAATCTGGGTACCTTGAAACACGTATTTCAATGACTATGTTGTCATCTTCAATGGAAAGTACGAAAGAATAGAAGAAACGTATCGGAAACCATGCAAATGGGTGTAATTAGGATAGGAATCATTTCTTTTGGATGTATTTTGAATTACAGGTTTCCTTACTTTCCTTAGCATCAGGTGTTCACTTCACGATACTAGGATGAACTAATCTAGAGCAATCTCTTAAGCTTTAATATGGTGTCGGGGTAGCTTAGAATTTGTATCAATCTCTCTAATGAATATTTTTTCATGCATGTACAACATTCTTTAATTTAATATCAGAAGAAATTTTCGACATTTTTATATCATGTAATTTCCAAGATTTATTAAATTTATAGGACATTTATAGCTCCATAACGAATCATTGTGAATAGTAGATAAACGTTCCTCCAAATCTCCAGATGTGCAGACGCAGAACGTACATACATTGATGTTTATATGACATATGGCATTGAATCGTTTTAATCCTAATTATTACAATTTGTCGAACGTTTCAGTTGAGCGTGAACACAGGCTCGCACTGCGACATCTGTTCGAATTGGTCGTCGTTTAGACACGTCTTGTGACACAGATACTGACGTTTTCGATGGGACAACAATGCACCGATAGGGAAATGATGTATGTATGTATGTTTATGTGCGTTCGTCTATCGGAAAACGTACGTCGCCGCCGCAGCAATTGTGCCGAACGACCGATTTTAAATCAGTGCCGTCACTAGTCGAAATGAACTTTGGGACAAGTGTAAATGGAATTATCGGTCCAGTAATCTCGTTTGGCAATTTAAAAATTAAGCCAACGCATGTTGATTGTATTAAGCTTAATACGAATGCGATTCGTTAGCGACTGGGAATATTATATTGCGCATCTGTCTCTGATTTGGTTCTTGATGTGTACAAATAGATAGGAAAATCTTGGAACGCGGAAAACAAATGGGCATATCGCAGTTACGCAAGCCAATGATTATTTAATATTGGCTATTGTGCGATAAGATTTCTTTCATTCAGTTGGTCTTTGATGAATTAAGATCCAGAAACTGAAATCGCCCTTGAAATCCATCTAACTTAAGAAAATCCGCTATTTAATTTTTTCTTCTTGTAGTACATTTATTGTATACATTTTATTGAAGATGCTGAGTTTATCTTAACCTTTTGACGACCACAGACAAATATGCTTGCCCGAGCGTTCTTAGTTCTTATAATTGTCCAGGTAACAGATAGGCCAAATATGTTAGAGTAATTTGTACAGGATGGTAAAGGGATGGTAAAGGGAAACAAAAATGTAGTAGGTTGCAAGTTCCTATCAGGTCCCACTTTCTCCCTACGAGGCCCCAAAGTTGGTGAAATAATGGCCTTTATAATAAGGGCTGCTACGGGGTGAAACTAGAGCGCAAAACGATGAGACTTAATTATGTTTTCGGCTCCTCTCTTACCAACCGAAATTATAAGGTACAAGATTATGTAAGTTTCAACCTCCCCGTAGAGATCCAATAAATGTTTGGCAAGTATATTTGCTTGTGGGTTGAAACGAAACAATTCGTACCTAAATAAAAATTTAAATTAGCTTTGATTTTTATCATTGTATATATGTCTGTAAATATTGTTTTGCTCTTGTTTCCTTGCGTGTTTATTCTTGTCAATTTTGTGTGTTATTGTTTGAAGCTAAAAGCTTTATTTTTGTTCTGTTTGTTTGTTTTTGTGAGTTGATACTGTATCAGCGTGTACTTATTTCGAATGATATCTTTACTAAATTGTATACATTGTATCATGGTGTTTTCATACTACCAGTGATTTCGTTTTTCTTCCTCCGACCAGAGGAAATTGAACAAATTTTACTTTGTGACTCCAGTGACTGTAACAAACTTAGATGAAGAAGATGCCATTTTTGTTGAGACAGCATTTTAGAAATCAAAGATGATGAGCCTGTAGAAGTCACTGAGAGCGTTAGGTCTCTAAAATCACCTGTGTTCAAAACCTCGCGAGATGAATGTAAATCGGCACCTATTGTAGTAGTGGACGAACCAATTACACGTGATTGACGAAAATCGACAAAACCAACACTATTCGTACGACCAGAGAAGAATTTTCACTTTAGAACAAACTCTTGCCTATACGAAACCGCTTTTACTGGATTTCAGGAGGATTGCGCATATGAACACTGTAAAGTTCTAGAACCTATTGTTCACATGCATGAGCACATGTCGTCAGCATACAAAGTGTTCGATAGTGTTTTTTGAAGGTAATATTTTAAATAATAGCTTAAAATATCAAGCTGCTTTTATAATGCTTTTGGTTTACTTACTGTTGTTTTTTGCTCCAGAACTGTGCAAGTGGAACAGTCCAATCTATATGCTTCACAAAAGGGATTCGTTTTCACTCTTACTCTGATTGTGAGTTCAAAGCTTATATGTGTATCATTATACGTATGAGTTTAGTGCAACTTTCGTCAATTCGTCTGTATTGATCTACAGACCCAACGTTCCACCAAGCTAAAATCGCAAATATCATGCCCCGGCTTCGATTTGAGGAAATTACGGCTAATCTTCACTTTTGCGATAATAGTCAGATTGATATCAGCGAGTGCGGCTTTAAAATCCGGAATATTACAAATCATATTAACAAGACTATGCCAGAAGCCTCCACCGATTCGAAGAACCTGTCCGTCGATGAGCATATGGCCAAGCTTAAGGGACAAAATG
Organism: Chrysina gloriosa; assembly: GCA_038088585.1. Taxonomy (NCBI): domain Eukaryota; kingdom Metazoa; phylum Arthropoda; class Insecta; order Coleoptera; family Scarabaeidae; genus Chrysina; species Chrysina gloriosa. The sequence goes on along the minus strand of CM076087.1, from coordinate 28,423,557 downwards.
CTATGAAGCAATACTTGAAAGACAAACCAATGTCGTGGGGATTCAAACTTTGGTGTTTATGTGACTCGGTAACTGCATATTTACACAATGTGGACATATACACCGGAAAAAACCATTCGTTAAACATGGTCTGGGGGAGTCTGTAGTTTTGCAGTTATCTGAACCACTCGCAAAAAAGGGGTTGAAGTTTACTTGGACAATTTTCTCACGAGCGTCAACTTCATACACAATATCCAGAAAAATGATATAATGGCATGCAGAACTATTCGCAGCAACAGAAAGTACATGCCAAAGCAATTTCCAGCCGATAAAATTATGAAGCGAGAGAAACTTAGCTATTATACATCCGAAAGCATTTCTATAGTCAAATGGATGCATAATCGTGCTGTTAGCTGGCCTCAAATTTTATTGATCCAAGTTCGGTATTTAAGGCCCAGCGACGTGTAGCTGGGCAAGCTGTTAAAATTCATATTGATTATCGCTCGATTATTCAGCATTACAATACGGGAGTGGGAGGTGTCGACATCAAGGATCAAAGAAAGGTATATTATGAGTACGATCGCAGAACCAAATAGTACTTCTATTTACTTTTATTCTTTGACCTTCTCGATTTATGCATTACGTTGACCAACAAATTCAAAACCATCATATTTCGAGCAGCTTTGGCTAAGGAATTGGTAAATGACTTTAGATCAAGAACACGCGCATTCCCATAAGTAACGAGAACTGCAAGATATTTTTAAGCAAGCCTAGATCTGCACACAAAACAAAAAAGCGCGAAAGCTGGAAACGATGTGTCCATTGCCCCTCTGATAAAGCGTATAACCGCACAAATGTATTTTGTGCTCAATGCAATGCATTCCTTTGTTTTCCTAGATCTCGCGACCATCTACCATAATAAGCTCTAACTATAACCAATTTTTAAAATTTATTATAGTTTGATTTCTAAATATGTATTTTTAATAAAAAGATGTAAAAATGAAATATAGATATGCTTTATTTTTAACTCTATATGCCAAGCAAAATGAGGTACAAGGAGGGGACTTAGGGGGAAATTCTTTTACACATCTAATATTTGGTCGAACATTACAAAAAGGCCAAAAAAGTATGCTCCTGAAAGGGTTAAGATGGAATAATGTAATACGCATTGAAAGATGAAATTACGGAGGCAAAAACCGAATAAAAATTAATTCTGAATTCCGAACAGTCAAAACTAAATCTAATTCTTTTTTGATACAACGTTTGTAAAGCATCTATTGGTTTTAAGTAACATTAATTTCATATTTACGCACGTATAAATTCGTGCCGTAATCGAAACCGAGCAAAAATGTGTGAAGAGTTTATAAACAGGCAAACAGTACGGCAAACAATATAAAACGGTCGATCGCGAGCTATTTTGACTTGGATTTAACGATCTATAAATAACCGTACGTCGTCCACGTACAAAGTGTTCTGTTATCATAATCACATTTCTAGAAGTCTTTATTAAACCGAAGATCAAAGTAGCACTCCAGCTTCGGCTATTTGATGTTCTTAAAATTAGAATAAACTACTTCACCGCAGGCCACCGAGAATACTTTTCCTCGGCGTAAATTGTTAGGATTAAATGCTAATGGAACAGGTTATAGTAAACAGCGTTGCGAACGCGAGGAGGGTGTCCAAATTAAATTTTTATGTAATTTTAGAAGAATCTAACGGTGTCAGGGATAATGAGAGAGCCGGACTGACGAGTTAGCATCGCGTCGGTATTTCGCAACATGTCGTATGTGAGTGTATACAATAGCGATTTTATTTAAAAGGAAAAGTAAAAAAGAGCACACGGGAATCTCGGGTGTTTAGGAAAGAATTACGCGCTAACCTATTTTCCTGTTACTTTTTAAACGAGCTCAGTTAAACAAACTATTAAATTTTACTGACTATATGGAGATTTCGGTTTACAATTTTATATAAAATTATGGTATGCTTTCATATGGTTCATCGACATGTAAGAATAACATATTCGATGTCGCATCAACATTACCATATAAGGAATTTTTTCTTGAAACCAGCAAATATGAAAACTAAGAAAATGTAGATGTAAATTAACCCGTACCACACTTGATTTGAAAATTTATACTAGAAATTTCGACGAGTACTTTATCATTCTCAGTGAAATGTCGTATAATTTTCATTTTGAACACGGCGTATTTATTTGGCCTGGTGACGAAGTAAATGGAAAGGTATTGGGGTTGACGTCTGATTTCCTTCTTATATTTTTACCTTCTTATGCCGTCAAGTGTGTCAAAGGGGGATATTACCAATCCAAATACTGGCCCGAACAACTAGTGATTGACTTCGAATACAGCTTGTACAGCATAATATTAACTAAAATGCATTTAAGACTTAAAATCGGTTCTATGATAGCATTATCCCAGACGTTAGCAAATCAACTTCTATTGTACATGATTTGCACAACAAATGATGATAGATGATTTGCATCAAAGATCTTACTTGAACGTTATATTTTCAATCATTTTGTACATCTACTCTCTTATAAAGAAAACCATTTCAACAAAAATTATAATGGCAATTTAGACAAAAATTTATCCCCAAGGGAAAAGAAATCATCGCTCCATAATTGATCTTCAAGGAGTTTCTAAAGTCACTCTAAAATTGAAGGTGGACCAAGATTATTTTAAGCATTTTGTGGTGTGTCCCATTTTTTAAGGAGGTGGACTACAATGTCGAGGGCTAAAGTTCGAATCCCGGATCTTCTGATACAGCAATCATTGTTAATAAGGGGTAATCATAGCGGTTGCATAATACGTGATCCACCACATTCGCAAACCAGTTGCTGAGTGGTTTGATACGCGGTTAGCGAATCTAAAACCCCTAATGTTTCGATGTGCAGGTCATGCTTCCTCAGCAACGGCAGTACATTCCCATTATTATAATTTTGTCACATATTATTCTGTAAGAAGAAGTACTCTATCGGAAACCAGACGGAAAATCACCACGAAGGAAAGCGAAAATGTACTTCCACAATCACTGTTTTGTACGTGAAAAGTTTGAAGTTATTTAAAAAATTAAAGATTTAAGTTATAACAAAAGTATTCAACGTGTCGTATCGAAAATAAGAATGGACCTGGCATATACTATTGGGAAGGTAATTCTTGAAAAGTCTATAGGAGAGCGCTGAGCGATATGGGTCGATACCAGGATATATGGATGACATAGAACAAGATCTAAAAGAAATAAGAATCACAACATCGAGAAGAAAGGCCTGGGGCAGGAAGGTCTAGAAGAAAGTAATTGTACAGGTTAACGCTCATCCTAAACTGCAACGAAGAGAAAGTAACTGAAAGAGGGAGAGAGAGGGGGAGTACCACATATTGTTCTATAAAAATATCTCTCTTAGTAGTAATTCATTGATCACAAACTAGACAAGAAACCACTGCGACGGAATATATACAGATGACCAACCACCAGTGCCTCGGACTGTAGCTGCCAAACTAATAATTTTTTTTTTAATCTTTTTTGATAAGATGGTGTACGTTTATAATGGCCATAATTAGAAAATATTTTCATTGATACAGGGTGCCCCAACAAAGCGCTAAGTAGCAAAGTTATGTTTTTTAAATGGAACATGGAATATTTTTTGCTTTTTCGAATTGTATAGAAAAAATAAAGGTGAGTTACTTCAATTTTCCATATACCGTTAACCGTTTTCGAAGTATTTGAGGATTTTCGAAAGAAGTAAGATGTTTTGAAAATGGACATAAGAGACAAACTAATTGAAATTTTTAAATCATGTTTTTAGCCTTGATTTGGTATATCTTGGGCTACTTATTTTCAGGTATGTAATTTTACAATAATGTACAGGGTGATTCCATAGACCGGCTTTATTTGTCTCAACTTTAATAGTGTATAACCTTGTTATTTCAAATGTAACCCCCTGTATATTTTCAGACTCGGAGAAAGGTTTTTCAATTCCTACCCAAACTGTATTAGGTTTCCCTATACCTATCTCTTGTGATTTCGGAGATATTTGAAGATATTTTAAATTTTACCTAGATTGAAATTAAATCGAAGCTGCTGAATATGGAAATGCAATTGTTTTTTATTTCAACGATCTGAAAAAGTTGCTAATGAAACACATATGCTTTTAAACGATAAGTGTGATAATAAATGTTCTACATGATCGCCATTTTACGCTATGTATTGTATTCATTCATTAATTGTAACCCCTTCGTACATATTTTAATAATTTTTGCGTTCCTCATAGTTAAAAAACACCCTACTGCTAGATACAGCAATTAAATTTTCATAATGACATACCTCTTAAATGTCAGCACAATTTTACTTTAGTTTAGTACACTTTATTCTTTGATAATGGTACATAACTACTATTAGAGAATATTTAAAAAAGAACTTGTGAAATAATTGAAGTGTTATTTTCTTTTATTTGAGATATTTTTACAATGATGGATTTGTCTATCCTAGAATGAGTGGATATGATTTTGACCATAGGTGAATGTCATGAAAACTGTTTTTTGGCTGGCAGAGTTTATGCGCAAAAGTATCCTGAACGAAGACATCCTGAAAAGCGGGATTTTGAAAAACTTTTCGCAAGGTTTCGAGAGACAAGTAATACTTCCTACTCTAAACGAAAAAGAAGGAAATCAGTCGTTGATAACGAGGAAAATGAATTTCTAGTGTTAGGTTCAATTGCTGAAAATCCTAGTACCAGTTCACGGAAGATTACCCAAGAAACCGATATAAGTAGATCTAGTGTACAGAGGATCATAAAAAACACAAGTATCACCCATATCATATCCAAATAGATCAACATCTATATGGGATGGACTTTGACCATCGATTGGAATTTTGCTTGTGGGCTCTGGATCGTGTTGGAGAAGAGGAGGATTTTCCTGAATATATTTTATTCACTGATGAATCTACCTTCCATAATAATGGATTAGTATGTAGACATAATTTTCATTATTATGATACAGAAAATCCACACATATTTAAGACTGTTGATCACCAAAATCGCTGGAGTTTAAACGTCTATGCGGAAATTATTGGTGACTATGTTATTGGACCTTACTTTTTTGAAGAACGATTAAATGGGCACCGTTTTTTACAATTTTTACAAGGAGATTTCTGGACTCTTTTAGAAGATGTTCCCATATTTACAAGAGGCCCGATTTAACTTGCATAGATTTTTCCTTATGGGGATATGTAAAAAGTATTGTATACAATTCGACACCAACTACGCCGGATGATATGAAAATCAGAAAAACAAATGCATTTGCTACCATTACCCCGGAAATGTTAAGAAGGGTTAGAAGATCGTTTGAAGAGAGAATTAGAATATGCATAAAGGAAAATGGCGATCATGTAGAACATTTATTATAATACTTATCATTTAAAGGCATATGTGTTTCATTAGCAACTTTTTCAGATCGTTGAAATAAAAAACAATTGCATTTCCATATTCAGCAGCTTCGATTTAATTTCAATCTAGGTAAAATTTAAAATATCTTCAAATATCTCCGAAATCACAAGAGATAGGTATGGGGAAACCTAATACAATTTGGGTAGGAATTGAAAAACCTTTCTCCGAGTCTGAAAATATGCTGTTCCATTTGAAATAACAAAGTTATACACAATTAAAGTTGAGACAAATAAAGCCGGTCTATGGAATCATCTTGTACATTATTGTAAAATTACATACCTGAAAATAAGTAGCCCAAGATATACCAAATCAAGGCTAAAAGCATGATTTGCAAATTTCAATTAGTTTGTCTGTTATGTGCATTTTCAAAACATCTTAATTTTTCGAAAAACCTCAAATACTTCGAAAACGGCTAACGATAGGTATATAGAACATGGAAGTAAGTTACCTTTATTTTTCCTATACAATTCGAAAAAGTAAAAAATGTATATTGTTCCATTAAAAAAACATAACTTTGATACTTAGCGCTTTGTTGGAGCATCCTGTATAAACGACAATATTTTCTAATTATGGCCATTATAAACGTACACCATCTTATCAAAAAAGATTTAAAAAAATTATTAGTTTGGGAGCTACAGTCCGAGGCGCTGGTGGTGGGCCAGCCTGTAAATTTCATTGCAGTTTGGTCTGAGGTTTCTACGAAAGGCGTTGAGGATGTTATAAAAATTATTCTGAAATTCCTATTAAAAGAAGGATATTCTAAGTATTATATCTACCTACATATACATATATAAGATGAAATAGTTTCTTAACTGTCATATATACTTTTAGTAAATGTTCGTGTTACAGACGTTTCGGGGTGAAGTTCACCCCTTTTTCAATGCTCGTTAATTTCCGATGATGCGGTGGGAAAATCCCATTAACACAGCATGCTGTATTCCAAAATCCCAATAACAATTCCATCACAACAAAATGCCCTTAAAACCATTCTTTAAAAATCGCAATTAATTAAAATTAATTTTGTCCTAAATTTAAGTGACTTGCCGACACGTTTTCGTTGTGACTGGGAGATTTGGAGTGTTTTAAATTTTGGACAAAATTAATTACTAATATTGAGTGATTTAGGATTTAATTTTGGAAAAACTTAATTTAAAAGGATTTCAAAAAAATTTTATTGTGAAATTTTTTTTTAATTTTTTAACCTTTTCATGATTGGTGACAATGGGATTTACTTTTACGTCGTTGGAATTAACGGCATTTGGACATGAAAATGAGATTATAGTCTCGAAACGTCTGTGACACTGTTAATTACATCGTTTTGCAATAATTTTCTTCAGATAAGTATGAATCAAAGTGATGAGCATCCGTGCTTTTCACTGAAGATGATCCTCACTCACCGGTGTTCCGCTCAATAAACAGGATTGCAAAAGTGTTTCAAAACGCACAAATAAATATTTACACATTCGGGGATTATTTTTACCCTACAAATATTGAGACTCTTAAACCAACAAGGCTATTCGTAACTTGATCCAAACAAATTAGTGAAGAATGCAAATTTAATTTTCAGATAAATATCAACACAAAAGAGAAATGAAATGTCAAATACGTTAAATGCGTTAAGTGAACAGCAACGTTAACTATAACTTTACAAAGGGCATTTGGAATAAGTGTCGCGAAGGTTAGGGACGTGTAAATAAAGTAAATTGAAACGGATTGAGCTCAAATAGCGGCCGTTAATAAAATACGCAGCATACTACGCACATAAACGAAACACTATCACTATGGCGTCGAATAAATAATCAATGAGCTAGTAGTGTCTTTGGGGAGAGAATCTTAGCTTTTGAATCAGAATTTCAACAGGTGATTGATGGCTGCAGCTGATTTAACGCTGTTAGGGCGATTTGAGTGATCTCATTTATCGAAGTCCAAGCGAGACTGTGCCCTTATACAGCAGAAAATCCACAAGAGACTGTGGGGTGAAACTTTACCAACGGCTTTACGACAACTTGCAATTAGATTTCAATATACGCATATCACATATTATAACTAACGATGACGATTCTAGTTGTTGCAGACGGTTTTAGCACCCTTTGGTTACTGTCTTTTTACGTACGCTTTTCCAGTTCAAAGGTAGAGGTTTTTGACTAATAAGGCGCCGATCGCTCTAGGATAGGACTACCTATGTATATATGAAATTGATTTTAACGTGCAAGAAAAATTAATCATATTAATACGGGAATATTACCGAATATGAATTAAAAAGTATCCATAGTCACGATTCAATTCCTTTTAATCCAGAAGATTCATAATCTCATAATATTGTTAAAATTCGTTGATTCCTTATTTTTTCGAACGGGTCCCAACGAAGAACCGTTCGAAGATTTGTTTGTATTATACCGGGTTTCGTCGTTATGAGCTGTTATACTTGCTGGTCCGACGTAATTTTCTCGAGATTTAATGAAAAATGACCGTTTTAATTTAAGACCCGTCCTGTGTGCCAACGTCGCGTTCTTTTTGTATTTTACTTACACCAATTTTCTGTTAATTGCCGCACGGTCGAATCTCGTGGTTGCACTGGCCAAGCGGTTAATTTATTTTTATAGTACCCTCATGATCTGACACGTATGTATGTATTTCTATGTCTGAGGTCTTGTATTATGCTGCACATTTCGAAAATTTAGTGGAATTAGAAGAATGTAGTTGAAAATACTAAGTGAGTTGCCTCATACTATGGAAACATAATTATATGACCAACCAGAATGTACTTGAAGATAAAACGCAGTTCTCACAGCTCTCCAGGTTATAATTTATTTTTTGGATATTATGATGAACCCATTTCCTCCATCACTCCTAAGGAAATGTCTAGAAAGAAAATTCTAAACGCAAGAAAGGATATTTTTAAGACTACCAGCAAGAATATTGTTTCAAATTTTGATCATTATTAATAATAATAACAATAATATATTTATTTATGTATCCTTTAGACCTCTGTAGGTGTTAGACACGGCAAAAATACATAAAAATACAGCGAATACAACATATTAGAGTCAGTTGAGTTGGCCCAAAGGATGGTACCGTAAGCCACGTGAGAATACACAAGACCAGACAAGACAAGTACAGCTCCACCAAACTTCACTCTTTATCGAATTTAGAGCATAATAAGCGGAGGACAAACTAGTGTTGATATACTCAATATGATGTACAAAAGTCAGATCTGTATCTCCTCTAATGCCTAAGAATTTTACGCATTCACTTATTTCCAAATCAGGTATACTTAAGTTATCTTTGCTGAAGAACATACATTCAGTCTTGGTATTGTTCAGTATCAGTTTGTTTTGATGACACCAATTGTCCACTTCACCAATCACAGCGTGTATCTGCGCAACACAAAGTGTCAGGGCTGGATACTTGAGAAGCTATTGAACAGTCAACCCAGTGGTTATGTGCTTCGACAAATCATTTATAAACAGAATGAAGTTGAGCGGACCCGGCACCGAACCCTGAGCTACACCCTCGTCCATCTCAAAATACTTGGACTGTGCACTATCAACCAATACAACCACCATCCGCTTCGCCAAGAACAAAATGACAAATTCCAAAACGGTGCCTCGCATACCTACACTATGTAATGTTGATCTAACAAATTCAATATCTATAGAGTCGAACGCTCGCGACATATCGAGCTCTGTATGAATGAAATCCATAAATGAGATGGTGGCTGACTTCGTCGACTGGCCGTTACGAAAACGATACTGGAAACTGTACAAATTTCCTAAATACACTTAAGTAGTTCACCATTCTTGAGTGTAACGCTCTTTCTATAATTTCCGATAACACACTAGTTACACCTACGGGTCGATAATTCTCCAGGCTCTGTGAGTCACCTTTTTTGAATTTCGGTATGACGATAGAATACTTCAAAACTTCTGGGAATGTTCCTTTCGATATTAAATCGGTTGTTAAGTTACACAATGGATAGGCGATGATAATCTGCAGGTCCTTAATGATTCTTGCACTCATTCCGTCTGGATTGTAGGCCTTGGTGTTGTTTATATTCGGAATTACTTGCTCGATTTCAGTTTCTGTTACCGGTGTGAGGAAGATAGTGGTAGGTTGAAAATCAGCAACAGTGCAGCCGCTCGATACGTGAGGACCAAAGTGTTCCTGAATTTTTGCACTAGTGATACTGAAAAACTACTAGCCAAACTCGAGCGCAACACGGTTATTATCATCAATTAGGTTTTCGCATGGTGAGAAGTGTAATATTCTGATTGTAAGAGTGTGGCTTTATTTTGCTGTTAACGAGCCTCCATATGTCCCGCGTTTTGTTTGGTTCATTATTGATCCTTCTAGAAGTGTATCTTCTTTTTGCGTCATTTACCACGTTTTTGTAGTCTTTTTGGCTCGTATGTATTTATGCTTAACAAGATCGTCAGAGGTATTCTTGCTAAACCAGTGGTGTATTTTTAGTTCTTCGCCAACAATCTTTATTTCTGTCGTTTTCCAACCGTTGTGTTTTGGTGACTTGTAGTTCCTCATAGTATAACAATCTTTTAAGCACGGCAAAAAATGTTAAAACAATAGGGTAAATCAGTTATAATTGACATCATTACAAGCCAATCAAAATCGAGGAATTTGCCCTTTAATAATTGGAGGTTCCATTCCTATAATGGACAGTATCGGAAGAATCACGGCAAAATTTCGAACTATACTAGTAGGTCATAAGTTGTGCGTAGTGGTCAGATATACTTAAATCAACAATTTCACATTGATACAAAGACGTAGCAATGTTTATCAAAATATAGTCCATGCCTGTGCTACTGATGTTACCATTACAGTTAGTGAACACCCTCGTTGGAATCTTATTTAACTTATTCGTCATTTAAAAGGAGTCAAAAATCGATGGAAACATTTTGTTGTTGTTTGTACTTGATTGGTTATCGATATTAAGGACAAAACGTTTAATAGGAGACAAAATCCTCTAACTTTTAAATTCCTCCATAATTGCTACGTACTAGAAAGAAGGTCTCGGTACAGAAAAAATCCTATTGGATAAGGTGCCTGCTTCCAAAAATCTTTTCTAAAAATTATGAGAAAGAAGGGAAAATTATCAAATTTTTCTAATGTTGTTACAGTCCCAAATTTGACTTGGGCTTTAATTTTTAGATCTAAATTTCCAAATTCTAAATTCTTTTTAACATAGCAACCATCTTATATATTTCCCTCTTCCGCCCCTTTGTACCTCGTGATTTACCGATTGTCTACTACAACCAATAGAAAACAGTATTTCGGTCTTAGTTTAGGCCGCATACGAAAAGTACAAATTTGCTTAAAGGAAAAAGGAAGCGATTGTTCGACGAGCGGAGGAATTGAGAAGAAACTTGAGTGAGAATAACCGATGGCAAAACTTCTTCAGATAACTTTATAAACCGCCCTGTCCATTTGACTACCCGCAATAAACATAATCCGATTCTTATTCGCGTCGGTGTAGAAACGCTAAATTTAACCTTTTACCGCATTAGTGGCTCCCATATTTTACTTGCATCATCGGCTAACGTTAAAACATGTCGAAGGCTAACTTTGCTAACTCACACCCTGCGCTATGATAGTCAGAACACGTTTCTGCTGAAAGATCTCCCGAAGATAACCTGACAACCACTTGATTCCTAAGTGCCATATCTCTTTCGTTTTGCATATTCATGATTCGCTATCGGGTACTTCATCTTTCGAAATCTTCGTCACAAAATGGCCCACGTACCAATTTCTTCTCTCATTAGGATTGCTAGAAAAAATATCTGCGACATTTTAGGATGTGAATGATTTTCATATTTCAAACATTTCACAAGATTCACGATATTCAGGGATTGGAATACCATTTGATAGGGTTGTATTCCAAGAAGCGAAATCAATACACCGTGCATTTCCTGACAAGAATATTACAAAGTGCTAAAGATCGGCAGTTAATCTAAAGGAGACGACGACGTATTTATAATATTTACTTTGGAATCCCAGAAATTGTTTTCAGTACAATTTTGCTGTCAAACTTGCACGAACTTTACAATAGTTTTTAATGAGCCACAAATTTGATTTTCGTCTCCATGATTTGAACTTTGCAAAACCTCATTTAGTTGTGTTTCCCATACCTTTCGTGTATCTCCTCGACATATACCCCATCTTTTCCGGAACAGCCTGTACCTTAGGAGATATCCCGCAACGCTACCCCATAAACCCGTTTCAACATTCATAAAATGCGGTAGATATATGCGTCTGTACATGGCTGCGTTGTACCTGGTCTCCGGCATATGCATTCGACACTATCTGGTGTGCCTTGGAACACATTGCTGTCCTATAAAAGACTTAATGATTGCCATAAATTAAGTTCACAGACTCGCTCGGAGACCGCCTTCAGTTTTGAAAATAAACAAATTATTGCCAGAAACCTGTTAATTAATTTTTAATACGCGTCGCTTCAATGAAATCTAACGACGTTTGTACTCGCGCTGAGGAAAACGAACGTCGAGCTTTATCTTCGAAAAGATTTTTATAAATTACAAACGTATCACGGCTTGATTTATCGGCCTTTCAATTATACGGAATGAGCTTAGTACCCGTTAACGTGTTTACAAATTCTTCAATTAATATTTATTAGTGAGAGATATCCGGCAGAAACTTGAAAACGATACGGTGAAATTGCGATTATATAAATTGAATACTTACTATACGATTTCGTAAATACGTAGAAGAAACAATAAAAAGAAATGGGAAAGTGCGAATTTGTTAATTAAATAAACACGTTTTAAGTGCCATCCAGAAATAGAACGACTCTCATCATTCATACGAAACGAAGCACGCTGCGTGTTTCATTAATTAACTGCGTAAATAAATGAAACAAAACGTTTGCGTACTTAATTAACGCCAATATACGATTATGATTGTATTTGCATTATTGTTACGAAAGATATAAACCAGCCGGCCCAAAAGCCTGTTAATAACCATGCATGTATCATAAATATTCCGTACAGCTGTCATAATTTAAACTAACGAGTACATCAGGTAAATGAAGTTTGTGTGTACGCGCGTATTAAATGTGCTGGTACAATTATTGGTAAAGCATACTTTATTTATTATTATTATTATTATTATTATTTATTCGCATTACAAATACATATATTGGAAACAGTATTTCACATTAGACAAATTGGGAAATATTAGAATGCGTGATGTCAACAAGTGCCCCTCTGCTGAAAGATTAACAGCAACCAAAATTTCTAACTAGATGTGGGACGGTGTAAAGCATGGTTGCACAGACTTATGAAGACTAGGGGCCACTCGGGCAAATCATGAACTGATGGCGGGCCAACCGCCAGAAGTATAGGTAATTAAAGACAATAAAGAATTGATAATAATTTATTAAATGTATATATATATATATATCGTGACCTTTTTATACTTATCTTATATGATAGATCTCTACCACTAATAGGTCAATAAAACAAGCCTTGTTTTATTGACCTATCTATCATATAAGATAATAATTTATTAAAATTCAAAAAGAATTTATTAATTTGAAGCGTGGCACTGCATAGCGCTTACAATCTTTTTTATATTTGGCTCAAATTTACTTGTAGCAACACGTAAAACTGCTTCCAAACTTTCATTTGCAAGGCGGTTTCGATTTTTTGTTTTATTATTATTTAGTAGTGAAAAAGTTTGTTCACATATATAGGTAGAACCAAATAAGCTGGCACATTTCAGAGCGTTTATGCGCAACTTTTCGTACATATTTTTATCAATGCAGCGGTAAAAGTTCAGCAAGTCTCCTTCGTTGAATTTGTTGCGTAAATCTTGATCGTTTTGAATGTCGATAATTTCTAACTGCATTGACTCTGGCGCATTTTCAACTGAAATCGTGAAAGGATTGCTGAATATGTCCAACAGAGGTTTCACTTTTTTAAACTCCGAAAATCTGTCTTGAAAAGATTGAATCAAAATATCTAGCTTTTCTACATAACTGAAATTAATCGCAGTTTTGTTGAATTTTTCAGCCATTTTCTTATAATTCGGAAAATGATTGTAATTTCCAGAATTCAATTGTGATCTGAAAAGTGTCAGCTTGCATTGAAAGGATGATACATGAGCGTAGAGCTGGGATATCAGTTGATTTTTGCCTTGAAGCCGTCTGTTCAAGACATTCAAATGATTTGTAATGTCAACTAAAAAAGCCAAATCACACAACCAATCAGGATTTTTAAGTTCCGGGACATCCCGTTGCTTTTCCGCCAGAAATATTCCAATTTCTTCTATTAAATTTAGAAATCGTTCCAGTGTCAATCCACGGCTTAGCCACCTTACTTCTGTATAATACAGTAAATCTCCGTATTCGCTTTCGATGTCATCAAGGAATTGTTTGAATTGTCTGTGATTGAGTCCTCGTGATTTTATGAAATTTACAGTCGAAACTACCACTTTCATGACATTTTGAAATTCAATTTTTTTAGAACAGAGGGTTTCTTGGTGTATAATGCAGTGAAACTGCATGAGATCTTCAGCGTTTATGTGTTTTCCTTGCAGATGCTTTTTCAGTAAAGTAACTAGCCCGGAATTGACACCAATCATCGAAGGAGCACCGTCAGTCGCAACTCCCGATAATTTTGATAAGTCCAAATCAGTTTTTGAACACTCATCCAAAAGTACATTGAGTATATCAACTCCTTTGGTTTGACCTTTCAATGAACACATTCCGAATAACTCTTCTAAGACTTCAAAATCTTGAGTAACACCTCGTATGAATATGAGAAGTTGAGCTGTGGAACTAATATCAGTGGATTCGTCGAGTGCTAATGAAAAAATTCAATGATCTTAGTTTTTCAATTAATTGTTCCGCAATATTACCTGACAAAGACATAATTCGTCTTTGGATAGTCATACGATTCAGTTGAATTTTCTCAAACTTTTTGCTGCTTCTGGACACATTTTCTTAGCGGCAATTTCTATGCATTCTTTAACAAAATCGCCATCATTGAAGGGGCGACTTCGCTTTGCTATCATTCGAGAAATTTCATAACTAACTTCTGTAGCTGTTTCTGAATCTTGAATGGGTTTTGTAAACATAGCTTGCTGACCAATAAGCTCCCGTTTTAAAGACAACATTTTTTGCTTTCTTAATTCGCCTGTAAACTTGGTAAAAGAAGGATGCTGCGTTTCATAGTGCCTTTTACATTATATTCCTTTGCAATCGCAACAGAATTCTTGCAAATTAAACAAACGACTTTGTTATGCGACCATACAAAAAAGTATTCTCAGTCCAAATTTCTTGAAACTGCCGATTTTCACCTTTAACCTTACGTTTTTACTAGGTCCTGGCTTCTCCATATTGCGTTCTAATCCTGGCTAGGATTAACACAGCACCTAAAAACAATTACAGTACCTACTTAAATTACCCATTCTTTTTTAAATTATCAAAAATAATTGATTAAATTCCTCAGAAATTTTAAGATTTTTATACAGATTTTATATCTGAAATAATGACGTAATTATTACAGTTAGAGAAATTCTGATAAAAATAGTAATTTCTTTGTTTTATTTTAATATTTGGCCAACATTAAAGCTAAATTTGATTAAAATTGATTAAATAGGTAGGGAAACACTTATTAATAACTGAGTTTTACTTACGATTTCACAACACAATTATACACGGCACTTGACGGGTTAACAGGAATCTACGTTGAATGTGGATCAAAATATATGACACCGACTAGTCGAGTTAAAATCTACACTAGAACTATTGCCTCCCCAAAACACTATTAAACTGCACTTATTCTCAATCACTTATTACTTCGCTTTGTATTTTCGCGCTTATTTCTTCCTGTTGACATTTCACTCAAATTAAAACCGAACTGTCGGTCGATGCGGTTAGCGTGGCTTTTATACCGCGCATGCGACTCTGGAAGCTTCGTGTATCTACTCGTACCTACGCGAGCAATCGGGAATTCGGGACTATTGCTATCTCGCTTGCTCACACCGCGCTAGAAAATTCTTGATTTCTCTACTATTTTGAACTTTATATAAAGGCAGCAAGCGATGTTACTTGACTTAGCATTTTTGGGCGCTAGATTCAAATAGCGCGCGCGCGAGATTCAAATTACTTTTCGAACATATTTTTTTGGTTTTATTCTGGAATAGAATTAAATATTCTTCGAATGTACGAGAGTATTATTTTTGCTGTCGGCGGGCCACCAGTATTCGACAGGCGGGCCGCGGTCTGTGCATCCATGGTGTAAAGGAATCGCCGCCTTCCACAGTGATCAAATGGATTCACTAGTGCGAGTGTCGTTGTACAAACCTTGAAAATACCCCCTGTACTGAACGCCCGAAATCTGCAAATCCATAAAAATGTGCATGCTGTAAGAAATCGTCGATGCAAGACATTTCTAGACAGTGGAGGCCGTAGACATATATTAGTTCGCGGAACATGTATCTTGAATAGCGTATTGTCTGTCAACAAACTATCCCCAAGTTGGATGCCATAAATGCCCAACGTCAGGTAAAAGATGACCCAGATGCAAATTTCTCGTCATTGATTAGAATGCATTCGGCAGAACAAAATGGATTTGATTCGTCGATTTATTGTCATAGGTGATAATCTAGTAAAAGGTTACGGATTCAAACCTGGTCAAACTCGGTGATTTTTTATTACAAATAAATGGCTCTGACACGTCTTCTTCTCCAATAGCCAGAAAGAAATGTAGGCCCCGTTCAATACAATGTTTGGCAAAAATCTCTACTGAAGCTAGAATTCTCCCAGGTTCGACCAAATTCTAATTGGGTGTACAAATGATTTCTAAGGTTGAAACTACACATAAATGCGAAGGACTTCTGCATGCCTGACAGTTAGAAACCAAGAGCAAGTAAAATTACCGTAGTTCTCCTCTCCAAAGAAGGCTTGTTGTGCCTGTAGGAAAGACTATAGGGGCCAAAGATCAATTCCATTCCGAAAGACCAAACCAGTCCATACTTCCTGTTCGAAATGTTGATCTTTCATAAATTAAATCAGAAAGTTGGTGAAGGTGATTTGCCATATTTCTTGGGAGACAACGTCGAAAAGAAAACATGGCTAGCACATGAACTTGAACAGCTACGGAACAAGGAAAACCAAAGAAATAGAAGCGGAAGCACATAGTTATCAAAAGTTCACGCTGTCAGAATCGGGGACCTAAATTTTAGACTTTGGTCGAAACTACGTCATAATACCCAAGAAGATGTGACGAGATTATCACCGAAGTTGAAGCTGATATGAAGATATTATCGGATGTTCAAGCGGGAAAATTTCGTCAAAAACATAAAAGTCGAAACCAGTGGTGTTGGTGTAACTGAGGAAATTTGTAAGATGGCTAGAGAAACGTCAATATGAAATAGTGGTACACGGAAGGAAGTTTCGACCAATAAAGCAATATCCTAAAAGAAGACTAATTCAAAGAACGTTATTCTTCAATACAGGGCGCAATTGTTTACAACGCTAGAGAAACATTCCATGTATTACAATACGAGGAAGTAGGAAAATATTTAAACTTTCGTAAGTCTTCAGTTCAAATTTACATGGCAAGAGTGAAGGCACGTCAACTAAACTCTACGATCAAACGATTACTAACCAAAATACTTCGAATACGTAGGTGGTATCACGCTGAGAGAAAAAGACAAAGCCGACGCCAAACATTCGAATTTGAGTTACTATCTCGTAGGCATATGTTTTCTATACGTTGAAACAAATACACAAATATAAAAACGTGTGAATTAATGTAAAGCAGTTAATAAGAACACGCACATTAGTCACACTTCCACGCGAACGGGTAGCGCTAAAATTAAACCACGATAATTACGTAAATAACAAATATACGATTATGTCTTTCGCTTAATCGCTTTGTCGTTGGTTTTACGCAAGCGACTTCGTGCAAGGGGATTATTTCTAGAAAACTCCGACGATTTGCGTCTGAAGGATCAAAACAAAAAGACGGCTACGGCGGATGTGAAATATTTCGAGTTCGCAAAATGTTTGTTTGTTCGGCTTATATAGTTTCTGGCGAAAATTTGGAAATCGAACGTTAGTCAACGCGTTCTTTGAGATATTTTTCTTTCAGTGGCTTTTCTTTCGCCCCGAAACAAAGTGGCGTGTTGTATAGCGGAAAAAGTGGATAATCTAAATAACTTTTGATGTACACCTTTATTTGCATCTCTGTTAGCAAAATAAATTAATCGATGCGGAAAAATGTGTATATCCATCGACTAATCAATTTTTTAGGCGATCAGAAATAGGTTCAAAGTATGCTTACGTAACGTATTCAGGGCGATACAAATGCAAGAATTTTCATGTTGATTCGACGAGGATAAATTGCGTCTATTAATATTGATATCGTCCGTTTAATAGGCTTGCTTTGATTTACTTGCATTCATTATTTCTTTAATTTATTACTTAATTTAGATTGTATACGTTTCAAGCTAGCATTCGGTAAAGTATTTTACACGCCTGGTTAAGCACAAGACAAGAATGTTGTGGACATATACGTTCAAGCTTAACACATAGATAGCCTAATATTTATAATAACATTACCATACATGTCGACTTAAATACCCTTTTCTTCTTGGAAATCCAATCTAAACGTTTACCGATCGAAAACTGCTCAAGCAAACTCACCTGCAACAAAAAAGAAACAATTATTAGATTTATTACCCGTCATTCGATCAGCCCAATTTCGATAAGGGGCAATAATAAAAAATTGTCTACAATAAATCTCGAACGAATTACTTTCTATTTTCAATATTTATAACTTCGAAATGGAGTCGTTGACTCCAGGAAGAATTTCCACCGTTTTATCGCCGCTATTGTAGATTTACAAATCCGAAGGAAAGTTTATAAATTTTCGCCCGCACGAAAAATTGTAATCTACAACTAAATAAACAGACAATAAACTGTTAAGTTTAACTCCCCGTACTGACGCGAGATACGAATGCGTAAAATTCAATCTTTACACGTTCTAAACTCGTGTTTATGCCAAAGAGATGTTGCAGTTTCGTATAAATATTGTAACTTCCCAAGTTTCGAGTTGCCTAATTCAGTTCAACGGGATACAATAAACGTTTTAACATTAACGAGAATTCGTATAAAATAGGTAAGTACGTACTTATTTCTCACTAAAAATTCTAAGTAGAAAGTATATCAACATTTATCGCGATCCGTAGTATTCCAAATATTTCGAAGCCAAATACACCGAAAATATATACATCTATATAGAATTGCGAAATGAGGAAATCATGCTTCGGAGAACCAGCCATTCTGAAGTCCAAACTCTTAAGAGTAAAACCGGTCGACTATTTCATCCTACGTCCAGTCAGACTGAACTTTTTTAAGCTAAATGCAAATCTAAATATAATCCATCAAAATTTCATGGTTTGACAAGATTACAACAAAATCTCATAATCACTTTCAATGTAGTTGAGCAAAATGTATATAAGTATATAAGTATAAAAGTATCAAACAAGGATATCGTTTGAAGTACAAAATATTTAGAACGTTGTTGGAAACCTAATTAGAAAAGCACATGGGGCTAAGGATCTTCAAGCGTTTGACACATTACACCCTCAAGAAGATAGTTAACAACTATAGGGTGCATGAGGCATTAAGCAAATCAAGGAAACTGAAATAGACATCTCCTAACAAGCGAAGGTCGCCTTCCTGGGGCACGCGGAGCGCTCTTTTAGAGTGACTCGCACTTTCTTAGGTGTTCATGGAACACTACGATTGCAAACATTAATAAAAATTATCTTTGGAAACGACGCGTCACATTAACCATGGTGATGGACAAAAGCCTCGGACGTATGTCCAAATCTTCGAGAAGGAAAATGGAGAAGTTTAGCAGGAGGGAGGACGAAAGCAGCAAGGAAGAAAGAAAGAAAGCAAATATCTTAACAAAGAAAATGCAATGTCCTAAAATTACTGGAACTAGAAATGTGGCCGTTGAACCTGTTGGGCATGGATTTTGTGAAAAATCTTTCCAGGCATACGGGATAGATAAAAGCTTTTATCACAAAAAAGTTTCTTCGAGCGGCAGTTATTGCAAAGCATTTCGTGCTAGACGATTTATTCTCAAATCAGAAGAAAGAAACTTAAACTGCCAACAGATTTGCAGATGAGATTACAGATAATTATATTTTGCATCGGATTGGAATAGAGTTTCTGATATAGGATATTGAAGAATAGGAAGTAAACAAGAGAAGAGGAACATTTAGGGGGAAATGAGAGAAATTGAAGATACGGAAACGGAAGGACTGTAGAGAAATGGGTAGGTTGACACTTGATGGAAAAATGTGGAAACGTGGTGACACCCAAAAGGAAAAAAAGAAGAGAGGAATAAAAAGAAAGTTGATAACGAAATTCGATCAAATCGTCAATTGAAATGAAGCTAAGAAGCTTTTACTTTTAAGCTATAATTTCCTTCTTAGTTGACGTTCTATTTACAGTAGTGTTGGATGATGCAATAAAAGAGGAAACAAAAAGTGTAGACACTAAAACTACTACATTGGAAAATGAAAAAGCAGAACTGAGCGAATTATTGTTTGCGAATGATATGGTCATCGTTGCGGATTCAGAGAAGAACTTACAATACAATATAGAACAGATACAACAACAAGTACGCAAGACAAATACGGATACAAATACATGGAAGTCAAAAAGTATGACAGTGTCAAAGAAGAAAAGTACATAAGATATGACTGCAGGGAAAGCAAATAGAACAGGTGGAGAGTTTTAGATACTTAGGATCCATAACTGAAAATAATAGAAGAACTGAAAAAGAAATTAACAACAGAATAGGACAGGCAGCAAATGTTCAATATGATGAAAACGGCATTTTTTGGGAAGAGGAAAATATCTCGAATACGAAAGTTAAAACGGAAGTAGTCAAAAAGTCTTAAGGCCGAGAATTATGTGTGGTAATGAAACATGAAATTTGACAGAGAAATATAAAGCACGCTTGAATGCGGTGAAGATGAGGTTTCTGGGACGTATAGAAAATAAAAGCACAATAGGCCAGATGGCATATTCAGAGAGGAATTACAAAATAGCACATATAGATGAAAAATACCAAAAAGACAGTTGAGATCGTTTGTGTGTGTCGTATGCGGAAAACAGACTGTTGAAAAAGGTATACGAAACACGAGTGTCAGGGCAAACTAAAAGCGAAAGATCCAGACAAACATTGAGTGACGGTGTGCGAGTGGAAGCAGAAAAAAGCGGAAGAAGATGGAAAGCAATTAAGCAAACCGCACATGATAGAAAGCTATGGAGAAAGAAGTGTGGACAGCAACAGTAAACTCAACGCCATCGGCCTTACACCAGTAAGAGGCACAGGATTAAGAAGAAGAAGAAGTTGGCGTCCTTTTCCTCATAGATCGCTGTCAAGGGATTATGATTCTATAATAATTAATTTATGTTGATCTTCTTAGATTGCAAACATTAAATCGATGGTATAATTTCTATGAATTTGTTTTATTTGCCTGTTACACTCCCTCTGATTGAAATTTAAAAAATTTAAAACTACAAAGACCTGACATTGAACCTTCAGCTTTCGTAAACTGCTCGCTCTCTGATCCAAGCACAATTTGTCTCTAATGTTGATATTTACGTAATGGTTAAAATCCAATTATTTCGTTCCATTCACAAAACTAAAACTACACGGTGAGTAAACCTGTTTACACAGGAAACAGGAAAAAGTGTCATTTCCGAAATTGTGTCATACTACACTGAATATATGTATGAGCGTATAAAACTACCGCGGTAAAATTACTAAAAATAACCCCATTATAGCATAATATTAAGCATCACGCTTGAAGAATTCGAGACTACACAAAAATATACGACAGCTTCAATTATTTACATACATTCGAGCGCGATTCATCTTCGTTTATACACATCTCAGCGACATCCTTAATAATATTTATGTACGCAGACAAATACGCATTCTTGCAATAATTCCAAGCGTACATAGCACGGCTTATATAAATTACACACAATTTGAACAGCGTGGTAACGAGTAGAGATTTGTTTTTCTATTTGCAGAGAAAATGCAGATATAAAGTGCATATACACACCATCTGCATAAAGTTTACTAATATGTAAAAATTATAAAAGAGGACATTGTCTTTTCCAAACGAATTGAGGATATCTTTTTGCCTCTAATGTACATATCTGCAATCGTACCTATGAGGCTAGGGCACAAAATATGAACATAAAACCGAATTTTCTCGCAATAGCACTACGTGTGTGGGATATCGCGCATATTACTTTGCATATTATTCCCATTTAGTAAATCCACTCTTCGTTAGAACGATGGCCCGAGTCTCTTAAAACCAGTCTATCTGGATTTTTCACGTGAAAATTGCCCATAAACTGTTACTAACACCTCATTTTATGGTGAATCGAACAAATAGCGTATGGATTTTTATAGAGTCAAATGGCTCTCGAGCGGAGTGATTTTCGCTTCACACAATGGCTATACGATAGTCTGTTATGTAGATATGTAGGAGCTGTATATTTTACGCAGATACCCAATTTCTATATGCTTATCTCGGTTGTATTGTACGTACTAAAAAGCATCGATTCAGTAAACGACCGTTGTGGATGAAATCCCATGAGTACAGCAATTTCAGATTAGGATTATATAAATAGTGAAGGTAATTACTGATATGTAGTCATTTAAGAAGGAAAAATCGAAGTAGTACTTCGGAAAACAAAGTATGTAGAAAGGTCGTAGATTAATAGCAGCTTCACTTCTTAAATTAACATTGTAACGGTTACTAATACTAGGAGGACTGAATAAAATACAAGGAAGAGACGGAATCAGAAGCAAAATATAGAGACGAGTTAAAATTGAAAACAGTAGAAATAACTATGTAACAAAGACCAAATTTGCCTATTCATACACGAAAGAAAAGGGTTTCAAGACATTTTAGAAGACTAAATAATGGCGTTTGATAGCAGCCAATAAGTTCAAGATATACATTATAAAGTCATAACTAAAGGCCGAATAATATGCAGTTTGCATAAATTTGCATATTTGCATAATATATGCATTTTGTATATTATTTGCATATTTTGTAGTAATTCAGCATATTTGAAGTATCCGAGTTTTATTTATTTATTGGATGTAATTTATTATAGGATAGGCATTACTAAAAATATGTCGTGGTTGTAACAAACAAAGAGTTAAACAGCCCTCTTTAAATTAAAAATAGTATTCTATGAAGCCTCAACCAGTAATCACACGATGAGGAGCGTGGTTGGAAGCTACTATTTTTCATGCAAATCATTATGAAGAAATAAAGACAATTATTATGTATCTTGATAGCGATACACAATCTGTGCTGGACGCGCTAAAGGTGTATTCGAGTAAAGAAATACTTCAACGGTTGGTGTTTATTAAAGCCAACTACAGTTTTATTTCCACTTCTATATTGCAATTGGAAAAACAATTTATGTCGCTAATTGAGAGCGTTGAAATAATAAACAAATTTGAAAAGTTATGTTTTGATGTTAAAGGAAGGGTGGGAAAATCCGTGAATGAAATTTAGTGTAATAGAAAAAAATGAGGGTTTTAAAAAGCTAGAGGATATTGCTAAAATCTTGTGTGGTGAGTCAGTAGAAAATATTGAGTTGACAATAGAGGATATTTCTAATTTGAAGTATGCTCCTATAACAA
Source organism: Chrysina gloriosa (assembly GCA_038088585.1). Lineage (NCBI taxonomy): Eukaryota > Metazoa > Arthropoda > Insecta > Coleoptera > Scarabaeidae > Chrysina > Chrysina gloriosa. Next base: position 28,400,370 of record CM076087.1, on the reverse strand, counting down.
GCGTGGACGTAGAACGAACCTTTTCAATATACAAATACATGTTATCAGACAAGCGCCACAATTTTTCTATTGAAAACTTTGAGAAATATGGAATTGTAAATTGTTTTCATAGTTAATTATGTTTCGTCTGACCGATGTAACAACCATAATAGAATATTTTTTTTCTATAGTATTATATTTTCTAGCATTACTCCTATTTTGTTTATCTGCATATTTTTCATAAGAAGATGCAGTATTTAGGCCAAAACATCTGCATATTTATGCGCATATTTCCACTTTTTCTGAATTGTGACAAAACTAGATAAAAGGAAACGAAAATTTGAAACACTGAACAAGCAACACTTACGGAAGATTTTTGGAAAACCAAAGGAACGAATAAGGAGAATAAGGAAAGAATCGTGAGGATTCAGTTAAAAACCTCGCCTTCAAAAAGTCGAAAATTAAAGAATTGTGAGATATCTTACTACCTAGTCATCAATTGTAAATCGATGAAGAATAGAGAAAAGCGAATACTTCGAAAGTCAAAGATGCACCCACAAGATCACATAATTAGGTTATTGCAGGTTTACAGCTAAGTGAGGATATTTTCGGTGGCAAGAGCAAAAGCGAAAAATACCGATTTTCTTCAAAAATTTACGTTTGTTGAAATTAATATTAGTTATGCATTATTTTCTAAATAAAAAATGAGAGAACGACAGCACAACACTTATTAGATTTTTGTACACAAATAGAGAAGAAAGTTAATGATGGGTACAACATCCTTGGGAAAAGAGAACTTTTTGAACATTTAGCATGCAATTGCAAAATGAAATAGACCTACAAATGCACATTTTAGGAATTACAAATTGCCTACAAATTTTCTTTAAATCTTAAAATCAGAATTTGCCCAAAAATGAGCAACTCGTCTAACAATCCTCTGGAAATCTGAAATCTTCATCCCATTGTTAAAGATGACACAACTTATCCATACAACAACAAAAATTACTGCAAAATTATTGCATTGACACTGGTATTTTTGGCACAACTCTATCTTTATAAAATATGTAGTTCTGAAGGGATAGAGAAATCATGAATTTCTCCACATACAACAACGAGAAAGAAACCGTGACAGCATACTCATCAAAATGATTTGAGGAAGATGTCAGTCCATACCTATTCCTTCAGAAAAAGGACATTATTTTCTTTGCGCTATCTACTCCTTGAAATAAGCCGATTTAAAACTGTTTAACCTAAATACTTCAAAAGAAGAAAGAACAATACTCTGAAGAACAAAAAAGTGATTCCTTGTGAATTTCAAGTATTTCCATCCAACAGAGCAAATAGTGGCTTACCACGTGCCACTGCTGGTATCCATAATGTCCTAAGTCTAACAGCCACAAGCATTTATCGAAAGTTTCATTTCTATTCTGCGTTTAAATGGAATGGTTCCTGCCTTTCCACAGCGATTTGGTTTCCTCCAGATATATATTTCAATAACCATAAGGAACAAACCCAACAGAAGAAGCAGCACGTTTGAACATTGATTAGCTCTTGTTCGACAAAACGTACTTCACTAACTGACAATTGGCACTATGTCAATATGATTCGTGTGGCACTGTTCTCAAATTTTACAATGACTTTGGCCATCACATCAGCGAGGAAGGCAAATTAGTTATCAAAATACCTGCTTCAAGGTGTTCAAATTGATGTAACATGGCAGGATGCGTTTAATTTAAGTTGATACTAAACCGCAGACATTCATATTTTTTTTTAATTTGTTACTAGTGAGGATAACAACATAGAGATCGATCCAAATTGGTATGGTACGAGTAAGAACCATTTTAGTTCAAAGCCGCATGTTTTTGCTATTCCTCCCAACCAATAATCAATCGTAGAAAACTATTGACTAGAAGCAAAATATTAATTCAAGGAAGAATGCAAATGACAAAACACAGATATTCAATTAAATAGGAAAAGTTATCCGCTATAGTAATCTTTGTTTACCTAATTAAGAAGATCATATGTTCCTTCTCTGTCGACACGAGAGCAAGGTTTGCCAGATGGGCGCGACAATCGCCCAAATTCGTTAAAAATCGTACGACAATCGCACACAATAGTACTTACTGCTATTAATACGTTGGACCGTGTATGTGGTTTTTGATTTCTTAATTCCTTATTTTCCACCGTTTTTCACCGTCGAAATGATGGACAAATGTGTTTTGTGTTGGAAGAGCTCTATGGAGGTTACAAAGATGTGCTACTTTCCGAGGAGTTGTGAGAGGTACGTATTGATTTGTATACATAACCTTGAATGAAAAAAATATTTCTAAAATTATGTATCTTTAATAAAATCTATAGATAATCAAAATTCTAGATTGTAAAGTTTACGAAATACGAATATATAGTTAATAAAAAGGATATATTGATGAATATAATTGAATCAGCGAACTATCTCAAAATTAGTTTGTTGGTCTTATACCGTTTTTCTATTCACCCAATTAAATGTTAATTTAGGAGTTATACGTAATAATAATGAAATATGTTTTTAGGGCAAAAATATGGTTCGATACACTGCATTTTGGAATCAAAAATGACTGGATCAGTTTAAAATTGTGCATCGACTATTTTGATTCCTCCATATATGATTCGAGCAAGAAGCTCTGTCGTACTGCAGTTACACCTATTCCAGAAGAAAGGAAGATTTTGGATCCAGAGAAGTATGCATTCACATATTATTCTTAGCAGTACTTTCAGTGCTAGATATATTGTCCCCATACCACTATTTTCTACACTTCGATCAATAAAATTGTTGAACGCAAAAAAATTACTAGCTATCAATAATATTATATCTATAACTCTTCAAATTTTAAATTTTCAGGACTGCTACTACAACAGATACTGGGGACTGCTGCTATCATCCATGATATGGACGAGCTGTTCGATAGCTTTAATGGAAGAGCCCGAGTACTACCAGACAGGAAGCCAACTGCAGACGTTTACCGTTACACAGCTACTTTGCTAGCTGCCGAATGAACGCACCTGATAAGGTCGTTTTGTAGAGACTCATCTCGATTTTGCGAATTACAAGCCAATTTTCACAATATGACAATTTCTAATCAAAAGGTTCCCATGAACATCTTGGGTTCTTAATTTAGTTACTTTACTAGCAGTAACTCCGAGCAACTCTAAGGTCTATTGACAAAATTAATAGAATTGGTACCAGTCTATTGCTGAAATGCCAATTGCGGAAATACTATGGTAGCGGTTGTGATATTAAGAAAAAGTGTGTCTCAAGGTAATATTTACGTGGATGTTTATTATTAAATCTTACGTAAAATCGACGTCGATGACGTGGAATTTCTCACAGCGACAAGCAGCCGGCTATTTTTCATACAATCCGAGCGGAATTCCATCGAGCAGAACCGCATACAATGGTCCGAGATTCGAGAAATCCAATCGCAACTGCATCTTTCTTATTCGACACCGGCATTATTCGACGTGACATTCTGGAAAAGATGCATTTAAACTTCTGCAACGCGCCGATTGTGCGATCCTTTCCTTCGAGAAGTTCGCGTTCAGAAACCGATCTATCAACTACACGGACGTACGTATTTTTAACGTCTCCATACGACGCGAAGGACTAAGAATACGAAAGACACGAAGTCGACACGAAGAGAGCGGGATAAGAGGACGAAGTCGTAGAAAAAGAAGATCGTTCGTATCGAAGGTAAATGACACACACACACGGGGTAGACACGGGCAGGGGTGTGAAATGGGACCGCGGGTGGTCAGGTTGGCCCACCCACCGGTGCTGTCAGTACCCATCCGTAAACCAGTCTCTCCGGCTTCAATTTTAACAATGCCTCGCTAAATTTGTATTGGTAATAAACTAATTTTCCCCACTAACGACTTGTAATATGCATCATTATGTCAGTCTCTCAATGGTAACGTGCTGCGGTGCTTCTGGGGTGTGGCCTTCCTTTTTTACGTTGGTAGGTATTATCAAATTTGTTAAGGTCACACGGAAATTTATTGCGTGATTTTATGCTGGTTAGTGTCTTCTTGTTTATGTTTTATTTGTGAGGGCCATGGTATGCAAAAATCCTTCGCACTTATATGTACACTCGAGGTCAGAGATCAATTGTACACTCAACTAGAATTTGCTCGAACTATGGGGAAAATTTCACCTCCGCAGTAAGGATTTTTAACGTGTCACATATCGTATTGACACGAGTCCTGCGGTGTTATGATCCGAGAAGAATGCATACCGAGGTTTTTATCTACAATTAAAAAGCGCTGTCCTCGATCGGTTTGATCCCGCAACGTTTGAGTATAGAGGAAAACAACTTAGCCACTACACCACCTAGTCCGGCGATGTAGTTCTTCTTAACGGGAGTCGTATAAGTAGGAGCTTTGTACCCGCAAGTGGATTCCGGCGACTTTGGAATAATTTCTATAAAACTATATAAAAAGTAATCTTGTAAAGCATTCAGTCTTCGACCATCTTGATTCTGAGATAACCTGAATTGCTTAACCACATCGTCCACACATGAAGCTTGCCCAATTCTACGTCTTTTTAGATAATTCGATAGATAACAAAAACGAGTTTCGAGCACTTATAGTGAGGAACGTACGAGATAGTATAATAACATAATCATCTTTGGAATATTTATCTCTAGATATAGTATAATTTCCATAATATGAAATTACTTTGATATTATATTTTTAGTTTATCAATAAAATTCAACCTATTAAAACAAGCACGCATAGAAATAAACACGAATAATTAATAAAACTACACTAACCTAGTCGTGTAAGAAAATTATTGGCAAGAATGGAGTTAGATTGAGATTCATCAACTGTGTACATTTCATTACTAATATTGTCTTAATCATCACTAGGAATTAATTGGGCAGTGGGGAGATGATTACTGGCTTTTAACATTAGTAATCATTCTTTGGGTAATGGTCCTTTTGATTTACAGGCTGATTTCCTCTAACTGTTTACTAATGGATCGGAAGTAATTAAAAGTATTGTAATTAAATATGTATTGGTATTAATGCAGGCATTTGTTCTCGTGTGACGTTCTCTAAAACGTCAACAATCTATAATTCGAGATTCTTATGCTTCCTCTAAAATCTGCGGATTTCGCAAAATGCAATATTTACTGACACTCGGGCTATGTCCAAGTATTTTATGAACTGCAGCGGGCATATAATTCAACGAATAGAGATGTATCTAAGTACAATTCTTTGGTTTCCGTTAGCTATAATTCAAACTTTGGTAAATCTCTTTCATATCCTGCTCACAATGATTTAATCCTCCTCCCTTTTAATTCATGGGTTTCGAGATATTCCTTCATTAGTTATAAACTGCTGGCGTATAGTCCAATAGATTTCCATTTATACTACAACAAGCTAATAAGCGTATTTATCTAACCACCTCATAATTACCTAGTCTACTAGACCCCACAAATAAAATATATATTTCCAATATCTACGTATCTGAAGATTCATTAAAAAATTATTTAACAAAGGTATATCTTGATAAGCCCCCAAATTTTTCCAGCAGCTTCCCCAACAGTGAATATATTATTTGTAAATGCTACTAATACGAGGGATGTTTTAGGAATTTGACCCTAATTTAATTGCATAAATTTTATAGGTTACAGTATTGGCCAGAGCCAAGTCTTCAGTCGTCAAAACAGCCATCCCATACAAGTTGTTTATTATAGATTAGTTACTTCACTGATATAGACGTATTTTCGTACCGCTGACTTTTGCGACTAAACCACTTCCTTTTTATTTAAAGAGGATATAAAACTTTCAGATCATGTGTTACGGTCTCCTGGTTTGGAGAGAGCACCAAACAGTTACCCGTTTGCGTGGGGATATAAAATAAGAAAACAGGCTTTTCTGTTTTCATGCCGGTTTATTTAGATAGATAGATTGATATATATTTTTACAATAGAAGACAGTTAGATAGACATATAACATATAACACACATTTAGACAGACATTTAGACAGATCATATTGATATTTGCAGCTTCCTGATCATGATGTTGTTCTCTTTACCATATGTGTCAACTGTGCTAGGCCTTCTCCAACTTTTCATTTGTACAGAAATCTTAGTTCAATTAATCTTCACGACTTTAACTCAGATTTGGTATCCCTTCCATTGCATCGTTTATTTTTCATGCCTACTATCGATGATAAAATCAATTTCTTTACTTCTAGTCTTTTATCGCTGTTCGATAAACATGCTCCACTTCTCTTTCGTAAGTTCACCAGGAAACGTGTTCCTTGGCTCACTGACAATTTGAGATTACTAATGTCATTGAGAGATAAGAGCAAGGCCAAATTTCGTAGAACGAGGAATCCACATGATTGGTCTTCATACAAAACTTTAAGAAACTTGACCACAAAAAAATGACAAATGATCCTGATGCAGTTAATACTTACTTCATTCAATCATCTACTCCATTAAATACCGATAGTTCTGAATGGGTCGACTTTTTATTACAGAAATTCTAGGCAACCTCCACATTTCTCTTTCAGTACTGTAGATGAATTGGTAATCTCTAAAATAATAACATCTCTTAAGTCTTTTTCTCCGGGCTGTGACGGTCTCTCTGCTGTTATGATTCGGTACTGTTGTCCTACTATTACTCCTTATATAACGCACATAATTAACACCTGTTTATTAGAAGGAGTATTTCCTGACTGTTGGAAGTGTGCCGTGGTTCGTCCGTTGCCTAAAGTCGGAAATCCCGTTCATTTTTGTGATCTGAGACCTATAAGTCTTCTACCCGTGCTTTCAAAAATATTAGAAAAATTATTGCAATGCAATTAACTGAATATCTATCTTCTGCAAAATATACTACCTCCATTCAATCGGGTTTCCGTGCAGGGTACAGCTGTGAGACAGCACTGTTGAAAGTTACTGACGATCTTCTGGAGGCGACGGACAGGAGCTTGGTTTCCTGTCTCATTTTATTGGACTACAGTAAAGCCTTCGATAAAGTTAATCATCGTGTTCTCCCTGTCTATTTTGCATAACATTGGTCTTAACAATGTATCTTTATCACTTTTCGAAAATTATTTGGGCAATCCTAAACAGTGTGTTAGAATTGGTAACAGCACATCGGCTCTTCTTGATGTTCCCCATGGGGTTCCTCAGGGATCTATTGTTGGGCCTATCCTGTTTACAATATATACTTCTCATTTCGTCTATGGACTTAAACACTGTAAAACACATGTTTATGCAGATGATACACAATTGTATTATTCCTTTCGGTCTACTGATTGGAGACTAGCTGTTGACAGCATTAATAAGGATTTAAGCTATCTACATCGAATTTCTGTGGAACACTGTTTGACCATAAATCCGGATAAATCAAAAGCAATTCTTTTTGGGCCCCAGGAAAACATGTTGCAACATCTCTTGTGTTTTTAATATAGAAATTAATAATGTCAAAATTCCACTTGTCGAAAGTGTAAAAGCCTCGGGCTTATTTTAGATAATACGCACAGATATCGGAAACAGATCTCGTTTTATATTCGTAATGCTTATCTTAATTTGAAAAAACTGTTTCTCTTTATAGGTACGTGTTTAATGAAACTATTAAAAAAAAATTATGCGAAGCTTTTTGTCCTCTCACAATTCGCATACTGTGTACCAATTTATCATTCAGCTCTGATACTTTTATTCAAAATCGCATACAAAAAGTGCAAAATTCATGTTTGAGGTATATTTATGGCATACGTAAATTTGACCATATTTCCCATAAATTGGACTCAGCCCGATGGCTCAATATGCATGATAGACGGGAATTTCGCTGCCTGGGCTTATATCATAAAAATATTATCTTTGAGGTCTCCGCCGTATCTGTATCAAAAGATCACATTTAGGACAGATGTACATAATCTCAATACAAGATTTCGGGGCAAAATTTCTCCACCACAACATAAAACGGCACTTTATGAAATATCCTTCTCATTTCAAATCTATATATTGTACAACAGTTTACCTGTTGAAGTTTCGTGTAGTGCCTCATTTAGTAGCAGTTTGGGGAATATCTGAGAGATGGGCGGGGTTCTTGTGCACGCAAGTAGTTCCTCATTTTGGTTTACACTTTTAGACAGAAATGTTCTTTACTTTTCTTTAAAAAATGTTAAATATTTTGTGGCTTGAATTGGTATGAATTAGTAGTAGTGCTTTTCTTTTCTTTTCTTCTTTTATTTTGCCTCTATTTGCATCATCGAAATCTTTTAGATTTAGGCAGTGTATGTGTGTATTTGTGTATATGTATATGCATATATTTGGGTGTGCATATATGTATTCTAATATATCAAGGTTGAGTTACAAAGCAGCATTAGCTGAACTTCGCCTTGAGATTGCGACCTCACTCTCTCGTGTGTACATGTATCTATATTTTGTAAGAGTTGATGCAATAAAGACATTATTATTATTATTATTATTATTATTATTATTTACTAGGCAATAAAATAATTATAAAAATGCGTATTCCTATATATATATATATATATTGTTTCAAGGTCAAATTTTTGTCTTACACAATGTTCGCAACTCGCTTATATTATATTCAATATCACGCACTTGGCGTGTATTCTATTTCTGTCTTTATTTTCTGATATAATGACAAAGAATTGTACTTGTGTTTCCCACTTAACACACGTTTGTGACTCAACGTTTCAAAATGCGTTTTGTTCAAATTAGTTCAAAGCTATATCTTTGCCTTGTTCTTAACGTTTTAAAATACGTTTGTCTTAAACGTTTCATATTCCATGCATCTATGTATTCAAAAATCGAATGATCTGTCTCTGCTTTTAAACCTAGGGACGGCCGGCCCTAATATTTTTGTACATCTCGTACATAGCAGCGGTTTACGAAGAAAGCTACGAACGTCGTCGGTGAGGCGGGTCAGTTCGAGACGACGTTCGGGTGATATGGTTTTCATGCTAAGTTTCTGATATTGCTTTCTTCTATCGCGCTGGCATCACCTAAATAAGCGACAATTCCAGGGAACGTTACTCAAGTAGCCGGTCGGTTCTTTTCGACTCGTAGCCTGCGTAATGGGCCACATGTATGTAGTGGACGCTTGATAGATAACTCTGTACGTTAGTACTGGAGCCGACCGACGAAGTTTCTTTTATACGTATGTTAAGGATTTTCGGTACGCATTATCGAAAGCGTTCATTGTTTGTCGGTGATGAATTTAGATAATGTTTGATACATAATACAAGCATTTACAAAAGTTGAAACATAAAACTATTCTAAATTTAGTACATACATAAACAGAAATGAATATAAATTTTAACACATTGATAAAAATAAAGAGCATTATTGGAGTTGAGAGAAGTGAAAAATATTACTATACAGAAAAACTATTAATACGATAGTCTATTGAAAATATCTTTAAATCCTTAACATCATGAATATGGTCAAGAAAGGCAGAACGTTACTAAAAGACGATTCGCACAGTGAACGTCTGAGCACCTCTGTAAATAAAAGAAACGTTAAACCATAAAGAATCTATTGAAAGATGGTCAATGAATAACTATCGATGAAATAAGTGTTAGTCCAGAAAAAAATTACACGAACTTTCGAGCATGAAGAAGGTTTCAGCCAGCTGAATACTCTTGATACCAAAATATAAACTCAACAGATCCGACTTTTCCAATTTTGGCAACGGAACATCCTAAGCGTCCGCTTAAAGCACGCACACCATCATCGATAGGAAAAGTAATACTTACTGTATTCTTGAATTGCGAGGGAATCATTTTTCTGAAAAGAACTACAATTAACGCAGAATACTCTTATCTTTTATCTATCCCATTGTGGCAGGCGTAGTACAAAAACACATACCGAACGAAGAACGAAGGATGTGTAAAATAAATTGCCCTGGAAATTGCTTCCACATCCACCCTATTCGTCAGATGTGACTTTTACAAATTTTTATCTCCTCCCAGATTTGAAAAAAAAACATGACGGGGTGTTCAACTTGAGACGTTAAATAACAACATAACATAAGGGCTGCTATAAATACGAGATTTGTAAATAAAGCAACAAGACCAATTTTCTTCACTGTTATTCCAATAACATTACAACGCAATATTATCTCCTTCATAGTAACTGCCATGGGAAGCTACACAGCGCTGGGGACGGTTTCTCCACTCCTCGTAGCACTACTGAAACTTGGGTATTAGAATAGGCCTCAGTTGGTCGGTTACAACGTTAAAGAACTATTTTCGACCCCTTTTTGAGGTCTTTCGAAATCCTTTCGGTAAACGCGTTGACTAATCTCTTGGCCAGGAGGCAAAAACTCTTTGTAATTGATTCCCTGGCTATCAAAAAACCAAATCAGCATACTTTTGATCTTTGATTTGCTCATTCATATTCTTTTTTGATCTTGAGGAACTTGGAGTGCGTTATTCCATGCAGAAGTTTCCGCTGCCTAGTATCCAAATCTGACCTGATCACACACTAGTGTTACCCCATCGAACACTGCGCTTTATTTACACACCTCGTAAGTGGATTGCAGAGGCTCCAAAACAAGTTCTTGATGACGGTTTGAAAAGATTAGTTTCACGTTGAGATAAGCGTATTCAACTGAATGGAGATCATATTTAAAAAGTGTATTGTAATTTTGATGAAAATTAACAAAATAAACAAATTATAGCTAAATTCCTGACTTTGAAAACATACCTCGCGCGTATCGCAGACGCCACCAATATGTTACAATTCATATAAAGCCTCAACGATTTTCCAAATATTTTCAGAACATGTTTTTTATTTTAAAATAGAAAATTAATCTCTAGAGCAACACCGGTTTCTATTTACGAATTCCAGTTCAAGCACTATTAGCATTTATGAAAACGATTTCAATACAGAATTAAACCAGTAATCAAGCACAACATGGAAATCTATCTAATTCAATTGCATCTCAGCCTATTGCACACATTAAAGACGATTTACACGAACATCCTTAAACACTAACGTTCCTAAGCACGAACGTAATGTAATTTTCAACCAATTTTCCAAGTTCATCCGCTTGGGGGCAGTTGCATTTATACGAGTGAACATCACGTCTAGGTATACTTGTCTCTCCAGCACATGATATTATCAGCTTTTTCAAACAGTTTTTTGTAAAAATTACCATTATTTTATCGTCTTATGGAAAATTCTTATTTGCTTGTACATATTTTAAAACCTATGTACCTCTTAAAATTACTGAATTAGACATTGAAATTGCGGCAACTTGCCAAGTATGCCGTCACATACCCAAAACACAGAAGAAGATGAATTGCGGCGATGTGGTCTTAAATCGTACTACTTGAAATTGCTTCTAGATATTCTAATAGGAGGGATGGCGCCAGCTTCTAAATGCAATCTTTTATAGTAAGCCAACTATTTTCCCAAGAAGCCGGAAGGACGTCGGTTACATGCGCGGAGAATTTGGCAAAAACTTTCAGGATTACTCGGAAAATCTTCTCTAAACTATTATCGGATTGCAAACTACCGAACTACGAAAGAGCTGGTTTTCAAAATTATTTTCCTTCTTCCTTTTATCAATTTCTTAGAGTTATTTATTAGTGTTACGTTTGTCAACGCAGTTGAATGAAATTCTTACAAGCTTTCGATTAACTTCACAGGAAAGACATCAGGGATAAAATATTCGTAATTATTTTAAGATGTTGCACGAGCTGTATATGTAATTTACGATTTCAACGCCTGAAATTTCAAAGACAAACGCCAGGAAACACAACAGCCAAATAAACATCTAAATCAAACAAACAACTCTGCGTAATTCTGCTTTATGAAAAGTCGTCTGAACTAACAACCGAAGCACTCGCACGTAATGCATAAAGTGAAATTAATTCGATATACTAATTGCCTGTTTATTGACGATAAATCCGCTACTGAATGTACAAATAAATGGGAATTTATAGGTAGAGAGAAAGGCATCAAGAATGGGATCCGACGTTTCTTCAAAATAACTCTTCCGTGAGTCACGTCTTATAAACAGTACGCATCGCTTAAATAGTATGCAATTTATTTTAATACACAAACATGAAGTATATTTATATCGAATTATAAAAGGAATACTGCGAGAGCGTCGGAGCAAGCGATGTTGCTACCTAAAATTTATGTGGACGCGATCTGATGCATGTCATGTAAATCAATCACCCGTAAAAAGGCGCTCGAACTTAATGTCCACAAATACACGCCGAAAGGAATAACAAAGATCGAATATCGCGCTATTTACGAAGTTGTATTTTATAGATTTTTATTTTTCGAACGTAAACAATAGAAAAATTTTCGAAATCTTCAAACATACACGCTCGTAAATTTTCGATACTGATTGAGGAAAAGCTATACTCGAAACAAGATCTTATTTTCGAATATCCCTCCGAAAAGATTTATAATGCTATAATAGACAGCCCAAATTTTTATTGGATATCGTAGATAGAGCTTCTGGATTGTGTTCCGCGTTATGGACATAGATCGTCTGATTTGGATCTAAAAGTAGCTGAAGTTATAAACAATAAAACGCATAGAACACTGTCTATTACGACATGTAATTCTCTGTGTTCCTCAGAAAATCACAATAATTAGTTTTTGAAATACATGTTTGGAGATATTCCAAATCGGGTGCAATAGAAATAGTCGCAGACGAAAACAAAAAGTATTTCGGTTACTCAACGATACATAAATAGTTTCTTTGCCATTTCCCATTAAATACCAATGTACTCCTTTTCATTTTGTCTTTTATATGATCAAATCGTTTATGAAGGTCGATTAATAAATATACTTGTTGGCGTGAGCGAAATTGTTACGCCAGTAGATGTGGCTGACAGAGACAAAAAAGGGAAAGCGAATAACTCCTTTAATTACGCGTATGAATTGACGTGAATGGATGCTCAAGCCTAATTGATACAATTATTCGCATATTTGTCAATTTTGTTTTATTAAGTTCAACACCATTACGTTACAACATAACATTGAAATATTCTGTATCGATAAAGCGGGACAATTCCAGTCATATGTTCAATAAAAGAAATTAATTTAAATATTACAGTTTCCCACGTAACGTGTAATCATTTTTAACAATATCTATGGATGTAAATTTTTTGGAATACCCGTTAACACAAAAAAGTTATTTCGTTAAACAGGTTCTGTAGGATCTAATTCTAGAAAAAACAAACACAATGACAAGCAGAACCAGTTTGCAAAATTTTAAGTAACGATGGAAAGAAATTAGATTATTATAAACTTTCAAAATCTAGGCAAGAATGATGATTGCGTTTTAAAACTTTAATGAGTAAGCGAGAGTTAATAGATAAATGGAACAACATGAAAAGCTGGAAAGAACACTTAAATCCTTAAATTATGGTGAACTCGATTTGGAATAAAATCGAAAAAGTGAAGATGATAAAATATTGATAGACGAGGAAATAACTAATCAGGAATTATACAAGCAACATAAAATGTAAGATTGAATAAAGGTGAAGGATTCGAATGTAGATGTTGCTTTGAAGATGTGTGAGAATATATTGAACAACTACAATCTGTAACACAGCTTCCTGTTCTTGTAATTGGCATATTACAAAACTGAAGGGCTACGACAATTGCATCAGTTTTCGAAAGGAACCATACTCTGTGTTGATGTTCCTGCTCAAAGCTATGAAGATAGATAGAGGCAGATTTGGAAGAGGGACAATGTGGGCTGACCCGAGAAAGGAGCAACTAGGAATTAATGTTTTGTTTCTTCGGTTGTTATGGCGTTAAGTACGTTAAGTATACGTTAAGTATCATCCATGCGTCCAAGTCTTTCGCACTTTGGAAAAAATCAACTGGCCACAGCGGTTGTCGATGTGGAAACTGGACCACGTAAAAAAACTATGACATGGCAAGTCTGAAAAATAAATAATAATACTTCTATAGCGTGCACAAGAGGAGAATATTTAACCTCTAGCATTACTGACGGTTGAGACTATTAAAGTATGTAAAACAAGGACCCAAAAAATAGATACATAAACAAAAAACTAGAGGCAAAGATCAATGCATTGAAGATAAAACATATTAGAAAGATAGGAGGAGCAACCAAACTGGCCAGAAACGAAGAAATTAGGAAAACAGTAAACCAGAAACTAATACAAGAGAATCATAACAAAGCAATTAAGTTGAGTAGGGGTGTGTGGCGAGGATGAGCCCTGACAGACCGGCAAAAAATTGGATATGGGAGTACCTAGAAAAACAAGAAAAGAAAGTCCTCTCTCTGTCAGCCATGATATCCTATTTAACAAACTAGAGTATTATTAGAGGAACACCACTGACTCACATATGACTTAAAGTCACACATGACAGACAGAATACAGCTGACAGACTGGAGGGGCACTCGCTCCAGTCCGATGAGCATGGACCATGGAGTACCACAGGGATCGATATTTGGTCCTCTGCTCTTCACTATATACATAAATGATTTGCCATTGAATATCGGACCAACTGAAATATGTCTCTATGCAGACGATACGTATCTTCTAGTGAAGGCAGCGGACCTGGATGTACTCCATCGAATGTCGGAAAGAGCAGTGGCTGAGGCAGATAAGTGGTTTGCTGCAAATAAGTTAAAAGTAAACTTAAATAAAACCTTAAACTTAAGCAAAACCTATTGTTTACGACTAGAAACATCGCACAATCTCACACAGTAAAATTCCTTGGTGTCACCGTTCAAACTTAAATTGGAGTCAACATATTAATGGACTCGCAAACAAACTATCCTCCGCATTATTCATTATAAAAAGACTAGTACATATCGCAACTCATGAAGCAGCCAAGGCGGCGCATTTCGCAAATTTCCACTCTCATCTGTGTTACGGGATACTCTTCTGGGGAATGTCGACGGAATCAAATAGAATCTTTATTCTACAAAAAGAGCAATAAGATTCCTATGCAATCTTGAATATAGGGAAAGTTGGAAAGGCTACTTCAGAAGAGAGAGAATACTTACTTTATCATCAGCATTTATTCTGGCGGTCGTATATTATGTACACCAGAATAAAGATACCTTTCCACAAAATGGATGCCATCACGAATACCGCACACGAAATCGTAACAACATAACCACCGACTAAAAAGCTCACAAAAAGCGGTTGATTACTGGGGATCCAAATTATACAACAAATTGCCTAATGAACTGAAAACATTGGTCTATAGCAATTTTAGAAGAAGGGTGAAAGAAATGCTGATGGAAAAAGACTGGTACAGCATAGAGGAGTTCCTAGTCAAATATGTATCTATGTATTGTGTCTTTTATCTCTGTCTGTTTGTGATATACTCCGTTTAACTTTTAACTTATTTATTTATTTATTTATTATTTATTGACTTATTTATTATTAAATGTACATGTGTTATTGATGTGACAATTATAGTATACATCTATGATGTACTATATGATAAAAACTAATTGACAAATTTCTGTAATGGTTTGATTACAAATACATACATATTATTATTATTATTATTATTATTATTATTATTATTATTAAGAGTATGGGAAGGGCAAAAGTAAAAACCCTAGAGGACCTAAAAGATAAGCAGCAGACAGGATTGGGCGGAAGAAATGGACAAGAGAAGAACCGGAACTGCAATCTGGCGCCTGAAAGGGCAATAAGGATCTGATAAAGAAGAAGAAGAAATTGATGAAGAATGAAGATCCAAGGCAAAGGAGTAGACCCTGGGGCGCACCTGTTGGAACCTATGTTGCCTCTAGAATTATTTGAGACAAATCTATAAAATAATTAAAATTAAGAAGTTACAATTGATTTTAATGCAATTAACTTAAATAATAATTCAAATATTTTCTTCTCAGTTGAAAAGGGTGGCGCCTTTACTATCCTGGCAAGTATCTGCCGGGGCACTCCCGACTACACCCAATGGAAAAAAGAAGTGTAAAGGAGGTCAAGGCGAGTAAGCGATGTCAAAGATAATAGTTATCTTATATGATAGATCTCTACCACTAATAGGTCAATAAAACAAGGCTGGTTTGAACGATAGTTATATTATCTAGTTATATTTTCACTGAAGAAGGTATTCCGAAAACGTTTGTAAACGTTCTGAAAATATAACTATCGTTCAAACCAGCCTTGTTTTATTGACCTATTAGTGGTAGAGATCTATCATATAAGATAAGTATAAAAGGTCACGAAATATATATATATATATAAAGATAATAGTGAGAAGTAACAAGAATTTTATTCAGAAGATAAAGAGAGGACAAATCGTTAACATCTACTACTTGAAAGATATTTGCAAACATTTCCTACGGCGTCTATACAGCAAATTTCAGCATATCGAACTAACGTTAAGTTTCTTCATTATTCCGATATTTTAATGGGATTTAAACGGTAGAAAACGTAGATGCAGAGCATGCACGTAACTACCTACTGCTAGTATTCTCTCGTTAGACATCTGTAGTAAAAATTTTACGGCTTACCGAAGAAGAGTTACGAGAACACCGCACGTAATATGAAAGAAAACTCATAACACGATAGTTTACGGTTCGCTCTAACAAAAATTGATTACCGTCCGCCCCAAACGTATATATACACACATACCCACGTCAAACTTGTATATTGCGAATGTTACGCGTTCGAAAGTAATTGTCTTCCTTTCTCTTCGTCATCATATAATGGACCGGGCGGGAGCTCATTGTTTTATCTGCGGTAACGAATGGGGACAATACGCGAATACTAAACACGAGCTCGACATCATTTACGCAGTGTTCGGGCGCCATGCTCTGCGTTAAATTACATCGAAGTTCGCTAAATGCTGAACAAGAATCCATGACGTAGAAGTTTTGGCGGAAACGCGAAAACAGCGGAGATTTTTCTGAAAATGTGACGAAACGATGAAAGAATGCATTTTGGCTGGCGATCCGCAAACTATATTTAAAGTTAAATTCCGCAAACTCTACTACTTCTGGTGCTATTTTAAAATTTGTATTTCGCATTGGGTGCGTTGCAAAAAAGTTTAGGTACACTTGATTTCCATCCAGATTAACAACGAATTTTATACTAGGTAATTCTATAATTTGGGCAAGATTCGCAGAATAATTTGGAAGAAAAGCCTCAGATCCCTGCTACACATGCTTATATAACAGTATCCATTTAATACTTCTTCGAGAATATATCCTCTAAAGATCGTCTAAACAAGCTTGTAGATTTGTTGAGATTCTTTCATACAAATTCAACGAGAAATAAATTTGAAAATATAAGTAAAGTTAGCAACACACACTGTGCTTTTTCCTTTACATTATTTGACCATAGCATTTTTTGTGGAGATTAATAGAGAGGTGTAGCCAAAAGAAAATATCATGTCATCCAGACATGACACATAATAATAATAATAGCAACAATAATATGGTTTATTGCCCAACAAATTAAGAAAAGCTACACATGCTTATATAACAGTATCCATTTAATACTTCTTCGAGAATATACCCTCTAAAGATCGTCTAAACAAGCTTGTAGATTTGTTGAGATTCCTTCATACAAATTCAACGAGAAATAAAGTTGAAAATATAAGTAAAGTTAGCAACACACACTGTGATTTTTTTCTTTACATTATTTGACCACAGCATTTTTGTGGAGATTAATAGACAGGTGTAGCTAAAAAGAAAATACCATGTCATCCAGACATGACACACAATAATAATAATAATAACAATAATATGGTTTATTGCCCAACAAATTAAGAAAAATCCAATTACAGGACAAGCATATATAACAACAAGTAAACATATGTAATTACAAAATAAACAAAAAATGTGTGTTCAGAACACAAAAAATCTTAAAAAACTAAATATAAGGAACACTGGTCCTACATTCGCTCAAAATCGACGCCGAAGAAGGAAAATGTATATCCGCCATGGTATTAGAAAAAGAACACATCCTGTGTAACGGCGGTCTAGCTAACGCATTTGTTCTAGGTCTGTTACAGTAAAATGTAAATACGCGTTTAGAACTTTGCCTAGGTACCAGAAAATCGAGTTGCCTTAGCAGATCAGGTAAATCAATTTTATCGTGAAGTAAACAAAGTAAATAAAGTAAATAAAAAATTTCATATCCCCCTATCACGCTGCAGATCTAAAGGGTCGAGATTGAAACTATTAAGCAGATAGCGATGACTGTGACCACGTTCAGGGTATACACCATATTCTTTGTAATATAAATATTTGAGGAAACACCTTTGGATCCGTTCAAGTAGGTAAATCTGATACTTGTGGATGGATAACCAAGTTATTGATCCATATTCCAACTTTGATCGAATATATGTGAAATATAAAGTTATTATAGCGTTGTGCGAAGTAAAACTTCGTGTAGTTTTTATTATAAATCCGAAAGTTTTAAGAGCGGAGTTTGGTATAACATCAATGTGATCCCTGAAATGAAGGCCACTATCAAAGACAACACCTAGATCCTTCACTGATACCGAGCGCTTAGTACCTGTATTCTCGAAGAAATAATCATATGTTATGACATTAATTTTACGCGTTAATATTACAACCTTATATCTAGAAACGTTGATGTCTAGGCGGCTTTCTTCACATCACAACAAGACAATCCCTAACTGATTCTGTAAAAAGCAGCCACCAATACTTTCAATAGATGCATACAGTTTTAGATCATCCGCGAATAGAAGTTTAGGGCCGGAGAATTTATCACATAAGTCATTGATGTAAATTACGAACAGCGAAGGGCCCAAATTGCTTCCTTGCGGAACACCAGACAATGGACAGCTTTCCAGCCCATGTAAGCCACGTAGTGCCTGCTTTTAGATAAATAAGAGGCAAACAATTGCACAAGAATATCAGAGAAACTCAAACAGTCCAACTTATTAAGAAGCCTAGTGCAATCAATCGATATATAAAACATCCACTTGTTTGTTGTTGTTGTTATCTATATTACATTGTATTATATTACATTACACATTACCTTTTATTCGGTATATGTATATAAAATTGTCCTCATCGTAGAATATCCTCTGCTGAACTCTAACCAATCTAACTCGTACGTCTTTATAAAGAGATTAAAACGTCCCCGGCACACCGTACGATCAAGCAGTTTGTTCGTACAATTACCCATTTTCTCCGCACGAGTACACAGTTCTCAAATACTACGCGACCTTTCATCATTGTCTTTAAGAAGTAACTGTATCGACCGGCGAGAACACCAGATTGTAAGTACTTTAAATGTCGTGCTTGTGATTGATCTTTCATTGTGACTGCAACGAGGAAATACGGGATAAAATTACGGCTTATAATTATAGTAATAAATTTAAGGTCGTTTTTTCTTACAATTTCGCTGGCTCCGACACAGGTAATTCGTGCATAGTAAAGACAAATCGAGAGAGGAATGATTTAGCGGCTATAAGCTTCAAATCGACGCAATTATTCGGTTAACCTCGTGACTTTTATACTGAAAAAATCGACCAGATCCGTTAGTGCAGACGCGAAGGAAACGGATTCACTGTTGGTTTAACCCTGCGGTGGTTAAAGCTCGTCTGATCGAATATGCATGAGGAAATGTATGCTTCAAGTTGTGGCGTGCAATTGTTGGTAATAGTATATTGCTGATTATGCTGTATTTCCGTCTTATGTACCTAGCGATGCAAATAGTCCAAACAGCTTGAGCAAATTTGCTTTAAATTAGGAAGAAATCGAATACGTAACAGATACATGAAGAGCAAAGTTCAATTTGTGGCCTACTTTCAAATATATGCCGGGGTTTGATATTAGAATGCATTCTAAATTCAATCTTTGGTGTGGATACTATCAATCAAGTACATTGAATAAACAATTATCTTAACATTGCAGTGATCTTATTCGATATGTACGATCAAATGTTTGAAACGCGCTTGTTTAGAGTTAGAAATATAAAAGTATTCTTAAGATAAAATAGACACAAAAATCATTCTTTGAATCTCCCGAAACTTCACAATAATCTTCATGATCAGATTGATCAGTAACCTTCTTGTACATTTAGAAGTGTGTTTCCATTTACTTCAAGTTTTCCGCAAATTTGCGCCAATGTTTCCTGTTATATACCATCTACCTTTTTCTGTCCATATTTCCCCTATTTTTAAGTATCTAGCATATACTACTGCAGTATCCCACTTTCTTGATTTTCCTTTGCTTTTCTTTCAAACTATTCGCCCTATAATTTCTGTGTCCCTTCATTCATAATAATCGTTGTCCAAGCAATTTGCACATCTTTTCTCCTATTTTGTACTCCATCGATTCTCCATTGAGTTCTTCTTCAATACCTTCATCATCACTTGTTACTTCGCCAGCTACTATTTCCACCATGAAAGACATAAGAAATGGGTTTACCCATTTCTTATGTCTTTCATTTCGTCTTCGTCTTTCTTTCTCGTGATCTTCTTCTGTTTCTTCTTCTTCTTTTAACTTATGACCTAAATACTCAACGACTCTCACTTAATATCAAATTTTCTGACTCATCATTATGTTATAGTTTACAAATGTTTAAAATTTTGAAATGAATTGTCTAGACTCTATAGTACATATGGAGTTTAGACATGCGTGTCTAGACAAGTCTACACATATTTGAATCGGCGGAGTCTCCTCGTATACCTATACCAACGTAAACGTTATTAAAGTGAATGCAAGGCATATTATGTGTATCTTTCCAAATGTTATTGCTTGATAGTGATTGCAATTACTGCAGTATGGCATAAGTGATACTTTATCACATCGGTAAACATAATTATTGAATTAAATCTGGTAGCAACGAATTTAGCATCTACAAACCGTACCACGATGATGGAACCGCTCTTACGAAATTATCTTAGCATTAGCAAGCGCGTTATATTTATCGAAGTGTTCACTAGAATGGTGAACTTGAAAAGCTATAACCAGTTCATAAATTAGAAGTATGGCTCACGAGCTTGAATCAAACCAGTCCCTGACAAAAATCTTTGAGACGAACAATATGAAAAATCACTCAAATCACTTCAATCGCGAAATGTAATTTCTTCTACAATACGACAACCTACAACAAATAAAGTAGCTTAGATAGAACCACCACCAAACAATGCAGAATTCTGCAACCAGCAATGGAAGAGATTTCTGGCTCTGGTAGGAACAAAATAGGAAGATCCAATTGATAAAAATACCAAAAAATTAACTCATTGGCCTTCGTAAATGCACACTTGGGGACCAAGCAGTTTGGCAAAACTTTCCAGACCCAATTTAGATTGAAAGGGATTGGAAGGGGTCACCGTAGTGATGATGAGCGTTACTTCAAGGTAATCGTAGGCTACCAATCTGTTCAACTCTGTTTTATTATAGATATACAAATGTTATAAAAGTACCGGGAGGTCTGAATATTTCGTCAGGTAAGATTTTTTCCAAAGGGAATTCAGTCAAGGTCGAATAATTTTTCCGGAGGAGAATTGATTTACTTTTGCATTACCCGGGAACAAAGGCGTAGACGTAGTAATTATGTTCGCTTTAGGGTGCTTGATTTTGGGAGTTTTACCCCTAAACTTATCAAGTCAAATTCAGTGCGAGTAATTCGAAGCAAATGCTTAAACTGTAAACCCTGAGCTTCCTGAGAAAAAGCTATATTAAATTTCTCGTTGAAAAATATTTAAGGAGTGACCTTGACTATATTAAAGAAATATTTTATGAAAAACTATGTAGACTGTCCAGTACACGTGTGACACCTGTATTTTCCTTAAACAGAAGAGTTTGCTTCCATCTTCTTAACGAACCTAAGAAACACCCTAACAAAGAATGGAATAAAATTCATTGCAATATGGCCCATGGAAAGAATAAACAGTGGGAAAGTACAAAAACGTCTAA
The DNA here is from genome assembly GCA_038088585.1 of Chrysina gloriosa. NCBI lineage: Eukaryota > Metazoa > Arthropoda > Insecta > Coleoptera > Scarabaeidae > Chrysina > Chrysina gloriosa. Next base: position 28,378,480 of record CM076087.1, on the reverse strand, counting down.
TCAAATTTGAAAACCACTTATTCACTTGATTAATAATTACTTGTACTCAATGTACTGTGGTGAAGTGCATTACCGAGGCTTGATGTCGTTGGTGCAGTATATAATTGTAAGATTAATTCCTGGACACGTGTTTCACTCACCAAATTCGTTAAGACTGAAGATGACGGTCCAGATGCTTAATTTTAACAACATGACTTCTACAGGAAATCCTTATTTTATTTCCAAATCTTTTCTCGAAATTGATGGAAGGAATGTAAAAACGATACTGAATTTGCTGTTGTAAGTAGCTGCTATCGATGATTCTGGCAAGAAGTTACAGATCTCAGAAATTGAGGAAGTTCATGAAGATAATATACGTTGTAATTTATAACCTTCAGGAGTAACAACGTGTTTGACTCTCGGCGAGGTCAAGGTGAAAAGACCTAAATTTTGCTAATATCGTTAATTGCAGTTACGACGATATTAGTAAAATTTAGGTCTTTTCGCATTGACCTCCCCGAGAGTCTAACACGTTGTTACCCTCGAAGTTTGCAAGTTACGTTGTGTTCGTTACTTCTGCCTGACTTTGTAATTTATGTCATGCTGTATCTCGATAAGAGAAGAAAGCGCCTCTCTCTCTTGAATTTCACCTAAACCTTCACCGAATTCGCACAAGAGCGCATAACGTCAAATCAGTGTTATGAACCAGTCGGTCTTTATTCAAAAATTTATTGATAAATTTGCAGGAAACCTCGAAATGTCAAAATAGAACTTTATAATTCACTCGAATCGCCAAATATTTATTCAATAGTTAACTATCAAATATAGACTCCAAACTAATAACTGTAATCGATGATAAGAGTACGCATTAGATTATATTTTGCATTACTTTTACTGTAGGTTAGCGGATTTCACTATTATTACTAACTAATTTTATCAAGAGTTTTGAAGATGGTGACAGTAAGTGTGAATTGGAATTTTTCTTCAGAAAGCAAGACTTTGCTGAAACATTGATACTGTATCAATTAGTCGTATTATCTGCGGAGATACTTAGCATTCAAAACAGATCACTTTGCTAGCTCGTAGAAAGACCTGGAAAACTTTAGGGAGATGCCTCCCCTTCCTCCTGCCCCCACCAATTACATCAGCAACGTAGGTTGCAAGGGTTCGACAATCGCATTAAGGCACCTGGATACCAACCCTCGCCGTATTGGAGGCGGACAGTCCGTTAACGGTAGGAATGGTTTTCTTATCAACTTTCCGGGCTTTACTCATAACTTTCCTTTCAATGCTAATAGGCTTTTATAGTTCGATAATTGCTCCTTCGTTTAAAACATTCTTGCAATAAAACCAAACAATGCACTCAAACTCTACAGTCCAACATCTAAAACGACAACCTTCACTTTACGTAATACTAGTACACCGTTACCGACTCTCTACCTTACAAATGCAATTAATCGGATCTCGGAAAACACACAAGCCTAAATTACCGAAACCGAGATAACCGAACAGTTAGCAAACAACACTCCTCGACGGGTTAAGACAACGGAACGGATTCGCAGGTAATGTAATAGGTAAAGTTTAGCTGCGTAGTTGCGGAAGGCTGGTTATCGTGCACATCGCCTCTATTCTCGTTTGATGTTGTAATTAGCGGCGCAGTCTGGAAGCCTCCCCTTTCGTGAAACCTACCTCTTCGCGTTAATAGTACTGATCAGACTTGCCATATTTGCGCATACATCGATTGACGAGCCGACTACGTAGGTACCGAGCTACCGAGAGTACTTTGCAAGATAATTAGGGTTTATCGAATAAGAGAGCCGATATGGGCAAATATCTGCTCTGTGCTGTGCTTTGTAAATGTCAATTAGGATTAGGTATTAAGCTAAGAAGCCAAACGGCTGGCACTCATTCACTAAATGAAATCGGGAGCTAGGGGAAATGGATCAGTCCCAGAATTTTTTTTTTTCCAAAATTGTTTTGTATGTTCCAATATCTCTTAAAGCGAACTAAGCAATAACAAACGGTGTAAAGTATTGATAGCTAATTATCATTACTAGAGAAAAATAAAACGGAAGCAATATACTGTAAAATTTAAAATTAAATGTCTATAAACGAATGCGCATTGCATAAAGTGTTTAAGGGTTTTACAAAAAATAGAAAGAACAGATTAGAATATAAAGATCTTTACGATCGTTTTTGTAGACTTCCTGATTTTCGCGAAAAAACAAATCTCCAGCTGGCAAATTGTGCTTTCTGTACAATTTTTCTTTGGACAATGAAAACAACCTAGCTAATCAAACTTTCGCATGTATTTGAACAAACATGTAAGCAGTGTAATGTGATTTTTCGTTTGACAAAAATTGCAAAATAACAAAATGAACACTCGTGCCGTGAATTGCTTCCGTGCAGAAATTTCCAATTGGCGGGCATGATAGCGTTCATAATTTTTGTCTGAAACACAAATATAAAGTTTTTTATTACTTGTGATACTTTTTGTTAACGATGAACCTGGAAAATCCCCCAAAAAACAATAAGGATTATAATTTCCCTTGTTGTATAGGCGAAAATCGATATTTAACAGCGATTTGTACGTTATCAGCGCTATTACAACAGTAGAAATAATTTTTAAATGATAATTCAGGTTCATATAGAATAGTTTTCGATAAGCTGCAAAATAAGCTTTTAATCACATCGATATGTTGAACAATGTTTCTCCAATTCTGCCCGCCAGTTTCGAAAATGTGGTTTCGAGATAACGCACTTTGAAGTTTTCGAGGGAACATAATTTAAATTTCCAAAACTTACAGCAATAAATAATAAATCAGCTACTCCTGGCCCATACAGCAATCCTTCAGCTTTCTCAGAAAACTTGTTTCGCTGCGTTTGTTCCGCCCTACGAGCAGTTTGAGCGTCCTTCGTACTATCGCTTTGACGCTGTTCCACGTATGTGATTCGGCAAATATCTTGCACTACGGCCCAATCGTCAAGTTGAGCGACTGCATCATAGTCAAAACTGCTGTGTAGTCTTCATTGAAAACGCTTGCGGTTAAATAGCCAGCGATTTCAACAATTTTCGAACCAGAATGCAAATGTTTTGGAGCTATACGCTACACTGTAGCATTGAAAGCTTCATTCGCATTTTGCGTATGTCCGCCCAAACATCGACTCAAACGATCGTGCTTAGAAAGATCTTCAGATATTGGTAGGGTGTGTTTTTCCACGTATGGTCTGATCACACATGGTCGATGGGTGAAAATTGCAAGTTTTCCAGTAGCTTCGGCTTTGCGCCGCCGACACCAACTGTCAGTGCCTACAGGATAATTCTCGTGTTTTGGCTTCTTATTGGTAGAACAAAAATGATACAGTATTGCCATAATTGCTTTTTCATTCCCTCTACAGAGTTGGCGTTCCTTCTTAGCGCTAATCCATAGTAAGTTGTCAGTTTCGTTTTGAGCACATCCGTCAATCTTCCTCTTTCACCGAGTTTTTCTTTTTCTTTGTATTTCTTAGCCGCGTGTCCATTCGCGACGTGACCCACGCACTCGCTTTTGGCAACAGGACTTGCAAACATTTCATTTATGGAATCCACCTCCATTTTACCCGCTGAACCTTCAAGATTGGAAGTGCACTTTTTTTATGCTGTTCATACAATTCAGTATACTCAGTCTTTTTTTTATTCCCAATGAAAACGTTGGCAACGGCTTTTGGGACAGGAAAGGTGCTGCTTGTCGATTTCCTGGAATGTGGATCAACACAAAACTCTGCAAGGTTTTATGGTATTGTATTTTGTGTATTAAAAAATTAGAGAAGAGCAGTCCGAAATAAGCGTCGGGGAGTTGGGAGGTTTTGTTCTTTCACGACAATGAACGCCAATACTCGGCCAATCAAACTCGGGAGCTCTTGGATGGTTTTGGTTAGGAAGTGTTCCATTATCCTCTGTATAATATATAACAATGGTATCAAAACAATGGTGCATCGCTACGATAAGTGGCCCAATTTGAACGGGAATTATGTTGAAAAGTAGCTTAAGAGTTAGGCTATCATATGAATATAATAGAAAACTTTGTTTTTGTTCCAAAACGTAAGTTAGTTTCTGGATAGTCCTCGTACCTTGGCGTATGTTGCCGATCCTGTTTTTCTTATTTTCTTTAACGTTTTCTACACTTCGTAAAATCTTTGGAAATAAATTATTACTTATGTCTTCCGAGGTCTCGCGATTACACTCTTATATACTGCTGTTTTTGCTAACCTACATACATACAAGAATGGCGGGTGGTCATTTTCTCAGAAGGGAATATCAACGCTTTTGAATCAACCGGAAAAAGAGTTGAAGAGGGTATGCGTAAATACACAGATAATACATATATAACTAAACTTCGACTCAGGATACAGTTGCAAATAAATTCCGTATAAGAAGCAACTTAATCGCAAGAAAATCGGCTTAAAGGTCCACAAAAAAGCGCCATTAAACGAAAACGAATTAGTTAATAAATTCCCGACTCGTAATATCGAGATTATCCTTTAATAGCTTCCGTTTATAGTGTTTATACAGCTCTGGACGGTAAAAAAACAAAATAAGAAAAAGAAACGAGGCGCACTAAACCCGACCAGAAATAATCGCATAATTATACCAGATTACTTTGGAAAGAGGATTCACGCTTCAAGTGCAGCACGGTAAAATTACACCGATCAATAAAATTAATGGGAACTTAGCAGGAGCGAGATATCGGTATTTATACAAAGAGACATAATTTTTACCTATTAAGTCCACTTTTACGTATTAGGTACCCTACGTGTGTTGCTCCTTTTACAACGTAATGCAGCACTTAGGACAATAATGACTTGACAATTTTGCTACGGCGGTTAATAGTTCTACATTAAGTGTGCTCACAATTATTGAATTATTTCCTACGAAGCACTTACAGTTTCGACATGCTTCAATTGGAAATTTTATTACAGAAGTATAATAATTTGAAAAAGCTTTAGTATGTAAATTGCTTCGCCTAAATTGATTCCAGATTGATAAAAATAGAAATAATGGGGAACAGAATCATTATTAGAATGAAGGTAGATTTATATAGAAGTGCAACACGAACTGCTTTGCAGCAATCTAATCAGATATGAGAGAAGTAAGAATATTTATGGTTTGGAACTCAATTGAAATCGTTCCTACACTTATCAAACGGATTTGGACCATCGAGGACGCACTTCGACAACTAACAATAAGTTGCAATTCTCGGCAGAGAAATCACAAAGAAATGAAAAACTCACTCCTAATCTGTTGAGAGTAACGAGATGATTGTAGGTGTTGAGTTGACCAAAGTGCCTGAGGGACGCCCGGTTTGCATGGTGTTTTGTGTGTGAAAGCAGTCTCAGTGACAAATGAGCTTTTTATATACGTGTTTCCAAAATTATTCTTTGAATATGGTCGAATTTCTAATATTTTAATTTTTAAAAGTATAAAATTCTTAAAAATTTTCATATTTCCTTTACCTTTTCATTTAGCTTTTGGATTTTTACGTTTGATGCAGTCATATCAGTAAATATTTACCCTACACTCTGCTACCATAACTCTTACGTACTTGTACACTTATGTGTATCTAGTTATTAATAAATTATGCTTTATGCTCTTACATCAAAGACGAGCAATCTTTAATAAAAATTCGACATATTTATTATTTCTGGTGCCATCGTAAAGTATTTTCACAGGAAAAAAAGTATTATAAATAATATGCAAAAGGTGAAGTGTTTGTTGACTTTATTAAATATCAAAGACGTTCTCCTCTTAATAGAAAACATCTATACTTGGTATTTTATCTATCAAAAAGGTACCTACCCATCATTATTATAATATCTACTGTCCAAAATCCCTCCCCTAAACCTACAACTGCCTAATTAAAAGAAAATTAGGATTAGGCCAGCACAGTAGACAAGATCAGTAGCCGCGTCGTTCATAAAGATGTCATTTTTATATACACTTTTCAGACGTAATGTTAAACCTCACGGCGCAGTATAAAAACAACAATGGAAAGTGTCTACTTTCGTGTCGTTATCTCGAGAATAATGAAACAACAGGTATATGCTATACACTGCGCGAGATGTTTATGAGATAATATTTTAGTCGGTCTTAACGCGAGTAAAGCGCATACCTACTCAACTAAGTAGATTAAGATATTTATTGCCTTGTTAAAAATGTATATTTTTTACCGAAAGACGTTTTAATTTCGGTTCGAACGCACACAGAATGGAGTTGCGTCCTAAAGCAAGTCGTTACTCTCCCAGATTAAGGAATGTAGGTACATATTTCGTACCTCCAGAAACAACTGAGGTCGTATAGAAGATATTTTTTTTTGAGATCATAAGAAGGTGGAAAGTTTAGGGCGATGTGGAGGATAGGGTATAGCATAAGCTGATTTGGCAGCTAACAATAAGTAGTTGCGAATTTCACTAATAAACTGCTTTAGTTCAAATTTTTACGTGTGTTTGTGTATTCATAATGTCAAACTTGTATTGTCATTGTTTTTAAACAAGATACTTCCAATAAGGTATTAAACCGACTCAAATACTAGAAAAGCTAACAACATAAATTTCTTTTTCCCAGACTAATAAGATCGTTAAAATGATGAATTTTATAAGATAATGAAGTCGATGGTATAATCTGGCGCTTACAGTTGATTAATCTGATCGGAGATATGTAATCCTCGCCTAAACCATTTTTTAATATTTTTTAACACAAACAGGATTTTCGCCACGACGTTGAACATTCTTTGATCTGTTCTGGCTCAATCTGTTTACGACAAGACAAAATTATAAATCCGCTTGTTTCTTTAACCTTTTCTGTAATAATAATTGTAAGAATTACAAATTATCCAAGATTTGAAAGATTCGCCTTCTGGCTCATAAACATTTAAGAAAACGCGAATCATCGTTCCATGAACAATACGCGTGTAAGGTTGTGTTAAATTTAAACTCAAAATAAATTCTTTTTATTCCGGGATAACCCACATTTATCACGAAATATAAAAATCCTCTCTGTTAATAGTAACATCGTAATTCATACTTCTTCATTTCCATATTTAACAATACGAAAATATCACAGTTATGGATATTTTTGTCCTTTCTTGAAATTTCTTCAAATACAGTACATGGATATTCCAAAAATAGTACCGTAAATATGTCAGTGCTGAGTCGTAATGTTCCAATTATTACTAAATATACGATTATAATTTGGATATAGTTGAAATGCGTGCTGGATCGCTGCCAATGTTTACTGATACGTCCGAAATATTACAATAACAGTGATTAAATGTGTGTGTGTATATATATATATCGCTTTACGACAGTTTATCTCAGAAGTAATCGCGTAGTGTGAATTATGTATCATTTTAACTAGAATATGTGATCTACAAAATGAAATATTAGGTTTCCTCTTGTATTTTCTGAGCGGATCTACCTCTATCTCGTTACAATATCCACTAATGCGGTGACGGAATTCAAGAACACGCACAATTTACTACCATCACCAGTAATATAACCTTTCCACCGACATGAAGACATGGACTTCAAGAATGCAAAAGTATCAGGAGATGACAAAAGACCACGAGTTGGGAGACTGTGCAAATGAAGGAAACGATTATCGCCTCGGCCAAATCTAGAAAGCATAAGTATAACAAGCCGTCGTACGCAATGAAACGGAAAACTAAACGCTCCAGTTAGTTGTCCAGACGTAAATATAGAACTGACTTGGCTATAGAAAGTAACTTTCAATATGCCCAAAGAAACTGGCAGTAGGGATAAGGAAACGCCGATATCAAATGGTGCCATACAGCAGAAATCAAAGAAGGAATTGTTACCATCGGTCGTAAAACCTTACAAAGATACATAACCAACCTCTAGGGGGAGAAAGTTAACCGATCTACAAGAAAACTATGTTTTCTGCGAGTCGAGAAGAGCAAATTGTTATCGAGTTTGACATTTCTACGACGATGCAGATGTGAGTCCATGAGAGACTCCAACCTTCGGAAGGTAACAGAAACAGCATCAAGAATATTAAGCAGAACTGAACGAGCACTTTTGAGGTACCAAGTATTACACCAATGATACCTGCCGTGAAAGTACGAGAATAGAAGCAGTAACCTCGATAATCTGGGTCTGCACAAACTACTACTTCTTATAAAGTAAGGTGATGATCCCGGATGTCTTCCATTGCAATCTACAGTCGTTTCCCCAACCATCTACCAAGCGGGCGTCCGCGCAATAAATCTCTACTCTCAGGAACTTCAAAAGGCAATGGTTCGTACTTATGCACACAGCCAAGCAACGTTAAAGGGTACCATGCAATGCGAATGCGTCTTAAAGCAGTTACATTTGCATCGAAGACTATATAGATCTATAAGCAATCTCTGAGCCAGCTAGTCAACAACAATAAGGTAACTGCTATGTCTACCAGGACATGAAGTGATGAAGGATAATGACGTAATCAATAGCGTTGTAAGAGAAGGATCTGCGCTACCAGTTCTCGAATCCAAACTATTTAGAGTCCATATTATGAGGAAGATACGAGAATGGAAAAGAGCAAAGACATGTGTCCTACTGGACATTACATACTTGGATATTACAAGACTAAGGCAGGCAGAAAGGTCACTTTTTCCGAGCCGTGCCAAAGAGGGCCAAAAATTCCTCGAGCTACCGTAAGATGGATTTTCTTGCCACCTTCGTGAGTTTAGGTAATCATGCATCTTCTTCTTTTATAGTCGGTTGGGCTTGTTTCTTTTCACATCTTTACGAGATGGATTTGTTATCGATTGACGTCCACCGCCTTTCTCTTCGTCTTTTCATTGGCTCTTCTGGATTCCTCTTCCCTTGTAGCTCCCAATCTCTGACAATTTTAATAATACGATAGTAATAAATCTTGATTGCCCAACAGGTAATATTCATTTAGGACAACTGAAACAACTTTCTGTGTGATCATTGAATTTTCTCCCTCGATGTTTATAAGCTTGACTATGCCTGTGACTTGGCATTCTTTCCTTATTGTTTGACTTATCACCTTTTTTAATTGTACTTTCCAGACTGAATTGCTCGCAGAGTGTTTATCTGAATCGTTCCCAGTAATTGGTGTATTTGTCCTGAGTCTGCTCTCACCTCTGCGTCATACATAGGTAACGATCGTTCTAACAATTGTTGTTGCTTATTTTTACTTTGCTGCTTGAACTTACGTATGTATTATCTCAGGCTATATCTCTGAGAGACGTCGGTATCATCTTTTCTGTACTTGTCATACCTTATCTCACCAATTGCGTCCACGCAATTAAAACTCATCACTTGTTCTATTGATTTGTCATTCACTAACAGTTTACAGCGGATAAGTCCATTGGTCAACACCATTGCGTGTATACTATCTTTTTCAATAACATAACCAACGATAACATACAAATTATACAGTTAAGCTGCTTTTCAGGTTAATTATCTATTTCTAGGTTTTATTGTAGGTGACCAACCGAGCAATGGGGATAGGTGGTCAAGTATTTTAAATGGACAAGAACCAGTTTCTTTACTTTCAGAACAATGCCAACATAATATAAAAGATAAAACTTAAATTGTGAAGAGATTTTTCACGATTCTTGTATGAATGGTGTTTCAAAAAGCTTATAATATTCCTAGGAAAGTTCTTAGAAAAAAAAACAAAGAAAAGAGCAGATAATTGTTCAGGAGCAAAAACCTTTAGAGGCGCATCCAATTTCTTCGACGACTAGCCTCTAATTTTACTGAAAAATAAATTTAAATCGTAAATTCAACAATGAGAATAGAATTGCTTAGTTGAATTAGTTCAAATCATTTTTAAAGAGATTTATAAGATCTGCAATGTTTACGAAACAGCTGAAGGATCTAAAGAAGTATACAAGAGCACACCAAAAGAGAATACTTGTTGGAGTACCTAATCCAATTATGTGGCAAAATTGCACTAACAAAGAAAAAGAAGAAAAAAGCAAAAGTATTTAATATTATTTTGCTCAACTCTCCTGCATGTAAAGACTGGCTGTAACCTGCTTATTCATAGTTACAAATGGTAGTTGTGTTTGTTCTTTCTTACGTTAAGGAAATAAAATATTTTAGGTTTTTACTGAAATTTCAGTTAAAAGTTTTTAGAATATCTACAAAACTTTAACCCAAAAGGTTCAGAAATAGTGCATACATATTTGATAGAACTACCTATAAAAAAATTCAAACGACGACTCTAGAGAATACTTGCCAAATAATTACCTGGTCAAATTATGACCAACTCGACGTTATTTTACAGAGCGTTGGTATTTTGGCATCCATGCCATTATTATTACTAACCGTTTTTAAACTCCAGTTTTAAAACGGTTAATAATAAAAATGTGGTCTACATTTTACTTGTTGGAGTGCAGGGACGTGTTTTTGTTTCTGAGCAGATATTAACCATCGATGATGTCCATTAACATTTTATATAAAATTCTAGTTGCACACTTACACAAATTCATACGACGATCATTTCTACTACTATCGACCATTGAACCAAATTGCATCATTTCGTACATAATAATCCTAAACGACCAATTTATACACATTAGAGGCAAAAATGGTTTTAACTCATGTATTTTGTATTGACTAGAATTTGAATCATTGATAAAGCGAAATTATTGATAAATTTCGGATGCAAATTAAGCTTCCACTCATAGCGAAGCGAAAGCCGCCCTGCGTTCGTAGCCATTTTTCCATTATTTCCTTCATTCATGGAACGGTACGCGTATTAAGCGATTTCGTATTAATGAAACTACATAAAACACGTATAAATGCCACTCTGTATGAACACTAAATGAAACGGAACGATTAATAGCCGGATCGGTACGTTTTATCGTATTAAGAACGAATTAAAACTCGGCTACGAATTAATTCGAGATAATTACCGGCTCGAAATAGAAAACTGCTTGAGAATTTTCTGTAATAAACGAACTGGCAATAAAGTTTAAAACAAAAACCGAAACAATGCGGCCGTAACCATAAGGAGAAAGACGGAGTAAGAGTTGTAACAGATCGTAGATAATGCCGTTCGTAAACATATTCTAGAAGCTATCTGAAGTGTATCTCGAAGGAATGTCACCAGAAGCCAGGATATTCCTTATATATAAAATGCATTCACATGAAATTGGAATTAAATCGATATACATGTATCATGTCGTCGAGTTATGATGAATTACAACGAAGCTTAAAGACTACAAATTAGTTACCGTCATTATCATATATTTGCGATTAAAATTAGTTGTTTATTGGCAAGCTACGGACACTGGAATATCCATAGATTAAACGAAAATTCATATTTTATAATAATCTGATTTAAAGTGAGCTCATAACATTTTTTGCTCCTACCACACCGATTTAAATACTACGCATTTTACGCATTTCAATAACCCAAAAGCAGACTGGGCAAATATGCGGTATGATGAGTCATCTGCCCTTTGCCTTCTGTAATATAATATTACATTATGAAAAGGACAGATGACTCATCATACCGCATATTTCTCCAGTTTACTAACAAGGGAACATCCCGAAAATTGCGTAGTAAATGATAAGCGCCCCATGGATTTCAAAGAAAGCAAAATTCACGACCTATTAAGGGATATATTTATTACATCTCGAGACGACACAACAGTTGTAGTAGATAATATCATAACACTAGGATTCTTGCAAGAATATAGACCGCATTCAACAGAATTTGTCGATGACAGATATCCACTTTCACGGAAAGAAATAAAAGTTTTACAATTTGAAGAAGAATGTGTACCTGAAAGAGAAAATATTGTCTCTTTAGAAGAAAAAACGACGCTCATATGAAGCTGTAAAATATAGAATTATGAGAGTAAAGTCTTCACATCAATTATAGAGGTGTAATTAGTAAACTACTTTCACCATTCGCAAACGCATTTCGCGATTATACCGCTCGTCAGTGCGACTTTATGAGAAGTAGTTTTCATTTACAGATAAACACTACATATGCTAGTACGTTTGATGTTTGTACATATGAGAATTCAATTAAGAAATTTCCCCGATGTGTACTTAAATGCGCATTCTTGCAGCTATTTACTTTTACAGAAGTGGATAACTAAGAACACAGACTATGGAACTATCTATGGAACTTGTTAGAGCCAATTATTGCAGCGTTCTGTATTGATACTTTTAGCCTCTTGCTCCATGTCTGACGTGTAGATGGTGCCCCGCTTTCGTAGGTTTTGATACATCTCGAGCATTTTTAGACATTCGGCTTCTAGCGTTCAGTTCAACAGGTCGTTTTTCGTGAATCGGTTAAACGAAAAATTCATATTTTATAATAATATGATTTAAAGTGAGCTCGAAATAATGTTTGCTCTTACCACACCGGTTTAGATATTTGCAATTAAGTATTTCAATAACTCACAAGTAGACTGGGCAAATGCGGTATGATAGGTCATCTGTGTTTTGTTCTCTGTAATATAACATTACATTGTGAAAAGAACAGATGACTCACCATAGCGCATATTTGTCCAGTTTACTCACAAGGGAACATCCTGAAAATTGTGTTGTAAATGATAACCGCCCCATGGATTTCAACAATAAAGAAAGTAAAATTCACGACCTATTAAGGGATATATTTATTACATCTCGAGACGACACAACATTTGTGGTAGATAATGACATAACACTTTCTTCTTGGAAAAATATAGACCACATTCTACAGAATTTGTCCATGACAGATATCCACTTTAACGGAAAGAAAAAATAAGTTTTACAATTTGAAGAAGAAGGATGTGTACCTGAAGGAAAAAATATTGTCTCTTTAGAACATAAGGAAAAAGCTGCAGCTTTCTGGAAAGAAGGAAAAAACGACGTTCATATGAAGCTGTAAAACATAAAATTAAGAGACTAAAGTCCTCACATCAATTATAGAGGTGTAATTACCAAACTACTTTCACCATTCGCAGACGCGTTTCGCGATTATACCGCTCGTCAGTGCGACTTTGTGAGAAGTAGTTTTCATTTCCAGATAGGCACTACATATGCTAGTACGTTTGATGTTTGTACATACGAGAATTCAATTAAGAAATTCCCCCAATGTATATTTAAATGCCCATTTTCGCAGCTATTTCCTTCTACAGAAGTGGATAACTAAGAAAACAGACTCCTACAATAGCCGCAGCCGCGCTTTTCGGCTAACCCGCCGTGGAAAAATGTGTAATTAAAAACTACTTTCACCATTCGCTGCAGAAGTCTGCTGGAATGTGTGCAACTTAGTTGTCCACTCCTGTAGAAGTAAATAGCTGTAAAAATCCGCATTTAAGTACATATTGGGGGAATTTCCTAATTGAATTCTCATATGTACAACCGTCAATTATAGAGGTAAATAGGCTTTGGGAGCCAATGAAGAAATAGGGTTAACAAATTTCAAAGCATCTCCACATTAGTTATGGAATTTTAAAAAAGTATACAGGATAGTTTCCAGAAAAATTACCAAATTCGTTACCCGTTCATGTGGTACAGACACGGCAGAGAGTTAAATCGTATTTTGTCAGATTTCATACAAGAACTAAAACTCTATATTGCGAAAGTAGGGCCTACTAACATATTTAACCCCTCATGAAAGTGGATTCAATCTAGAATTACATTCTGGTAGCACGTTAGCTCTACAATGATCGAAAGCAGTTGAAAGTATTGTAGAGTCTATATTTGCGACAATCCACAGCTGTACCATACTTCCCACAATATCCGAGTCTTGACGCTTGTTATCACCGCTATTTATGGTTTTAAAAGAACAAAGTGGTACATTTAAACCACGAGTGGCCACATCAATATACGAAGCAGCAGCAAATACCTATGTAACTTGTTACGGCTAATTGTTACAGCGTTCTGTACTGTTACTTTTAGCCTGTCGCTCCACGTCTGACGTATAGATGATGCCCCGCTTTCGTCGTGTTGATACATCTCGCGCCTTTTCAGATATTCGGCATCTGCCGTTCGGTTGAACAGGTCGTTTTTCGTGAATCGGTTATTCCGTTTTCGCTTTGAAGTCTGGCTAGGCGAGGATATACACGGGAATTCGACTCTACGAAGTTAATAGTATCGTTGTGTGAATCTGAGAGTTCGCTTCCCTAATTCTGGTGTTAAAACTATCCGCCGTTGTACGTTTGCTTTTCCCTCTATTGGAGGTGAGTTTTCCTTTTCGCTAATCACGATGCTACTATTTTCGCTTTCACGTTGTTGTAGGGTACTATTATAGAGCTAGTATAGTGCGAATTGAGCTAAGATTATTTGAGACATCTAAGAATTAACGTAGAAGTTGATTTCCCGACATTTTTACGCTGAGTGCGAGAAAACCCGCCATCTTTAACTGCTTCCGTCCCGAAACCGATTACCACGCCGTACTAAAGTTCACAACCGCTTTATATTTATTTTTGACTCGTTGAGTTTTGGGAAAAATTTCCTAGAACTTTTTAGTTAATTTAGAGTTAATAAATCGGAGAGTAGTGTTCGAGTAAAAAGGGGTTTTCTTACTTATGAAACATTCAGTTCTGTTAGTATTTTAAGGGGGTGGGGAATTCCAACGGTTACCGAGAGTATTGTAAGCATTAGGTAAGAAGCTAACTTAATTGAATTTAAATTAATCGATACACCCCAAGTAACAAATAAGGTGCTGTTATGTTATGTTATTTGTAAATATAGTTTTTAAGTAATTTTGCTGGTCGCATCACGACCGACTAAAAGATCCAGAACGTAGACGGTTCGGAAAACCTCGTTTCACTTACTAAAGAAGCTAGAGGGTCCCTCTGACTCCAGACACTTAGATGAGATCCAGTTCTATAATTGGAGAATGGCGCCTTGTTACTAAATTGTTCTTCTTTCCATTGGGCTAGCACAGTCTAGATCTCCATCTTTGTCACCAACTAAATGGGTTATTCGACCTGTAACGACGAACTTCCGTATCGGTCACATTCCCGATTTTTCTCGTAATAGTGTCATTTTCTACCAAGAGTTTTGAAACCAGTAACAAACTGCTTCATCGTTTGGTAATCTAACAACAGCATTATTTATGTAATAGTTCCAAAGTATATCTTCCAAATACTGGATCTCTATTTTATTGCTAGATTTCCTTGTCATTCTCAGTAAACTGGTGAATTTTGATTCTAAAGACCATCTTGCAATAAACGCTCTATTGTGTAGAAAGTTTTCTATAGAGAAAGGCAAATGTATTCGCCAAACTCTACCTAACCCAATTGGGAAACAAGTACATTGGGCGGTTTATCCACCAAATAACCACTATCCATACACCATCGATCACTATCTGCAATAAGAATTGTACATAAAAACTACTTTCTTGTTTCAAGATAAGCAGCTTACACGCTGCTGATTAACTGCAAACGGAACGAAACTAGCGTCATGGTCACTGTTTTTTGTTTTGTACGAGTACGTACAAAGATAAAGAAAGAAAATATTATAGTATTGGGAGATCTCAATGGCAGAGTAGGAAATCTGAATGAAGGAATCGATGATATTATGGGAAAAGAGGGAGAACAAACAAAAAATAACAATGGAAGCAGAATAATAGAAATTTGTATTGAAAACAATCTAGTCATAGAAAACTCGAAGTTCAGACACAAGGACATTCACAAGTTCACGCGAGTCGAAGAAAGCAGGAGAGAAAAATCAATTATAGACTATTTCTTAGTAAGCAAACACAAAGAGGAAATGATACAAGATATTAAAGTAACACGCAGTGCAGAAATAGGAAGTGACCACTACTTGGTAAAAATGGATATGAGAGGGAAAGAGAAAAGAGAGGACAAAAGAAGAACGAGGATACAAGAAAAATTAAGAGTTACAAATTGAAAGAAAGAAAATATTATGAAAAATACCAACAAATATTAGCTAAAAGATTTGATGACCCGGAAGGAAGCGGAATTGAAGGAAAGTGGAATCATTTCAAAAACAGCTTATTGGAAGCAGCAAAGGAGAGCTGTGGAGTTAAAAAAATATCAAACAAGACCGGAAAAAGAACAGAGTGGAGGACCACTGAAATAACACATATTGTAAAAGAGAAGAAAGCCAGTTGGAAAAGATATCTTGAAACAAGAAACCTGGACGATTTGGAAGAATATAAGGAGAAACGCAGAAAGGTCAAAAATGAAATTAAGAAAGCGAAAGAGAGGTCTTGGATAAAATTTGGAGAGAAAATGACTAATAATTATAGAGAAAATCAAAAATTATTCTATGGAACGCTCAAACAATTACGACAGAAAAGAGAATATAACATGGTAAACATAAAAGATAAGTATGGTCGTATAATTACAGAGGAAGACCAGAGGAAAGATGGCGGCAACACTTCCAAGAGCTGACAGAAACTAATGTCGAGACAAGGGAAAAAGAAGAGGAGACAGAGGAAATACAAAATATAGAGCCAATTCAAGAAGAAGAAATAATGGAGTTCGTAAGGAAGCTGAAAATAGGAAAGGCTCCAGGAAGAGACAACATAACACCAGAAATGATCAAATATATGGGAGAAAAAGGGATAAGACAAATAACCAAGCTAATGAATACGATTATACAAGAAGGTAAAATACCGAAGGAGTGGAACTCAGGAATAATATTGCCCATTTATAAGAAGGGGGACAAGAGGGATTGCAATAACTACAGGGCAATTACACTAACAAGCGTCCCAGGTAGAATATTAGCGAGTATTATAGAAAAAGAATGAGAAAAATAACTGAGGAGAGCATAGAAGACACTCAATGTGGATTTAGAAAAGAAAGAAGTACACAAGATTTAATATTTGTGATAAGACAAGCAAGTGAAAAGATAATTAACCAGAAAAAACAAATACATATATGTTTTATAGACTTAGAAAAAGCTTTCGACCGGATAAGAAGGGAAGACATATGGAATGTCCTAGAAAAGAGAAATATAGACAAACGAACAATAGAGTTAATAAAAGCGATGTATAGGAATAACACAAATATAGTAAGAACCAACAACGAAGAATCTAAAGAGTTTACAACAAAGATTGGGGTAAAGCAGGGTTGTGCGCTTAGTCCACTGCTGTTTTCTATGGTACTAGATGAGGCCATAAAAAGTGCTAAAAAACAAATGAAACCACTAAAAATGGATCACTGGAAAATGAAGGAGACTAACTTGTGTGAACTGATGTTTGCGGATGATATGGCAATTCTGGCTGAATCAGAAGAAGCGCTACAAAGGAACCTTGAAATCCTAAATAAGGAAATAAAGAATATAAACATCGAAAAGACCAAATCAATGATAATAGCAGGAGAACGGAAAAGACATAACATCAAAATCGAAGGGAGGACAATAGAACAGGTGAATAACTACAAATATTTAGGAACAATAATTCAATGGGACGGAAAAATGGAACAAGAAATTAATGAAAGAATGAAAAAAGCGGCAAGAATGTTTTATATGATGAGAACAACGTTTCTGGGGAAAAAGGAAGTGCCAAAACGGATTAAAACGGAAATTGTGAAAAAGTGATAAGACCAACAATAACATATAGTAGTGAGTCCTGGACAAGGTCAGAAAGGGTAAAATCGCGGGTGAACGCCATGGATATGAGATTCCTAAGACGAATAGAAAACAAGACCAAGAAAGACAAGATAAGAAACGAGAATTACTGGCAAAACCTAGGAATAAAACCCATATGGAGAATAATGGAGGAGAGTCAGCTGAGATGGTTCGGCCATGTGTGTCGTATGAGTGATGATAGACTGACAAAGAGAGTGTATGAGACACGAGTGATAGGAAAAACAAAAGAGGAAGGCCAAGAAGAATGACGATATCAGGAGCAGCGGCGGAGAGGGGAATTGAGTGGGAGGGAATAAAGGATCAGACCGGAGACAGAAAACGGTGGAGAGAACTATATGGAAAATAGGAAACTTGACCCCATCCAAGCCTTACACCGAAAGGTAGATAGGAATATGATTAAGAAGAAGAAGAAGAAGACGTACAAAGATTTTTAGCGTCTTTGTACATTGTACAAAGATTTTCTTATCTTTGTACATGTACAAAGAGGCACGTACAAAAAAAAGAACAGTGGTTATAGTTGTCGTCCATCGCGAAGCTGATGGTGAATGAAGCCAACCATTATACCTACTTTTCTACCATTTATGGCAGACTGTATATGAACGGGTTGGGAGTTATTGTTTTAAGGACTTCTTTTATACGACATTTCTCTAATTCTAAGACTGAAAATATATTTTTGTTCGAAAGTAGATTTAGGAGGTATTGTTTTGTGTGAAACGTACGTCGTAAATTTAGATGCCGGAACCGACAATTCGGAGTCCCAGTTTATCAATGAATCTCTAATTTTGTCGCACATTATGTTACAAGCTAAACATAACTTAGTATCTGCGTATAATTTTAATCTCATTCTATCTTTCCCAAAACCACGTTTCGGAGAACTGAAGAGTTGTTATAGATGTACTCATTACAATCACTTTATTTATCTCTTCGAGGGCGTATTACAATATTTATCCTACAATATACGATTCGTTATCGATGTAATAACAAATAAACATTCCAATATCCACTCGCCAGCCGCTCTAGAATTCGCAGCAATTCCAATCGTCTCCGGGAATATACAGTCTCCTCTTTAATAGAACGAAGCTGGTCTGTAGGATGGCGGCACTCAGTCTGCTAGGAATGCGAGCCGACCGCGAGGCGGGCAAGAACAGAGCAGCGCAGCGAACAGGGAAAAATAAGAAAGGCGAAAAAAGCGTTGAAACTGGTTGTGTTGCGAAACAGAAAATCGTTTTGTGATCCTTCTCTTATTGTTGTTTCTGGTGCCGTATTCCTGTGACCGGCGGCGGTGAAGCGCGGAAAAAGAAAATAAATAGCAAATTGAACGAAGGGAAACAGGAGACGAAACGCCGGAGCATACTTTTGATACCATTCGCCGCTATTCGCGTGTTTGTCCGTTTTCAAATTAGATTTTAATTAATAAGTATTCGCGCGTTCGCGCGGCTAGTTTCATTAAAACTCGTTTAGGAGAAGTTACGTTCGCACGTAACGCTTCACCTGTTAACTAAAAATAAATCTTGTCCCTACTGGTAGCGACTTACCGCTCTACCTGTGTCGCTGTAATTTGTAAACTTTTAATGTATGTATGTATATTAGATGCGAATGATTTCACTGAAATTGAAAATGTAATAATGTTGTTGCAGACGAAGACTACCTATTATTTGAAACTAGATAGGATAAAGTACGCATGCAAGGAATTGCATATCAATTTCTTCATAAAAGAAATACAAATATATTGATAAGGATTGCAAGAAGCAACTACCAAAATAAATAAGAATGCCTACAAGCAAAAATGCGGGCAACAGACGATACTCAGGATATAACAAATGCCGTGTGTCCAACGATGGGGATACCCATTAGGGAAAAAGTCTTTATTATTCATTTTACGACTAAAAGACATTCTTTATAAAAAGTTCTGCTTGTTGAGAAAATGAATTGACGATAAGAACATTTTAAATCACATGTACAGGTATTAATAAATTAGAGAAGTATAAAAATGCTTCAAGGGATAAGTACCATTATTTATTACTACAAAAATGTTATAAAACAAAGTTGTTTATAAACTAACGTAAATTCTAAATACAAATTTTGAAATAAAAAATATAAATAAAATATACATTCGATTTTGAATAAAAATTTAGTTGTAAAATAACTCTAGTCCCGATGGATTCCGCATAATTTGATCGAAAGTCAAAAGAGGCTGGTGTTAATTGGTGTACGGAAATGTTCCAAAAATTCAACGGAGAAATTCTAAAATTCGTACACAACAACGTAACAGGTGACGAAACTTCGTATGAACCGAAAACTAAGTAACAATTCACTGTTTAGGTATTCCAGGATGAATTGAATCCAGCACTGTCACGAAGCACTTCCAAGGAAATTGTGGGTTTTTGTTTCTACATTTCCTTTAGAAAGTCGAAGAACAGTTAATGCTGATTGGTGTACAATACTTTGTTCGCCAGAAGACATCGACGAAATCAGGAAAAAACAGCCGAAAACGTCGCGTTATTCTGCTTCATGATAACACCATCTCTCGCATTATTTGGAGGAGAAAAACATGGGATTAATGTCTCATTGCTCATATTAACCTGATTTATCGCCTAACGATTTCCTTTTGTTCGCGAATATAAAAGGAAAATGGGTGGACAGCGATTTTTGGCGCCTCAAAAAAGCTGGGCCTTCAAAAACCATGTTTT
This sequence comes from Chrysina gloriosa, assembly GCA_038088585.1. Classification (NCBI taxonomy): domain Eukaryota; kingdom Metazoa; phylum Arthropoda; class Insecta; order Coleoptera; family Scarabaeidae; genus Chrysina; species Chrysina gloriosa. The sequence continues at coordinate 28,358,225 of CM076087.1, read as the reverse complement.
TAAATACCCACGTCAGACTGGATAAATGTTTCGAGAATTGGTTTGGAGGCAAAGATTTCGAAAAGCAATAAAAAGAATTTCTTTTCTTCCATAATTTTTATGACAAATTAAAAGGCGTTCCCGTATATGAAACTACTATTATATACACATTGGAACTACAGACTTGCTCTACTTCTAGACATAATCATCCACGAAGTTGAAACATTTATAATACCATTTAACTACCCTCGAAATACTCAGGTTAAAATTAATACTGGTACAACTAGCCAAATCAAAACAATTAGTCCTCGGTGACTTTAACTGCGTTGAGCTTGCATTTCCCAATATCCAAATTGAATTGCTGAAGAAGTTCTTGAATGCGCGCATCATCTTAAGGTCAAGTTTTCTCTTACAAGATTGCCACTCCAGAAGTTAGAATTTCGCATTTGTTGCTCTTCTTAGTTTAAAGATCACGTTAGCTCTCATTTTATGGAATCTAGTTTGGATTCCACGTTGGTGGATGAAGCCCGATTTATTACCTTCTCGGCTGTAACACATAAATAAATTCAAAACAGGGACCAGACATAATTTGCACTTTTCCGTCAGTAATTTTAGGACCCAGGAAGCACAGAATTCGTGACGACTCGATTTCTTTGTACCAATGTCGTACAAAACTGTTCTAGAAGCTTAAGAATTATTCTAAAATGGTGAAGCGACAGACTTGACGAATACTTGCACCAACTTTCTCAACAAGGGTTGTTGGCAAAACTTAAATGAACGCTCCTCTTCTCATTTTTGGTCTACAATAATAATAGTAATAATAGTATTCTTGTATAGCTTGTTAAACATAGACATAATCCGGATAGACTGAGCCTATTTGTACGAGAATCGATTAAATACACCTTAATCGTTAACTTAGGAACTGCTAATAAGAAATTTTGTACTGGTTTTAGTTTGTTTCCTGGATATTGGACAAAATTGAACAGCCATTATTTTCACTAACAAAATTTGTCTAAATCCAAAACACTGCAAAGCCTTCAGCGTAGCGGCACAAAAAACTGTAAGACACTCCCCTTAGCTGAACTCGCAAAAGGACATATCTGAATAATAGTTAAGAGTATTGTACTAGAAAAGTCTACAGAAGTGAAAGAAGAAACAAAACCACATCCTAGGCGATAGACCTGAAAGACCTGCATGCAAATATTGATCTCAAAGAATACCAATAAATTCATTAATAACAATAATAAAAGGTGGCGCTATGGGCGGGGACATATACAAATTTATTGCGGTTGTTGGAAGTGAAGGAGTTGTGGTAGCGAAGAGGTAATAGTAATAATGGTAGTAATGATAATAATAACAATAGCAGTTAGTTAGTTAGCAGTGACAAACTACGAAACTACGAAACTACTGCGAACTAAGAAAAAGATAACAATTTAACAACGACACCACGGCTCGGTCCTTACGGAACATGTAATCCTTATGGAAAAAAATAAGAGCTAAAGTATGGAAATTTGGTACAAAAAAAAATAAACTATTTATATAGGTGATCATGGAAGGTGAAAAAAGGCAAAAACGTAGTAGTCTTGCAGGCTGGTGGAGAATACATAAGTATTTGGAACGCTGGGAAATTTTGTGCACGATGAACATTAGCTGAAAGTAGGAAATGCGAAAGGAAGTAAGAAGCTGGAAAATCTAAAGACATCAATAAAACCAAAGTGGGTCCAGAAAATCTATAATAAGAAGATGTATTGTGCGAAACAAACAGATGAATAAACAAAGCGTACGTATCACAACGTATATGAAAGCAAAAGAGATCATAAATATTGTCAGTTGAAACAATGCTTAATTCGTTTCTGCAAAGATCTGAGGGAGGTAAAAAATGGGATAATATCTAAAGATACAGGAGAATCTAAGCAGTATGAAGGTTGGAGACGGGAGAGTGAATGCAGAGAAAATGGAAGATGTAAAGAAAATCAAAGAAGCTAAAGATCAGACCAATAGAAAACTCAGTAAATAGGACAACTTTCTGGTAAGAGACATAATGCAGTTATAGTAGGAATGAAATAAGAGCTCACGAAACACAACATTTTAACCTTACACCATCTGAGCTCCATACAGGGTGTGTAGTGTGTAGCAGTCTTACCATCAAGAAAAAATAAATAAATGATGAAAGTTATGGTAGTCGCAATGCCATTTATCACGCTCTAGTGCTTTATTACTCTGTATCCAGAACTATTTCCTTTTAATTAATTTGCTAATAAAGGAAGCACTTACTTCTAACATAGCGATTGGTTCCTCCAACTCAGACACCTCAAGCATCCACCTGTTGTCTCGCCATCCAATAAAACGATCATTACGATGAGTTATATAAGTTTAACGCCGCAAGAATAAAACGAAAAGCTCCAGAAGGTGTAGGTAATGAAGAGAAATAAATCACGAACGGTGAACGTTGTTTTTGTCGAAGCGAAACGCAGAGAGAGAGAGAGGCGACGTTAATGAAAAATGACTTGTAACTTCAGCGGAATTAACGCGGACACCAATTAAGTATAAATATTGAAACGTGGTAAAACGAGTTATTAATTTAATTATGTGCTTACTGCGCGATTTTCTTATACAACCTGTAAACGGCCGACGAGATTTCTTTTACGTACCTTCCGGAGAATGTCCACTTTTGTTCGTGCCGTATAGGAACAAATTGAGCTTCGACTTCAAGAAGTTTTTGTGCGCATAACAGCTTTAATCGTCTGAACGAGTTGCGCATGATTTATTTTTGTTTGATGTTACTTCGACAAACTAAATTGCTTAGGATCTGCTTCCAAACGGTTGGTTTTGGGGATTAGAACATCTCTATCTTCGTACATATTGTACAATTTTCAATTTCCTATTTCGGTAACGATGACATAAAGAACATTAACGAAGTTCAAGGTTGTTAATTGTTACCGGAAAGCGTCAGCAACATGTTGCTCCTCTCAATAATAGTTCCTCGATTGGAGCAAGAAAAAAACAACAAAACGGACTGCAAAAACGTTTTATTCCTATTTCTCTTAATGAACTGTCTATCTTGATGGTACAGCTATTAATATTTTGATGGCTGCATGATGTAATATTCCATTCGATTTAATAATGCTGACATCACGACAGACATCTGTTTGCGAAGGTCACAAGAAACAATTTAATTCGTTAGGGTAATGATAGCGAAACGATTGTGTCGGCTTATTTTTGCCTTACGCGAGAAAACGTTGCAAACCGATCGTTTCAAACGTACGAGAAGTACATTACTTCTGCGTATATCATAGAATGGAAATGAGAAACGGACGTCAACTTCAAATTATTAATGTGTTCGTACGTCTAGTTTGTATGTAATGTCCACTAAATAAACCTATGCCTATAGGTGGAAGTACGTGTACTCATATTGAAAGTGATTTTCTCCCTAGTTTATCTGAATATCATATATATAAAAATTGAAAAATTTTAAACCGCAATAGTAGGAAACAAAAACTGGACACAAAGGATAACCCCAAACTTAACAAACTTTAAAACGGGAGGAAAACAAAATCATGCTTTGTAATAACTAGTATTGTATTGCTGGAATGTGATTTTGGAATTTGCATTGTGACTCTTACGACTTCTATGATGGGAAGATAGGATTCAACAGCACCTCTTCGAACTAATAGTCTCGTCGGTAAAATCCTGAGCCTGTTCAAATGTAATATATGTATTAGTTTGCAAAGTCAAAAAGAAACCATGGGAATTCTTATCCGATTTTTGCTAGAACTGATAGAAACTCTGGATCTCCTCCGGTTATGGTATCCCAGGAGATACGGTCCGCTCTGGTAATAGAGCCACTATCAACAGAGCCGCCTCCCCTCATTCTCACCCGCTAGCCCCCCTCCTCTCCACTACTGACTCATCGCGGGTTTCATATTGGTCTCTATCAATAAGGCCGCACGCTAGGTCAATAAAATAGGGCATAATTTCGCTGCTTCAAATTCAATTTAGCGCAAAGTGAATTTCTACGGCGTAGGTGCGCGTCAGTAGTGAGGGTGCCCAAGTTCCACGAAAAATACTCTCCTCACCGCCCATAGCCGGCCCTATTATCAGAGCGGAATGTATTTTGCCTACCTACATTTAAAAATTAAGTTAACACAGCTTTTTACTTGTTTCAAAAGTACTAAATGATGCCATAATCGTCATTTCAAAATTTGTTATTTCATTTCAATAGAGAAACTACCGCCACCTCAACACGTTTGATATTTTCTTGTGCTTTCATTTAGTACTCTTCAAACAATTAAAAATCTGTCTTAACATTTTTTACTATCTGCAATGGTTTTCGAGATATTTGCACAAATCTCAAAGGTAGTATTTTGATTAGAGTGGTCTACACTCCACAAATCGGGGGATTCCGCCGATAAGAATAAGTGCAATAATCTTAGATTGGATACCTCACAAAATCTGAATTTCCTTAAGGAGTCCGGATTGCCGGTGTTCCCTTGTAAATGTAATGTCAATTGACAAATTTTAAAAATAAGTTTCGAGCAGTTAAAGTTGGTAGTGCATGACGATTGCAAGAGGATTTTATTTATTTATTTAATTAAGAAGCCCAATATACATATAGCTGTACTATACATACATACATACATACTTCCACAAATATCTGATTCATTCACATTGTTATTCTAATTGTTCGTTTGTAGTGTTTGGCTAATCTTCCTTCTCTATGAAGTTTTATCTTGTCCCCATCATTGAGCCTCTTTGCAGTGGATTCCTTGCTTGTGTTTCTTCCTGGTATGCTTGTATCGCAAAATTTCCTTTGCCGGTATTTAATTTTTAATTCTGTGAATATGCCCCAAGTCAACCCAGTAATCATTCTTCTATAATTTTGTCTGTTGGTTTTAGTTTGAATTACCTAGTATTTCTGTGTTTCCTATCCTGCTACTTCTTGTGATCCCCTGTATTTTCTTTAAAAATCGCCCTTCGGTGGCTAAAATTCTGGTTCAATTGCGTTTTATTAACGCCCAGATTGGCCACCGTATACTGTCGCAGGTCTTCTGTCTTTTCGGTATACTTGGATCTTTATTTGTCTAGGTATCTTCTTTTGCTCAAAAATTAATTAATGAGTTATATACACCCTCTGTCCCAAAAGTAACCGCAATGCGTCTATAAATCAGAAACCAGTGGCGTCATCTCTTGATAGTTGATTGATTATTGTAGTGGGACTCTTCCTTACCAACCTGACAAATTTTCATGACATTTGGTGCATAGTCAGCTGATACATCACGCATCCTGTGAGAGTGTTTTTCGTAAACGGTCAGAAAATGAGTCACGAACAACGAGTCAATATTAAGTTTTGTTTTAAACTTGGAAAAACTGCAACCGAGACGTATGAAATGCTGCAAATTGTTTATGGCGACGATTGTTTGTCGAAGAGGCAAGTGTTCGAGTGGCATCGACGATTTCGTAAAGGCAGAGAAGATGTTAACGATGACGAAAGAGCCGGTCGTCCTTCGACAACTTTGGCCGAGGCAAATGTGGAAAAAGTGCGCGAATTTGTGAAAATTTCGAAGAAATCGTCAGTGAGATTTATGGAAATGGAGCTTGGCATCCCTAAAACAACTATTCAGCGCATTTTGACTGAAACCCTTGGTTTGAAGAAAGTCAATTCGAAGTTTGTTCCGCACAAATTGACCGACGACCAAAAAACGCTTCGAATCGAACACTCCAAAGACATTATTGCACGAGCCCGTGCAGATGAAAACTTCTTGAAAACGATTGTGACTGGTGACGAGACGTGGTGCTTTCAATACGAACCAGAAAGCAAACGTCAAAGCGCAGAGTGGAGGTCACCAGAAGAAGGAAATCCGAAAAAATCACGAATGGAGAAGTCGAAAATCAAGTCAATGCTGATTTCATTCTACGATTCGAAGGGAATTATCCATAAGGAGTTCGTTCCATACGGCTCAACGGTTAATGGTGCATATTACCTCGATGTTATGAGGCGTTTGCTGGGTCGCATTCGTCGTGTTCGGCCCGAATATCGCGAGCCAGGCAGCTGGAGATTACTGCACGATAACGCACCGTGTCATCGAGCAACGATTGTCACCGATTTTTTGGCGAAAAATGAAATATATTCGATACAGCACCCACCGTATTCGCCTGATCTGTCCCCATGCGATTATTTCCTGTTCCCTCGTCTTCATTTGAAGCAGAAAGGAGTTCGTTATGCATCCGTAGACGCCATTCAAAGATCGACGACCGGCATCCTAAAGGCCATCCCAGAGATCGACATGAAAGTCGTTTGAAGCACTCGTTGACCGTGCAAATCGATGTATTGTAGCACATGGAGAATATTTCGAATAAATACAATGATTTTTGTGGATATAACATACATAGCGTGCTTTATTTCGAACTATTGCGGTTACTTTTGGGACAGAGGGTGTAGTGCCCCTGTTTTCTAATTTTCTTGTTTATTTTTTGTCTACTCCATCATTCTGCTCCGTAGCACGAAAATTGGCTTATGCCAAAAGATTAGTCATCAAGGCAATTAACAGAAGAAAAGGAAGAAGGGTAGATACATAGGTGAGATAGCCTTAGGTTTGGTAAAATTTAAAAAGCCTAAGACTGAAGCTATGGATAAAGAGGAATTGAAAAGATAAAATTCGGAAAATACAAAAATAAGGACAGTGCACTACTAGAGTTTAAGGTTTAAAGTTTAAGGTTAAGGTCAGGGTTAAGTTTTAAGCCTAAAGAACAAGATGAAAGACCTTAAAAATCAAAGGAGTTCAAGCCTATTAAAACACTACTAACGGAGCAACACTTTTAAGAGAAAAGAGGCACGCAGCGTATACAGAACAAGCTGAACCGAAGTTTACTGTAAAGACTTTTTCCCTCGTGATTTTTCCACTGAAGATGGAAACTTAGTCTTATGAAGTTGGAAGCAGTCAGATTGGTGTCGGAAAATAGAAAAACCATCGTACATGATAACTACTATCCTCGTATCTGTTCCTATTTAAATTGTCATTACAATAAGTTCCAACCGGCTTTAAAACTTCAGTCTCCAAATGAAGAGTCTCTAAATATACCATGTGTATTTCATTAAATATATAACCTTTCAGGAAAAGTCTGCGGATCTAAACAACGAAGGATGCAATTAATAATAATAATAAATGGCTTTATTGTGCGATCATTGTTTACATAAAGGGGAAAAAAATAAATAAATATGTATACATAAGGAGGACAAAGAAAAATTATATATATATATATATATATGCTGATGCACAACCGCGGGGCGAGGCCCAGTTACATGTACTACATGTACCTGCTCTTACCTAACCCCGAGTAACAGTAACACACTCAATGAAAATTATGATTTTGTAATATGATATAATGGACTAATAAAATAATATAGTGAAATAATAAGTAAATGCCTAAACTCTAAGTACCTAAAAACTAAAAACTAATTTATGCGACTGCTTGAGGATATCTAAATAAATTAGAATATCGAATGCGTAAATTATCTCACAGACGATTTGAATAGACAAAGAACCTAGCCGAAATCCCAAACATTCTAGAAATAATACAGCAGCTTTTAAAATCTGTGACGCTGCAGAAATTGAAATATTTAGATCTCAACGTAAACGGATTTCTAAAAGTATAGCAGACATAACTTAATCCAGGTGAATCGTATGCTTACTACGATATAACAATAATTTCCAATTTGTTTGATTTTTGCGCCCACATCACCTTCGATTTAAACTGCATCCAGAACTACATACATACGTCGATAGTATTTGCGTCACATTCGTCGATTTCAATAAAATTTTAAAGCCTCTCCTAACTACAAATCTGAATATACCAATCTAATAAATACACAAACACTTTACGAATGCTTTTACAACTCTACGATTATTTGCATATTACGCTAATCGGTCCATTATGCTTAAAACCGCTCTTCAACGTTCATCGCATAATCTCGTCGACGGACGTTTATTTAACTGTTGTTTTACGGTCGGCGCAGCATTTACGTTTGGAATTGTCGAAATATTTTTTAAACTGTTTAATTATATAGTTGCCTCGTTCAGTGGTGAACTCTCCTAACACGTTTCCGCGCGTACATTACGAAATTAAAAGCCGGCTACAATCAACTTTGTTCCCATAAAAGGAGGTAATTTAATAGCGCAATTTGATGCTAGTGGTACTGGGCCAACGCTTAATAAGGTTGAGAAAGTCTTGTCCTGTTCAATTGTTAGATATATACGTATGTATGTGTGGTTTACCATTTTAGTTCAAGTTAGAAATATTGTTTGATAAATATACTTTTCTCATATATAGTTGTCCCCGAACTGACTTCACTTTATTCGATCGTATATTCGATCAATATTTTTTAATTTCGTTTTAACGTTTTGAGAAATCGCCCTGCGTGGTCTGAAAAGAATTCCAAGCACGTTTTTACTTTTTAAAAATCAAAGCCGTCATGACAATTGAGAAAAGGACATTTTATGTTGAACTAAAATGGCATTTTGATCAATAATATAACAAAATCCTATGGATATTGTTCAAAATATGAAATTACAACTCTGTACGAAACTTCACAAATGTCGGATTAATTTGATTAAATCAGTTTATTTTTTGTATTCTGGCACTATAACTGCACAAAAACAAATACTCTATGTAAGGTGTCAAAAGCAAATTAAAGTAATTTTTTTAGATGAAATACTTAATTAGAAACATACTTTGTTTTGTCTTTTTGAAGACAAGCATTCTGTGTAAGCTGTCACAGAAGAAATTTATGTAAGCTATTGCCTTTTTTTTTTTTTTTTTTTTGAATAAAGGATTTTACTAAAAACTTGCTTTAATTTTTTTTTTTTTTTTTGAAAACAAGCATTAATTCTGTTAAAAAAAAAAGAAAATAATGTACATTATCTTTTTCTTTTTTGATGACTTTTACAAAATACCTGTTTTCCTGTAGTTACGATACAAGAATACGAAAGTAATACTGATTTAGTCAAAGTGATCCAATATTTATAAAATTTTGTATAGAGTCATAATTTTGTATTTGGAACAAGTATTCTCAACAGTATTTTGCCGTATTATTGACCGAAATGGCACTTTACGTCAATAGAAAATGTTTTTCTCTCAATTGTGGTAACGGCCTTAAATTTAAGAAAGTAAAAATCTGCTTCAAATTCTTTTCAGATCAAGCCAGGTGTTATCCCGAAACGTTAAAACGAGATTCTAAAATTTTTCAACAATTATACCTATAGTGAAGTCAATCCCGGGACATACTGTATATTGTAGGTATATAGTGACGTCCAAAATTTAAAAACAAAGCAAAATTAGTTTCTTAAAGTACCAAATATATACTCGTTAGTCGCATCGCATAGAAATCTTGACATGACGATTAGGGTTAAGATTTGATAAAAGACGTCCAAGATAAGTAACTGCTAAGAATTAGAGAAAATTAAGAGCTCACAGGAAGATTTACTCAAGACCTGAATACAAACCCTTCTGGAGATGGACATTCTAAGAAGCAAGCATACAATCAATAATTTATACATTTGAAGTTTTGGTCATTGTATTTTTTCATATAAATAAAATTGTAATTTGTTACGTATTTACTCTATCAGTTGTTCTCTAGTATTGCTTTCAGAAAGAAAGATAAATAGTACGAATTTTCAACCCTTTTAAGCACCAAAATGCAAATAAACCTAAAATACAACCAAACATGCACACGTTAAATTCTCAGTAACATCGGACGGTGGTAGAAACTCACCCGAAAGTGTCAAATTTACTACCACTGTTCTACAACGCGGTAAAATCTAAGTTACAAGTTGTTAGAACAGCGTTACCACTGCAACAGACTAATTATAGAACCGAAACGACAAGTAGATTCCGCCTTATGTATTGATATACGTTGACAGGTTTTCTTATTTAAAATTTGACTCAAAGAGGATAAAGTAACAGTGGTTTGGAAAATTCTAACACCGAGGGACAGGTTGTTTACACCACGGATGATATTTCTAAGACCGAGACGGTGTGTTCTTGACAACCAAAATGTTTGTTCCTGTTTTACACCGTTTACCATGAGGAGGTGTTGAAGATGTAAACTAATATTTTGACTCCGTTGACTAGTAACTGGACTAGCAAATAGACGCGAAGGAACTACTAAAGGGAGTGAACAGTGTTCGTTTGAATCCAAAACACTTATCTGTGCAGAAACGTTCCATTTTCTTGAAACATGAATAATATTAAATTTATAATAGACATCAATCATTCATTCATCTTTACATTCAAAATCACTTGTCCTTCCAATAAATATCCATAACGTTATAAAGGAATAAACTGTATATAAACATATTCAAAACTTTTGAAGTTGTGCATTTGTCTGCTAATAAAGCAAATATCGATATTTTAAATTTAGGAAAACCGCATTCTAAAGCTACTAACTAGTTATTATTATAACTTCGTTATTATATTTACACTTGTGTACGTCAAAACACTAATCCCTCTCCTTTTAATATAAATTATCATATAACCTTACTGTCGAGACGAACATAAAACCACGTCATTTATATGCAATTTAATAAAACGTATAATACGAGCTTTTAGCGTGCACTGCATAGCTTTAGTATCGAAGAATACACATCCTAAGTTCTTTTAGTATCGCATCATACTCCGAGAACGATGGTAGCCGAGGAACGCTAATTACTCATTAAGAATATTAAATCTGCTCGGCGACCTTTTCGTGCGGTAATTTGGATTTTTATTTTTCTCGCCATACTACTTTGTACGTAGTGTGAACGCCTGAAAGCGCTATTAGTGTCTTTTTGTTGCATCCGCGCCGATACCGCTTCGTACAATAAATATTTCTTCCTCGCTCGCCTGCTATTAGTTGCAACGTTATTAAATCCCATTAGGTGGGTAATATATTAGAAGGACCAGCCATTATGTCTGTTAATTTACCGAATCTACATTCGGGCATCTGCAGAGTACGGCGAAGAAGGCGTTTGATCAAGGAAGGTGGTAGTCGTCGTGATGTGTTCGAAGTGGAATCAATAAATGGATACTCTATTAGATTTGGTTCGGGTTATCAGATTACGTTGCATCCAACTATATATGGGAACATCAGGAACGGGATTATAAAGTTACAGTTGCATGGAGTATAAAAACATTGTAACAAATGTGTAAGATATAAAATTAGTTAAATCCAGGAAAGTAATATGTACATAAGTACATATATACATATGTACTTAAAAGGGCGCAGCTGCATGGGGATTTATAAACACACCAAAAATGCTTTCACAAATTATAGCACCTAAGGCAAAGTCAAAGAAAAAGCGATTATTCATGCCAAAAATCATTAGCGAAATAACGTTCGTAATAAATATATCTAAAATACCTCTGAAAGAAGCATGCACTCCAAATATCGTACTAACAAGGAGAGGACGCCGAGTTGTCATCACGGATTTCGCTCAAATTTACAGCATATGCTGAGCTTAGTTAAAAATGAAAGTACCCGAAGTGGGAACTCCAGATGGCCAAACGTTTAGAAGATACAGATTTTTTATGCGGCCTTTGCACTATAAGAGCTATTTCTTATGTTATGTTAACATCTTCCCTAAGTAGCGCTTGGCGTAGTGGTAATAGTTCGGACTCGTATTACGTTGGTCGTAGGTTCAAATCCCCGCGCGGAGAATTTTGTTTCTAGCTGTTTCCCAATTTTTATTGTCGCAATTAAGCAAAGTGATAAATAATTTATTTGATTTATTTATTTATACGCAAAAAGCATAGATATAGGACTTCATTTTTCAATAAACGCATAATCGTGCAAAATTTGGAATGGCGAACTTTCCAGACTTGTTCAAACAGGAAAACTAGTTTCACAATTTTTCTGATAAATAATCGCATCTAGTAACCCGACCATTTTTCGTGTATCTAATTCATTCATAAAAATTGCTATCTTGAAATTTCAAAGCGTCTCTGAAAAAGTTCTGATTAAAGCAAAGAAACGCAAAATAAATTTTGCACATCAAGAAAGTAGAAAGTTAGTGCTAACAATAAAACATGGCCGGTACTATTCGGTACAATATAACAAAATTTCTATTGAAATATGCAAAATGAATTTTATTCTAAACAAAGTGAAACCAACATTACTAGCAAATTTTAAACAACCACGAAAGATCGTATATATGTAACATACACAAAAAAATAGTACATACCTTCTACAATACACTTTGAAACACTTTCAAATAACCTATCACTGCAATTGTAAGATTAGTACTACTGATTGTGAATGTGCAATCTAACAATAAGGGCTACATAAGAAGTGCCTTTGGAATGTCATTATCTGCATTTGTATCCCTATCTATGCTTTTGCTATGTATAAATAAATAAATCAAATGAATTATTTATCACTTTGCATTGCGACAATAAAAATTGGGAAAGAGCTAGAAACAAGAAAGTCTCCGCGCGAGGATTTGAACCTGCGGCCAACGTAATACGAGTACGAGCTGCTACCACTACGCCAAACGCTGCTTAGTAAAGATGTTAACATAACATAACAAATAGCTCTTTAAATACAAAGGCCGCGTAAAAATTCTGTATCTTCTAAACGTTTGGCCATCTGGAGTTCCCACTTTGGGTACTTTCATTTTTAGCTAACCTCAGCATATGCTGTAAACTTGAGCGAAATCCGTGATGACGAGTCGGCGTCCTCTCCTTATAAGAAATTCACAGCACTTAAAGATTCATTTTATGTGGTACCCCATGAAGCAGCAGGAAATCGCATTAAGCTACAAACGCATACGTATATTTGGTCCGACGCAATTTCATTAATACTTCTCCATAATATATTTGTTTAAAACAGAAAGATCTAAAGGGTTTTTCAATAAGAACTTTTTCTTTCGATAGGTTAGTATTTGGTTAAGATGACAGATACATTATTCAGCTTGTAATTATGTTTACAGTAGCAGATATATAATTTAATAAAATGAATTCAATTTCGCTCGAAAAACCGCATAAAAATATTTCAAATCCATTATGAAAATCGATCTCTAAAACCCACATTTCGTAAAATCGGAAATGTTTTCGCTCTTTATAATTAGAGCTAGCAGTTAAGAATTTAATGGAAAAATTGAGTCAAGTGGATTAGTACAAAACATAGCAACACCAAAACGTACTCGTACCGATCCTTCGCAAGAAAATGTTGCTGTTGTGGACGATAGTGTGTAGAAGAATCCACATTTATGAATTCCACGGCGTTCTCAACAATTGGGTTTGACCGCGAGCTTAACATGGTAATTATTGGACAAGGATTTGGCTCAACGCCTTTTGAAGTCCAGTTGGTGCAAGAATTAAAGTCACTAGATCGGGATCAACGTCGACAATTTGCTGATTTCATAATTGAGCAAGATGCTTGATTTTCAGACAAAATCATCTTTTCTGGCGGAGCACAGTTTCATTTGAACGGCTACGGTAATAAACATTGTCGCGTCTGGGATTCTTAAAATCCAAGAGCAGTTGTTGAACAACCATTACATTCGTCGCGTGTCACTATTTGCCGTGCTCTTTGGGCTGGTGGTGTCATTGGACCATGTTCTTTCGAAAATGAGACTGGTACTGCCATTAGGGTCAATGAGGTGTGCCATAAAGACATGATAACCAATTTTTATGACCTATTCCGGATGATATGGTTGTGGCTTCAATAGGACGGGTCAACTTGGCACACAGCTCAAGAAATAATCGATTTGTTCAAAACCAAATTTGATGGACGTTTGATTTCGCGTAGAGGTGATGTCAATTAGTCACTAAAATCATGCGATCTAATACCGTTAGATTATTTCTTCTAGGGTTATGTGAAAGACTTTATAAGGATAATCCAACAACAAATGCGGAGCACAAAGCCAAGATTGAGAGCGTAATTCGAGATTGAGCCACAATTATGGACAATTGTGATTAAAAATTTTGCCAAAAAATTGGATGTAGTCACGGTAGACATTTATTAGACATTGTCCTTGAATTCATAAATTGTAGAGTCTCTACAACATGTTTTAGCTAAAATATTCCGAGCTTTCGTCCAAAAAAGAAGAAAAAGTTCTTATTGAGAAACCGTTTATAAGAAAATAAAAGAACAAAAGGTAGGACAACTCAATTCTGTTTATTCATTTGAAATTAAAAATGAGTGTTAATAACAAAAAATCGGAACTGTACAACGGTCTTGGAAACGAAGAACGGGAAGTTCAAATTGACCAACTTGCTGAACCCTTCAATTACTTTCCTTCAGGTGTTAGTTTCGACTTATCTTCAAATACATACAAGAACTGACGCTTTTGACGTTATGTCAAACGAAACATTTGGAAATAAAAATTCTTATGGTATGGAGATTTCATATTATTTGAATTGAGGTGCTTGGTTCTCAGGTAAGTTCGAAAAAACTACCAGATTTACAATTTCTTAGGAAAATATATAGTAATGAGTAGGAACCAAATTGACGGATTAATCGTATACCACAACCATACCAAAGACAAAATTATTAGAAATTAAAGGTGAGGGCAATAATCCAATGCTGTGGAAGCGAAATGGTGGCGGAAAGGGAAAAGAAGGAAAAAAGGAGGGAAGAAAAGAAGAATAAGTATCTAACTAAGTATTTGCGATTGAAAAATTAAAAAGAAGTACAAGATTAAAGAAAAAAATCAAAAATTCGAGGAAGAGTATACACTATCTATGTCTACACTATGAATAAGTATAGTGCTGCCGACAACCTTGTCCCCAGCTTTCTGATTAGGGATTGGAGATATGTTTTAGCAAAACTGTTGAGTATTATCTGCAATCATGCATTGGTTGTCGATTTTTTCCTGATCTTTGGAAGAAAGCTAGAATTGTACGCGACCTCGCCGAAGGTGATTCCTTAAATATTGGAAACTACCGTTCGATTTCCATTATTTACAATTATGCCAAGATGTTCGAACATAACTTTAAATACTCCAATATCAAATCTTAGAATGACACTCGAAACATCACATTACATTGGATAGCGTCAGCTGTTAAGAATCACTGTAGTACGGGATCTTCGGCGTCACGGTTGATGTTTCTATGAGTTTCGGGACACACACTGAGCAAATGTGCTTATCGGTAGGTAAATCTCTTGGTTTTGCCTGTTGGTTGGACAAAGTTTTTACCAGTTCATGTATTGTCCTCAACAAATTGCATCACTACTCTATTATATGGTACCCCATATTCATGAATCAGGGGCTGTGGCTGGACCGTATGCACAGGAGGTATGCTTTAAAGAACATGTAATTGTAAAATAAACGCAAATGTTTAAAATTTAGAGAAAGAAGTATCAACACTAGTAAAACTTGGAACATATGTCAACCACAGTGAAGTCGTCCTTTCGATGAGATGTTTTGTGTTTACTTTGATGACCAGGATCGCTTCTGTGTATCTTACGGAGTTCGACGTTCTTTAAATATCATTCGACGATACATAATACAGAAGTCCCAAAATTGTAAATAAATTGAACGCATTAGTTATGACAAACGCTATATACATACATATATACACATTATCTCCATTGAGATATTGGATTCGAACCTGTCCCAACTAATATATAAAGTACATGATTCCTCTTTCCCTAGCATCAGTCAAGATCTGAGAATTGCATCTTCTTCCGTGACTCCTCCACTGATGATGATCCACTAGTCGTCGAAATATGCATTTCAAGTACTTTGATAGGAGCAAGAACTGTTTCAGTTACAATCAGGAACATCGAATTCAAATCTGGTTAATCAAAAATCTAGCACACCTATTCAATTTGTTTAGTGTCACATGATGAACTCAAATTTCTCGTACATATAAACGCTGCTGCATAATAAATTTCAAAGAAAATTCCCAGATATCTTATTACATAGTTTGTAGAAACAATATCTGGAAAATATTCCCATCACTAACGGGAAGAGCTAACCTATTCGGGGCGTAAAAGCACGTATCTTTTTGAGTATCCTAGTAACAAGAAATGATATTATAGTTCAATTAGCCAATTTCGTCAAGGAAAATGGTAAGTCTGATGTTGTTCAGAGAAGGTTTCTCATATTATGATTAGGTTTTAGACACCAAATATTAGGAGGACTTTAGTTTCTTTCGTGTGCTTTCCGGTATATGTGCATTACAACAATACTGTAGTACAGAAGTATAGGTAGAAATACAACTAATATGAGCGATTAATTGCTTGTCACTTAAGAAATATTTCTAACAGCTCTAAATAATGAAATACTTCCAAGCGATTCAATAAACCTATTCGCGATGTCACTTACAATCAATGGCCAACTGTATACCGTAATTGCTATCATTACGAGATCGTGCTTTAATTTTTCTTATTCGTCCAGCTGTACACCGTTAGCAGGCACTTGCATTTCGATTTAACAGATGAAAATTTCCACTCTCAATACGAATTAAAAACTGTTGATTGACAGGATATTAAAGATACAGTTCTTTAATACTCTGTCAATCAACAGTTTTTAATACTAGTATAATTTGATGTATAAAAGTTAATATCCCCTATTCCATATGAGCATTTACTAAAACATACCCAAGCTCTGTTTTTAACCAATACACAACTTAAGAACTCACTTTCATTACGTCTGCAAACAGTACCGTTTATATTCGGCATCCAGAATATAATATTAACTTGCCATTATTCCCTCGTGAGATATACACGCTGGCTTCGACATTCTATTTATTTACATTCCGATCTAACATCTCATTAGATCACTGTACGAACGCACTCCCAGAACAGATTGACTAGCATGTAACGAAATGCACCGACCAACACGGCGAACATCACCAGATACATATTTTCAAATAAATTTCAAACACCCGCTGTACACGCTAACCAAAATATTTACTTTCGGGTCAAAGCGATTGCAATGACTCACTAAAATCTGGAGTATGTATCTAAATACCGTTCGTTATTTAAATAATTGCACATCGGTACGCCAAAGTAAATCGAAATCATCTGCGTTTTGAGCGGTAACGAAACTTTTGGCATAAATAATGGGGTATGGTAGTAAGTACAAAAATATACTCCCTTTACGCCTAAAGATTCTTTGAGATCGTGATGAAGTTGTTGAAGACATGCGTAGTAAATAAACCCGGTTTAATTATGTACCCCAATATATTCGAAGTGTTGAGAGGTATACAGTGAAATCTCCCATAAGCGGCATCTCCTATAAGCGGACAACTCTGTTAAGCGGACAATTTTAGTGGCACCGTTTTTCCCACATGTATTTTAAATCAGACACAACCTCTATTAAGCGGAGTTTCCCTTAAACTGGAATTATATTTTTACAAGTTTAGTAAATTAGTAAATATATTGCAACTTTTTCTTCTCATATTCTATTAAGAGGACACCTCTGTTAAGCCGATAAAAATTGTGGCACCGTTGGTGTCCGCTTTTGGGAGATTTCACTGTATATATACAATATATAGATCATATAGTAAGAAACTCCATGGCAACGGAAAAGGATACGATTGAGGAAAGTACTAAACAGGAAACGGAAAATAATAAGACAAGGAAAGGGCCCAATAAAAAGGATAATCTTAAAAAGCAGGGCTTGAAAAGGGGGATCGGAAATCAAGTCGCGCTAGAAGTAATCCCAACCAGAAAGGTGCCTGAAAAACTTATACAAAACAAAAAGAGGGGACAATAAGAGGTCGAATGAAAACGGCAAAAGGAAACAAGATAACCGAAAAAGGAAAATAGTATAGTAAGAATAGGTACATGGAATATGAGAAGTGAGAATGGGAAAGAACAGGAATTAGTGATTGAAACGATTATTAATGATTACGAAAAAGAAGGGAAGCGGCATGAAGAGAATACACAAAGGATACTGGATGTTCTGGCCAGAAGTTAAAGTGGCAGAAGCAGCAAGAGATGGGGTTGGATTAGTAATAACGCTAAATAAATTGAAAGATATGATGAAAGAAAAATGTATAAATGAGAGATTGTTGAAGATAGAAACTAGGATATTGGAGGAGATGGACACTAATAATAACATACGAGCTAAATGAGGACGTTTGCAAAAAGGAAAAAGACGAATTTTGGAAAAGCCTCCAAAAGTCAATAGACAAAGGAGAAGAAAATATTAAAGTTATCGGAGACCTCAATGACAGAGTAGGAAATCAGAATGAAGGATTTGAAGAGATCCTAGGAAGAGAGGGAGGACAAAGAAAAATAACAATGGAGACAGAATAATAGAAATTTGTATTGAAAACAATCTAGTGATAGGAAATTCTAAGTTCAAACCCAAAGGCATTCAGAAGTTTACATTAGTTGAAGAAAACAGAAGAGAAATATCATTTATAAATTATTTCTTAATAAGTATACACAATGAAGAAATGATCCCTGATATTAAAGTAATACGCGTTGCACAGATAGGAAGTGATTGCTATTTGGTAAAAATGGATATGAGGGAAAAGAGAAAAGAAAAAATAAAAGGAGGGTGAGGATACAAGAAAAAGTTAATAGTTACAAATTGAAAGAAAGAAAATATCAAGATAAATACAATGGCGACAACGATAGCCTATCGCTGGTGATATTGAATTCTCCAAGTTTTTCACTGAGGATGGCAACTTAGTTGCCGAAATACGTATCTGGATTTTTTCCGGAAGATGTAAAATTAATTTTATTTCTTTCATAAAGAATTAATCAAAGAAGGATAAAAAATAACAGACATCAAATATAGGCACAAATTTTAATGGCTAAATGAACCGTAAGCTGTAATTTTTAGTTAGGTAACTCCAATATCAACACGTCACGGAGCATTTTGTGAAATATCTAAGGAAATTATAGCTTCATTTTATATTATAGTGAATCAGATTTTAAAGTTGAAAATGTGACAACTGAAGGTAGTAGAAGTTTCATAATTGGGAGATCGAGGAATCAAAAATTGCTTCTAAGTACTGAACATTATGCAAAAAGGGTTAAAAGCAAAAATGCAGCAGAAATGGGAAACTCTTTAAATAATCGATAACATTCATGCTTCTCCAAAGACGTTGATTCCAATTTCCAAGTTTC
Organism: Chrysina gloriosa; assembly: GCA_038088585.1. NCBI lineage: Eukaryota > Metazoa > Arthropoda > Insecta > Coleoptera > Scarabaeidae > Chrysina > Chrysina gloriosa. Next base: position 28,339,177 of record CM076087.1, on the reverse strand, counting down.
AAACGTGAAGAGAACGAAGTTACTACACAAAAAGGATGCGTACCTAGAATACTCTTTAGCCGGTTTTATAAATAACTAATTTGCAACAAAATCTCCAAAAAGCCATCACCTTCCACATAATTCCTAAGCAAATTATAGCAAGACTTCGTTGAAAAATTGCGGTCGATCCAAGTCAATGCGATTTTACGATATTTACCAAATGCTATCGTCTCGCATGGCATCCCGAACGCTATTTTCGCAAGAAATATCTTCGTTACTTGATTTAAGATATTCGCGATTAATCGTCGTTCGCGAGCAAGCATTTCTCGAAATCTTCCAATTGCTTTAAATTACCTGTTTGGCTGATTTACGGCGTCTCAAACTTTCTCTCGTCTTGTCTCTTTTCTTCGTTCTTCTTCTCCACCTTTATACCGCTTTATACGTGTATAGTTTAATCTAAACATCGACTAAAAGCCCTCTCATCGTCGTGTTTAAATTCCCACCGAATTCTCGTGATTACGTACCGATTCGTGTAATGCAGGGGTAAGTGTGTGTGAAGTAACAACTTAGCGGGACGACAGGAAAAATTAGGGATGTCTGCAGTTTATTTTCTTAATGCCCTCAACACGTATTTAAATCTTTTTGTGTTTAATATATCGGGGTAGACAAAACAAATACCCCATAACACTGTCGAGCGATTTCTCTTTTTGTGAGGAGAGTCGATGAAACTACGCTGGATACAATATGCCCTGTGGATATATTACCTTTTAAAAGTGTGTACAGCAGTAAGGAGACGTTGACGTATTAAAGTAGAAAAATACGGTAGTTCGGGTAAACGCGATAACGAGGCCGTAATTATGGAGATCTTTTAACGCGGGACGACATTTTGACACATACACGTGGGAACCGAACAAGGTTTAATATCGCGGTGGGTTGAAGTCTTGACTACTACCACTACTAAAGTCTTTTAATATAATGGATATAACAGATTTTACATACGTCTATGCTTTAGCTTCGCTTTATGCGTATGCGTATGAACAAGCGAAGGTTTCTCCCTACTATAAATTTTACGAGTGCTTAAAAAATAAATTATAATTAACTAAGGTTCTAATCAACGATGAATTTTCTCCTACGAGAGAGTTTCACTTTACGTAATTACGTGATGAAATTTAAGGTGATTTCCCATTCCTACTTAATTAGTACCTGCGGAGATCGAAGATGAAGCGTTCAAATCTAACGAGGACTATCGAGAAATATAGGAGATATTCTTTCTTGGATATATAATTTTTATAGCTTATTTTGAATTTTTATGCCTAATTTTAGTTCAATCGGTGGCATTTTAATAAAATGTTGCCTTCTAAAGTATTAAGTACAGGTAAAATGGCCAATACCTTCTGAAGAGGAAGTTATAAAAGCGGTCGATGATGTTGGCCACATTACAGACTGGATACCTTTCCTTACATACATAATTTACCGAATTTAATATTGCACCACTAGTTTTAAAGTTGGTTGAAATCAGTGCTCTTGACACGAAACTCAACAATTGAAGATCATTGCAACAATTCTAGAAATTTGATCGATTTGGCAAGACCTGGTACCTGGAGAACTTAATGGATGTATTGTCTCTGACTGGTAGATTATTGAATCTTTAATGTCAGTATAATGTAATGTAATGGGGTGGGTCTGGCCCAAAATGGTCCTTTGCACTGCCACCATCGTTGATCTATTATGCTTAATGTCAGTATAAATCGGAAAGGAAGCTCTTTCATTTTAATAAAAGTCAAGAGAAATTAAATTTATTTTCTTCAATGTATGTAAGTCTCAATAGCCTGAGACCATTTCCAAAATTCTGTGATTTGTATGAAATTTTGTGAAGTTGTTTAAAACTTCTGGCGAAAATTAAGTGAGATGTATTATCCGTTTGTTACAGTTGTTTCCCATAACAATAAGCTGTTGGTTTATTAAATATTGAGCTTATGTGTCGGATTAACTAGTCCAAGATACAATTACTACTCTGGACAACAAATTCAAGTCTGTATCTATAAGTAGTATAAGTAGTTCAAGACCTTCATTTACCTTATAATATCTACCTGAATTGCATTACCTGAAAACATTAGGTAAAGTTTGAATACAGGGTTTTTCCTTTGTTGATGCAGCTTAAGAGACAAGTGGAATTCAGAGGAGTGCCCTGACAGAGAAAAGGAGATTTCTGAAGAAAACTGTTATCTACAACCTGAAATCTGTTACTTCACAACAGACTTTTTAATCGTAGTAAACTATTGCATGATTGAGGGGTTGGACTACATTCTAATTCGACAAAATTTGCCGAAATGAAATTTTTTTATACAAACTGCATTTAAGAAGTGCAGAAAAATGCAATTTATGGAGATACGGGTACTACCCCGTAAGCACGAGACGAAATCAAACTAAATTTCAAATATCAAGCACCTCTTCTTATACTATTGCATTCCGATACTATTTCTGTTTTGTGTACATATATGATAATATACCATTACTTTACTACCAAACTTATTACGAATAATAATTTAAGGGGGTTCAGTTCAAACATTTAGGAAAAGAAATGTCGCATATTTCCAATCTAAAAGAAATACGAGAAATAGAGAAGCAATTATGCAGATCTTATTGTATTCTCTGCCTCCTATCTAGCTGTATAATTTTTTGACAGTTTGAATTCCTTAAAATCATGTTCAGATTCATTGGTGTCAGAACTTTACTACCATCAAAGTAAAAATATGAGTCTCATGATATGCCGGTGTAATTTTTGTACTGAAATAATATACTTCACATCTCCATACTTTGGGCAGGAACCAACATCTCAGTTATAAAGCTCAGCCAACGTAACTTAAAATAACTTTAGACATACATAGTTTGGAAGGTTGTGACGAGCTATTTATATAAAGGTCTTGAGTCCTAGCAAATAAATATGAAATGCGGGAATAGGGGGTGTATACATATATAAGCAAATAAGAATGTGTAGCATACAATACCAATAGTACTTCCAAGTAATCAAAAGCGCTCAGAAAACAATCAAAACAAAAATTCTCCCTAAGTAAGCTAGAAATTATATTAAAAGCGATAAAGATACAATATCTTTCGATAATAGTAGAAGAATGGCATAACTATCAATATATCGATTTATGCAGGGATGATTGATGAATAAGTGATGTATAGAATCCAACTAAATTAGAGTTCTATTCAGATCAAAGTACTCTCACTTCCATTATCAGATCAGGGTGTTTGTTGAAGAATTTTTCAATCAAAATCGAAATAACGAATAAGGTTGTTTCCGGGTTCAGAATTATCCTGAGTAGTATGAGATATAATCATTGTGTACCTTAATTTCTACACCTAAAAGAGGTGAAGAAGCTTCCCATTAGTAAGATGAAAGGTTTGATCAAAGACACCGACCTGATAGGGTAGACGCGCTAACCGACCTAATAAGCCAAGCTACAGTGAACCAGAAATCACAGCGTTAGGAGAAAAGGAAGATTATACAGTTTTCATATTTAAAGTTAGGAACTGGCCACTTATTAAAAAGTTTTCCAAACACCTAAAAATGGACAAGTTGATATTCGACAAACCGAGTGTGGATGAACTGAGGATAAACCTACCCATGCAAACGTTATTGGCTTGGAAGCAATCTGAAAATTCTGAGCTCTAAATTAACCAGTTTCAACAAGCAGGGTACAATGTTCCGAATAAAGTCGTTCTCAAAATATAAGTGTTGATTTCCAACGTGTTGTTTGATGACCTAAAAGTGATAGCGAACATTTGAAAGATAAATAGAGTCGTAAAAAAGTATTTTGGGAACAAATTTATTTTCAAGAAATGTAAATAACCATCACATTCTGAAATTTGTCTTGTGCATAATTCTAAGAGTCTTCGGTTATCTTAATGGATGTCATCGATCTTTGGGAAACTGCAAATACCTATTTCGACCACAAAGTTGTCATCCTTAGTGGGAACCATAAAGAATAGGAAACATCAATTGAGAACTTTGGTTCACGATGCTCTTCAAAGGGTATACCTTACCCTTCACAGTAGACATTCCAATGTGTTTCAAAAGCCTCGTTAACCAAATTTTACGAGTGGTGCTTTCTAACCACTTGGTGATCCACATACACACGTACACATCGACATATTTGGAGTTTCTCAAACGGGAACGTAGTATGAGTAAAATCTAATTTATTCCTTGCAATTTAATATTCACTTGGACATTGTTACATTCTCATAAGTTGGGCCTCTTATTACTGGATTATTTCTTATTTAAAATCAGGCTTTAAAATCTACAACTACTTCGACCATTGCGATCTTAAACACTAGAAGTCCCGAACTCCTAAACCTTTGTTGTTTAAGACTTTATGCAAAAACTGTATGAAAAATGTGACTTATTTATTTTATTATTTATTGGATTGTGAATGATACACAAGACCACATATTAAGAATCTTTAGTTTTGCTTCAAAATTGATTTTACGGTTTTCTTAATACATAACAAATCCAGCGATGATAATCAAAGTAAAAGATTCAGTCCTACTACAGAAATCTACCCTCTTAACTACTTCGACCAGTCTAACCGGTTTCTTATCGCGGCTCCTTTAGATAAAATTAATTCACACCTAATTGCTATATCACAAATCATGCCTTTTTCTTTTTCCAACTTACAGAAATCCTCTAATCTCATTACTGCTCAACTTCTAACACTAATCCTCCTCTTCACTGCCGCAGTTACCGTAACAAGATCCAGCGTTTACGAGTATCAAACAAAAACAAATATAGCATCGTCACCACGTCCAAATCATATCCGATCCTCTTTATGAAATTTATCCTCCCATGGCGTTGAATTATTCATGACGCTTAATTAAAGATATTTCAGTTAACAGCTTGAAAATCATGAAAGCCAATTAATTAAAATCCCTTTTTTCCAGTATCCGAGGAATTTTGTACGACTACCGCTCGCTCGGCCTTTATTGAATACAAATTAATTAATATTTATGACACGAGGAACGTCAGACGAACACAAAGAATGGAATGGGAGGCGCTGACTCTTGCATGTATATGTATATACGGTAGGTGCCTACCGGTAAATTTGCTACGGTCTAAGGAATTGAAAAGATACCCGCCAACGGGAGCGGTCATTTCGACTGTGACGAAGTGGGGAGGACACAATATTTCTCCTAAATGTTGTGATCTAGAAAGGCTTATCTTATGATAATCATGTCCCTCTCTCTTGCTATGTATGTACATTAAATCAAAATAAGAAACCAAACAGAAACTATAAACATTGAATGCAAATTGTAAGATCATGACGTACGCAATCAATTACCAAAATATATCACAGTCCCAAAAAGGAGGAAATTATACTACGGCTGTACTTGTCGAAATCGATACCGTAATTTGTCTTAAATCGTATCCTGGTTCCTAAAATAGCACCCATTCAAATACGTAGCAGTGCATTGAAAGGGTGCTCTCGCCAGCTTTAGAACATGCATCATAAACTCGTCAACGTGCGTGCAGGCGATGATCAGTTGTTGACCGATGCTAAAATCCAAAGCGCTTTAATCACAGTTCCGCGTTGCGAGGCTCTAAGACGGATTAAAATAGCGACCATCGTTCAACTGTGTTATTAATTCGGCCGAATTAACCGGGATACGAATGAAGTTCTTTCATTAAAGCGCGTACAACATTTTGGCAAGCGAATTTGTTACGCGGACAAACGAGCACGGCTGTCGCGTTCGCGTCCAAACGACTAAACCGTTGATTAATTTTCGGCGACGTTTTGACAATGAAAATGTTATCGGTCCTAGACTTGTCAGCTTTCGAGCCTACATGTCTTCAAGATAGGAAGGAATTAAGGGCACTTATACAATGTTGCTTTCCCTTGAGAGTAAATATTTGGGTATCAAAGAAGTCTTGTCGAATCTATGTATGTCTACTTTGGGAACGCACTAAAAATACTACAGCGCCTGAACATAAAATTGAATGCGTTCGGTAGCAGAATAGTAGTTTCATGGGCAGTAAGAGAAACCTGGTGAACAAGCCATAAATCCTTCATGTTGCAGTTTCATATCAAAAAATAGGAGTCATTGGAAAAAATTAAAAATTCCACAACTAACTCTGGTGTATCGTATAATGCACTACATACATTGTTGCTTATTGTAAATGGAAACTAACACAGTCTCCCTGAGGCACTAAAAAAAAGAAACTTTCAAAAAGGAGTGAGCTCAATTACCACAGCCACCTAACTAAGAATCCCAACAACAATAATTTCGTCATAAATACGATTTATTTGACCCATGAAAAACCTAAACGAAAATTTAGAAAAAGTTATTCATCAATAGATGAATCGAGGGGCATATGATATAATACTTGCGATAGACTGAGCAAAGGGAATGCAGAAACATCTTAATTATACATACAGCAGAGATAAAAAACGCTAACGAAGCAAATCCATTAAAAACGTAAGACAGTGGCTATTATAAAAATTAAGAAAAAGATATATCAGACACATTTACTTATTATTTATCGTATTCCAATTTAAATACATTAAGACAGTTACAAATCAACATAATCTATCGTGATTGGAGTACTCAGCAGGAAATCCACTAGATTTTATCACTACGACATCTTATGGGACACTCTTTGGTAATATGATTAATAGTTACATTTCCTTCAAAGTTACATCGGGGAGATGATTGCTTATCTTGTTTTCGTAAGGAGTATATCCATCTACCAACTACTTATTCTAGTGAATCTAGACTACGTTTTGCGTATTTAGTCAAAAGCAGAAGACCTTTCAGCTATGTCAAGCTGTGTTCAGCTGTGTAAGAATACCCCTGCTTACACAGAAATTTGAAGCGTTCTTACGTGTAGCATTCTAAAGCGCAGTCGGCGGATTTCTACTGGCCATCATCTCTCTGAACTAGCATATACCATAAGGGCATTTATTCGTTGTAGCTATGGAGATGGAACATGGTATCAGGTAAAATATGTGAAAGAAATGAGAGCGCATCCGTAATTGTGAGCAGTAATACCGAACGACGGCATAACAAGTATAGAAGTACTAACAAGCAGATAAATAATATAAATAGAATACGATAAAAAATTAAATATTAAAAATAGGTAATGGAATAAGGTTCCATAGGATCAAGAACAAGAAAAGAAAGTGAACACTACAATAAGAAATCACAACAGAGATGATAGAAAGAAGACAATTTTCCAAACATCCTTGTTTCGAAAAATTAAGAAGAATGAAGGTGGGAACGAAATGTTCATTGAAGAATAAGAAAGAAGAAAACAGCCACAACTGATTTGAGAAATAAGAGGAAGGAGATATTCGATTAGCTACATCATTAAGGTATCCAAAAGAATCGTAGGCTGCTGGTCTAGCCAATTAGGTTCTACGAAAGTGAAAATGGACAGTACAATGAATTTTTGATACATCACTACGTGCAAGCAAAGAACATTTTGCTCTTCCCCCAAAATAAATGGTTAAACCGGTAAAACTGCATATAGAATAGTTAACCTCGCTAAGTAGACAATCCCATAAATTCGTAACTTGAACTTCCCTTCCTTGAACAATTTGAAGCGACAAATATAAGTTGTACTTAGAGAAGTCCGACTGTAAGACCGACCATTTCAAAATGATTGAGGTCAATTTAAAATCGATGTCCTATAAAAATGCAATTTATGTTGACAGCACTGGTCGAATAAGTTAAATATTTTTCTCCATTGACAGGGGGCCGAGTTTTGTGATTTGTTCTCATAGTTACCGAGTTCCTCCTGTTTTCTCAGAGCTTTTATTTGAAAACGAACAGTGTTATTTTCCAAAACAGTTATTTCTGGAGATGGCCGTGCAGTTTCTAATTTAAATATTTACATATATATACAGGGTGGCCCACCACCAGCGCCTCGGACTGTAGCTCCCAAACTAATAATTTTTTTAAATCTTTTCTGATAAGATGGTGTACGTTTATAATGGCTATAATTAGAAAATATTGTCGTTTATACAGGGTGCTCCAACAAAGCGCTAAGTATCAAAGTTATGTTTTTTTAATGGAACAATATACATTTTTTACTTTTTTCGAATTGTATAGGAAAAATAAAGGTAAATTACTTCGATGTTGCATATACCTATCGTTAGCCGTTTTCGAAGTATTTGAGGTTTTTCGAAAGAGTAAGATGTTTTGAAAATGGACATAACAGACAAACTAATTGAAATTTTCAAAACATGTTTTTAGCCTTGATTTGGTATATCTTGGGCTACTTATTTTCAGGTATGTAATTTTACAATAATGTACAGGGTGATTCCATAGACCGGCTTTATTTGTCTCAACTTTAATAGTGTACAACTTTGTTATTACAAACGGAACAGCCTGTATATTTTCAGACTCGGAGAAAGGTTTTTCAAATCCTACCCAAACTGTATTAGGTTTCCCTATACCTATCTCTTGTGATTTCGGAGATATTTGAAGATATTTTAAATTCTACCTAGATTGAAATTAAATCGAAGCTGCTGAATATGGAAATGCAATTGTTTTTTATTTCGACGATCTGAAAAAGTTGCTCATGAAACACATATGCCTTTAAATGATAAGTATTATAATAAATGTTCTACATGATCGCCATTTTACGCTATGTATTGTATGCTTTCATTAATTGTAACCCCTTCGTACATATTCTAATAATTTTTGCGTTCCTCATAGTTAAAAGACAGCCTACTACTAGATACAGCAATTAAATTGTCATAATGACATACCTTTTAAATGTCAGCACAATTTTACTTTAGTTTAGTATACTTTATTCTTTGATAATGGTACATAACCGCTATTAGAGAAATTTAAAAAAGAACTTGTGAAATAATTGAAGTGTTATTTTCTTTTATTTGAGATATTATTACAATGATGCATTTGTCTATCCTAGAACGAGTGGATATGATTTTGACCATAGGTGAATGTCATGAAAACTGTTTTTTGGCTGGCAGAGTTTATACGCAAAAGTATCCTGAACGAAGACATCCTGAAAAGCGGGCTTTTGAAAGACTTTTCGCAAGGTTTCGAGAGACAGGTAATGCTTCCTACTCTAAACGAGAAAGAAGGAAATCAGTCGTTGACAACGAGGAAAATGAATTTCTAGTGTTAGGTTCAATTGCAGAAAATCCTAGTACCAGTTCACGGAAGATTACCCAAGAAACCGATATAAGTAGATCTAGTGTACAGAGGATCGTAAAAAACACAAGTATCATCCATATCATATCCAAATACATCAACATTTATATGGGATGGACTTTGACCATCGATTGGAATTTTGCTTGTGGGCTCTGGATCGTGTTGGAGAAGAGGAGGATTTTTCTGAATATATTTTATTCACTGATGAATCCACCTTCCATAATAATGGATTAGCATGTAGACATAATTTTCATTATTATGATACAGAAAATCTACACATATTTAAGACTGTTGATCACCAAAATCGCTGGAGTTTAAACGTCTATGCGAGAATTATTGGTGACTATGTTATTGGACCTTACTTTTTTGAAGAACGATTGAATGGGCACCGTTTTTTACAATTTTTACAAGGAGATTTCTGGACTCTTTTAGAAAATGTTCCCTTATTTACAAGAGGCAAAATGTGGCTGTAGTTAGACGGGGCTCCTGCACATTTTCACGTAGATGTTAGAAACTATTTAAATTTAATGTTCCCAAATAAGTGGATTGGAAGACAAGGACCCTATAAATGGCCACCCAGGTCACCCGATTTAACTACGCCGGATGATATGAAAATCAGAATAACAAATGCAATTGCTACCATTACCCCGGAAATGTTAAGAAGGGTTAGAAGATCGTTTGAAGAGAGAATTAGAATATGCATAAAGGAAAATGGCGATCATGTAGAATATAGATATATATAGAATATACAGGGTGCGGCAGAGGAATCGAGTGTGTTTTAATTATAAAATGCAAATACAAACAAATGGTGTCCTTTCCGTCTCATACATTATTGCAGTCGCGCCATGAAGTTTCGCCTGACTTTTTGTGGCAAGTCGTTATCGATCGCGGCAACGTCTTTGCAATTCTTCTAGTGTGGAAGTGTGTAAATGTCCCCAAAGAAAAAGCGAGGTGGCCAAGCAACATTTCCAAAGGGAGAAATAACGTGTTGGTGACTGTTTTTGCGATTCACAATCTCCACATCCGCATGACGAGAAACAGGAGATTGTGCTTTTTCAGCTATGTATTAAAATTTGGACGAAGCGGCAGAAACCTAGGAAAGCTGTTGTGAAAGCTATAAACAACCTCCCATGCTTCTCCATGGATCTGTCACCTTAAGAACCGATCATTGAAAAATATGCAAACAAATTCAAAAAGAGAAAACAAAATCTAGGACACTGTTTATTGTGGATGAAGAAGTATGTTCCCTAAGAGGTGTGTTAATCAAAATTGGCTTCGTATTTTTCAACTTAGGATAACAACTAATAATATATAGTTGCTGATACTCAAATCAATTTTGAGTTTGCTCTAAACCACAAATATCCCTATCTTGCTTTGTTCTTGTACAAGTGTCTGGAACTGATTTATATGAAATACAAACAGTTTAGATTTTCGTTTTACAACCGGAAGAAATAAAAGTGAGGTGAGAAACTTCGTTTAAATCACAACTTAATGGAGTAGGTTGTTTAATAAGTAAGCTTCGAAGTGTTGATACTTTTGCTAGAAACCGACACACCTAAGCATATAATTTTCCAAATTCTATTCAAGATATTCAGGTTCAAAACTCTCTTGATCTGAGAAGACACCCATTACATTTAACAACGTTTTATCCATTGTTTTCATTCATTTCTCCAAACACTTGCCACGTTTTCTATACCACATATTCTCCTGTATCCCACATCCAGTTATAAGTAAAAATTTTACGCTTCGGAAAAGGATCCTGCGATTAAGAAACCAAATGTGTAATCATTGTTAAATTGTTCTATTAGTATGCTTCCATTAATAGACACTGCATAGAAATCCATACAAACATCAAGGTAGTTTCATCATCCCCACACACAATCATCAATTTAAAACATATATACAGGATATTTAAGAGCCTATCGCTTCGTAATCACACGCGAGGAAACTTCGTTCATCCGTTCACCTATTCATTCATCCATTGACAACAATTTCCGATACGCGCTCTTGACACGAAAATCTTCAATTAAATCCAACACCCACGTCTAAATGAGTTCTTTTTCTCTCGTCTACGCGGCCGCTTCTCTAATAATAATCATATGACTTATTGATTACACCCAGACATCGACGGCTTTTCGAATTAGATGGAGATGCCACGGTAATTTATTAATAACGACGCTTTAAGCATATTTATTGCCCGGATTTAAATACACCTACGTCCGCCTATGTAAATTAGAAACGCGTACGCGTATGTCTCCGATAATTTTCATCTAAGTAAAAGACCAACGCCTTAACGAGCGTGTAGCGAACGCACTCGAGTGCATTTTACGATTAACGATATTTTACACCCTTTATCGTCACATTCCAATTGTGGCGAATAAAACGGTGAGGCCATCCGCAGAAATAGAGACCAATTTCGTTTTATGGATGCGTGAGACGGAAAAGCAAGCTGGAAGCTTATAATGCGACCATACGACGCCGAAGAAGGTTAAAAAGAGCAGTTAAACTGAGAAGTTTATTAGATCTGGGTGAAATATTCCGGCAAACAATGCGATTAATTCCGAATATGAGCGCGATTTATAAACGACGAGGGTAGCTTCTATTTAGCATAACGCGATCCGAGAATCGACTATTGCGTCGGATTATTGCAGTAGCAAATTTACGTAAATCGATGCGGAGCGCGGAAAAATGCATTTACGGCCCAGATAATGTACCGGACAGAGGCGGTGGGCAGCGGCGCCGAAAAAAATGGATATCCAGTCGCGAAAGTGGCAGAGGTCGTTCTTCATTCGAGGTCTTTACATATTCATGCGGTTTGGTGCGTTTCGCGTCGTAATTTATCTGACTGAGCACACCCCTCGTTTGGCGAATAATGTCTGTGTTAAAATTGATGTTAAAATATTTATCAAGCGGAGAATGATGCGATATGTGGGCTGAAGAATAAAATTCTGTATGAGGAGGATCACTTGACCAAATAGTCCTTAACACAATCAAGATTCATTGACGATCAATGCAACAGATAATTCAACTAGATGCTAGCGATGGTCATAAACTAAAATTGCAAAGCTTTAGAACAGTGGCGGCACGAAAAGTGGTCCGCAGAGTTTTAAATAAATTATCCGTTATCTTCATCAATATTAATAAAAATCAATCGCCACATGTATGACGGAGCATCACTTGAGAACGGTTCAAACGATTTGGTTGATTTCTGTTTTGTTGTGTTCGTAATTATCAGGACAAGATTTGTATGAAAGAAAATTTTTGGAAAATCCACGGAAACAGTCGGAAATTTCGATGGTATTTTTATAAGAAGAAAAAATCTTTATGTCAAATTTGACGTTTTGATATTGAACTTCATTACATGAAATGAGGCTCAGTTTGAAAGTTCTGCTGTCACATATTTTCATAACATAATAAGAAAAAGTGCATGGCTTAAAAGTCTTGCAACCAAGCCATTAAAATCCATTAAAATAAAAGTGGGAGTAATATGAGGACGGGTCCCGGTCGATTTTCGCAAAAAAATTATAGCGCCGTAAAGGTATAATACATTTATAATAACTTTTATCCTTTTTCTACAAATATACGTTCCATTATTCCATTAATAAATATGTACAGGAAAAATCATAAGAATACGCAAGTTCGTGCATCATTCAATTTTTGTGTGTACGGCAACGATTCGTTTAACCAACGTTTAACTTCAATAATGGACCGCTTCGAAGAAGAATAAGAAGAATTACATGAATATACATCTATTTAAGTTGGTACTGGTTGCTACTAGTCAAATGTCATTTAGAAAGTCATACATTTTAACATCTCAGAAAATGTAAAATTATTGGTAAATAACTGAAAATTATATTAATAATGGAAGGCATATTTGTAGAAAAAGGATAAAAGTTATTATAAATGTATTATAAATTATACTTATGGGATTAAATACATAAGAAGATTTCGTTTGAACGTAACGTAAACACTTCAAGTTAAGACCGTTTTTCTGAAATTGTGACTCTGGTAGGCACGTCTCGCAAAACTTTTATTAAGATAATTTATCACTTTTTAGGTCACCTTTACGGCGCTATAATTTTTTTTGCGAAAATCGACCGGGACTCGTCCTCATATTTAGCCTAAAAGTGTAATATTTTGCGAATTGATATCATTATATGAATACGATGAAAATTGTGTTATCGGTGGTGTGTTGAAAAGATTATTTTGGTGTCTTTGGAAAAATGCCGCCAATAAAGCGTCGAAATATCGGTCGGCGTACGCGTAACGCAGGAGAATTACTTGATCGTCAAGTCAGTGAGACCAATAAAGAACGTAGACACCGTTTGAACGCAAATCAAATAAGAATTTCTCAAGCGCGATCTACATACTATGACTCCGGAACAACGGATACAGTCGAGTTCGACTCGCTCAGTTGGAGATACGTACAAAATAATTTGGAACGTAGACAAAACAGACGGCCCAATCCCACAATTTGACATGAACGTTTGGCGTTCAGAGACGATCCAACAATCGATTACGTCGCGGATGTATCACTCGACTTTGGAACCATGTTTGTCAACATTGCAATGCTTTGAGTTTTCAACATGACCCGCCTAGATTATGTTGTGCAAGCAGAAAGATCAAATTACCACAATTGACACTGTGACCAGAACCACTAGCATCACTGTCTTCTGGTTAAGAACATCAATCGAAGCATTTTTTGCAAAATATACAAAAATACAACAGTATCTTCCAAATGACATAATTTGGGGCGAATATAATTGAAGAACGAGGTTCTAGCCCAACTTTTAAGGTAAATTCATTTTCAACTCCAACACAGATCACATACACAAGAAACACAAACAAATATCAACAATTCACAACGTTTCAATCAAGAATTTATTTTCAATTTTACAGATTCAAGAACAAATCCATCATCATACAAGAACATTGTTGCCGCCAGTAAATGATGATCACAAATTTCTTCAGGTTTATTTCCTTGGAAATTCTGATGATGAAACCAATCAGTGTTGTGCCACCCGTCGCGCGATAAAGCGGAAGATTATTGCACAACTGCAACAACTCTTACATGAACGCAATGAATTGGTTACATTGTTTAAGACTGTACTAGAAATAATGCCTTCGGATGATCACAAAATATCGTTCATCACCAAGCGTTGCGATGAACGCATTACTTAATTTTTGTAAATGTTTGTAATATTAAAACATGGGTGCTCTTCAACCTGGTCTCAACACTAAATCATAATTAAAATAATCTATTTATATATCTTCTATCTGCATCTATTTTTTTATAAATTGACAGGGCAATGACTGTCGGGACAGCTAGTTAATTATAAAATTATAAACCAGTAACAAAAACCTACTTAAGTAAGCATCTATAGGTGAGGTCAGAGACAAACTGTGCAAATGGCAACGAAAAGGAAGTACCACGAGGACTGCATTAAACTTGGTTTTACTTCAATAGAAGTGATAGGGGAGACTACAGCTCAATGCGTTTTATGCACAACTGTTATTTTCAATAATGCTTTAAAAAAATAAACTCGGACCCAGTGGATCACGTTCTCCAATCTTTGGCGGAATATTGACAGCATCATTTGAAATTTTAAAATTAATTGCTAAAACAAAAGAAACGCACACAATCGACGAATCTCTAATAAAGCCATGTTTGCTAAAAGCTACTGAAGAAGTTTTGGCACAGGATTCTCAGAAGAACTTTAGACAAAATCCACAAACGTTGCACGGTGCTCACAACGTTTTGTTTTTGTAAGGTTTTTTGATGATTGTAAAACTTAAAAAAGCAATTACCAATTTCACATGAACTGGAAACTACGGCTGAAGATTGTGATACGAATATAATAAGTGCCTATTTTGAGGAACATGGCATTATGTAACAAGAGCCAAAGTCCAGCGAGCACTTGTCTTGTAGCTTTAATAAAACAAAAATATGCATCGGTGGTAACATCTCACCGCATTATTTAGCACCAAGCTTTGGCCGCCAAAACTCTTCCGGAATGCTTTCTTGAGACGATCAAAATCGTTATTAAAGTTGTGAATTATTTTAAAAGTACTGTGTTTAATTCACGTCTTTTCAGGAAACTGTGCTTTGATATAGACGAAACCTTGCTTGTCCACACTAAAGTACGCTAGCTTTCGAAAAAGAACATGCTGGCGAGACGAACTCAAAGAAGCAGAAAATATTCTTGCACAATAAGGAAAAGAAGAAAGTTGTTGGATTCGGAAGTTTGGCTTATTTAGTACATTCTTTTGCACAGCTAAATAAATTAAATCTTCAACTGCAATGCTAGAGAAATATTAAATTACAAGGGCGCAGGAAACATATTCGGATTTGTCTCTAAAATCGATCTTTGGTCAAATAAAGTTAAAGACGACAACTTCTCGTCCTTTGAAACGTTAAACCCAATTTTGCAGTGGAGTGTAATGAATATAATATAGTATAGTGAAATCCAAGAAACAATTATAATCCACTTGCAACATTTAGAAAACGAATTCATTCGTTATTTGCCCTAATTGTGAAGAAAAGGGTATCGGGAAATTAATCTGCAATTTTTTCATTATCAAAATATCCGAGGCGCGTGATGAAATTCAACAAGAAGTAGTTGAGTTACAACACGACAGCAATTACAAAGATTTGTTTGAGGTAGGCATTGATCTTGAAGATTTCTGGAGCAAAAATGCAGTTCTTTATCCTAACATTCAAGAAACCTTACTTTATTTCCGAGAATGTACTTATATGGGCAGGGTTTACTGGCCCTTTTCACGGTTACAAATAAAAACAGAAATCGCTTGGATGTTAAAGCCGACATGTGTTTGGCCTTAAGCCGTACTGAACCAAGGATTCAGCAGTTGTTGCAGAACATGGAGATATAAAATCACATTAAAAGTGCAACTTGTAATGCAACTTTTCTGAGGCTGTTTCATTAATATAATTTTTTTATTGCCTACTATCTTTTCTATTTCAATGCTATACTTCCGAATGCTTGGTGGACCATGGCACGACAAAAATGTGTTAAACGGTCCCTTATAATGAAAAGGTTAAGAACCACTGCTTTAAAACATCTTTATACAACACGTACAGTTTCCCTCCGTGTGTCCAAAACCAAAATTAAAGTGAAAGTTGAAAAATTACATTACATGCTAAATCGGCTCCAAAATTCATAACCGGTCTCATGAACCAGAAAATTCTTGAGAATTTTCTTTTTTATTCAATACCTCTGTGGGCTAGTGTTTGGTCTGTAGCAGATCATAAGTTTTGCCCAGGAAGTTCACAATCCCTTAGATTATCATTCTATTAACAAACATAATTCTGTAAACAATTTTTGCTAAAATTTGAGCAGCAAACGTTTGGCAACCATTTAAACAAACCATCCGGGCGCGAGTTTGGATAATTGCTTCATACAGCGAGGAAACATTTTTAAAGGAGTGAAGGACCGCACAGACCAAAACCGAACTAGATAAAGTTAAAGGGACTCTGTATACCAACTCGCCATACTATTTCTACATAAATGAGCCACTAAGTGAAAGTGTAGCAACTATAGAGGTCAAAGTGTAAGAAAAGTGCTTAAACTTAAACAATTTCACCACGTTGTCGAAAATCTGAAAGAGTTTGAACTGCTAGCACCAGAATTATGCGTAAAGTGACGAATTAAGATCACAATTCCATATTATATTGCTTGATTTTGATCCATCCATGCGCCTGTTAGGTAAATCAGAAAGCCTCAGATGAAATTAAACAAATATGTTTAGCCCTATGACCCTACAACTGCAGAAATCGATGCATCCATATTTCAACATCGTTTTTCCCCAAGAAACGATAGGGTCGAATTCATAGCATTTCAACCCCAAGAGCCTAATTATAGTAATTAATGGATAGCAATAAATAATAATAGTAATGAATTTTCGCCTTGTTTAAGAACCGATATCTATCAAATTTCCGTTGTAGCCTACGATAAAATATTGCAACGTCCAGCAATCGTCGCCAATCATTACTCCACCCTTTTTGATAATAATGCTCCATTTCTGGTGCATCTAAGATTTTAAATCAGAATTGAATAGTGTGGTGGTAACGTAGGACGACCAAGATATAAGCTTACAGTTTTGGGCCAGAAAGTTAAATACTGAAATTACTACATTGTTTATTATCGAATTTTCATGAAATTTAATAGATATGTCAACGGGTCGTCAAAGAGTAATAGACGAACCACATTTCTTCAAGTGAAAACAAAGAAGGCACTTTTAAACTCGTACTGCGTTCAAACATTGGAAAATTTCCCACTTTCTCACTATCTTCCTCATAACACCTTCGGCCTTGATCCACTAGGATTTTCATAACCATGTCTTTGAGAACAATTTTTCCAACAATATTTAAAGTTTCAAAGCACACATCCTTGAGTAACAACCTTATTTGAAGTCTCACCTGTACATATCATAATGATTTTCAAGTTTGAGACTTGAAGCACATGTACTTGAAGCATTCGAGCTTGTTATGTGTGTGTAAAAGGTGATGTTGTTATGTGGATGAAGCTGCAAAATCATTTGGAGATTAACTACGTTGTTTAAGTTAACGTCTTTCTTTCTCGGTGTGGAAGTTGATTCGTTCGGAATCAATCATCTCATGCTTGTCCCTATAATTTTTAGAAGAAACATGATGATTCTTTAGGCGATCTACTTTGCCAGCTTTGTAAGATTAGAGAAAGCACAAAGCGGTGATAAGATACAGGGAATAAAAGGTTCTCTCTTATTTCGTTGTAAATCATAATGACAGTATTGGGGTCATTTGTAATATGACACATACTTTTACCCCTATTTCAAATCTAATATCCAATTCGAATACTTATGTTATACTGAAACTACTAGACATAACAAAGATATAAATAAATTCACAAAATTGAAACTGTAACTTTCAAATTCTTTTCGGAAATGTTAGCAATACAGACTCATACTGCAAGCAAATAGCTTACAAATTGGAAGCCAACAGTACGGTTTTTCGTGACTGGTCGCATAACTCCCAATCATTTAATTTAATTAACAGAATCTCTGCGGCTCTTTAACAATAACGTTAAATAAATACGTCTCATCGACCGAAGTTTTACCAGAAAAAGTTTGAAATTAACTGACATTTTGTTTCCATAAAAAAATACCGAAATGGATTGAAAATAGCCAGTAAGTTCAGAAAAGAAATTCCAACGCCGCCGTTCGATAAAAGACGGCCGAAAATACTATTCGGACGATTCGCTGCGCTTCGTTACGATCGAGCGTGAAACGGCATTTCAAGACGTTTTTCCGAACCAAATTAATCGCATAATTTCGATTGTTACACTTTGATATAATATGATAAAAATAAACGGCTACCTTAGAGATGAAACTCGAGAAGTCGATCAGATTCTCATTGAACGAAACGAAGAAAAGAAGTTAATTTGTTTTCTTTCAGGATGCCAGCGTTTAACTTAATACGGATCATTAGGCGGACACGAGGAAATAAAAGGAAAAATAAGCAAGGTCGGAAATATGCTAGCCTACATTCCAGACACATCTCTTCATTAATATTCTCTGCGCGCTAACGGTGTTTCATTTGTTCTTTAACGTCCGTTCCTGTTGGTGTGTTTGGTGTGTGCGAGCGCAAGAAAGGAGTGATGTATTATTGTTTCCCGCAAATTTATATCTGGACTATGGGGAAATCATGAGCCCTTTCACATCGTCGTGTCAACGCTGTCAGCCTTCATAGTGAGAGATACAATTTCGCCGGAGATGCGAGGGCTTAGAGGAATTCATTACGGCAAATCGACGAAGGGGAAGCTTCGTCTTGTTTTTTACGTGATCGAAAAAAGGAGGAAGAAATGAGAAAACATTTTTTATACAAATTTTTGAAATATTTTAGAGGAATTTAGGAGAACGAATTTTAACGGAAGATAATTAACTTAAAACGAGAAATATGTCGTGTCTAGAAGGTTACGTCTTTTAATTAAAAATTATGAAAAATAAAAATTAGCTGCTGATGAAATATTTTGCTTACCATCATTGATTTTGCCCCCAAAAAATATTTTACAGATTCTTAATTGATTAAAACCAAATTATTTGCGACAAATCTCTAGTACGGAAAATATTTTCATTGAAAAATATTTGGACAATATGAAAAAGTTGTTAGTGTGCAAGTCAAGAAAATATATCAAATGACATATACTTCGCACGACCTTAACGAGACAATACGCCACTTTATCTTGCAAAACAACAATTCCTTTTCTATTGGCTAATACTAATTGGTCAATTCCTAATTACCACATTTAAATTACCTCTCAGTTGACAATATTCTTCCTCTTCTCAAAAATGAAGTCTTTATGCTCACCTCAAACCTTAGCATAATATTAGCGTTTGCCTTATCTTCCACTTCTTATAGTCTTTTACGGAGGTCTTCAATCCCGCTATTATTTTACATGTATTTCTTCCTGTTTCTTTTCTCAAATTTTCTTTTGTCGAACCAATTTCTCCGTGCGATTGTTGTATATCCTTTAGTTTGTGTTTAAAACACATTTTTCTGGGTGTACCTCAATTTATTTTTGTGACTTTTTCAGTTTCTAGTCGAAGGTGTTCACAGTGCTGTAATAGCAGATATTCCTATTTTATTCAATTTTGGGTTGTGTAATTAAAACTTACTGTGAGTGATACAAAACGAATGAAATAATAACACAAGTATCCTCCGGTATGGATGGATGTCGTGAGTATGCTGATAAATATACAAAGAAAGGCCCTGCTAAAGGTGATTAGCGGATGTAGGAGAATATCGACAGTAGCAACCCAAACAATAGCAGGAATACCTATTACCCTACTTATAGAAGAAAGAGTAGGACTGCACAACAGAGAGGACAGTAGGCTAGAGAGAGCAAGAATAGAGAAACGGGTGACCACCTTAGAAATGTGGCAAAATGAATGAGATGCACAAGTGACAACTGGGCAGTGGATAAAGTTGTTAATAAAACCCATAGTACCCTGAATGGGGTGCAAACATAGAAAGTCCAACAACTACCTCACACAATTTTTGCCGGGGCATGGAAGTTTTGGCAGCTACATACACAGGATAAAAATATCAACAAGTAGTGAATGCTTTTACGGCGGACTAGAAGACATTCCAGAAAACACCGCCTTTGTTCTTCGTGGAAGATAGAAGAAAGAAAGGACAGATTTACGTGGTAGTGTAGGACAGCAACCTGGTGAGTATCATGATAAGTATCGAAGAGACGTGAGACAAAATTCAGGGCTTCATAAGTGAAATGATGGCTTCTAAGACAAAACAAGACAGAGAAAGGAATAAGGAGGGATGAAAAGATAGCGACTCGAACTACGGATGCACCGAAACCAAGAATTTTCGGCGCTTTTGAGTTGTCGAAATGGGAGGTGTTGTAGGCAGTACTTCCCACTACCATGCGTAGGAGTCCCCACACTATCACCGCACAGATTCAAGTTTTGATGTCCATAAAGATTTCACCTCTACTTGACAAGTGAAAAAAATAACACCAGTATACATAATTTGAGACCAGAGCAACCGGATAGTATTTTTAGTATAATTTTAGTTGCTGGTTCCAAATCCATAGTTTGTTTGCCTTACACAAACTAACAGAATCGTGGGCAACAATGAAAAAGTAGAAAGGAACGAATTGACAGCAATTTAAATAGGGTTTTAAAGCTAACTAGAATTGGAAACAAAAATTGGGTAAAACCGGAAATGCAACACACAAACAGAGCCTAAAAGTGAAAATAATCTAAAATAAGGACAAAGCGAATTTAGATGGTACGGTCATGTGAAAGGAACGTTGGGGAATGAGGTAGTTGGAAAAGTGGTTGTTAAGACTAGTAGAAAAAGAGTCGAAAGGGCGGCCAAGAAGAAGGTTAAAGAATGCAAGGAAATCAGTAGCAAGAAGGGGAACAACTTCAGGATAGGAAAAGATGAAAATAGCTATGGACACTCACAATACAGCGCTCTTAACTTGCCTGAACACCCGCAAGGTTAGTTTAGGTTAAGGATAGCGCTATTAAAACTGATACTTTTCCAAATTCAGATTATTGTTTAATAATATTTCAAGTCTAGTCGGTACTTTGAAAATCACGTAGCTACTAAAAATAAAAAGTAAAAGTGAAACGATATGGAATCTGCTCATCGAGATCCACATTATATTGAAATGTCAACAAACCTAGTCGTTTTTCTTAAACGGAAATTAAATTCGTTAGGTGTGACTAATGGAACTGCACAAACTTTAGCCGTTAGGCTTGGCGAGGGAAGGTAACGATGGAATATAGGTGGCCTTGATACTTTCGGTGAAGGTAGCGCCTTATTCCGTCCCTCTATCTACTTTACCTTCCTTATAATCCTTGCTTAGGTAGAACGTTTTTGTATTGGGAGCGACGTGATAATGACAAGCTAATGGTCAACCAAGGGTACCACGTTACGGTGACTAACCTAAGAGAAAAGGTGAAAAAGAAAAGACAAAATCTGTTGGGAAACAAATCATGAATTCTGTACCAAAACAGCGCATTAGCGCCGAATTGGCTCTCTCTCTAAAACAACTCTTAGTGGACAAGAACATTACTGTCGAACACATCCACCATACTGATCTTACTCAATGAGGCTACTATATGATCCCAAAAATGAAAAGTGCATTAAAGGGAACATATTTTTAGTCTGTAGAAGAGGTCAAGGCAGAACGGTAAACTTGCTGAAGAAATTGACACTCGATGATCTACAACACTGCTCTGGGCCATGGGAAACACATATAGAGAGGTGTATGGATAGTTAAGGGAAGTATGTTGAAGATGAATAACAGTTACTTGTAATAAGTTTTCACTAAAGCATATTTTTCGGATCAGTCCCAGTATTTAATTGTTTAGCTGTTTAACTGTTTAAAAGCCAGAAGAAGAAGATTTTGTAGACAATGATACGGAACGAAAAATAAACATATGATTCACTCTCAAATTAAAGCAAGAGGTAAAAAAGTCGATGAATGACACTGCAAGTACGTTATATCAATCTCGATACGTTTCAATTTCCTTAATAAACGTATTGAAAGGACATTTTTCCCATAACTCTTTTTCACATACGCCAGTGCAATACGTACTACATACAGTTAATGCTCGATACGGGTCTGTAGATCTCCTCGCGCATTACTCTCTCGCAGTCAACCGCTTTATGGTCTCATGAATTATGACCCGACATAAAAGTTGACTAGTTCGAGTTCAAACAAATAAAATCACACACACCTATACGGAATAGGAGTACGGGGCCATATGGGGTATATGCTCGCATAGATACTCGTTCAGAGGAAAAAATTCTGTCCTTTTTAAAGCCGAGATTGTTCTCGCTATCTTGTTTCGAGATCAATAAAACTTGCCTTCGAAAGATACAGTTATATAAAGATATAAAACGTCTAATAACGTCCTTAACACTTCCGTTTCTTGTTACATTATAAGAATGGTTTTTGCGTAATTTAAGCAAGAATAACTTTTAAATTAGATGCTTTGGAAGAAATCGAGGAAATAATTCAAATTTGATGTCTGTAAGAGTCGGATAACTTTCAATAATTTCTCGGCAGAAATTGAGCGAAATCTATACAAATTTTAAGAATCAAAAAGTCAAGTGTATGTGAATCTTGGAAAAGGCTTATGTCTGCACTTAAACGATGTTTCGTGCAATGCTGCCACACGTACATCGTTGCATATGGAACATGAATGAAGTATTTTTGAAAAGCGGTTATGGACAAACTTCAAATTAGGACAGATTTTTGCAAAATTTTGGATATTATAATTAGAAGGGTAAATGTTGAAAGAGCGGTACGGTATACACATACATGTATACGGCTCGGTGGCTCCGAACAAGCCTTGGACCTTTAAGGTCTGTTAGTGCTGATATATATATATATGTATATAAATGTTGAAATGAAGTATTGGAAGAGACCCAAAAGAAGTGAAAACCTGTGAGGTGAGAAAGAATTGCTTATTCAAAACAGAATTTCTTTGTTTTGAATCCATCCCACCCAAACCAAAAATAAGGAGGACCCATACATATTTTATGTTAAAATTGGCCAAATACGAATCTGTGAGCCAACAAAATTCTTCGTCATTGGAAACCTGCCCCCATGAAAATGTTAAAGTCCAACTCGCGTTACAGGAGACGATTTAATGGTTATTGATGCGGTAGCCAGACGCTTTAAAGACATACTTAACAACGAGTAAAAAAGCAACAAGCACCATTAGCGTCGCGGATAAATTCTGACAGAACGGATTTCATAAAATGACAAATTGATGCGCGGATGTGTCGCCGAAACCGCAATAAATTTAACTAATTCAACGAGCACACACAAAACTCACCGCCGCCTCGTTCATTAACGTGCGATAACACGAGATCGACGAACGCCATCAAACTATACTGGTCGTATTTAATTGTACCGTTTTCATCAGCACCTCGGCCCATCTATTCGATAAAATTGCCCGATCGATTCTATTCATATACATATTTTAATAGCATGACATCGAAAACAACGGCCGAACAAAAAAGAATGAGACGTTAATTTGCTGTCATGGGATTCGGAAGCCTGTTATCCGAAAATTCATCATGTCAAAACGAGCAGGCGGATCGTGGTAGTTCCATTCCTTTTTGGTTAAATTTAATTTTGAACGAAAACGATCGTCGCACCCGTATACGATGGATGTTTAGAAAGTAAAATGTAGCGTGTCAATTCCCATTAGTCGTACATCCGCTTATTATTCACCATATTTGGTATTCCTCAGGGATCCCATTTGGGGCGTATTTGCTTATTATTTGGATTTCATTTTTCAATTGAGCTGGTACAAATGATAAAGTACAAAATGATAAGTAGCGGTAAAAGATAGTAACAGAAGGAATTGATATGTTTATCTATGAAATGCTATTGTTAAGTAAATCTAAACAGAATATGAGGATACTTGAAAGAAGAGAGTAGGAGGAAGTAGAATTTGAAAGTAAAATGTTCGATTTAATCACTAAGTTTACAATAAACGGGAATACTCGGTAAATTGAGAATTACTACAACATCTGCAATAAATCACATTTATGTTAGTACTAGAATTCTTGTTTTATCTTCTAATCGAAACATACATTTCGGAGACGCCTCATACATATAATGCAACCGTAAAAACCGAAATCCAAAACTTGATTGGAGAAGTTCCTCCATTCTTACTTCTTCAAAGCTTTACTCTTCCAGCCTTCCAGTCATTGATCCTTATTTTTTTTTAAGTTTCCTGCACGATCATTAACTATCTTTTCCAGGTCGTCTACTTTTTACTTCCCACGTTTTCTCTTAGCACTTTTTCTATTACTTCCATTTCTTTCTACGTGTCCAGCGATTACCTACATATCCGCACTATAATTTACAAGTTTATCTAGAAATTATTGTACATTTCCATTTCTTCGTCTCACCCTCCTGTACGTATTCTTCATATCACTTTCCTCTCCCATGTTTCCAGTTTTTATTCCTCAAAATCATTTAATGTATAGTTTGCAACCGTAAAGTAGTACTGGTTTTATAAAGATTTTATACTATCTTTCGTTTGTTGTCTTTTATACCAAGTCTAACTGTAACACTTGTGTGGATACTTCGTGTCTTTAATACTTCCTTTATTTATCCTGATTTTAATTTACTACTCGTACGTAAATAAAATTCTTTGTATTTAATTATTAATTATTTTTCCATCTGTACTACCACATACTCTTAAATCCTCACTTATCCTATTGCCGCTTCTGGTCATCACCTACTTCATTTTGTCTTCGTTGATTTCAAATCGCTTTATTATTCCATTTAATTCTTTCTTGGTGGTTGTTGCTATTAGGACTAACTTTTGAACTCCCTTACCAAACTAGTCCACCAAAACTAATTACTTTTGAAAAATGAATGTAAAGACGATTAGTAAGTGAATGAACTACTAATATGTAAGTCGCTCCAAGTATAGCAAATTTATGTACACCATTGAGGTAGAACAATATTCTATCTATAATGTAGCCTGTTTTAATGACGGAAAAGACCATCTGATGGACACATTTATCGATCGTTTCTTCATCCAATTGTTCGTTCTTTTTCTCAATCTTGCATTTACAAAATATAATTAACATCAATTATGAAATACGAAGAGATTGAGAATTCGTAGTACGTCGGAAATCAGGAAAGCCAAGAACGTTAATTACTAATTAGCGATTACTTGGTAATAATTACAAGTAATTGGTAAACTAACGAACTTTATTCTGTATCTGTATTCTTCTATGTTTTTCTATTCTTCTTTATGGCCGTACTATAACCTCTAGCAAATAACCTATTATACTTAAATAGAAGAAAACCGCCATTTAAGAAATTTGGATGATCACCACACCTCAAAATCTCTGAAAAGCCGAAACGATTTTTAGAAATAGCAGTACTGCATTAAATAAATGTTTGCGGTACCCCATGTCTCAGAAAGATGGTGGACATTTCAATTGGCCACTTTCGAGGTGCCGCAAAGAATTTTGGCGGAAGCCATAGAATCGGAAATAACGACAAGCTTGGAACTTAACCAATGCTTCCGTTGGGAATGAGTTTCGGAAAGTGCAAGTAATTTTGTATATGTATCAAATATATTATATTTGGGAAGTATTTTTTAGTTGCAACTATTATGGTAAAACTATATAAGGAGACCCATTCGTTGTCTTTATGTGTTCTGTACTTTCCTGAAAATGAGGCGGCATAGACCATTTCTAAGAAAGAACTGCCATTATCGGATTTTAGAAATGTTCATCAAATGAACTAACAGCTGTGGTAGAAGGTGATGTTACAAATCTACCTTCCTTTGTATCCATGTTAGTTACTTACAATTCTCTGTCTGTTACTTCTTTATATTCTTCTTTTAGGCCATTTCTGCTTTATAAGAGCACGCAAGATATTAGGGTTTTCTTCCCAATTTCTTCGTCCTTTCAGGCTTCTAACCACTAATCTCATTTGGTTCATGTTTATCCTTGAGTGCTTCGTTTTCCTGCTTTTGTTCAATCGACATTTCTCTCCCAAATAAGTAAATTGATGACAAATAGAAATACTAGAGAAAATAGTAATAGGGCAGAACGAGACCATGACTAGAAAAATAATTTAAAGGATGACCTCGATGAACATGGGAATATGAGTCGGCGGTCAGGATTACACACGAATGCGCAATACGTAGACGGTTGGTAAGATGTTGGAAGGTCCATTTCCAAAGTTAAAGGACATGCGGTTAACGGAGAAGAAGAAGATATTCTTTCAATATTTTCGTCTCTGTTACAATTTCAACTAACTGATCACTCATTATCCTTAATACATGCTAACATCATATTCACTTTTCTTTATCTACTCTTTCTTTTGCTGGTTCTTGATTTAGTGATTCCATAATATTTTCGTTGAGTATTTTAACGAGTCGTAATTTTCTAAACTGTTCCATCTCTGAAGTTGTTATTTCTTTAGCATCATCTTTTGAATTATAGACGCCCAACAGTGCAGCAAGAGCTTACCGAACAAAATTCCAAATTTAAGTGAATGAATTCCACCGGATATTGCTGGTACATCTAACACAGTTTTGATATCTACCATATTTTAATATTTTCTATTTTGCAGATTTGTTTGTCTAAAGCAGTACTTCCAGAACGACTTAGAATTAAGGAAATACCCATCACTACACCTTGTTTAGGAGGAACCCAGATAAGTATTGCCATCATCTAAGTTGCAGCTTTCAGTATTGAATGTGTGCGAATTGCTAACGGCTGCAAAATGTGGTAAGGCTTATTTTATTTTGCACTCTTCTGTAACCATTCAAGGGCTGTGAATTTGAACAATTTATAAAGCGAAGTTAACGAATACCGATTTTACACAACACAATTAAAAAGATTTAGTCTATTTCAAGTTAATACAGAAATTTCCTCGGTAACTTTTTGAGCGCTTCTCGTAGTATAAAATTGGATCGCTTTCATCACTTCCAGCTAGCACGCAAGTTCTTCGTGGCGGCCAACGAGAAAGTCATTAAAATCATTATAGCATAACCTACGCCTACGCGCCATAATTTACTAAATTCAATTTCTCAAACTTAATTATCTAGAGGTGTGTGGTTAAATTATTTCCTGCAATTGCCATATGTATACACATACACTAGAAAAAGGAAAAGAAGACGATTTGGAAAACACGTGTACCTACGCACACGCCTCACTTTCGTTGACAGCTACAAACCTGCAGTTACACATTTCAAATTCATTTACATGCATGCCTCCACCTCTTTACTTGGGCACTGTCCAAATAAGCGAAATGAAGATTTGGAACGTTCGAAGCCATACGATATATACTAAATGTCGCTTTCGAAGCATGGCTGTTATAGATATTATATTGAGATCCGTCGAAAGAATGTTGTACGGTCATAAATATTTATACGTAAGTACTACTAGTAAATCATGCTATAATATGTGTCGTAGGGTAAATGCTGTATCGAAGTTAGCTGTCAAAACAAATTAATAGTCGCAGTAAATCAACTGCCAAGTGTGTGTCTTTACGCCTATTATGATAACGTAATTTTTTAGATAACTAAATTCTTTAAATCGTTGTAAACAAAAGAGTTTATTATCATTTTTTTCATGGGCTTATTAAAGGGAATCATGAAATTAATAATATACAAGGCGGTGCCCTAAAATTCCCAAGGTTTGGTGAAAGTATAATTATGCACTCCTTGTAAGGTGTAATTTCCTCTATAGTAAATGTTGGCATATGCAATTCATTGTTTCCAAGAGGGCTACTGACAAACATACTTCTTTGTTGTAGGAGGTCCTTTAAATTTGTTTTTGAATTACCAATTCGAAGTTTTAAAGAATACTTGGGACATTCACAATGATTGCAGGAACCAAAGCAAAAGATAATCAATGCCTCTACGGAGTCTCTTTACTATATTCACCAAATTTGAGCACATACCCATATTACGATTTCCTCAGGGTAATACCTGAAATTCAATGTGAATTATTACCCTGAGAAAGCCGTAATAGACGCTGCTTTAGTAAATATAATAAAGAAATTTCCATAAGAACTTAACTATCTTCCCCTCGATCCGTTGGTAGAGTCAGTAAATTGGCGTTAATTGTTTAGTTTGTTATTACGTAGTGCCATGAAACTTTTACTCCATTCTATAACTGACGATGTCCGCTGCTTATCATACAGTTTAGTGTCGTTTAATTACCTTCTGCTTGGAGAAACTTTCTAAAATATATTACCAAAAAAACAGTAATGATCAATTTTATTTTTCCAGCATGTACTAGCCACTACATTGTTCTAGCTCTAGTTCATATACTTATAGACAATAACAAACACAGTCCATTCCATGACCCAAACAAATGTTACAAAATAGATTGCTGTACTATAAGAACCAATACAAGTGTAATACACTGTGAGAGATGTATTTCCTCTATCTTAAGAACTGGCTTAATATTAGAATCATTCAAACAGCTCGCATCTAACTAAATTTGATCTGCAAATAATTGTAACTGAGTGGAGGTTTTCATTTCTTCTTTGACTGACTTGAAATTGAACATGCCATAGATTAGCTAAGAGACACATGAAACATATTCTATCAACTTCCGAATTAGAAAGCCAAAAAACAAACTCTGAACACACTTGGGTGTTTGCTAAAACAGCACAGCTCCATATATTGCACGAAGGTGATTGGAGATGATCAAAACCAAAAATTATAAAAGAATAAATCATTATAACTAAGCACAACCTTCGGTCTACTTAACTCCTAAATAATGTCACAGTTAACATCAACGCCATGCTGCCTGCTATAAAATAACCAAAGTTCATGAGTGCCACCTTCTTTCTTTTGTGTTTTGTTGACTGAGGATACCAACTCTTTTGTCGTAATATTTATTAGAAGATGCCGATTAGTGGTACTAATAACTTAACTCGTTGCGGCGATTGAGTCAAACGCATTTGCATCTTTTGGCCAAAACGCTACACAGACCTATTACCAATCTATAAAAAGAAACAAATCAAAATAGAAGTTGGCGAAATATAACTATTAATAAAAGAAAGAAGAAGAGAAAAGTTCGGTATTTTATCCAGTTCCCTTAAACACGTGGACTTATGTAGTTAAACAGAAGCCTTTAACCGAGCATATAACCTACAACACCATCCTTTATTATCTGAAAAGCCAGTGTCTGAGGCTTACCGGGTTCCACATACTACTAAGAAAGGAAAGTACAAAAGCATTTTGTTATCAAGACATTATTGCTTTAATTAATATCTTTAATACCTTTGATGTAATAAGAATCAATCAAAAGAATTTATGGGGTCCTCACTTTCAAAAGATTGTCATAAATAATCAGTCTCCGGAATACTTCAGATATTGCTACACTTATCTACACCCTGCCATACATCCAAATCGGATAATTCAACTAAATTTCTAGACAGAATTATGGACAGAATCCATTTAAGACTTTACTTATTCCTTGAGTTCAAATGAAACATGCAACCTCTACTAGAAAGTGTTGGCAATATTAGAACATAACATACTCAAGCATTTATTTTGAAACCTGCTAAGTGATTGGCATCAAAGAGAATGTAGTTTCGAATTACTTGATTATAGACAATAACTAGTTGGCCAAAATCGGTTGAATCCCATCGGTAACTCGTCCGTATGGGCACTTGGATAGAAATATATATGTATATGCTGTGTGTTTCATTTGATTTCGTTAACTGGACGATGTCACGTGAAAAGCGTGTGCCCTTTATTGCGCATTTACAAAACTCGCCCGGTTTTCCAAAGTTAGTGTTTGAAATCGAGTGTACTGTATTTTTCTAGTGTGATACTGTACAGTATCTTGTAAGTGTCTTGTAAACAGTGCAAAACAAAGGCACAAGAAAGAAGGCAATTCACTGGTTGTGTCCAGGAATTCCGATTCCACCACAACTTCTTATAACGAAATGGAGAATGTGGATTAATGCAGTTGTATATTACAAGAAGCATAACTAACGTAGTTGTAATTTGAAACCAGCAAGATAAAAACGCAATTAAAGAGAGTAGAGTTTAAAAATTTGTATTTCTTTTGTCATTGTAACAAACAATGACATTTATACGAATGCTCGAAGCTACGTTAATTGAACTAATTGATTCCACAGGCTAACAAGCACCTGTGAAAATTCGTTGGCTTTTTCGGAAGAATCCTGGCTACGTCAAAGTTCCGAGTGATATTGATCCATATTTCAAATGTGCAAATATTACTTCGATTGATGTCGAACACTCTTTTAGCAGAATCGACCATACAAAGGTACTCGATACTCCGATTTTACAACCGGTCCGAAGATTGCCTGTCCGCACTATTTCCATAACAGGTAACGACTTTTCACTTCATATTTTTAGGTAATGCCATTAAATTTTCGGTATAAGTAAATAATCTACATATTAATACGAGTAAACGTTGTCATGCCAAGGGATATCCTAAACGGAAGGGAAAAAAAGCGTTGTCATAATTTAATATTAGGAATACAAGGCCCTACCCATACTAAACCGAATTTTGAAAAAATTAGGAACAATCGAAAGAAGGAAGGATTGTGTTTTAGTAGCACACCTACATTTCCAGATTTAGTAGTCACCTTATCTAAAACAAATACGATTGAATTCTTCGATAAACCCAGGAGGAATCTTGTTTACAGACCGTGTTAGAAGTTGAGATACACACTACACCTTCTTCTACAATTTATTATGTATAAGGTTTTGGTAAATATGAAGCGTGAGTAAGGATATACTTCGACGTTCAGTTCTAAATACTCAGAGAGGTAGAAGCTGAAAACATGAAATTTTAGATTTCGATCGATGCAGATGACTACTCTAACCAGACAATAAGAGGAAACTTACTTATAACATGCTACATCCTACAACAAAAGATACCTTATTCGGCATTGTGTATATATTAGAATTTCCTTGACTTGCTTCCAACTCTGCTGTCTGCAGTCGATGGAGGTCTTACACGTTCATCATTACTTTGATGAATTTTTGGTAGCCTCCACCCCTTTTTTCCACTGAAATCAGCTTTGCTTTAACATACTATCATTCCTTTAGATCTATTAATATAATCTTTGACATGTACTCACTTCTTAAGTAAGAAAGAGTAATAATAAATGATTATCGAACACGGAAAATATTCTAATTTTAACTATGAGAAATATCACTGATTCCTTGAATACATAAAAAATACCATGTTCAAATATAAATAACTTCAAGAACGAACGTATATTTTCTGTATTTCCCAATTCCCATTTTGAAAGCAAAACAGGTGAATACCAATAAGCCTCGCAGATATTTGAAATTTTAAATTTTCGATTAATTCCGTCCCCACAAGCATACTCGAGGTGGTGCTACACGGCACTTACGTAAAACAAATGAAATTTTAACGTCGGCAGCTGTTTAATTCCCCATCAACGTACCAACCAGATAACATAAAATACTGCCTGTAAAACTTTTTCGCATTAACGTCAGCCTATACGCATACATATTTTAAAATGACGAAGGCCCCGTTTCAACAGTACGAAATTGCCCGGATGATGGGATATTTTAAAGATAAATGACATAACGAAATGAAGCATCGTTCGTATCCATTATGGGGAGGAGTCGCGACGCGTAAGTAAGTGTATATATAGACCGTATACTACCTTAACAACAAAAACATACGAGCCAACACCAAGGCGAGCGGTACTTCAGACTCTAGACGACTTATACAGAGAACGTTATATTTTCGAGACAGACGAGGAACAAGAAGAATTTGGAGTGCGGCCAGCCCAGTTGCTGCTCTTTTTCCTGTACGCATAGTCTCCGGTCGGGTATAACTAAGCATATATGCCGACAAATTTAAAAATTATTCGCACCACTTTGTATTAACGATTGCGATGCATGGCATGAAATGCGCCTGTATGTGTGCTTGAGTACGTACACTTACCATTCTAGTCAGCGACTGAGAAAGTAAATACCTGAACATCTTGTATAAATCGGACTGTGATGAATACGAAATTTCCGTGGGTTCTTGGTCTGTGCCTTTCTTTATGTAGTAAATCGAATAAAGTAGTTTTAAATGGAACAAGACAAATTGGATTGGGTTTGCGTACGTAATCAGTTGGCTTTGTGGGATGAAGGGAAATGTAACGACGATCTAAAGATAATTCTATGTCCTATTAAACGATGTTTTCTTATTCGAAATTTCAAACAAAATCATTAGATACACAAAGATAGAAACTATTAGGAAAGAGTAAATTGTTACAGAGGAAATAATTACAACAAAAATGACGCAATTAACGGGATAAGAAAAAAGGAAAGCCAACCGTCGTCGGTAGAAGAAGTATTAAGAAGCTTAAGAAATAAAAGAAGTGGAGGCAGTGATCGTGTGGTAACTGAAGCATTAAAATATGGAGGAGAATCTTTGTTGAAGTAACTACATCATATGTCAAAGTATAGCATAAGTGGAAGAGAAGATAAGGAAGGATTAATCGGAAGCCATTATATGCCCATTACATTGAGAGGGTCTTAAAAACTATAGGGGTATAGCAGTATTCAACGTTGCGTCCAAAATATTCTTGACACGCGTGAAGAAGAAACTAACGACAAAGCCCGAAGACATCATAGATGAATATCAAGCTGGATTCCGCAAAGGAAGAATTGCCACTGACCCAACCTATACACTGAAAGCGATGCAAACAAGAAATTCACAAGCAAACGTAGACAGACATATCCTGTTGATAGACTAAAGGCAAGCGTCAGACAGAATTTGGCGCCCACAACTACTGGGGGCATTAGAAGGACTGGGATTAACGAAAACTAATCAAACTAGTTATAATGTTAGAAAATAGAAAAGGCATTGTCAGAATCAACACATACCTTACAGGGAAACTTGAAGTTGGGTGTGGTCTGATGCAAGGAAACCTACTATCTTAGTTATTGTTCAACCTCCAAAAATGTAATTAGAAGGGCCAAAATGAATAGGATCGAGTTAGTATTTAACAAGCAACATTAGTCTTGCGTACGAGCATGATGTGACCCTGATTACTAGAAGCCAAGCGGCAAATACGGAGTAATACTCCCGGGAAAAGCAGCGAAGTACTTGAAACTGGACAAGTAACCAAGAGAGATCAAAATATGCTATATGAAGTAACAAAGTAGAAAATAAAGAATTCAGTGTGAAAATTGATGAAGAAACAACCCTGAGCTTTGATTAACTGGCACAAATTCACGTACCTGGGTATATTTCTTGCTAACATTCCGAAAAGTAAAAAAGAGATATAAACAATAACTATCAATAGTAATCAAGAGCGTGTATGCATGTTTCGTTGCAAGGTTGTATCAAGGAATGCAAAACTGTAAATGTATAAGACTCTATTTCGTCCGGTGATATTATATTCGAGTCCTAAACAAGAGCAAGGAAAATGCAATAGTAGCATGGGAGACGAAGATCCTTCGAAAAATTCATGGAGGCACACGGATGGCTGACAAGTGAGAAAGGCGAACAAATTAGGAATTGGGCGAGCTGTGATAAAAGCGCAAAGGATAAGATGGCTTCATAACGAGTCAATCTTGGGAGACAATTCCTTAACTAGTCACGAATGACTTCACAGGAAAATGTACCAAAAGGAGGCCTATAATTCAGTGGAAAGACCAGGTACAGAAAAACGTAGAAGAACTAGGCATCAGAAAGAGGAAGAGTAAATTGGTAGAGCGAAAGTAGTGGAGAGGAGTCACGCACCAAGCGATATGGCTTCTAGTTCTCTAGTGTTTTATATGTACATATACCCAAAAAGCATGGAATAATGGTTCTATACCCTTATCCACTTCATAAACTCCAAGAAATTGCTAAATATGAATAATTTTTCTTGAGAATGTCATTTTCCGCCTGTTTCTGTTGAAATATCCTTAGCAACTTTTTCTTTTCAAATAAGAAGTAGAAAGAGTAAGCATTCAAGAAAGAACCTTGAAGAAAATCTACTGAATTGCAAAAAGGAACTGTTACGACTTTTCTGGTAAATACCGTCTGCCCCAAATACTTCCTATGTAGTACTTAACATATTGTTTTTAACTACGTATGTTAGATACAGTTCTTGCAATCATCCGTTGAAGACAACAGTTCATTCTCCGAAATATCTATTAATTTAGCAAACCGAATGTTACAAAAGAGGCTTTATCAATTTCGCATTTTGTTTCTTGGTAATTGCCTTTGAAACGAAATATATTTACAATAAAGAGAACCACGCTCATACGAATGCATACAATTTTGAAAACGGTTCCAACTCTAAGCAACAAATGTACTAACAAAATTACAGTCTTCAAGAATATGTATTTGTATTTAGGAGTCGGGTCAATACCTACATTTCACTAGTACTTTGCTAATCAGCCATATTTTAAATTTGGAATTTGGCCTTTCAAAATTCAAGTCAAGCTATTTAAGGAAATGCCATTTTGGGTGTTTCGATTTAACAAATTGCAAAGCCACATTCTATTTTTTAAAGCATCTATATTCGAATTCTTAAGTTAGTTAAGAAAGTAATCGACTTCTTCTGATTTGTTCGATATTTAAAGAAAATGGGAAAATCCGTTTATAATGAAAGCGTCAAGTTTATTTTCCTATATTTCTCCAAATTTTCCAAAATTTTTCTTTCATGGCAACTGTATTATAACAGGTGAATCTCTTTAAGTGGAACTTATATCTGAAACATCGGAATTGTTCGACTTATGAAGAATCCATGTTGTAAAAAGTTATTAAAATAAGATTATAGCACTTCGGTTAACTGAAGGAGTTAACTTACGGAGAGATTCGAATTATGGGCGTGTCGAACTGAGAGATTTGACTGCATGGCACTAGAAAGAGTGTTATACAATGTGTGTAGCATATGCCAATTAAGGAAAGTTCCTATTTTTCTTTG
This sequence comes from Chrysina gloriosa, assembly GCA_038088585.1. Classification (NCBI taxonomy): domain Eukaryota; kingdom Metazoa; phylum Arthropoda; class Insecta; order Coleoptera; family Scarabaeidae; genus Chrysina; species Chrysina gloriosa. The sequence goes on along the minus strand of CM076087.1, from coordinate 28,304,045 downwards.
CTCCTATCTTTGCCAACAGGTTACCCTCATTCGGCCATTAATGTTGATGGACAACCTCAATGTTGTATACATTCAGCGTTCTTGACATGGAACTGATTGAGTCAGCCAGATTTTTCTATGGTATTTTACACAATTCCAACTGTATTTCATGGTGAAGGGTTTCTAATCTTTGTGAATGCCAAGGCAAATTAGCTGGTAATGCGGCGGACTACCTCGATGTTGTATTGATATATCCATTGGGCCGCCTCCACATACATCGATTATGTTATCTATGGTCTTCTTACGGTATATCATTCCACGCCATTTGCTTTCAATTGCAAGCAGCCTCTAATGTTTGTGGGAATTGAGGTAAATTACCCTTTTACCTATGGTGTTCCGTAACAAGTTCACCGAAACATCGGGAAACATCGATGGCCAGCGTAATAGATTAACTTGGACATTATTGAAATGGCTTAAAGTTATCTTGGCAACATGAGAAAAAGCATTATCTTATTGATATGTAAGATTCTAAAGCATTTGAAGATATAGTAAAAAGATGGAGGCTGCACAACTTCTTGAATATGGTTTTAAGTTATAAAACACTGGAGATGACCTACTATCATAGGCTCTCCCTACTATTACACAACTCAGTGTACGTGCCCCTCCATTGGAAACTGTAAACTATCTGTTTCGCCACGACATCATCTTACCCGTTTTCATTCACCGTGTTTCCCCAAAAGAAATCAAAACTCCTCACTAAAAGTGTTTGTGCACTTATTGTAGTGAAATAAGCATTAGACTATGGTTAAAATAATAAATGTATCTTAGCCCCCTCTACTGCTTCTGCAGTGTTGGGATTCCGGTTCTATCTTTTTTATTCTTCGATGAATTCTTTCCACTTTTTCTTGTCGTATTTGTCATGTTTTTATGTCTCTTGGTGTTTTTCCTTTCCTGTTTAATATCTCCTCAATGCATCTATTTTATCTTTGCCTTGGTCTTCCTAATCTCCTTTTTTGTTTCCGCCATTCACACTTGCTTCACCTCTCTATTTTTTCTAATCTTTGTAATGGTGGGACCACTTCCACCATCTTAGCTGCTACTATGTACATATTTCGATATTGGCTGTATTTCCAGTTCTTCTCATATCTTCTGGTTCCTTATTTTGTCCAGTTTAGTTACTCCTCTTACTCTTCTTAGGAATCTCATCTTCGACACTTATAGTTTACTTTTATCCCTTTCTGGTAGTATCCATATTTCGCATCCGAAAGTTAGAACCGGTATTTGGATACTATTTTATTGTTTATGATGATGCTTTTAAGTGACTTGTACAATTTTTAAGATAACATATGATATAAAATAAATAAAAGTACCCCTGCCACACCTTTCGAAAATAAATCCGTATACGTATTTCAGTAACTAAATTTCCATCTTCAGTACTGTTTTAGTCTGCTCGTTCAGTGTGTGATATTCATTGTGCAGCGCTTTAAAGTTGTACAGTGTTCGCTATTGATGTTCGTTTTGGGCGTTAGCCGGGTATCCCTGATGGAACTTTATTACTTACAGTTTTCTACCGAGGATGGCAACTTCCTTGCCGAAATACGTATTTAGTATTATTTCCGAAAGATGTGGTAAAAGTAATTTTATTTATTTTGTATATTATAGTCAAATTCTACAGAATTTAAAACATTGACATCGAAACGCAGCCGTCAGGAGTGACACTAAAAGGGGACAAAAATAAAGCGCTACAAATGCCCTTACACAATTTGGTAGATTTTCCATGCTTCATAAATCATCGTTTTGCAATTGTTATAGTGGTGACAGAACGGTCTGATATTGCTAATTACTGAAACGCCTATCATGACGGTCGGTGGTTCTACTTCAATATCCTGTACCGTTAATTCGACCTTCTGGAGAGTTAGCTCAGTGGAAATTTTCTTTTGCACCCTACCCAATATTTCAGGAAATGATTATCACGCTTTACGCATATCCACTATCAAACCCCTATCAGACTCACTTAATTGTCTTACATTTTGATGTTTGTGTACTCTAGGAATGGCAGCTTATCAAAATAAACACCAACAGCTAACATAATAGACTGAAAAATGGGACGATTCTCCGAGCGTAGCATAATAAACTTGAACTTGAGAAACAGATTCTGCACGCTCTTGAAAACATTTTCATATCCTAGAAATAAAACAGCAAACGCGTGGACAAGATTTTATTAAAATTAAATCATAATACTGAACGTATAGGTTTCTGTGTGTTACAGGTATTTCCCATCTAACAATTATTATTATTCTTTATTAATTATTACTTACTATAATTTATCTTTATGATAAAGACACTTATTGCTGAAAGCTTTTAATTTCCCGTAAACTTCCAACCTCAACCAGGAAATAATCAATGAATGAGGTTTAATCTGATTAATTGTCATGTGAATACTGGAGGGCATAATTTAATGCGTTTCCATCCCACTATTAGAAGTTATTTCTGTCGCCGTGAAATACATACCTTATTTAAAACTTCATTTATTTCATTAACGACGCGTAAAAACTCTTTACGACCAATCGGATATAGGCATTGCGAGCGCACAAAGTGCAAGAAACTATTAAACCGCTTTTAATTTTAGCCTTTAAATAAAGTTAAAGTTAACGTACTGTTACATAATATTGAGACGTTTACGATTATATCTAACGTTTACATCCCGATATTCGATCTCCGTACAACGTAAGCGCATAGGAAAGAAAGGAAGGCCTTTTTTAGATGCCGGGCCTGCAGAAATCCCTACGGCACTAAAAATTCCTGTGGCTTTTTCGGAATCGCTGTGCATGCGGTTAGTGTCGTATATCAAAGAGGACGAAACTTTCGATGAAGCGAGGAACGTTTTACGGTCGCTCACAGATTTACTTTTAAGATTACATCGATAACAGTCAGTTTTTTTTTTTACTTAATTATTGCTAGTTTGGTAAATTATTGTTGTTTGCATATGGCGTATACGGCGGTATATTATTTACGAAGTATTTAACGCGAGTTTTAAGATTTCTTGTACAAATATATTTACCTTGCGCGTTAGATTCTTTCCAGTTTCTTGGTCACCGTGTCTGCGTCGAAAACGAAAGTGTATCTTATGCAGGGCGACATATCGGCAAAATTGTACTGAGTATTGTTCTCCAATTAATACTTATATTTAAATAAGCTCTTTCCGGCTACATCGAGAAATGCTCGATGAGTACTGCAAGCATTCAACGTAGAAAAGTACTATGTTTTTCACAAAAGATGTAGAAATCTACTGAAGGGAAGCATCTGAAAAGTTTGGAAGCAAACTTTGATAGTATTCCACTGTTGATTATAAATAACCTGATACTAACAGAAATCACACTTCGAGGAATATATGCACTAAACATATTTTCTTTTATATGTACTACATACATCCCCAGTTAATAGGCCAGTCGATTGAGGCATAAATCAAATCATTTCTGAATGTTCACATTTTCAATCAAAGAAAATATAGAAATGTCATCAAGGTACTTCAAGCAGTTAAAATGAAGTAAACTCTTTCGCCACGATGCAAGTTGGTTTCCAACTTATTAAGTTGCTTCAAATTTCGCGAATTCGTATACAGGGGAATAAAGTAACATATATCAGTTGAAATGTTACAAAAGGAATTATGTATATATACAACTTCATTCAATGTTAAATCTGTGATCAAGGCAATTTCAATTTTTAATTAGACACGAACTATAAATAAATACCCATCGATAAAAGATAAGGAAAATCCAGAAAAATATAATAAAAATATCTTTCAACTTTATCGATGATACATCCGCGAATTAATTCATTGAAGAATAGAAGTTTAATACACGAAGACCTGTCTTCCCCATGCAGCTAGTACAATCAAGTTTCACGGTTTTTTCGCCATCAAAAGAGAAACATCGAAATGTTAACAAACGTCCATTTTTACACACAAAATGTATCCTAGAAGCCACCAAATTGGAAAATCCACTACAATCAGCTTCAAACGCCAATAATGATTTCAACAACCCACCACTTTTATCAATCTTTCAGATATTCAAACCTTGAGCTATGTGGAATACAGGAAATACCTATAGAATATAATGAAATAGCTTGTACTTCACTTGGGCTTTTTAAATAACGCAACAAGAAGAAACAAGACTTTTAATATAAAACTAAACTAAATGGCTCAATTTTAACTTGGGGTTTCTAAATAAAACACGAGCAAGAAAAACAAGTCAAAGGTTTGAACAGTAATGCTTTATTTCTTAAACTGACCATGCGTATATACGTTCGGGTTTTTTATGCGAGAACTGGGAAGTTGTAAATTATTACTTTTGGGAGGCGACCTTTTCTGTATTGGTAAAGTTATTTCTTAAGGCTAAGGGTGTATAGATGGGTTTCCTTAGTCAGTTCGCATAAAACCATTACGTCCGTGAGGCGACCTTCTCGAGATTTGTAAGGTTACATAGCTATATTCCTAAGTAAAGAACTTACATTGACTCTAGCAAAAAGTATGGTTATAGATAGAAAAGCATAGAAAAGAGTCTCTACACCGAAGGTAAAGGACGTTTTAGGGTCGGGATGGGGCGTTTTGCCACCAAGCTGTAATATTCAGGATATCAGGAGCGCAAGCTAACACTTTAGTAGAATAGTACCTAAGCCGTCTAAACGATGTATTAATACAGAAAAATAAGGCGTGAATTATAGAAAATTGGTATTATCATTACGTTACTTGGCAGCGAATACACCCGGCGGCGAAACGTAACATTGCATACCCGTTTTGAAATAAGGAAAAGAAGAAGGCGACATTGAAATCTACTCAAATGTTTTCATATCAAAGTTAAAAATTGGCAAATTAAGACTCAATTAATTCTCTATTCAGGCATGAGGGATTCAAACGTTGGCGATATTTTAAAACAAAGATAGCATAGACATCATTCCATTTAAATCGTAGTTTATCAAGAAATATCAGAAGGTCGCAAACCATTATTTCTCTTTACCAAAATGGCGAAAGAGGATCATAAAAATTGATTTTTAGGAAGGAGTTTACCCTGATCAACAGCTGACAACAGTTTGATAAGGAATATCATGCCGAAAAGTATCAGGTTTCCTATTCATATACATGTACCAAAAAATCAGTGATAGAAAACTATCAAATCATTTTCTTTTAGAAAGACGGTTCTTCGTCACCAACATCGAATATCGAAACTAGTTTCTTAAAGGAGGAGTTGAATCTGGAGAATATCATCGATATTTTAGACAAACACTATATCAGAAAGTAACACCATTTTGTGTATAAAATATCAAGAGACCAATGATAAAAATAAAAATAAAATCGAATTCTTTAAAAATATGATAGAGATTGAAATAATCTTTTATAATGCTTTTGCAGGATAATACTTACATTTTTTCAGATAAATTTTTGCGATATTTTCAGTGCTCCAAGTTTAACATTTTTGTATTTGCCAGCACATTATCTATCGAAACTGTGGTCATTAATTACAAGGAGGAGTACGTGAATATAATTTCAACAGACTTTATAGCAAAACTGAGAGAGTATTCCGATTTTTACTGTGAAAATATGATGAAAAATTCTTTTTCCATCAACATTATAAACAAAAGTTATGATGTTTCTGCAGGAATCAAGTCAACGTCTTTACCAGAAATTAAAAACGTTACTTTTTTTACGCTTCCAAACCTTATGGGATTTTGTGGTGCAAAGTATGTTCCAACTTATTGTACTTATTGTTGTTCTTTGTGACATAGCTTCCTCAAATTCCAACATTTTCAAACTTAGTTTGAAGCTAGGCTCGCTACAGCCCAAATTATCATTCCAAATGAATACCTACTACTTTGTTCTAAAGACATTTCATAAAGCTTTCCAGCAAAAGTATACATAAAACATTTTGCGAAAACAATGTTTTGCAAAAATTGATCAATATTATAGAAGGAAAGAAAAATTTCTGATGCTATGTATTAGTCATGACTTTGAGGAATTTTGCATATGTGCGGCCAACATTTCGTTATAGTTTCCTTATATAAGATATCAGATAACATCTTATAGTTTTGTTTTTCCTGTACCTATATTTAGATAACAGGCCTATATATTCGATTATTTTTTCATTATCAGACCGAGTTTAAAACTGCAATGATAAAATACTATGTAAATTGTAATCTAAAATGATCGATCCAAATTTTAATATTTTTGCAAAACATAAACCAAGTCTCTTCTGCATAAATCTATTGTTTATCTATGGATCTATTATTTACAACTGTAATCTGTCAAGATTATATTGAAAAACTGTCCTTACTGTCATAGAAGCTTGAACAAGCATCTTGCAATTTGTCGCAAAGATGAAACCAACTCTTCTTACAAAAGGGATAGTAATTTGTAATACTGTCAATAAGTCTTTCAGGAGACTCTTTTTAATTGCTCAGCAATAACCATGATACAACAAATTTTGTCGTTTTCAAAGTAAGTTTAAAATTTCAAACATTATTTTACAATTGTTATCAAGTAACGAAGTTAATACTGTTGTAGTGCATCTAAGAAATAAATTTTTCATATGATGAATGTATATGGTCACATATTAATGTGCAAAGTTGCAGGATTGCTCCACAATTCTGTTATTCGAACAGAAATAAATTTCCCCCACAAAAAATAATTGTCTGCTTAAGTTTTCTTACAAATATTTTCGCACGAACATATTAAGTTTCTGTTCAATATACTGCACAAATACGAAAACAAACCGACTAGATGCGCTCAATAATTTATAATAATGACTCCGACCTTTACCTCGTCGTTCATTGAAAAGAATCGAGCGAGACACGCCATCAGAATTTTTTATCAAAGCGCATTTTCCGCGTCCGCTAGTATTTTCCTCAATTCGCATTTAACCTAATAGAAATAAACCCTCCCGTCGGGCCTCGATTATTAATTAAATCTCCCCCAATCCCCGTCTAATTGCTTATACGCTCGAACAGGAAAATAATCCTTACCCTTGCATTCGTTAGCGTCTCTGGCTGTAGCGCGCGCCCAAGGCCTGTCGAAGTGGAAATTCTTGCATCTCTCGCAGTCCCTTCCGGCCGTGTTGTGCTTGCAATCGCAGGCCAATTGGCCGTCACGTCCCATGGTGCAGCGACTCGCGTGCCCGTTGCACTTGCAACGACCTCCGACAGCGAAATCGGCCACCGCGTACTGATGTGTCACCTGATGGACCCCGTTCATGATGCCGTTGGTGCCGAAATCTACAGTCGAACCTTTCGGCTCATCGGTCTCGACCACCTGCATCTCATTCATTTGCATGGCAGGCACCTTAGTTTGGTTCTCTTCCTCTTCAAACTGCTTGTTAAATTTGTGCTCTTCTAAAATAATATCATCGAAATCTTCTGGAGAATCTTCGATTGGCATGTAGAGCCGATTGAAAATCACTTTAATATCAGTGGCAGTTATCCAATCTTGCAAGACCGGAGAGCTATCGAAATCTGGGGCGCTAGGCCTGCCTTCCAAAGTGCTAAAGGCAATTCTAGAAATATGTCCACTACTCTCACCACCTGTATATCTATGGGCATCGGTGCATCTAGCTTCTTGTTCGTTGGATTTATTAATCGTTCCTCGATTAGGCCTACCGTAAACTCTGCGACATTGACTCGAGTAGAACTGGAAAGGCTGCCAAGTCTTCCCATAATCCATACTCTTATAAATCGCGATGGAATCTGGTTTAGGGGTATGCGGACAAAATTGCAAACTCACATAAGTCAACTCGTACTTCTTCCCCAAGCTCAAAATGAGGGTGACATTATCTGGTGGAGAGTTGATCGAAGTGGCAGCCTGCAAAGGTTCAGACCTCCAACAAGTGACATTATTGGGGTTATTGAGGTCCGTCAGATAATTGGCGGGAAACCGACTTCTCGGATTCCGATCGTCGCAAACGTGACATTTCGGCGTGGCACCCGTTTCTGGCGGCTCGCAGTAGTGCATCGGCGATGTCAAACCGCACGTCGAAGACGCCTTTACCGGTTGCCCGAAAGCCGCGTTTATAAAGTCCGGAATGCACTTCCTGGGGCGGCCATCATCATAGCAAGGGTCTGATTGCTGAGCATCATCGAATAATTTCAAATAATAATCCGTTGCGGATAAAGCCGAACCGCAGAAGAGCAGTAAGAGCGGAGGATACATCTTCTGCAGAGCTAGTTGATTCCCGAACACTTTAACACCGATTGAGCGCAAATCGCAAGAACATATCCCGGAAATCTATCGAGCAAACTCTCCGGAGAAGAGAGATTCGCCCAAAAAGGCACCGGCCGTCGTGTTTCCTCGGTAGTAGTTTTAGTAGTAGCCCGAGTGTGGTACGTGTACCTCTCTCGACGCGAGCGACTTGCCGCGCAACTGTAAATGGAAGCTGAAAACGCTCTTCTCGACGGACGCAGTTTGACTGGCGGTCCGCAGTCTGGTTCGGTCCACTAGCACCGCCCTTCCAATAGGGGCGCACATACCACCAATGTGTAAAGATACAACACAGTCGGACACATACGCGTTATAAAATATAATGATACGCATCTCATATCCGTACGTAATGTACAGACACACACACACACACATCCATGCGTACGCGCTCGAAGGAATAGAAATATCGAGTTAGGCAAAAAGAAATGCTTCTGTAAGTTTTCCATGGGGAACAAAAACTTGGCGATAAGTATTTTTCACTGACTTGTATTTCCGATTTGACAATTAAGTACATTAAACACACGACATAACTATAAGTTAGATCAGTGGTCCCCAACCTTTATAACGTGTTGAGCTACTTTGATAATTTTGAAACAAACAGTGAGCTTTCACATTCAAGGCCAATAAATTTTGTATTTGAAACTAACGATTTTAAAGGTAAATCGTTTTGAAACGCAATTCCTTTGATTTCTGTTGCAGCGGTGTCTTCGCGAAAGTTGTGCATAACACAAGTTAAAAAGTTTTTGCATATCAATTTCTATGAAGGGTGAAACAGCAAATTACGCCACTAAATCAATTTCCTTGAAATCCTTACAACGATTTTTGAAGTTATCCTTCAAGTAAGAAACTATTTCTACATGATATTTTCTGAAAAAATAGGAAATGCTTGGTATCGCACTTGATTAGGTTTTGTTCCCAAAACTCAAGCTTTTTAATAAATGCTTTTATATCAGAAATTATTTCTACTAGCTCTTTATCGCTTCCCTGAAGCTGATATAACTGGTAGATCAATACTTGTTAATGTGGCTGGAAGACATGTTGCAACAAGACAAGATATAAGTGGTAGCATTGCTTGCTGAGAAAAAATGAAGAAATAGTAGAATTAAGAAAGAAGGAAGAAATTGAAAAGTGGTACTCAAAACCATTCATTTCATGCGTTCTGAAACTTTTTGAACATATTCGTATTTAGAACCTTAATCCAAAACCATAACCAGGTTTGCAAACCAGCAGTAAATTGTCTACCATAGAATACATTTGTCCCCACCGCCCTTATTTTAAAGTAAACTTTACCCAAATCAGTACAGCAAGCACAAGTGGGTCAACATATTTGGTTTATTAAGTCTGAAATTGGAAGAAAAATAGAAAAATATCGACAAATATCTTTGAAGGGACTTTTGTGTTACTTGGACAATTTGAGTCATCACAATAAGTTTTGGTAGTCTTAGCTTCCCTTTTAAATCTAGTAGAAGGATTACTTCCATTTGAATTCTTGAAAGGGTTAAACAAAGTAACGATAAAGATTATTTCTCTCAGTCTTAATGGCTTCTTCCCCTTTAAAGCAGAAACAAAGATAGATATGGAAAGGGATCATAATAAATATTATTTACAACAGCCAGTGTTCTCTGTTGCCCCTTTTAAGTAGAAAATTAAAATATAGAAAAATTTCTATATTTTAATATATTTATATTTCTCTATGAAAAGATCTGACTTCTTTTCCTTGTCAGTTGCAACCGCAAAAAATTCGTGCAATCGTCAAGCTAAATGTGAGATCAACCTTGATTGTAGCAAATAGTGCTTTTAACCCCTCAACCGAAAGAGCAGCCGAAAATGGCAAATTTTATTATTTTGTATGTAAATTGACATCACAATTACAGGGTTTTAAAATTTACTATTAGTACTTTTCTGGTGTATTTACAAAAATACTGTCAAAACCATGATATTTATTAAGTAAGAAAATTGGATTAAATGAAATATTATTCGCTATGGTCTGTTATCGTTGGGCCGTGTATATACGGCATGATCGGTTAAGTGGTTAATTTATTAGTTTTAGGCGGCTCTAGCAGACTTACAAAAGGCATTACCCTAGAAGAAAGCATCATTAGGGTTGTAAAAAGTCTAGCTTCCATATATTGTCTCGAAAAAAAATTGCAAATTGGCTTTATTAATTCAAAATTAGATATGAATCCAATTTCTTCTATTATAGTACTAATTACAAAATTTTGATCTTCTCTTGCCATTCATAGACGTACGTTTCGCGGTTATACCGCTCGTCAGTACAGCTTTGCAAGAGCTGTAATTTCGTATACAAGTTTTATGTATATATCGTCTGAACATTGATGTTTGTACATGTGAGAGGGATTCGATATGAATTCTCTCACAATGCACGTATTACGTAATACGTGCATTGTAAGAGAATTCATATCGAATCCCTCTCACATGTACAAACATCATTATAGTACTAAGGAACAAGGAAATAAAGATAAATAGAAAAATCTGGCATTTAGACCAACAGTGTATCGGTATCCAAATAAACAAGATGAGCCAGAGTCTAAATTTTGCAACTACTAGACCACTTTTCGACACCCTCCTACAAATTAGTAAACATGATCAAATTTCGGATACTTTTATCAGTGAGTTGTTAGCCCACATCAATTTATTGTCTTTTGGTCGTCGTATAAATAGTTTCAGTACGGCATCTCTTGTTATTTCATATCCAGGATCCAAATATCGGACCAACCAGACTACGCAACACAACTAACTAACTGAACGGTTAAACAGTTTTCTAAACCCTACATTTTCCCCATTTACAAGAGAAGTTCAAACTACTGGAACTAATGTACTATCTAATTCCCTTCGTCATTTGGTCTAACCCCTACAAGAACTAGAAATGTTTCTAATTCCTTCTTCCCCAGGTTGCATTTTGTGTAGTTATGGTATTTTCCATGTAGGGGTCACGTTTGAGTGGCAAGTTAAGAGATAAATAATATTCATATGTTTCTGTTTGGTATTAAATTTTCTGACTGAGCATTCTGACAATATATCCTAGTGATTTTGACGAAAACAAAGTGAATGATTTAGAATAAGAATATGATGAGAGATAGAATTCCATCCGACGATGTGTAGATGGAAGTAACATTACGATGAAAGTTTCGATTTGAAGGTTGATCCTAAAGCCATTCTCGTGTATTCAAGAGAATGGTGATCAATTTGATGGGATTTTCATCTAGAAAAAACATACCTGATAATAATTAAGCCTCTACATAATATATTGGATCTAAAAGTATTCCAGAAGATGCCAAAACACCTGAAGATATTTTCTCAATGCTTTCAGCTAACGATTCAACAAACTAAACTTAAGCCAACAAAATGGAAATAGAAACAAAGATCGGGTAACTACAGATGAGATGAAGACATTTCTTGGAGTCAATATAATTATGTGGCGTTTATGCCAGGAATGGGTGTAATAATCAAACCTTTGCTTTCACAACAGATGTGTAACGTCGAAATGATTTCCATCTATTGCTGTATTAGAAGCCAGCCTAATTATTAATCGAAACGTCTAATACCATCAATATGAAGTAGTTATTATTCTTTGGACATAATGTGGCTTTAAAAAATTCAGGGAAAACAAACAGATCTCTGTAAAATAATCTGATTCTTATGGGGGAAGATACTTCCCAATAGCGTGAAGCACAGAAATCCAGGAAGACCTTAAGATTGTGTCCAGTCTCCAGAGAAGCCTAGCCAGAAAGAAAAACTGCAGAAAGGTAGGTAAGGGCGCATCGTTAAAGAGGGGGTATATACAGCGACCTAATCTCAATGGATGTACAAAAAAGTTCCAATTTTTTGTTTTGGGAAAAGGCGGCTATTGGGTTTATTGAAGCAAAATTGGTTGTACCTAGAAAACATAAGTTTTACTGTAGTTGTAGACATTCTTGGCATTTAGGTAAGTAAAGACCTCTTCAAATCGCGTAATTCAAAGTTATTTAATACCAACCCTCTCAATGGAGACCTACAACGTACAAAGTCCAAATATCTTGATCCAGATTTAGCAAACTTACAGTCCTAGTTTTCAGGCATTTTTATCATGCATATTACGTAAAGAATTTTCCGTGAGCTTCTAGGATATTCTTTGTTCTTTTAAAGGGATGCGTCGATTGAAAATCAACACCAAATAAACAGTTGTAAATAAAATAGTGCTCTTGCTTATTTCTAAAAGGAAGTTCAATTATATTACTTTGCGATTTAGAATAAAATTAGTTACATCCCACGACTTGTACATCTATGTATAAAAAGACTGTAGTTATTTTTTATTTAACGCGGTAGCACTCTACACAATATATAATAAGAGGATCTCTTATAAATTGATCATTAAGTCAATTATAGCGAATTAGTAAGTCGTCTCCGATTAGCCCGTGGGTATACATAATATCCTCTTCATCTATTAAATGAGGCTCTCAGTGGTTAAAGTCGAATTAATATCTTTCGTTATCTATAAACTGAACTTGTAAATCCCCCAAGAGCGAGCGGTTTATCTCCAGGAGCACCTTCTTTATCTTTCGTTTTTCTTTTCGGTAGGTAATAAGATTCTAATTTTGCCATGATGATGGCTATAAAGCGTATCTAGCAGTAACTCGTACCGTTTTGTTCTTTCATTTGTTATTGCTTGATTATGTTGCAAATGTTTATAAGGAACGTTGTGTGGAATATTGCATAAGTAGGAACAAGTTAAATGCGTTAGCGTCGAAGAAATATGGATGCGATTATTTTCTAATTGTCTTCTATCCCGATGCTCATCTACATGATTTTATTACTTGTTGTAATTTGCGATAAACTAGAACTATAGAAATTGAATTTTAAATTAGCTAACTTCCAGTTACCATAACAAGGTAAGCACCGATATATTAGCATAAGGAAATTCACAACATAGCTGGGTCGTTGGAGTATGTGATTTTGAGCGATAATTGGATATAAAATTATGTAAAACATTCCTAGTTCGCTAAGGATGATGATGGGTTATTCTTTTTACAGCATTTTAGACCTACTATAGAAAATGAATAACATTTTTCTTAGTTGAATCGATAAAAATCGATATACTTATCTCAAAGATATCTATCGATGGAAATTATCTACGTTAAATACTATCTGATCTTGATGAAAACGAGAATTAAGTTATTTATATTTTATAAGCTTCAACATTCTACGAACCTATTCATTCCACAAGGGAAAAAATAAAAGAAAAGTAATACCCGTCTCCTTGGCGAATGATACGAGTATTCTCGCTTATGTACTTTTTCTACTAAAGTCAACAAGATTACTTTACTTATTGTTCCAGATGGAGGTTACACATACACCCTTGTGAAAACACCATTAAGTACATCCGAATTTGAAAAGATAAATAATGTTTCATTTTTCATCACCCTCATCAGGGCATTGTTGTCGCATTAAGAAAACAAGAACGGCCTTATGTGGCAAGTTGTATTTATTGTTGTTTCAGCAATTACCAATGTGTATTCATACATGCTGACGTAAATGCGCCGTCTTGGTATTTGTGCATACAGGGCTGTTCTTTAAACGAGTATCATTAATTTTAAACACCACTAGAAGATATTGGAAACTTAAAAAATACTCTTTTCTTGTTAACTATAAAAATTTCAATAAGAAAATTTGAGTAAGCTTATGATGGAACTCTCTGGATTGGATCAAAATGCAAGAAGGAATAAAGTTTCGATTATTGTTTCAGAATGGTCTTTGCACGCACTTTAGTTGTCCAACTAAGTACAGAAGTATTTGGAAGTGCATGCGTTGATAAGTTTTGTATAAGTTAATTGCTTATGTGTATTTTTTGGATTAGAGATTTGTGAAATTTGTCAAAGCGTAAAGATGTCACGTAATTGGTGAGAAAAAGTTTTATATGCATATTTTATTGTTTTTTTAATTATAATAGTTGTAAAAACGTATACGTAGCAAAAGAATATGTGAAAAAAAATATATGTGATTTTAGATGATGTATTTGCTGATGTACTGCTGACATGTAGTACGTTCGGCACTAGCGTGCAATGGTGAAAACAAAAATTTATTTTTTTCCAGATTTTTAACATTAAATGTAATAATAAATGCCTTACAAGAAAGTGATGAAGATTTTTGCAAAATTCTTACGACATCTCAATTGTGCCCACTCAAGGTGCGAACAACTACGTCACAGATGAAGATTCTGGAGAGTAAGATGAAGTGAATTTTGTAAACCTACCACCCTTATTATTAAATGCTGAGGCTGAGCTTTTTCGAAATGCTTATTCTTCCGATTCGGATAGTGAATATGACATTCCACTTGCGTTATTGCAACGGGCCAAGAAACGTAAATGTATTAAGTCGTCAGTAAAATGGGTAAAGCACGATCTGGAAGAAACGGAGCCTATTGTAATAGCATGTGCACAGGAAATTTTACCTACACCTCTTGAGTTATTCGAGAAATTTTTTGATAGTGACTTGGTTCAAGTTATTACTCAATACAACAATGACCATGCGTCCAAACAAAATGCAACTGCAAATATAACTCCAGACCAAATCAGGTGCTTTATTGGAATATTGCTGCTAAGTGGCTACAATACTGTTTCAAGACGCCGTATGTATTGACAAAATGATAGGGATACTCATCATTCTTTTGTGTCGAATGCAATGAGAAGGGATCGATTTGAGTTCATAATAAGGTACTTGCACTTTGTGGATAACAACAATCTGGATAAAACAGACAAGTTCGCAAAAGTTAGACCACTTTTACAAATGTTGAACAAGAGCTTCCAAAGTAATGCTCCGAAAACCATACAGCATTCTGTGAACGAGCAGATGGATCCATACTATGGTAGTCACGGATGTAAACAATATATCCATGGAACGCCTATAAGATATGGCTATAAATTTTGGGTTGGAACGACTTATAAAGGCTACATTATTTAGTTCGAGCCGTACCAGGGTGCAGGAACTTTCCCAAGTAATACTTACAAGGAAATAGGACTTGGTGCAAGCGTGGTCTTAACGTATTGCGACATACTATCAAAAAGCCAACCCGGCATTGCTAACCGATTGTATTTCGATAATTTATTTACATCAATCGACTTATTGGCTGAGTTAGAAGAACGACGCGTGAAGGGTACTGGAACAATTCGTCACAATCGGTTAGGCAAATGTCCTTTGCTAAAGAAAAAGGATCTGCAGAAAAGCGAGAAAGGGTGGTATGACTATAGTAAAATTTCTACCAAGAACATAATTGTATGTTGTTGGAACGACAGCAGTGCAGTGAACGTTGCCTCAAACGTCCATCCAGTTGAGCCATCAAAAAATATTTCACGTTGGTCTCGAAAAGAGAAAGAGCGTATACACATTCAACAACCACGCCTTATTCATGAATATAATCGCTACATGGGTGGCGTTGATCGAGCAGATGAAAATATCAGCTTGTATCGTGTATCTATTCGGGGTACAAAATGGTATTTCCCAACATTCACACACCTCATTGATCGTGCAGAGCACAATGCGTGGCAACCGCATAGGCATATGGGAGGTAAAATGGACCATTTATCCTTTCGTCGGCGCATTGCCACGCTGCTTATATCTACTTATGGGACTCCCTCAGCAACGCTTCCATCAGGATCATCATGCGACATCAGATTTGATCGAAAAGATCATTTACTTACTGAGAATACTCGTCAAGCCGATGGAAAATGTAAACAGCTACGTTGTAATCACTGCCACAATAAGACCACTATACGCTGCATTAAATGCGATGTGCCGCTCCGTGTAAAGTGTAATGTGGAGTACCACACCACCAAATATTTTTTTATTAATTTTTTATTCTTCACTTATGTACACAAAAGTTGCTGAAAAATAAACGACATGATAATATTCTCTTTTGCTTCCATATGTGCCGAACGTACTACATGTAGTACAGACTCAAAATCCAAGTTCAAGTCTTCAGTTTTGTAATATAATCTCTCAGAATAAAACTATATTGGAAAACTACAAAGACTGTTGCACTAGTATGCCCGTCGGCATATCTGGGTCAAGGGTAAGAACTATTTTATTTCGAAGGGATTTCCATTAAATTGTAACATATAACGAAAATAGTCACGTTGGTACGTCTTTCAAAATAAGGACACTAGTAGAATGTAACATTGCCTATATTTATCATTTCCCAATAATTATTCAGGTTTGATAAAAGAGTAGATGACGTGTTATCATTAAGTAGTGTAAACCGGATTGACGCCATTATTTCTCCGAATTTTAATGTCGCGTCTTGGACGTAAGTGGAGACAAAGACCGGTTTACACTAGTTAACCTTATCATCGATTCTCTTTACGGAGTTGAACCCATCTTAGTAAAAATAAGATTCCACTAACACCTCGTTGAAATTCAATCCTAGATAAACAATCTACTAGACAAAAATTTTGTGAACCCATACTGCGTCAGAAAACTATACCCTCATTGATGTCCTTCTAGTGTGAAACCATTTCAACCCTTCTGGGCATTGATTCCATACCACGAGAGATCGGTAATTTCTACCACGAAAACTTCCGGTTTCTCATTCTGGTATTTCACTGTTTTTCCCCAGACTTACTGCACTAGTTTCAATTTGTCATATTTTCTCCTTTTGATTCTGCTGCTACGTACTCTTTATTTGATATTCATTCTTTCTATATGTTATATATATCTAAACGACATTACAGGCCCAATAAACTATTATGGAATTATGGCAGATTTTCTTCCATTCTTTCTCAACAAAAGAAGAAGGTACAGACAATGTAAATGAAATAACTGAGAGGAATTCTGATGGGATGAAAATAAGGGATGAAATAAAAAATGACTGAATACTTGGAGTTATAAACATTCACAAAATTCGAGAATATCAGCTGAGATGATTTAAACATAGTTTATGTACGAACGAGCGCAGATTCCCAGATGTGATGATGAAAATGAAAATAGACAAAAGAAAACCCAAAGAAAGAACGCTAACAACCTTCATGAAGGCCATTAAAGAAAGATTACTACACTTTGATTGTTTATAAATTGTTTCTTTTTGATATCGTACAATTTACTTTCAATGTTTATAAGAAACTACATCAACGTATTTTATTTTTACTTGGTGTATGTTTTCAAATTGATGACTATTCGATCTACACGGCGTTGGCCTCCATCAATTCATCATTGGTTGCAGGCTTGGTACCATAAACTTTACTCTTAAGAAAACTCCAAATAAATTAAGTGGTGTAAGGTCTGATGATCGCATTGAGTATTTTGCAGAACTCCTGCGCAAGTTCTCATTCAGATAGGTCACGATGATAATGTAATGGAACTCCACCTTAACGAGAAGCGAAGTTCCTCATCGCCCTAATTTTTGGGAATATGTGACACGATAGATATCTGGAAATAAATTGGAGCAACTGGTACCGCTTACAGTATCCTCAAAAAGAATAGACCAAATAAACCATGATAACCGCTGATAAACCACACTATCACTCCTGATAGATTCACGTGATGTTCTTCCGATATGTGTAGATTTTTTCGCGCCCAGTATGGAGAGTTAGGATGGTTAGGATGTACCATATTTAAATTAAAATTTTCGAGAATATGTGACACGATAGATATCTGGAATAAATTACAGCAACTGGCACCGCTTACAGTATCCTCAAAAGGAATAGGCCAAATAAACCATGATAACCGCTGATAAACCACAATATCACTCCTGCTAGATCCACGTGATGTTCTTCCGATATGTGTAGATTTTTTCGCGCCCGGTATGGACAGTTAGAATGGTTAGGATGTACCATATTTAAATGTATCAAAATTAATCGTGCTCCTGGTCTTCTTGACATTTCTCCAAACACCACTCACAAAACTCAACTCTCCTATCTGGATCATCCTGATTTAGAACGTGCATTAATGTCGGCATGTAAATTTTCCACTTATAGCGCTTCAAGATACGATAGACACTATTCTATAGAATTCTCATTTCACGAACAGGATGGTAAAGCGATTTCTTATGTGTCTGCGTCAGCCAATGATCTTGCTCTTCCTGAACGTTGTCTCTGAACATTCTGAATAGTCTTTTCTGCTTCAAACGTATCTCTAATTACCACGTTTTTGCACTTCCAGTAGCTCTTTAACAGTTACCATTTTTCTTCAAACCTAATCTGGATTGGGCCATTATTTCTCAACCGTTAAATCTACAACAAAAATTTAATTCAGCATTTTACCGGCCAATAAAAAGTTGTAATATTTGGAGAACAAGAAACAAAATATGATACAGAAGAAACGATTATGATGCTGATGATATTCTTACCCCAAATTCAATATTTCAACTCCAGTTCCTGAAGAGAAAAGTGTCGTCCTGTCAAATTAAATCAAATTTGCTCGTTAAGAAATGAAATCTTTATGAGTTGGGATTCTCACTACCTTCTCCGTTTTCTCTGGCGCCCTTCCAATGATTTGTAGCAGTCCTGTATGGCACACTTTCCCAGTTCCATACCTCAAATTCTATTTGGCTCTCAGCTTCGATTTGCTTATTTCAAAGATCTTGTCTTAAGATTTCTGCTTTTCCATTTGTTTGCTTTAGGTTTTTCTTCCACAAGCTAATCTTGCACCCAAATTTTATTAATATACTTTATTTATTTTTATTGGTATTGAAGGTGTTATTTCCTACCTACTGAATTGCGCCTGCCTGAAGTATCATCTTCATCGATTTAGTGGTATTCTCTTCTAGAGCAAATTCATTTGCCAGGAATAATAAATTAGTCAGCACTAATCAGATTTTAGACAAACCACTTGCGACTTATCTGTTTCTTTTTCACCAATCACATCCGTTCTGACTAGTTTCTGATTCCTGTGAGAACAAGCCTATTTTGAATTAAATATTTACATATATTTAGGCCTTACACTTATTAGACTTTAATTTATTCCTAGCATTGCTCTCTACTAAATGGACTTATCCATTAGCCCTAGACATGAACAAGTGCGTGTTAAACAGCAATGCTTCCCTATCAATCTTACTAGTTGTGGGCAAGAATAACGTGATCTGTTCTGACTCTTAAATGATATTCAGTTAACGTGCAGTCTTCGTTTTGGCACAGGTCTCTATAAATTCCACTATTACCTTCATCTTGGTTCTGAATGTCAAGTTCCACTAACGTTATCTTTGCATATTCTTTTTCTATGATAGCTTCTTAGTTACCTCTGAAAACTTGTATTTCAACTCCCACTATGATTTTCCTTTTAGTTGTATTCTCATCTACTCTATAAACTAGGTTTTGGTATTTGAGTATTTGCTAATATTTAGACATGCCTGGCGGACAACATATTTTTCAATTTCTTCTTTTCTAATCGAAAGTTACAATTCCTGTTATATTCTCACTCGCCATCCGGTTTCTATTGGATCGTTATAAATTATGCGTGATATTATTCTTGAGGGTTTGCATCCAACGCTTGGATCTTGGAATAAAATGCTTTTGAGATATAAAAACAAATGGGTACTTATTCGATATAAATGTAAACTTTAATATTCTATATAAATGTAAAATGCTCATTCGTAAAATTAACTAAATCTGCGAGAAAAGGGTTATTGTAATACCTGATACTTCACTATTTGTGGACTTGAAAGCTCTCCATATGCTAACGTCTTCGAGATTTCTCCCTTTCTACTTTACAACGTCCAAATTGCAACTTAATCAAATTATCCCTACCATTACATCGTTTTCATCATCTCATACTCCTCCTAAACCTCATACTAATTGTATTTTTTTCAGTACTGTCGTTCTAGAGATTCCAAAGCTTGTAGTTTAGAAATGTAAGTACCTTCATGTTTTGTTCTTCGATTTCTTCTGGTTATCTTGGCATTCCCATAATTATCTTGTTTGGAAGGTTTATCACACGCGTTGTATATTGACGTAGTTTCCTCTATCTATTACATTGTAGTTAGTGGCTTACTCAAAATGAATCTTTGGTGGTACTTAATTATCTTGTAAAGCGTGCCCTATGCTGGTATTAGATATCCATCAAGTTTAAATTAAACCTCTTAATACCATAGATGTTGCGGAAGTTATTGCACAAGAATGTTTCCTTTCCTTTTGAATTTCCTTTACCGTCTCGAACTAGTAGGCGAATTATGTCTTAATATTGGTTTTGTTACATTTCTCAGCGACATTTAGCAAGAACTTGTATCTAAACGCGATAGCTGTAATAACTCTGCGTTACCATTTATCCGCTTTGATTCATATTCCATCTCCTTACAATTTTAAATCCCTACATATTAGTATTCATACGACGTTAATACCCTTTCTACCAAAATAAACGCACTAAATTTGAAACATCAAAAGCATTCTCATTACGCGCACTTAAATTATTAACTTTTAACATATAGCTTCTGCAATCTGCAATAATAGCAATAGTTCAAATCGAACTCTAGGATTATGACTCGGCTTCGCTTCTTAGAATAGTTCTCTCCGATGTCACCTATAATTAATATTACATTACACGAGAATTTTCACAGTATACCCTATCATCCGGCAAAGAAGAATAACACGCAAACCGTCGCAGTGCAAAGAGATCGTATTCCGCCTCAGCTCGCGCGCGAATCTAAACATTCACGATTCAAGAACATATAAGTAGCCTGTGTATAGCTGAGCTCATAAACAATCTCGGATAACTGCTGGTGCAGTTAAGCTATTCAATATCGTCGTAATTAAGTTAATTGGATAATAGGTTCTTCGGCGTAAATTTTAATATAGTTGGACGTAAAATATGTCGTTAAAATCTATTCAAAATGTACATTCGTAGGTATGTACTTTTAACGTGCATAAAGCAAATGAAACCAGGCTGTATTAACATTCTTTCGCTTATGAGGCTCGGTAAGATTAGCAATACCGTGACGCTATTCCGACTACAAACAGCGCTAGTCAATTTCTGTATAGTGCAATAAATTGATTCATTTTGCATTTTCTGATAAGGATTGTTGTGAGTATAAGATGTAATAGAATAGTCCGTTCTACAGATGTACAAAATTAGTGACAAGGTTAGTGTTGTTGTGCTCTATACCTCGTTATATAAAACTCGTTCGTTCCACTTCATTGATACATATCCATTACGATTCACCAATTCCTTAGTACCAGTTTCCAAGTCACTTATTGTTAGTCAATAACCGTCCCAACGATTGGAGCTTTTGGGTTCTGCATCAATTCCAATTACTCTCGTTAGTTAAGGTTATAAGGTAATTTTTTCAAGATCGGTTAAACTTAATTTTTTATTGGTTCCAAAAATTATTTTGAAAATTGTATATCTGACCTTTCAAAGTAGAACGATAAAATACTAGTTTCTTACAATGTTAAGAGCTTCTACAACATTTTTTTTTCAATAATAAGTGAAGATTTATCTAAGAGCTTTTTGTAAATTTCTTCTTTGTTGTTGAATTTAACCTCAATTAAGGAATACAAAAATGACCATGATCTTACTATCTTTTTTGGACTTCAAGAAAGCAACGATAACAAAGGAATTTACGAGAATGCTTTTGACAGGTCTTAACTATCCTATCGAATATGTGGTGTTCACAATTTCAGGTCTGCAAACCTGCTGGTTCTTCACTTATTTCTGAAAAGAGATTAGACCTGCCTGAGCTCTTAAAATTGTAAAAAATTAGTATTTTATCGTTATACATACATATATCTTTTAGAGCTAAAATATACCTTTCAAAATAGTTTTCAAGCCGACCAGAAAAAATTAACTTTAAAATAAGTACCGAACACCCTTAATGTCGTCGTTGATATGGTTATTTCCTGTATCTATATATTCAGTCAACACATGTACGTATTTCTGCGTGTCCTGAATCAGTGTCTAATGTATGACCTCCCGCACCTACAAAGTAGCTGGTAGATATTGTTGGTGCGCAGTTTCACTAAAGGATCTTTTCCTGGGTTGTAACAAACTTCGATACTTTTTTCAACAAAATTGTTTCTCAGTCGATTCGTGATTCCAGTAACATGGGAAAAATATATCCCAAATATTGGCGTGGTCAGTCTTGCTTGTTCTTTGACTTCTCTTATCCTGAAATTACACCAGTTTTGTTATCAGCAATTCTTTTCAAGTCTGCGTAAGACCATGTTAATAAAGGATTTGTAGCAGTGGTGATTATCATATCAGGTCAATGTACTTTAACGAATACGCGGAAGTAGAATGAGCGAATGGAATAGAGCAATTTGCAGAAGACACCAATATCAGTCCTTAGAATACGTCCGAAGACGCTAGCTGCATATCTTTCTTGACGATGCCTTTTTCGACTTCCTAGGTACTTTATTTGTTTTACTCTTTCTAAATTGAAGTTGTCAATTTTTGCTTAACGTATACTTATTGCCTAATATCGTCTACTTACAAGGGGAAGGCCTAGCCTGCGACATTGACTTTTCGATGAGACTATCAATCGATAGTACGTAAAAAATAATTAGACACGTGTCTCGGCTTCTTTGTAAGTGGGTCCTTGTTTAAGAAATATAAGCGTTTGAAAATCACGGTCGCCGCTGTCGCCGTATTTCTATCTAGCCGTGCACTTTAATATCACTAGACGTTGTTGGTGTACTGGTGAAGGGCCTGGCTGGCGGTTACACTGGTGCTGGTTCGAATCTTCTTGTCGACTTTTTTCGCATTATAATTTATAATTTATAAACCTGTCAAATAAGAATTTTTTGATGCTTTAATAAATATGCAGTTTCATCTATTTTTATAATCGTGATTTATTGCTCTTTGCATGTTTGTGGATGATAGTCGTCATAAAAACATTTGAAGCACAATGTTTCCCGACAACGAGCGCATTTTATGGACGCAACCCCGTTGCAATTGCAGCTTTCACGAGTTAGGTTCAGGGGGAAGCAAGCTTCGTTCACGTTGATGAATGAAATTTTGTCCGGTAATAATTTTGATCCATACCAAGCATGTTTGATCATGTCGTTAAATATTGGGGAACTTAATTGGTGGTGGATAATAGAATGTATTTTGATAGCATCCCCGCGAGTGTTTATCTCCCGTTCCTCTTGCAACAAATTTGATGCATTTTGCAATCTTTTAAAAATAAATGAATCTGCATATTTATTTCCCGATAATTTGACTATCTTTGAGAAAAAAATTAATCGTCGGAAAAGCATCAAGAAATTATTATTTGACTGGTTTATAAATTATAAATTATAATGCGAAAAAAAGTCGACAAGAAGATTCGAACCAGCACCAGCTTGATCGGTAGCCAGGCCCTTCACCAGTACACCAACAACGTCTAGTGATATTAAAGCGCACGGCTAGATAGAAATACGGCGACAGCGGCGACCGTGATTTTCAAACGCTTATATTTCTTAAACAAGGGCCCACTTACAAAGAAGCCCAGACACGTGTCTAATTATTTTTTACGTACTATCGATTGATAGTCTCATCGAAAAGTCAATGTCGCAGGCTAGGCCTTCCCCTTGTTAGATTTACTTAAGTTTATACACAATTTATTATCACATAACCATTTGTAAATGTTATCTAAATCTACATTTATTAGTCAAGTAACTTCTTGAGTATTATTACCGGATATATATACCATTGTGTCATCAGCAAATAATTCAATATTACAATATTTAATATGTTTAACATGAATATACACTATAAACAATGACGGCCCAAGCACCGTTCCCTGCGGGACGTCATGTTCAGTTTCAACTTGTGCTGATGTACAATTATTGTACTTAACTTTTTGAGTCCTTTTTGATAAGTAAGATTGAAACCATTTAAGGGCTTTATCACAAATTCATATTTTCTCTAATTGCTTTAACAAAAAGGTTTGGGATACCACTCTACTTGGTCTGAAAAGAATTTAAAGAACATTTTTCTTTTCAAAAATCCAGACCGTCGTGATAAATAAGAATTAGAAATATATATTAATTTAAAAACAAACATGGATTCTGTGTAAGTTAAAAAAGATTAATGTAAGTTTCTACAAAAAGTATTTTATTAAAAAAAAAAAGAAAATATCTTACTTTAATTTTGTTTTTGGTAACTTACACAGAATGATTGTTTTCGAAACAAAAAATTAATGTAAGTTTCTAATCAAGTAGTTTCTACCAAATAAAAAGTCACTTACATTTTTCAACTTATAAAGAATACTTTGTTTTAAATACTGATTTAGTCAAAGTGACCCGATATTTGGAAAATTTTGCATGGAGTCGTAATATTATTATCAATCATTTTGCTGTATTATTGACCCAAATGGCACTTTACTACAACAGAATCTTTTTTCTCAACTGTCATGACGACTTTGATTTTTAAAAAGTCAAAATGTGCTTGGAATTCGTTTCAGACCAAGCAGGGCGGTATCCCAATATGTTAAAATGGAATTTAAAACATTTGGATCAATTATATAGTGAGATCAATCCGGGTACAGACTCTATATATTTTCGACAATAGGTTTAACGAGACCAGCATCCACTATTATGCCAATAAAAATTAAATTTATGAACCTACGAAGTTGTGTTTGTACCTACTCGACGCCATCAACGGTCTACTAAATCTTCCTCTGGCTGTTACAGTAGTTTAGAAAGTGGTGGATAATCCAAAAGATAAGTAGTTTATAAACGAAATAAAATAAATATTATAAAAGGAAGATTATTAAAGCCAGACTTTAAAAATGGAAAAAGAGACAGGTACAGCTCTCGCAATATAAGTTGGCGAACGGTGGAAGTGACTTCGCGCTGATAGAAGAGGGATAGATTGTCTATCATTCGTCCTTTCCCTACGGAACTCATATTGATACGGCAATGGTAATTCCTATGCACTATCTGAATCAGACAGGTGGGAGGTACATGTCCTAAATACGTTTACGGCGCATCCCCACCGCTCGCCAACTTATATTGCGAGAGTTGTACTTCCCTATTACTTTATTTCGTGGATAGAATGGTGATCTTCCTCTAAAGATCACATATTAGCCAGAATTTGTTGAGAAGCTTTGTTTTCTCATTGCATTTGCCAGACTTATGTATTTGGAAATATTTAAATGGAGTAGTAAGTTAGTAAGAATAAGAAACGTTACGTTTGAGTTCAATCTAAACTATTAATTTTCTTACTTTTACTTTTTTAATCTCGGTTGTAAGATGTTAACAGTGGTTAGTTCAGTTTGGTAGGGGCAGCCCGAAAAAACGTGCTTTACTACTTTCTCCAAATCCACGAATCAGTCCGAGGACCCTATCTTCTTTAGAAGGGACTATATCCTCTTTGTCCGAACATGTCTGTAAGTTCTAGATATCTGTCTCCTAAGCATAAAAGCCTAGTGTTAACTAGAGCTTCAAAGCAGCCTATTAGGTGCTCAGTAGTTTCATCTAGCTACAAAGTCTGTACTGAAGCTCATCGCTGGGCCTGATCTTATACAAATGATAGTTGATCATCTGATGACCGGTAAGAACATGTTATGGTCCTGAATTGACTCTTTGGCTTTATAATGTTCATGATATTATTGCAACCTAGGAGGACTTCTAAATGGTCAGTTTACTTGAACCTAGCCTGCTGCTATCATTCGGACTAGTATTGATCTTCAAACAACGAATATACGAAGTTGATTCTACCCTTTACAGTGGATGTCATAATTTCAAAAGTAGATTCAGACCGTTATCTTATATCAAAAAGGAGATGTGTCATGGGATATCAGACAAGAGCAAAGCTCTTTACGCATTTGATGCTTATTTGAATAAAAGGTAAAATTCTATAATCAAATAAACAATGTATGAAGAAAAAGTATTTTATTTCAAAACCGATGGTAAATAAGTTGAAGTTGAATTTGAAGTAAATTCGAGTCCGAGTAATAAGAGCGCCATCTGATGAGGGGAGACGCAAACGTGTGTGTGTGCGTGTGTGCGTACGAGAAAAAACTAATTAAAGAAGAAGGATAGAAGGATAATAATAATAATAATAGCGTCGATTTGACGATTTCAAGCGTCTCACTTTTTCCCAGTTAACTCTCGCCGCAGAACCTCTCTAAAAGAGCTTCGCTCTAATAATAATAAGTGCACAAAAATTATATTACCTACACAGAAAATTTAAAAATGGAGACTAACGCCATTGTTTC
This sequence comes from Chrysina gloriosa, assembly GCA_038088585.1. Lineage (NCBI taxonomy): Eukaryota > Metazoa > Arthropoda > Insecta > Coleoptera > Scarabaeidae > Chrysina > Chrysina gloriosa. Next base: position 28,277,703 of record CM076087.1, on the reverse strand, counting down.
TAAAAGAAAAAGAAATTTTGATTCAATTGTTTCTTTTCTTTAATATTTTCTAAGAGTTTTCTGCAAAAACTTTTATTCCAAAACTAAAATATTGATTAAAATTTTGTGCACAACTTATCCAATCTGTATTTACAGAAACTTGCATTTCAATCAGTAGTCCTGTTACGCAAAGAACGATCAATTCATGGATCATAAAATAAAAGAAGTCGAAGTCGTAAATCTCAAAGGGATTTTAGAATTTACAGTAAGACACGTCTGAACGTACAGATACAAATCGAAAACGAATTGCTTAATGGTACGGAAGCTATCCCCAACAGTTCTTCCCTCGGCACAGAACAAATTTTTATACGTAGGTACTTACGAATAAATATACAATAGGTATACAATGTGTTCAAAAGCGAAAACACGTGATTTTAATACACGCTACATTTTGCATTATCTCATTAAAATATTAATAAAGAAGAATGGATAAAATCCTAGGTATTCTTAGATAAAGCTTCGAGCTTAACCGTAAAAAGTTGCCCGAGTTGGTATTTCTTGTTCCACTATCTCGTACGCGCAGGCAACATGTAACGATAAGTTCTATTTACTGCCCGCGAACGGACCTAAAACCATGATTTATTGCCATGAGAAGATACAAAGTACGTATATATACCTTCAGCTCCAGATGAAGACTAAGAGTAAATTTTAATTTTGGCGGCCTTTGTTGTCGGAAAATTTACGACGGTCGGTAATTTTTATTTATTTTAATCCGGCTTAGTCCTATTTTCGGATTTAAACAAATAGTAACGTTAAACATTGTAATTTTAAATGTACCTAGAAGAAAACATCGGTCTCAATTATTTAAGATTTATCGTCATATAAACGATGAAAATAGAGTGCCCCAGTCGTATAGTTGATTTACGAAAAGATTATCTCCGATTTAATACGTTCCGTTTCGTAATTGTCCAATTATGATTCTAATAAACTAAAAATCGGATTATACTTTTAGTAAATGTTTGTGTTATAATTTCAAATTGCCGAACAACGCAAATATCGCACGTAATAACCCTCGCCATATATTATGTCCGTAACGTGGCTCCATATTGACAATTACCAGGACGATGTACTACTAATAGGTTTATTTTGCGACCGAATATAAACCGGCAATAAGCACTAATCAAGACGTAAAATATACGCATCTACCGGATTCCCCGTTTGAAATGAATTTTCGCTAATTGTCTCATTTGCTGATAAGTTGAAATGGAAACGATCATAAAATCTATTTGGAGTGCTTTCATTGTTCGTAAGGAGAGACCGCGGACGTTCTATTTTAAAATAAACTTGTAAACGCATCGGTATTTAATGTCATTGAGTGACGGTAATAACGGTAATATCGCTACAATAGAACATCTGCCGGGGTACAAGAAAATCCTTTTTAAAATATCGAATATTTCCTGCCTTGACGCATTCCTAAAGCTACGCTATTTACGACAAGAGATCTTGAGAAATATTTTAACTCTGTTTATTACAGTTTATTAATAAAACTAAACATCTTACTACACATCTTGTTTCGAAACGATCGATAGATCGTTCAGGTTTATAGAAAACTATTTTTGCTTAGCGGAAATCAAATTTAAATAATTTCAGAACATGCTCTATATCCTGCTTAGAAAATTAATACAATGAGCGAAAAAATTGACGTATATAAATTCCAACACGAGAGTTATCATGTAAAAAAGGTACGTAAATTCCTACCAAAATATGTGTGTATTCCTATTGAGGGTTAAATAAACCTTTCATGTCGCAGCCCAGCTATATAACCATCCCCACAGTATTAATAATTCACAGATCACAACCCAAATTGCAATTTGTCAGTTGACTGCGGTCGACGCTGTGCGCCTCGAGAAATCAATTTAAAGTATCACTCAAGTTTCCGTGTACACCACCATTGTCCGTGTACACTCCAAGTAATAGACCAGATGAACCTAATCGCAGTCCAACTAACTATTACTACAAGATTAATAATTCAATCGCAATTTACGTGTGAAAATTTACGCAACTCATTTGTCATCTACGTGTTTTCTGTAGGAACTTGCAATATGGGAGGAAAACAACTGCAGACAGACACACTGTTGAGTAAAACCACGCGCAAATGTTACTAAATGGAATGTCAGGGGTATGAAGCTGGCATCATGGGGATCTCACTTCATTTATCAAGGACAAGCGATTTATTATCTATGGCTGGCATTATGAAACGGGCAACAAACATAGTATGGGGGCACTCGGCGGGCCGTAGTAAGGGGAGATCTAACAACCAATAAGGGTCGATGCTTCACAGATATTTGAAAATCCCGCGTTAATTTGTAGAGAGAAAATGACATTCGTTCTTGTTGTTGTGTTGTTCGTAAGGGTCTGGTCGAGGAGTTGGATTCCATAGAATGTAAATAATTGGGTAAGTATGAATTTTGAAGGAGAAAAACGAGATAGAAAATGTCAAAAGCGTTTCAAACTAACATTTTGTTTTATTCATATGTACGTTCGTATACGCTATGATTTTTGTCAGCGTTTTGAACACCGTGCACCGGCCAAAGCTAGAGTTTTTGACTCCCTCATAATTTTAATTTAAACCAAACGTTAAGTACATAATGACGGTTTCTACTTAGTTCGAAATATTTTTTCTTATTTGCCCACTGTTAACATTCACTGTCAGAGAAATTCTCACCCTGAACTGTTTCTAAACACCCGAACAAAACACGACTACAGATACAACTGTGTTGTAATTTTCTTTTCTTTTTTCTAGGGGTGTAGCCTGCAGTGGAAAACACATCAGATAACGTTTTTTGCTTGTGCTGCTTGATTGTTTGATGAAAGCTGTTAACTTTACTATAGAAGTTGTAAGAAGGATTATTGCAAGTACTCAGGCTGCACAACTGATACCAGAGCAAAGTGTCCGAAGGCTTTGTTAAAAGTATCTCTTCAGCGTCGCTGCAGATCCATACTACCATGATCTGCGGGAAATGATTTGCAACGTAGACTCTTCTCGAAATTAAAAATTCTGGCATGAGGATCATTTTGTAGATTCAGATTTTGTAAATAAGGGCTAAGTCCAGTTAAAAGTTGGGGCAGTTCAATATTGCATTATTGGAAGATCTTCCGTTTCCAGATGAGAATAGTAAGGTAAGTATAGACAATGCTCTGTTTGCTTTACCAGAAAAAGAAGAAACTTCCTGTTTATGTTATAACCCGTAAACATCCACAACTACTTGTGGATGCTTGGAACAAAGTATCTCCTCACATTTACAAAATAATGAGATAATAAGCAATTTTGGTAACGATTTTGAATACCATAATGCACACAGCACAACTGTGATAATTTAATTTTAGAAAAATGTGTCCCTTTTTCTAGTCTATAAATTTTGCAGGCACAGACACAAGCAAAAAGCTGTATGTGATGGACACTCTCCCAAGATGAAGTGGTTGAAGAACAAATAATTTTGTTTTGTATATTTGTATATTTATTCTTGTTTTTGATATGTTTTTATTGATGGTGCAATATGTATTTATTTCATTTATTATATTTTACAGAATATTTATTTGTTTTCTATGTTTAATTTATTTTATATTTTTATGATTATGTTTTGTAGAATGTATTTATTGATTTAACAATAAAAACGTTTATTTTCTAAAAATGTGTTATCAGTGTGTTATCCAGCCAACAAATTTCGTTAATTTAACTCTATCAAACATGTAAATGCATTACGTTTACATGTTTGGTAGAATCAAATTAATTTTTATTTTAAAGTGAGGATAAATATAGAATGGGGAAGTATGTAATTTCAAATTTACCGCCATATAATTTTAAAATTTAGCGCCTTGGCGTTTGTTTTGGCACTCCTGCCTGGGAGCGCTATGATTTCGTTGCAAAGGTTTAACATGGGGGCTTTCATTTCTTATAGTTAGTGTTCTGTGTGGAATGTATTCATATGTACAACGATGTAGAACAGGGACGCAACAAAATTGATTTAATATGGTGTACATACGTCCGTCTCTGTCTTTTTGCATGTCAGTTGGAACTGGTTAGACATGCACCAGTATAACATTTTTTAACATCATATTTAAATATTACCTATACCTACGTAAAAGAAATTTTAGATTTTAATATTCATGATAATTAAATGTATATATATATATACATATATCGCGACCTTTTTTATACTTATCTTATATGATAGTTCTCCAGCACAATTAGGTCAATTAAACAAGACTGGTTTAAATGATAGTTATATTTTTAAAACGTTTACAAACGTTTTCGGAACACCTTTTTCAGTGAAAATATAACTAGATAAATCTATATAAACAAACATTTGGTTTTTATTATATATATATATATATATATATATATTTGTTTTTTGTTTTTTTCAGTAAAAAAATACTATATATAGATATATGTAAACATCTGTTTTTTATAATAAAAGACAAATGTTTGTTTATACATTTATCTAGTTATATTTTCACTGAAGAAGGTGTTCCGAAAACGTTTGTAAACATTCTGAAAATATAACTACCACTTGTTTAATTGACCTAATTGTGCTGGAGAACTATCATATAAGATATTCATGTTAATATTAATGTTTCGTCCACGAATTTACATATAATTGCAATTTCTAATTATAATTAACACACATATAATTTCTAATAAATTTTATAAATTTACATCCGATGAATTAGACATTGCAATTATTTGAAGAATGAGAAATTTTTCAAGTGTGAAGCATAAACGATAGGAATAAAGCGAAATCGGGCTAAACACAAACGCATTGCTGCCTACAAATTAACTATGAATTATAATAACTTTCCGGCACTTTATCACAGTTTACTAAATATTGATTGGTTTATTCTAGAGACCTTCGACAGCGTTGATGCTGCTTGTGACAAATTTTTGTTATGTTAAATCAATTGTTTCACGATTTTATAGCTACATTTAAGAGATCTATTTATCAGCTGAAACACCATTCTCCTTGGTTCCATCATGAAGTCATTCAATGTCTGCAGCGGAAAACTAGAATGTTTGAAAAATCAACAAAGTGCAAATCGCCACACTATGTGTGAACAATTTAAGTTCCTTGGTGCTAGAGCTAAACATCTTATCCAACTTCCTATAGAAACTACACTTCTAGAATGTAAACGGTAATATCCACTGATGCAACACAAATCTGGTCATCCATTAAGCACAAAAGGTCGTACTAGAATACGTGGACCATAAAACAATCAATGTGAGTGTAGTTCCCACGAGGGTATTGTATTTGCTTTTGCTGATTACTTTTGCTCAATCTACGTCCCATCATATAATTCAAACTTACCCTGATCCATGTTCCCTTATATCTCGAACACTCTTATAAACATTAGTGCCTTCTCCATTACAGAGATTGAAAGTGCTCGAAAACGTTCAAGGAATTCTTGTCCTACCGGACAAGACAATATTTCCAGCTTCCTGTTGAGAGACTGTATGACCATTCTTACCAACCTTTGCATACATTGTTTTATTTTATTATTGAACAGGCAACTATTCTCTCTATCTGGAAGACTACCTACCTCACTCCAGTGTTAAAAGAAGGTTATCCATCTGTGCTTCAAAATTATAGGCCCATTGGACATTGGATATATCAAGATTTGCTTTATGAAATGGTTATGTACTTTTAAGTTTTATCTGTAGAAACCATAGTCAAATTTTCGGAAAAAATTGTGACTTGCCGGGTATGGTAGTGTATATACATGGTGGAGCGAAAAGGAAGGACGTTTTCGAAAATGGTACTACATGCGAAGGGGAGGGTAGAGGATCGCGGCTGATGTCGTTTGGTTCAGGAGGACGCTTACCATTCGTTGGTCGCAATGGTCTGTTATTGTTATTGCGCTTTCACCAACGCTTAAATATTGCTCGTAAGGGTTCAATTTTGAAACGTGACACAATCAACAGATGTATACATAATTTTAGAACGACGGCAACGGTAATGAATCAAGAACCTCGAGGTTGTCCTCGAAGTGTAAGGACACGAGCTTCCATAGAAAGGGTGAGACAAGCAGTAATTCGAAGTCCAAAGTGCTCTGTCCGAAAACGGGCTGCAGCACTCCGAATGAGTAGTCAAACACTTCGCAGAATTTTACACCATAACCTTCACTTTCACCCTTATAAGCTTATGGTTGTCCGGCACCTGAATGAAAGAGATTTTACACAGGCCATGAACCAGTAATAATGATGATCGATGAGGCTCATTTTTATTTGAAGGGATTTATTAACAAACCGAACTGCCCATATTGAGCAGCAGAAAATCCCTTGAACTGCATCAATGCCCACTTCACAGTAATGAAATCACCGTTTGGTGCGCTGTGAGCCGTCTTGGGGTGATCTGACCTTATTTTTTTCAAAGATGCAAAAGGGACAACTGTAACTATTACCTTCTGGCGATATTTTTCCAGTTGGAAAACTTTTTCATTCCAGAATTACGACGACGATGATGGCGCCACAGCACATACAGAGACAGCACAATTGAAGTTGTGCGTCGCATTTTCCCTGGGGAATCTCCCGTTTAGGCGAGATGAGAACACGTCGATTAACCTCGAAATCTGCAAGAATTGAAAGAAGCCATCACAACACGACATAGGACAATTAACATGGATTTATGTGAGATGGTGATGCGGAACTTTGAGGAACGACTATAGCAGTGCATTACAGAAAACGGACATAATTTCGCTTTTTCATTGTTAAATGATAACATCTAAGCTTTCATTTTTTGTGATTAAAACTTTTTTAAAGTTAAAAAACAGCTGCTTTATATTTTGTCCCACACTGTATTACGGTCTTGAAGCGTGCCAATATACAGAATGACGTATTTTTAAAATTTTGATAATCCAAACAAAAATGTAGCACATACATACGTCCATCGACTTCATACGTAACGGCAGAACCATTCACCTCGTCCGGGTTAAGTAAATTTCAAGAATTTCACCTTTAGATTCGAAATATTTTTACTCAAATGGTGTTTATTTACTCGATTCCGTATACCCACGCCGGCTGTATTATACACGCCCGCTCTAAACCTAAAACTGACATCGAGAAACATTGATTTAAATCCGATTATCTGGTAATTCTTATCCGTACGGACAAGTTTGTAAATACGGAAGGTGGCGGTCGATGTCGAAAGTCCATAAACACATCTCGATGAAATATTAAAGCTACTTAATTCCCCGATACGCGTGCAGGCATAATCGGGGCCGAAATATAATGAGCGCCGGTTCGCACCCGGTAACCGAACCTCGTCAGGTCCTTATGTTAACAAACCCATAAAAATATCCTGTTCCTTTTTCGTACCGAATCTTGCGCGGGAAATATCGTAAAAAGTACTAATAACAAACAATTATGGCACGTGTTATCGGTAAGTTATTACACGTTGACGTACGTTTTTATTGATTTAAAAATATACGACTTTCTTTCTTCGCGATTGCACAACGATAAAAGTATGTTTACAATGATTGAAATCAAATCCAGTCGCGTTCGTGCACCTCTATCTACTGTGGTGTATGTGTCATGTTTGAGTTACTGTATAATAAAAAGAAACGACTTCTTTGGTTTCTGCAGACAAGCTGTGGCCATACAAGATAATTACTTATCCCAAAGGTTCCATTAAAATTTTTTAAAAATAATTATTTGTACCAATTATTTTCCTTGAGATTTTGCCCCCACAGATTGAAAAAGTCAATAACCGCGGAACGGGAAACCCCTCGGATTGAAAATTAAAAGGACAGATAGAAGTCGAGGAAAGAAAAACTGAATCGAATATTAAGAAAATAAAGAAATCTGAAATCAAGGAATCTTTGAAGATGTTAAGAAAACAAATTTCAAATTTCAAATTATGTCATGCAGACCATGATATGAATGAAAGCAGAAGGCATTGATGCTATTTGTCGAGCGCTTGGAACGTACTTTGCTAATGTACTTGATGAAGTCAACCTCTTAATCGTTCCACGGTCTAGTTATCAATTTACTATTAGGTAATTGTGTGTGTATTGCGATCTATATACTTATCTTACCCTGTTCTAAGCTGAAACTAAGAAGAATTCTTTACTGGAAGATAATCAAACTTATTCGGTACTATTATCAGATCCAACAAATAAATTGCAAAATGAAATAAACTGATAAGCAGTTCATTAAAAAATATATTTCCAAAGATTTAAGTAGTCATTTAAAAATGCTTACGTCTCTACCTAGAGAACGGTAAGGAATACAACGTCGAGGATGATGAATTTGGAATCTACGAACAAAAACCTATCGGACAGACATATTTTGAACACAATTGGACGCACAGTTTTTGTTTGCCAAAAGCATAGACATTTTTCCAATTTTTAAGGATCATATACTTCCCACAATCCTAGCTAGTTCAACCTCGGTAAACTTAAAGTACTAGAGGAGCTGACTAAAATGGAACAAATTGCAAGTGTCTACGACTAACCATTCAGATATCACGATCTGAAAGTTGAAAAAATTTCGTGCTTTAAATTACCATAATTTTGCTCCAACGTGAAAACTATTAAAAATACCAAGTTCGTTCTTATTCTATTAAATTATTTAGTCAAAATCTGCTTCTAGGAAGGTTTATTCGATAGCAATTGAACCCTAAATAAAGACGCGAGAGCGACTTAAACTTTTATCCAAAATGAGAATTTAGATTTTGAACGGAATTTTGGAAAGTCGACGAAAAATTCATGTTCGAATTCCGAAGTTATATTGCATCAGAAATTTTCTTAGACGACCAATAATTATTTAGCACGCATTAACACATAAAACGAAAACCTCGGTTTTAGAACAAAATTTGGCTGTTCGACGGAAAATTAACGTTCAAATATGTCTTAAGCAGCCGACAATTATGTTAAATTTATGTATAATATAACACATCGACATCGGTTCGAACGTGAAAGGTAGATGTTTCAAAAAACGCCATCCAAAGGTCGGATAAAAATGCGCAAAATAAACCGAATATACAACCCTGCGTCTATTTCGTAATTAATCTCTAAGGTAAAATTTTACGTTATTGCGCAACCAGTTTGCGAGGTCGCCCAATAAAGTCGTAACGTTCATTTTTTCTTATGAGAGTCTAGACCTAGTTTACATAATTCGAGACAAGCACACGAACTTCAAGCGCTCGTATCGCGTCAACTTTTAAAGATAGAAAGTCGAATTGGGGTGATTCTAAATCGGAAAAACAAACCCTTTCGTATATTCTGGTATATCATCCATCGATTGCGAACACCCAAAACACTCCAAAATACTTGTTGATACTGACGTACTCAGTGTCAACTAGTGTTTTGGTATGTTCACTATGTGATGTTCATTGTGCAGTGCTTTAGAGTTGTACAGTGCTCGTTGTGTGGTGACCGTCTTGGGCGCTAGCCGGATATTGCTGGTGATACTTATTCCTCTGGTTTTCCCATGAGAATGCCGAAATACGTATCTGAAATTATTTCCGAAAGGTGTGCTAGGGGTAATATTATTTCTTTTATATATTATTTTAACCAGTCTCCTTATTCTTATCTGTAATGGAATGACGCCTCGCCTTGGATAGTACGACCACAGAATCCTTGTTTCGCCGGTAGCCCATTCGAATCTTTTAATTGGCCTATTTCCCAACAGATACCACCACTAATCAATGACAGTTTTCTTTCTAGAATATCCAATACTTTAAGGTTACGCATGCGCATTGTACGCCTTTAATTTTATGCTGCCCCCTACAATATAAAGCAGTAAACTAAAATTTAATTTTGATTCATTTAAGGGCGCGTTTGGAAAGCGCCATTTCCATAACTTCGGAAACTGAGCTGAACTAATATTTTATGCCTATGCTTTGCAATTATAGGTAGCGCTAGATGCAGTTTACATTAATATCTAAAAATTAGAATTAATTCGTTAACATGATAGGTTTTTCGATTTTTACGGTGCTTACCAGTGTTGCCACGTCTACCGATTTTTCGGTAGATCAAACAAATGTCAATATATTTGACAGAATTACGTACACGATACGATTATAGTAGTGTAATTTGGTGCTGCTTTCGACCAATCAGAATTTACTATAGAACTGGTGTGTTCAGAAACTCGTTTCTCTATTTCTGAAACAAGGTATAATGCTATTTTATACTTTATATATCTACTAAAAATATTTTGTGTTAGTTACGTTAACCAGTCACTGTTTCGTATTGCGCTTTTCATAATAAATGCGAAATGTTTCGCAATATAGAGCGTTTTGCATTTTTCTTGGGTAATGTTTGAGTGTGATATATAAGGTTTTATGTAATTGAAATAAAATTATTAATTCGGCCGCCCCGGATTAAGGAAATAATGTTATTATTCGCAGGCCCGTGAATAGAATATATGTCGTGACCAATCCGCTCTCATTATTTGGTAGAGTTGTTTCATTATCGTTTGGCACCAAACTGCGCGTTGACCTCTATGATCCTCTATACAGAGACCTTTTAAAAATATGGGGTATTTCGATCTCTTGTGTAAATATGTGATGTACTGTCAAATGCAAATTTATTTGAAGTTTGAAAAAAACTGACAAAACTGCAATTAAATGGCAAATGGCAGTATATACAGCGGTATGTCTCTCATATCATCGCTCTGTTTCGTTCTATTGTCAAAATTCGGTAACTGAGTCGGTGCCAAAGAATAATGAAACAACTCTAAGATCGGATGTTGCTTTGGAGATTTTTTCGTTTTGAGTTTTAAGGTAGAGTCCGGCACCTTTTTACTCCACGCACGGCTTTGCTCGTATAGATGATGCAACTTTGATTATTCGATCTTCGAAAAATTTAGGATCGAATGAATTGGTGCTCTGAGTTAATAACAACGTATTTGTCACACAATTTATTTTATCAATTTGAAGTTACCATATAAAAAGATAGCTTGTACTTGGGGTTTATTACGTTCTGTTTTCTTTCTTCTCTTTTTTTTTTTCGGTTTTTGTAATGTTAATTATTAATTTTTCAAAGTGAAAACTTCGGTTATAACTGGTAATATGTGAAAACAATATAATATGTGTGATGATTCGATAACAATTTACAAGCTGACAACAAATAGAATGTATGTGAAAGTTACTTTAATTTAATAGAGATATTATTCGTAAGGCGATGTATGTCATCATCCGATGGGAAGGTAACGATGAATCCCCGTAAACATTATTTAAACTTTGCGAATAGTTTAAGTTGGTAGTTCCGGTAGTTTATGCTTAGAAATTGGTGAGTATGTCCACTATTGGCAGAACTGCCAACTTAAACTGTCCGCGAAATTTAAAAATGTTTACTGGCATCGACATATTCATTCAAAGATATCGATGTTTATATATCATAATCAGAAATATCGATACATTTGTTACGATATATCAAAAAAATATCGATATATTTTCAAATATATCGGGCGAGGTTACTTTAAACTTCCTCAAAAATCATATTAATTATTTTATATTAGATTGTATTAATGTTTTGTTTCCTCAGAAGGTAACATGGTTATTCTACAGCTATAATATAAGCATCAGTGCATATTTTACTTCAAGCCCGTCTTATAACATATAATGAGTTAACAGCATAAAAGCTGTTAGGACTTCTAGGAACTTCATGTCAATACTAGGGCCGGTGGGGGATTCCTTACGCCCTTTTATCTTTCAGGTGTAGGCTGCTTCGATCACGCAGCCTGGGGAGAAATGAGGTTGGTTAGCGAAGAGCTAACTGGGGAAGATGACTTTTCACCTATAACACATACGAGAATTTCAGACTGAAAAATAGCCGTTTATCAGTCGTTTAGAGGACGATGATGGTCGTCGAGGGACCTGCGGGAATTGCCTTAGTCCAGATCGATGACATCTGCAAGGCGACGGACCTTCTTTTGGGAGGGAGTCGATCTTGGGGATCGACGACCATCTGAACGCAGAGATTTTGGCTCGCGCGGGCTCTTTCCCACGCGGACTTCAGGAGTTTCGTCAGAAATTCACGTAGAGTCGGAACGTTCCTTACGAAGTAGGGGGCGTCAACGATGAGGCGGAGAGTTCGGTTTTGGAGTGCTTCCAAACCTTTGATGTTAGTCTCGAGTTAGGACTTCTCCGAACAATTATCTATTATTCGTCACATCCTAAGTACAGCTCTCGCAATATAAGTTGGTGAGCGGTGGGGATGCGCTGTAAGCGTATTTAGGTACCTCCCACCTGTCTGATTCAGATAGTGCATAGGAATTACAGGACGAATGATAGGCAATCTGTCCCTCCTCTATCTGCGCGAACTCGCTCCCACCATTCGCCAACTTATACTGCGAGAGCTGTACTTAGAATTTCAATTTATTTTCAATGTTGTAATTTTTTCTCTTATCTTTCGAGTTGTTACCATCCGATAAACTCGGATTCACAAGCATTATGAATGAGACTGTTAGAATATAAAAGCTTGTTCATTTAAATTGAGACGGGAATGCAGTTTCACCATGCCATAGCGTTAAAAGGGATTCAACGTATTCGTGCGCGTTATTTTACTTGTTATTTTAAATTGTAATGTAAAGTTTAAGTTTTCAAACCGTTCAAAGTCATCAAAGTCTCGTACGTGTTCGGTTTCTTTCTTTTTTTTTGTATGTAATAATTAGTTGTAAATAAAAAACGTAACGAACTACGAATGTGTTTCCTTCAACCAACTACAAGAAGTGAAAACCCAGCTCATCAACGTACAAAAGCAGTATTCCATACTGTACAGAGAAACCCTGAAATATGAGGGCATTGTTGCCACGTCAATTCCGTATGAACGATTATTCTCCAAGGCTGGAACCATGCAGCCACTGCTACAAACACTACTGCATAAGTACCAAACGAAAAAGTAGTTTTTATATATATATATCTTTTATTTGCTTTTTAACCTTCCTATACTCACGCATACGGTCTGTGAGACCGATTTATATACTATAGTATACGTCTTTCATTTTGACGTGAGTATAGGAAGGTTAAGAAAAATTATTATTTTAGTAAATTTAATTCGAATTACATCCTAAAATCTTATGTTGAATATATTCAAAAATTAATATTAGCAATAGCGCCCCCTTCTCAATAATAGGTGAACTGCTAGCACCGCATTAAAATTAGGTAACTGTAGTAGTTACGTTAAGCATGTGGGAGTTTCGTATTTCCAATTGTTTACGAAAACGCTACTTTAAATAATTACTTTCTTGTCAAAAATCGTTTTATATTTCTATTACCGAGTGCAAATGCCCATTAGTAGCTAGAAATACATGTACATTTTTGATTATTTGCCACTTCTCTATGTCCAAAATATAGGTCATCTTTGGGAATTATTTATGAGAACCTAAGTAATTATTCATCAATATAAACTAGGAGGGGAAACAGATACATGTTTCCTCTTTACGTACATGTATAATTCATCAGCAAAAACTTACTCCCTTTGGAAATCAATTGGAAATGAGTAGCCCACCTTAGCGTGTGCTGCCAACACGTTTCCAAACGCAACCATAAATCATGATCCCACCCCAATGTCTAGAATATCCCAACCACCAGGTGCCACCAGCAATTATCCAAGAGAGAAGACTGAGAAAGCCCAGCTGAAGTTGGGGCGAGAATTTGCGAAGGACATGTGCGATCCGAGTGAACGATGGGCTGGTCATACGTGATTGTATTTTTGAGAGAAAACATGTAAGTTTGGTAACTGAAGACGTAAATTATTATAATATGCAAAAATACCATCATTTCAAACTGCAAACCGTTTCAAAAAGTATTTGACTACAACTAATGATTAATAAAGTTCAGTTTGAATTAAAGGAGAGACCGTTAAAAAATATTTTATACTCAAAAATACTAAGAATTTCTATTGTATATTAATCTAATGATAACAAATACAAAAATAATAAATACACTGATGGTAAGAGCAATTAAATCTAATTCGTTCAAAAGCAACACGCACTTATTTATTCATCATCATCATCATCATCTAACATTATCAAATCATCATCTTCGTCTTCAACAGGATTCAACCTCCTTCGTTTCGCGGAAGACCCTTCTTGCGGATCGTCATCTTTTGTAGACGTTTCCACAAATTCAACTATATCATCATCATTCTTCACCTCCATCTTATCGCCACCCGATTCGGTAGCTTCTGGCTGTTTGGAAGCCCCATTATCAGCACCTAAAATGTATTTATAATTCCAATTTTAATCCGAAGGGTAAAACTAACGCGCTTTACCATTTACTTCTTCTCTAGGCTTCATTTCTTCTGTTTGGCCATGAATAATGAAGGGAGGTTTACTACTGTCTTCTGGAATATAGTCCGTTATATAAATGGTTAATTCGTAATTTTGGAGAAAATCATCGACTTTTAAAATGCTGCCGTCTATGATACCGATTTCGCTTAATTTTTTATCATTATTGGCCTGGAAAATTCGATTAATGGTATTTTAAAACAAGATTACAAGAAACAGTTACATATCTATGTCAGATTAGTGGCTTGCGATCCATGGTAAGGGGAAATACTCTATTTGCATCGCTTCCAAATGATACAGGTAATTCCCACTTCTATGCACCGCACGCCATTCTGTGAAATCTATGTTTATACAAAATATGAAAATAATAATAATACTCCCACAAAAATAAATTTGTAAGCTGATTTTTTTTTTTTTGAAAGAAAATTAATTCAATTACCTCAGTTTCTCCTTCTTCGGAAGATATTACCACCACATTCTTCCCTTCAATCATAGCATCCGGCGCTATCATATTCAAACTCTTCTTCAATACCTCCGTCTCGAATTCTTTAACCGTCATATTATTAACATTCACCGCCACATTAACCGATGGTTTTTCCGAACAAACGTAGCAATTCGGATTAGCTTTAATCAAAACACCCTCCGTCATCAAAACTGTCGTAGATAACGACGATTTCTGCCTGACATAAGTCGTATGGCACTTCTCGTACTCCTTAGCAAGAACTCTGAAGGTATGTAAAACCGCCAGACCTGCCACTATCGCGTTAGTGGTTGCTATTGCTGGTACGATATTTCCCGCGATTGCTTGAGAGAGAAATACGTTGTTAAGCTATGTCGTTCGTTCGTAAAAAAGATAATTTTGTTTATACGTACATTTGATCTCAAACCGTGACTTGCGGTCAATTGAGAAAATCTGAGCTCTAATGTTAGCACATGCAGTTACGAAATTCATAGCTGGCTTATCGTCTTTATCCCATACCAGGAATTTTTTGCTGGATAGCTGTTCCTTTAAAATAGATATGCTCTTCGCAAATATTTTGCTGCATTTCCTTAAATTCCAAACTTGCATATCCTTCACTTTCGGATTATCCTTGCTTTTCTTGTTTGAGTCTGCTTCATGTGATGCAGCTTCTTCCCAAGATAAAGGTTTTGGAGGCGTCCTTTTCTTCCAAAGGGCCTCTAAAAGAAAGATCATTATGGGGTGACAGTGTGATAGTGAAGGAAGACTTAATCTAATGCTATACAAAGCTAATTTGAACAGGTAACAACTACAAAAGTCTAAACAAATTTGGCTATAGACAATCATTGTTAGAATTGTCCTGAAAATAAGCTTTCAATATCTCAAAACGTCTATATTCAATAGAAAATGAAAACCATCTGAACAATGCAATTGACAATTTGTCTCCAATGTTCTTTCAATGCAAATGAAATCAGAATAGAAGACTCTATATTATCATAGTGGCAAGGATAATTGGAGACATCCAACATCATAACTTTTTCAAAGGCATAAAATTAAAAAGCGTATTACCCATAGATAACAAGTATTTAATATCATCCTGGAAGAACTTATTAAACAGCTTCTTTGGATTATAATCAATTTCCTTCGCCCACTGATTTGTCGATTTTCTCTGAACAGGACAAGTACTGTTATTTTCTTCAGTCAATGCCATTTTCCCAGCTTCAGCTGCCAATTCTGGATCCGCCGTATCAGGTGAGACATCTTGATCAGGATCATCTTCGCCAAATAACTGACTAAAACCAACATTTGTTACAATTACCCTTATGAAAATAAACCATGATTAGTTGATGACTTACTTGAATAAATGCTTGGCCCAAACTATACAGTGCACAGGTTCTGATGGTGTGTTCCTTATTGTACAACCAGGGAATGTTTTCTGGGCAGGTTTAGGTTGGCACTCGTAACATTGGGTGAGTCCCTTTTTTATAAACTCGACCTGCCCTACATATCCTGATGTACCTGACTCAATTAGAGGTATATCAGCTGCTAAACACATACGGTTTACATGATTGCGAGCAACTCTATTATCTAGGGCGTTTAAAACGACATCGAATTTCTTAAAAAATTAACACCATAGTCATGACTAAAACACATAAAAGTTCATTAGTAAATAGAGAATAGAATATGCAAACATACGTGGTAATACTGTCATGATACGCTGTAATATTCAGATCTGGTATATGTTTTAAAACTGATTCTTTAGCCACTACAGCTTTAGGTTTACCTACATGTTCCTTTCGAAACAAAAATTGCCTATTTAAGTTGCTGACATCGATTGTATCTAAATCAATCTGCAAGACACTCAAGATATGTATTTAGGATATTATGATTATTGAAATAGCATACGATCTCTATATTCTGAAAACCAGAAAGGGCTAAATTTTTCAATATTTCACATCCTATGCCGCCTGCTCCCACGACTAATACGTTGGATTTAGCCACTGTTTGACGGACGCTCTCGCTCAAGACACTAGGCACGGCTGATAAAGCATCCATGCTAATCGATATTTAATTAAAATTTAATCGTTTGAAATCGCAATACAATTCAATAATGGAAAAAATTATCTAGCGCACCTAACCAAACAAAGCGACGCCGATACAAATTATAAATTTTATGAATTCAGGACGGCCAATATAACGAGTAGGTAATGTCAATTCATGTCAGTTGGTTATAATTGTAATTTTAAGCTTTTAAATCCCTTAATTTTATTTAAATATACACAAATAGATATTATTCCACTTTACAATAATATTATATATTATAATATTTTACCCTTTTATCCCGATTATTGACGCGAGAAATTCAGGTAGCCAACAATAAATTACGCGGCAAATTTAAATTTATTTTGAAAAATTAAAACGTTCTTGTTGGCCAAATAGTTTATTTCAACCTCTCGCTGCATTTCCCTTGAAGAAGTTTCGATTAATATCGAATGCAATTTTTCTTGTACTTACGATGGAAATCCGAATATCTCGAAATACAGTGCAATTTTAAACGATTGTCCTGATCCTACACTACTTTCCACAGTTCTCTTATCAATATTTACTTCTATTTCAATGGAACGCTTTGCAGTGCCGTAGTGTCTTTTAGATAAAATATGATTATGCAACTTATCCTACACCACTCCTACACAATGCCTATCTAAAAGCTGTGATGTATCAATATTACTACTATTGCATTCGAAATTTTGCGGTTATTTAAAGAATGTAATGGAATAAAAACCGACAAACACGTTTAGCCTTAAGAAAGAAAGTAGCAACCATAAAAACGTATCCATATTAAACCCAAAAGAGACACATGGTACACCTATGAAGAATAAGTGACGGGGAGATTCCAAAGGAAATCCACTATAAATTACTAAAAGGCTAACTTCAGGTAGAAAAATGGAAGTAAATATTGATGTGAGAACTGTGGAAAGTAGTGTAGGATCAGGAAAATCATTAGAAATCTCAATGATTTCGACAACTAGATGATTATTATCGGCCCGAAGAACAGAAAGAAAACGCACCACACAATTATTTATTGGGACACGTGTTTCGCTAGGAACGACATTACTTTCAATCACACGCCGAATCTGCACAGTGAAACCTCGTAACATCGAGGTCTTACTGCCTTGTAATTAATCATGTATAGTGAATCGTGACATTATTTTTAGAGTTGCTTTATTTCCGCATATTCAGTTTCAATGTATAGTATGAAGCCATCTGTATTCGTATAGCGCAGTTATTATTCTAGTATAGCCGTTTCAGATAGTTGTAGTACTATTGGCGCAAATGGAGTCACTCTAATTATTAATAGTTCTGGCCAAGCAGGTGTCCTGATTATATTAATTTTTATATAGTGCAAAGTTACCGATACAGTTTAGGGCCACTTATATTACACCACAGTTCCTGCAATTATTTCATTCCATTTCTTTATTGGTGTTATGCACAATGCACTTGCACAGGTGCAGTGACTCAAATAAAGAAGCACTTCTAGGTTAAGCCAGTTTTCACTAGGTAAATGAGAAACGCGGCGTTTCACCTGACCTTGAAGTGCATTCCTATATTTCACTCACTGCAGTGCTAGTAATTTATAAGAAAATAAATTATAAGGTAATTTTAATAATTAATCAGGGCGCGCAATTACGAAACAGGTTACGACAGCCTACATATACACACAACTACTCGCATACCG
This sequence comes from Chrysina gloriosa, assembly GCA_038088585.1. NCBI lineage: Eukaryota > Metazoa > Arthropoda > Insecta > Coleoptera > Scarabaeidae > Chrysina > Chrysina gloriosa. Next base: position 28,259,241 of record CM076087.1, on the reverse strand, counting down.
CATCGATTCAGTACTGACTAATATTTTGCCTGAACCTATTGTGATATGTCCTCATTAACGCACCCTTCAGTTTCTATAATTTCGTTTTGGTAAGGTGATACCCACCCAAGCTGGTCGTTTACTTTTGATTGAACTTTTATCTCATCTATTCATCGCCAATTGTAATACAACATTCACTTCCGAATAAACATACTTTGAACGCGACTGGATGCAAAAAGCTATTTTGTGGAAAAACATGTCTACCTCAAAGTATAAAAATTTTACCATCTTTTGAGATCGCATTCATCATGATTAAAATAAAACAAACCTCAGGTCTATACGACTTACTGTTCCGAAGATATAGTACTGTAAAGTTTGAAAGAAAATTGTACCAGAAATAATGTTCGTTCTGGCGCGAAAATTACTTCGTTCGTATTCCATTCCATTCCTAGCCAAAATCTGCGTCTAGGAAGGTCTACTCAATCGCAATCGAGCAATAAAGCCGCGATAGCCGTTCAAAATTTGTCTTAAAATGAAAATCTCGATTTTGAACGAGATTATTTTGTCAGAAATGTTCTTGAACGGCCAGTAATTACCTAGACATTAGTTCGAACAGGGAATGCGTTTCGAGAAAAGCTCTCTAGTCAGCGTAATTTTCCCTAAAAGTTTTCGACTGGCCCAAATAAACTCTTAACGTTCGTTTTTTGATAGGAGGGAATGAAAGATTTGCAGTCTACGGACCAAAAACTATCGAGTAGATAAGATATATTTTGAATGTGATTAGAATCCAAAAGTTTTGTGTTGAACAAAATTTTTCAAGACATTGAAATTTTGCCGATATTTCGAAAACGCACAGCGCCATATTCAAAACAATATTTATTTATTTTATATATTTATCTGTACCCTACAAACTATAGTCTCTTCTTCGATTGTACTGGCATCTGACAATACAATCTCGTTTTTTTTTTTTTTTTTGTTGTCGACAGATTGTATAAACAAAGAACAGTACCAATATGTACAAATACAAATGGACAATAGGCATATCTGCATTTCACAACCCACTCTACCACCCACAAATATTAGGAAAACACTTCATCCTAATACAGATAAGAACTATTCTCTAATTGATCAGCTTCAATAGAAAATGAGAAATGATAACAAAAGTCTCCGGATTGCACAATATTACAGTTTCTTTATTAATTTTTTTACAACTATTCAAAAATATTCTCAATACTGACTTAGTTAAGTATCACAAAACAAAAGGAAAATAACAAAGGTGTGTATCACAATAAACCCTGGTTCTATCAAATAAAATATAATTTAAATATCTACTTAGGTAAATAGCCGTATCATTTATCGTAAAATAAATATTATTTAAGAATACCCTAGTTTCAGTGTGGTACTTACACTCGCATAATTTACATTTACACATCGAATATTAAATACATTGACATCACATCAGTTTACATTTTTGGAGTAAAGTTTACGTAGTGGATTGGATATATAGAAAATAGAAATTTGAATAGTATCGAAACATACTTTAAAGCGATATCCTGCAACATACACTTTGACAATGTTTTGGCACTTTTTATAAAAATATACGACGAAAGTAAATACCAGAAACAATGTTCAAAAACAAGCCAGCCAATCCCAATAAATTTTCTTTACAACATAAATACGTACTTTAAACCTTAAATATTATGTCCAAACATAACATTATTCTAACGTCTTATATACATATAAATTTAGTAACAACAATACATATTATTAATTAACCCTCTCGATGTCGTTAAGTAATGGAAATCATCAGTATTTTTTTTTATTATTATATCAATTTGTGCAAGTCAAATACAATCAATAATGCGATCTGGTAGTAGATTCCGAGTTAGGTGTGGTGTATCATCATGCAAAAAGTGATATCAATTTACTACATTAATGAGACAGGATGATTCGTCTACGTCAGAAACCCTCAGTCAGCGAACGATACTCGATATACTCGATCTCGGTGTGTTGACTGCTTCCTCGTCAGATTCCATCGGCGATATGCGAATTGCCTGATACCACTGGTTAGTCAGATCATTCATTTGACTCTTGCAATCCTTTAATTCCTAAAAAAATGCATCAATATGTTCAGTATCATTTTGTCCAAATTCCACTAATTTAGAACTAATGAGGAACAACGCATTGACATATCAACAATAATAGGCGACAGCCACCATAATCGCTCATTAAATTCTAGTTGTAAGTCAGAGAGCGTTTTCACTAGGTGAACTTTCTTTTTAAATAAATTATTACGAATCGTAACTGAAAAAATGAACATCCCACAGGCTTTCACAGCCGATGTTAATACCACAAATTGCTACAGTTTTGTCGTGTCGCTATTTGATATCGATATTTTGGTGTGTATACTGCCAACTTCGTCAATAATTTTGAAAACTATGTTTTACCAATATTAAACTCAGTTTAACGTCAAAAGAATTCCTTAAAAAACTTCAAAAGAAACAGAAAAAATCATTTTTTGAACAACTTATACTATAAAATTACGTTTGTAATACATATGTATATACGTATCAATGATATATAGCGAGTCCACGAAGACTCGTTTCCTCATCTGACAGTTGCCATACCAAGTATCTTACAACTTGATTTATTTATTAATTGGTCAATAGGAATAAGATCATATGCTGAATAAATATCTAAGAAAAACAGTCCAAACTTCGTTGTACCGGCTTAATTGGATCTCAATAAAGGATTTTAATTGATAGATAGCTTTTCGACAGCCTCTTTCTTTAAGAAAACCTTCACGAAATTATGAATTTAACAAAAACCAATTACATGTCTATACAGGGTCATCAATAATGGTGTTCGTGATTTCAAGATGAAATAATTAAGTCTATAACAAACATCAATTATTTCATTAATACACCAAGAGATGCAGAAACTCATAAGTTTTCTCTTTCAATGTCTCTAATTTGAGGGAACACACACCGTTCTAGCATATGCAAATAAGTAGCGGTCGTAATTGTATTGCCGGCAAAGATGAAAGTGCCTATTAATAAAAGTAAAAGCTTTATGAGTTTCTTCATTTTTCAATGTACAAATAAATAGTTTATGTTACAGCTCTAGAATACCCGATTAGATTCGAATCGATGTATTGCAAAACACGTGGCTAACACAATGGCTACATTAAATCAATGTAATAAAGTGTTACTTCTCCGTTTATGAAGTACGAACGAAAATGTTAGAATAGAGAGGACGGTTCTTTGAATCCATCAGTGTTATTACGAGAATAAACACTTCCTGCACTTGTACCTAATGTTTTACCAAACTCTCTCGGATAATATTGCACAGTTCTTAAAAGGAAAAGAAGGAAATTTTTTGGTTTGCATATGTGAAGTTCGACTCAAATTTCATTCGATAAATTACAACCGACGATGCTGATATTGCCAGCGAAACAAGTGTTGCAAAATTTTATATGGCGATATATTTCCCGACACAATTAACTGTATTGTACCACTCCACAATCTTCCAATCGTTATCAGGTATTTCCTTGTTATTAAATAAACGGTATCAGGTCACACGATCGAGATAATCTATAATATAAAGATACATATCCTAAACTTAAAAATACATATGACTCACTAGGAACAGTCGTGTGTAAAAATGAATATTTTTGTTAACAATTGTCACTTTTTTCTACTGAGCTTTACTAAAGACAAGGAGGAACAAGTTACGACAGCCTACGTATACACAGAATTACTCGCATACCGTATCTATTCAGTATTGACTAGATAAGGGGATGTTGTAACTTAGTCCGCTGTTACCACTGTTTGCCCAGACATGAAATTTGTGCAATCTATGCAATTCGTGCTTGCTTGATACATCAGTGCAGAGCTACTTTGCGAGCTACCCAACAACGCATCTAATAAGGTCGTTTCGTAGAGACTCATCTAGACTGTTCTTCGAATTAATATTTTACTCTCGTAAATAGTTTTCTATTTAATAGTTCACAACGCCTATCAAACATAAAATTGCAAATTAACATGGTTCATTACTTTTACAATTTATAATTGGATATGGTGCCCGGCGTCGTTAAAGTGTTTTGTCACACCTGAAGAATTAATTCTACCGCAACGACAATTTCTTATGCATGCTTTGGATTCAATATTATTAAGAAACTTGTTGAGGTCTATGGTGTAATCATTAAAATTGTTTTTCAAACCAGTTTTCGGACAGCTACAAGTTACCTAATTCATAGTAGGTGAATTAATTGCATATTTTGTTGCATACAACAACTCCAATATAAAATTTTGATAAATGTAGAGCTTTACGTAAGTGCTCTGATAAACTTTCCTGCCAATGAGTAATAATTATAGTATCGTTACTCACATTTATATCTTTACAACAGATTTGAATTGACAATCATTAGATAATAAACAGGCACGATTTCATTTTCGCAACCACATCATTTTCAGATTCTGATATGGATAAAAAATAAATTGCATTTCACATTCACAATGATAACATCGATGGCAAGTGGTATTAAATGTTTCATTAACCTTCCTATGCTCACGCCAAAATATGAAACACGTATACTATACTATATAAGTCGGTCTCACAGACCGCATGCGTGAGTATAGGAAGGTTAAAGTGTTTGTTCTAACGTGTTTCGTTTTGAAATAAATACATTTCCTTATGAGCAATAGAAAAACGGCTTATTTATAAATTACCATCAAAATTTGTAGTGTAAAAAAATATATATTTATCTTGTGATGCAATCGGATATTTCCTAACAGAATAATGCTTAGACGTCCAAAGTTCAATGTTATACTGCACAATAATGAAAACTCACTTTTTATCAAAAATACAAATAGAATAAACCTTCTTTGCTTTTGCAGTTAATCCTATACAATGTTAAAATGTAAATAATAATATTAAATGATAAATTGTTATTACCTGTTGTGTGAATCTTCTAGTGAAGAACGGAATGAAATATTTCAAGTCGTACTTGACGAAACCCTTAATTCGTGCCGATGCGAACGAAACCTCCATCTCACCCTCGGTCGTCTCCGATAAATGCTCAGAATCTAAAGCTTGGCCCCATTCTCTCGTTTTACTCAAAGTTACTTCTCTATCCTTCTTGCGTTTACGTAATCTACGGGACGGATTCTTGGTGGCCTGCATAAACTTCAATAAAGGCATAGTGGACCCTCCAAAGAATAAAGTCGTAACGAGTACGATTATTAAAGTGGTTGTGATAATCACATGCCGCGTTTCATCGCTGAAATTCAAGTGTAACGATAAGGCATACGAAATTGCTCCTCTTAGACCGCTAAACCACATTATAAACATCATCTTCTTGGTAATCTGGTGCTCCCTGAATCGGTTCACTAGTATAGCCAATGGGAAAATATTACAGGCACGTCCAATCAGGCAAAGTATTACGCTCCATATGATCAAAGCTGGTTCCACGCGATGCTTGAAGCTGAATAAAGCTAATCCCAAATATGCAAATACGCATGTTTCAGCAATAAATGATAGAGTTCGTAGAGTTTGTTGCATGGTAATTTGGGTCACTGTCGATAGATTGAAATGACTGTAATGTGACATGACAATACCACAAAATAGGATAGCCATTATTCCAGATAAATGTATTCCCTCAGCCAATACATAAGGAGCATATGTAAACACCAACATCATAGCAAATTCCAAGGACGGATTCTTCCGTAAATCTACGTGTTTTAACAATAGGGCACTGACAAGAGCAAACACCACCCCAATTCCGGCTGAGGCAAAGAACATTAGGCAAAATCGATTTATTCCCAAACCGATAGCTTCCCCAGTTGATATTGAGGGATCGTTAGACTCTAAAGCAGCCGTCGTTAAAACGATAGCGATGGCATCGTTGAGGATGCTTTCTCCAAATACCAACATGTTTAGGATGGGATCGACGTTGAGAGCATGGAAAATCGCGACCGTTGCCACAGGATCGACTGCAGAAATTAGAGAGCCAAACGCGAAAGATTCCAAGAAGCTCAGCTTGTATACAACCTCTGCAAGGCCCAGGAAATAAATTCCAAACCCAATAACAAATGCTGATATTGTCGTTCCAATTATAGCAAAAACTAGTATAGATCCAATATTTTGAAAGAAGTTGCCTTTATGCAAGTTGTAGCCAGACTCGAATATGATTGGAGGTAATAAAATTAAGAAAAATGCTGTAGGTGAAAATGCCTCCTCTTTTCTCCAATTGCTAATATTTCTCTTGGACAAAGCATTCATAATCAGCCCAATCAAAGCTCCCAAAAATACTATCACGACACTTTCTGGGACGTATTGGAAACCAGTTTGTAGCATCAAGTGAATTAGTAAAATACCAAGCGCTAAGACGCATAATACAAAGAAAATCGCCATCGAGCTATTGTGTTCATCCTCAGCCGAACCTTTATCAGGCAAAACTGGATCAGCAGACGCAGTTGTAGAACTTGTATTTGTAAAATTTGCCACACCATTATTACCAGGAATTGCAGAAGGACTTACATTATCCCCGCTTGCCGTAATATTCGGTACTATAAAAGGGGCTGCAGACGACGGTATCACCTCTGCCTTTGAAGTTGTTACCTTCACATTATTGTTACTCACTGTACTCGATTTGGATTCATTTTCGTTATGATTACTGACGGGATCTGTCTCCACTGGGGTCTTCTGCGTGGAGGTTGCTGAGGGGTTGGGCGATACATCATTTTGGGACGATATATGGCCGATTAGCAGCAAGAACGTGATGACTCCGCTTAGATACATTTTGGTCTTGATGGTTATATTCATTTAAACGAGAATTTGCGACACTGGCGTAACACTAACATTTTATACATTAAAATATTGAGTGACAACTGCATGATAACATTCTAGAAGGTTTGACATTTCTGACGTTTCTCACATTTTTAGATTGTAGTGGGTGCATAGTGGATAGAATTTATGGAATGGACAAAATGTGAGAAATCACAGTGAAACTGTGATACCTATAAAGTTGGCCATCTCTTTATTGTAGCAGGATTAAAGCAAATCTAAACTGCTGCAGGTATACATTACCTACTTAATGAAACATGTAGAAACATTTTTATAAAATGCGTAGTAGTAAATCTAGAAAGAGAGTCAAATTAATTAAGTTATTAAATTAACTGACACTTTGATAAATCACAGTTCTGAAAGATTTATTAGAAGGAGAGAAGGAAATTCTAACTTGTTATTGAAGGACAGAGATAGATATGTGACTTACTCATTGACTTACTGGGTTTTTTGCTTTGTGTTCAAACTGGTTCGAATATATGATTTGTAAATTATGTATTGAAAAATGAGCTTCAAAGCTTTTGGTGATTATTTATTAACAGAAAGAGGAAGAAAACTTTGTTTTGGATTAGCATGCGTAGCTGGCATAAGTGCTTTCAACATCAAATTCCTACCTAACACATATTTCTTGGGCCAATACCGAGACGTAGTGGGCCTATACAAGTGAGTATCCCTCAAAATTGAGGTTATATAAAAATGACCCAGACAATTTTTTAGGCATGGATTATCAGTTCCACTTGCGAGTGCAGTTAAAAGTCGATTTGAAAAGGCTCTCACGTTAGTCGGTGTAAGTTTCCATCAATCTGATGTTATATAGCTTGGTACGTTTACCTCTTTGATAAAATTGACCGCCAGGTGAAATATGCAATTAATACAGTGTAGACACAAAATGTGTTTAATGCCTTTCTAAAGAATGTCTTACAAGGAACTAAAGCATAAGTAGAGTGGTGGTCGATGATAGTTAAGTTAATATCAGATGCTGTGGCATTTGCCTGCCAATATTGAGAAACTGCTAAAAACACAAAAGTTCGCTGAACGATTAGACTGGTGGTCACCAAGTATTAGTATTAGAATAGGTGACAATTAAGCAAACTGAGCGAGTTTTTCGAGCGAGAATTTCATTAAGTAAAAGAGGCATCATTTTGCTGGATGGGGAGGTGGATGCAAGATGGAATCCATCAAACTTTAATTAATGAGTGATTTTACTGTATGGGCATAAGCTACCATTATAATTAATTTCCAATTTTGGTATGGAAATGGGGAAATATGCTACAGATCTGCTTCTTTTAGTTAAAGGAGTATCATCTTGGGATCTCTCAAACCCCTCAAATGGGCACATTCTTATTTTATGGAAAGAGAACATAAATTACAATTAGAAAACTTTCGTTACTCATGATTTGTATACGTGTTTCACGGATATACCCATCATCAATACGGCTTTGCCCAAAATGTAACTTTCGTTAACAAATTTGATTGAATTGACTCTGATCGAGACTAGATTGTGATGGCTCAAAGATAAGTAAAGAGTAACTTCGAAACGGCATCGCTTGTTTGAAAACTACCGCTATTAGCACCTACGAAAAGTGCAAGAAGAATTGTGAAATCGATATTAAACGCTAAGACATGCTTCGCAGGTCATACATCCGCGGCCCCTACATATGTCATGTCTTCATAGCATACAGCTTCTCATAAAAGGAGAGGAAGATTAGAAATTTTCCGTAAAGGTTTTCGTTGGATGATTTTTTACGATTTCAATAAGGGCCTAACTAAACAGCTATGCTTAGAATCCTTTTATTCAACTTTTGGTGATGAAGTACCTTCAGAAACGACTGTTTAAAATTAGTCATCGTTAGTCATCGATGCTGTGTACAACACCATTGAAGCAGATCGGCATTTTGCTTACAGTAACACTGAATTATTGCTGACCAATTACGCCCATTCATGATTTCCATTTTCCCTACCGGAAATGTACATGTCTAGTAGAACAATTCCGCTTGTCTCAAGGCCTGAATTGTGTTACAGTAGTTTGAGGAACATGCTGAAGAATTCCCTACAAGACATTAATTCTATTAAATATATTTGGGATGTAATGATGTGTAAACTGAGAATTCACCGACCATCTTTTATCACTTAGGGAAGAATCTAGAACAAGCTTTATTCAGATACTTATCAAGGACATGTGATAGAATCTACATTATGATTGCTTTCGTCTGTTTTACATATGAAATGTGAAGCAGGATGGTATTAAGAAGGCCGTTATAAAATTTTTTGTTTAGTAGGAAAACATAATCAACAGCAGCTTCTAGAGAGATTTTGAAGCTACCGTCCACCGAAAAGCTGAAAACTTGAGATTGTTTAGAGCACTTGCCTGTTCAAAATTTAAAATTTCCACATTTAGAATAGATTTCCATACGATACATGAAGAAGCCCTTCATCCAGAGAAGATGTTATGGAATATCTTGGTAACGCGTAATCAGTGCTATATTTGAAGCTGGTGTCACCACAGCTGTATATATTGAAACCCTCAGTATCCTTGTAAGCTAACTGAGCGATGAAGATCTCTTCATTGAATATTTTCCGCTGTATGGAACTATAATCAACACTTTACACTCCAGCATGGGCGTAATTGACTCCCATGACCCCATCATTTTAATGATTTGATGGTGACTTTGACCACCGCGTTTCCCCGAACTGACAACTAATTATTCTCATAGGAATGTCTGAAAGAGAGTAGTACATGAACAACTATAGATGCTTTGAGAGCTATCACCAAAAATTCACATAATAACAGCAGTCGTAGTAGTACATCCAAGCCCCTTACAGCACATGCTATACATATTATCACCGTGTTTGAGGTAAATCGTCTTCAAATTTTATTTAATATATTTTCGTTAATATTGGAATTATTAGAAAATGCTGGGTTCAGTAGTATGTAAGACACTCTATATAAACAACTGATTCAATACAACCAACCTGGCAGTCAAGCTTTGGAGACGATTTAAGATAACATTTCACTTTGTTCTTACAGATAGAAGAACCTGAACGAACATTGTTCAGACCGTTTGCAGTTTTCGGTTTTGATCCTTTCCATGCAGGTACATCATACAGTAGCCACGGGTCGATAATCGGCATACCAATCAACTTCACCTATACGGATATCGATACAATAGATAAGAGTTTAATTAAGGTTAGTTGGTTTTGCTAAAAGATCCAAGAATATTATTGAAAAAAAAATGACTACTTAATGGCATCGATAATTTCTCATCTCCACCTCCAAGACACATTTCCGTTCAGTAAAATTCAGTTTAGAGTCAATGTGATATAAGGAATTATTGCTACAATCAAGTGTCGGTAATGTAATTATGACCAAGGTTTAAAAAAGTAACCCTTGCCATTCAAATAAAATAGTTCTTACTCTTACCATATCAATTTGCATACAACAGATTTTCCTACTTTTCATTGTCCTATAACTAATAATAGAAATTAAGGTGTCATTCTTGGTAAATGCGATTGCAATGAGGGATTATCATGCATGAAATATATATATATATATATATATAATTGGAAAGTTTTCAAAATTTGATGATACGAGGGTTACTTTATATTTTTTTATATCTCACTCTTAATCTTCGGTGCTTTTAAAACATTATTACAATTAATGTCCTCCACAAGAAATAAACTTGCACATATTAATTTTTTCTACTTAAAGATAAAAAATGAATCGATTCCATGGGGCACAGATGAAGCAAACCAACTTCTGGCATCCTTCATCCTATCAGAAAACGCCCAACTTTACGCCATCGCCCGGGAAATCAAGACTGCAGACTCTGCAAAATTAATACTGGACACTTTATATCTTTCGTTCGCTGTTATATCCTGTTATGCCCTAAGCAATTTCTTCAATACAAAAATGAATTTATACGCCAAACCTAGACCCTTGAGGGTGGTCTTTTATCTCTTCACGACGATTTTCGCCTTCGGAAATTATTGTTTCCTAAAAGATTTTACTCAAATTTATTACGAACAGTATGTGGACGAGTTTTTAAAAGAGAAAGATCCTGTATTTGCTGAAGGGGGAAGGAATATTATGAGAAGATGATTCAAAGGAATAAAGCTTTGAGGAAATTGCTAGGTAAAGAAGGTGAAAGTCGGTTTAGTGCGCTGGGAAATGAAAATTTCCTTATTAGGCAGAAACATGTACCATTGATACATCGGAAACAGTTTTTCGATGAACAAATGATAAGCTAGGCGTGTTGTAGTTCTATGTAAATATTTATTAATAAAATTTATAGATAACTATGTGTCGATAAACCTTCTTCGTTACGCCGGTTTGTACCTCTGGAGATCCAGATAAGTTGGGTTGTATAAGATTTCCCTGAGAATGTGGGGTTCTGTGTTTGATAATTTAATTTTCTCAAGATACATCATGAAAAGCTATGGATACCAACATACATGTAGGTATTGATTTAAAGGAGGAAGATGTGCGTTAAAAAGTATGGGAACCATCGAGCTCATGGACTACTTGGAACACTAAAAACTATTGGCTAACAAACAAGTCGCCGTTGTTTAAGACTAGCGGAGATGGAAGCCGGACTTGTCATTCTCTTAATTACAACATCAGAATCTTTGCACCATGCACCTATTTTGACGCTATAAGTTATCAATTGCGCAGGGTTTGTTTCCTTAGAGAAGAGCACATTACGTCAGCGGCGCAATGAACCAAATTTGGTGTTCTGTATACGTTACCATGGCAACCTACTAGCGAAAGTCAATGAAACGTCACATTTCGCGCATATTTTCATGACGTAACGTGCTCTTCTCTAAGGAAACAAACCCTAGCCGTCTAGTCCACGTCCGGGATAACCTCAGCGCAGCGTTCCTACCTCGAAGTCATAGAAGACGAAATTGTATCATTCGTTCGAGAGCTTTTCAGCAAAACTACTGGTTTCAAGATTGATTTACGACCCACGCCAATTTTATATTACCGTTATCTGTTCGATCGCCATATCTATTGCCGGTTGAACATGTGTGAGATATGATTGGTTGGCGAAGCAGCATCGTACATTGTGCTCGAGCCAACATTAAATATTGTTGGAGTCATTGCCAAGTTACATCGTGTACGTGAGAAATAAAACTTCATTGTTTTAACTCATCTTTTATTGGTATTGCCATTTTTATTCACAATATTGTGATACCTTCGCCGCATATAAACACCGACTAAAATAAAAGAACAAGTTTCCAAGCTATCCAAATTATCACGGGCATCACAAATAAACTTATCTTTCAATTACTGCAATCAGCAAGAATTTGGGTTGGTACATGGATTCCTGTTCTCTCTTAAATCATTCGACCTCGAGTGACGCAAGGGTCCCCATTTGACCATCACAAATTTTGATAAAATTTTTACAGGTTGTACCTACAGGACTTTTAGGAAGTTTTGCAAAGTTTCAGCCTGGTTGAGGCGCCAGAGTTATTTTCATAAAAGTTACTTTTACCACGTGAAGGTGCACTTCACTATAGGTTTTTTTTCTTTTTCCATAAATAAAATTCCGAAAATTGGGAGCAACTAAAAACTGAACCCGTCTTCCGAACATCACTAGCACTCAATGCTTTTACAGAGTATTTTTAGGAGCGGTATTCCAGCTCCCAAGAAATACTCTGTAAAAGCATTGAGTGCTAACGATGCTCGTCCAGAAGGGACATTTCTTATGATTTGATTTTTTTCCATGCAACCAATTCGGTTAATTGAATGTTCGGATAGCTGACGTTTGGATAATCGACGCTCTACTGTATTTATTAATTTATGTTTATATAGATACAAAGAAGATTACCAAAACGAAATGCAAATAAGCATAATGTATTCTATATTTATAATTTTTAATAAATGCGTACGTATTTATTCCATGAGGGATAAAGGGTAAGGAACTTAGCCACAGAGAGAAACAAACTCCAAAACGCAGTGAGTCCGGTAGTAACCCAAACTCATTGCAGCTGATAGAACAGGATTTAACACTATACCATAGATAATACTACAAGATGGTCTACACTTCCGATCAGCTTCCGATAAGTGCGATTATGGAGTCTAAAGAATTGGAGTCATTCGTCCCAGAAAGCTTCTAGATTTCTAGTTACCACCTATTTTATGTAGGTCAGGTAGGGTTTGTACCGCAAAATTTGATTGAACTGTTTCGATTGACAATCATTTAATATCAAACAACTTATTCAAAATCTATGTTTTTGTACAGACATTTATATTCATATTTAAGGCAATAAAAAGTTAAAATTAAAAAAGTATATCTAAAAAAGTCACCTTCTTTTTTAAAATTTCCGCTGAATTTAGGGAAATTTCGATCTAATAACTTGTAAATCTTGCCAACTTCATTATTTAGTGTTTTGGTTTGGTTAACTATATACGTTTTGTGTAATTTCTTGTAAATAAAACGTACAAATAATTAGTAATTATCAGTAATGAGATTCTTTTGCGCGAACAAAACGAATGCAAGTAATTTTTCGGCATAAGTGTTCGTATGATGGACTCTGAGAATGCAAAACAGAATGGCAGTGCAGATGCTGAAAACCTAAACTTGAGCTTGGACATGGGAGACGATATTAAATTGGACGAAGTAAATTACGAAAGTGATTTGTCGTCAAGCAGTTCCGAAAGTTCAAGTGCCCCAAGTATCAGCTCGGTAAGTTCCGCTTCGTCGGCCGCGAAAGGGCGCCGCTCCCGTCACAAAAGGGGCCATTCAAAAGACAAATCACCGTCTCCAGCTGCTAAGAGACCGCGCTCGAAGGACGCGAAGGGAAAATCATACGATTATTTAACTAAATTGAATTATCTTTTCCGTGACACAAGATTCTTCGTAATCAAATCGAACAATGCTGAGAATGTAACTTTATCGAAGGCAAAAGGCGTCTGGTCTACTCTTCCGCAAAACGAGGCTAACTTAAACCAAGCTTATCGCGAATCTAGAAACGTGCTTTTAATATTTTCCGTGAAAGAAAGTGGAAAATTTGCTGGATTTGCAAGGTTACATGGAGAATCACGTCATGATGTTCAACCGATATCCTGGGTGCTTCCCCGGGGCTTTCAGCAAAAGCACTTGGAGGCGTATTTAAAGTTGATTGGATATGTCGTAAAGAATTAGCTTTCAGCAATACTATGCATTTGTACAACCCATGGAATGAGGGAAAACCTGTAAAGATTGGCAGAGATGGTCAAGAAATCGAACCACGTGTAGCAGAAGAGCTTTGCAGATTATTCCCTGAAGATGAAGGGATAGAAATAACTCCTATATTACGTTTAGCTAAAGAAGCAGCAAAAAGAATGGTTTAAGGGGTCGTGATGGTCATAGGCATCCAAAAGCTAGGATGCCGATCGCTGCTAGAACCTCATTTGGTTTTCGAGGACGCGGATCTTCATATTCCAGACGAAAGTTTTTCCTCACATCTAGGGGACTTACTTCGTCCAGTTCAGTATACAGAAGGTCAGTATCACCACGACCACGTGATCGTTTTTCTTTGTTTTACGATCGCGATTCACCACGTCCGTACACTGCTGCAGCAGCTGAAGCATACGTTGCGGATTACATGCGTACAATGCAGCACCAACTGCCTCCGTTACCTTATGTACCACCTCCGGGCTTATACACAAGTGCATATGAAAATTTGCCTCCTCCGAGGTATTATGATGGACTTCCTTTACCGGATTACCCATCTTCACGCATAAGTTCGTATTCTGATAAGCGATCGTACGACAGATCTGTAGATGAATTTCTGTGGAGAACCAGTGACCGTTCTCGCGATCGAGACAGGGAAAGCCGTCATCGTTATCGAGATAGATTGTAATCGTATGCCTAGGATTTCGGCACCTCATTGATAAGTATATTTTGTTTTTATGAAAGGAATATAGTGATGTGTTTTATTAGTGTAAAGCTATGATAATTTATAAAGTTTCTATCCCATTAAGTGTACTTTTCAGCCGATGGAAGAAACCTTATTCTTTTTTTGTGCTTTATTTTTCAAACACTTTGTACATAATTTATGGTACTTTTAATTATTTTAAATAATCGTGTAATTTTTCAAATTATATTTCATATTCAGAGATTTTGTAATAGCAAGAATTTTTACTTTAGTATAATTTGTATTGTAATTTAGTTTTAAGGTCTTATTTGTACATTATAATTATGTTAAATAATGTCAATAAAATTATTAAACAGACCCAATTTAGTTGCAATTTTTTAAAGAAAGACAATAATTACATGTATAAATTCATGTATAGTGACATGTCAATTTCAATCATATTAGAGTGAATGGCTTTGAAGAGACACCCATTCTACTGAGAATTCTTATCATATTCTTATACAGCAACTATGTAAGTATCACATTATTAAGAAATACTTCCATATCCTTCAGGTACTGAAAGACCATACTGAGAACTTCCTTTGAATTGATATCAAGAGAGATCCATACTCTTATCACTTTGAGATCACACTAATTTATTAATATTGGCCAATGATATTCTGTTGTTTCTTTCTATAGTAACCACTGCATTTTTGATCGTCTCTTTCTCCTTTTGAGATAACAAGAATGGCTGATCTAGGGAATAACATGTCATCGAAGATGTACTGGAAGATTATATTTTTGGTGAAAGTCTACAAGTTGAACTCTACATCTAGATTTCAGAATTTAATTCCTTGCAAATAAGGAAAGCAAACTTTTATCCAGATGGTAAGCTTTGTTGAAGACATCGGTCATATAATTCTTTTATTTTCCTTACAATGAAGATAGTTCCTTGAGAAACAAGGAGGGAGAAGGAAATATTACTTAATCCTGAGTCTTCCTACCACGATGTGTAAAATTATAGAGTCGAGTAGAGCTGACCATCTCTTTCCATGTTTTCCTATTTCTTGATAAGATTTTGATCTGCTCCCATCGTATTTCTTTTACTTGCTGCCCCTTGCTGCAGTAGATATTACTGAACTAAATTTGTTTTATTTCCTAGAAAGAAGTCAAAAATTAGTAATTGCTTTGTACATTTAATATTTAATTAAAATGCACGGAAGGAATACGTCACATATTAAATTTTAAGTTTCATACCAATTTCAATTGTTTTCCTTTGATTTCACTATGTGGATAAGATGCGGTGATTGTTGCTCGAGGAATTCCCGACTTAAAATGTGTTATCACTAGAGCCCGGCTAAAATTTTATCCCACCATCCGAGCGGGGTGAGGTACGGAGTTGATGAGAAAACCGCCACCGCCTACGCGATACACCTCTTTATGTTTTTAGCTTACAGATTTATCATTACAGAAAGCCTTAAATCATTTTATTTCTTTTGAAAAACTGTCGCAATCGCGCAGTTACAAGGAAAACCAAATGGGAAATAAAAAGGCATCTTTTAAAAATCTTTATTAACAAAACAAGTATTCTTTATTTAGAAAGTTGATGATCATCGGGGGACCTGTACATTACCTCAGCCGATGTAATAGAAATCTGCTGAGCGACCGATCTTTACTCGAGATGGGGGATCTTGGAGAAGAGCCCGTGAACCAGTGACAACGCTGCGTTCAGATGGTGGTCCATCTCCATTGCTCCATTGCTCTCAGAATCATTTCCAGGTGTTCTCGTCGAGTTGGAATGTATAGACCTCGATGAATTTGGGCATTCCTTACAAGCGACGTGAACTAGGATTCGGACGCTCCTGTTCTGTAGAAGCTATAATTATTTCACGTGCGTCGTAGCCGTTGAGGACCAGGCCATAGCACCCTAGGTCAATAGCGGGCGAAACGTCGATGTGTAGAGAAGCAATTTTCTTCATATTTGAAGAAAACTCCTTCGCCCCGAGAGAGAGAATAGCACGTTGCGGGCAGTGATGAATCTGCTGTGGACCTCATCGACCTGTTTCTTCCAGAGTAGTCTCTTATTCAAAGACAAGGGAGTGAGCAGCTATGTCTAGCAATACATAAATACAAGACAGTAGTACGTAGGGCGGGTGGGAATCGTTCCATAACGTCGAAATATTATCGCCGGGCTCTATTCATCATCGTTAAATTTACATCTCAATTCTTCGAACATTTATTCCTATTATATTTGATTTTTATTATCTATTCATCACTAAACATGCATGGTTTTCTGAGACGAAATTTGGATAATTGAAATATAAAATGTAGTACACTGACTTTACTTTATAATATCATCTGTTATCGTTTATTATGATAATGGAAAGAGATGTAAAAAACTACGGTTCAAACTGAATTTTAAGTTTTAAATGTAGAGTGTTACCTTCCGCGTATTGTTTCTTCTCCTTTCCATTGACTCATGCTTGCCTGCAGGTTTCACTTAATGCTCTTTGATTACCCATTATCTGCATGTCCTTCTTTCCGCTTGTCTGCTCCGCTTAGCTCAAGCCATGTCTTTTTGGAGCATAATTTTCTCCCTTTTCCGCATCTTGTTTCAAAAATGTCTAGAGAGTCTGGTACCTTCCATTTTACTTAGTTCACTACTGGTTCTTATTGTAGTTGTTCTTATGTCCTCATTCTCATCATACCCCGTTTTGTTTAACTTGCTATTTTCTTAATGGTTTTACACAAAAGACGAGAATTTAAATTACAGAAACGTCTAGTTAATTCTTAGGATATTCCATGGGAGCTATATATAAAGAAGATTCCCGGGAATTTCAAAAGTTCTCCAGAGTAGAGAGAGTCAATAAGGTAGATTATATAAAGTGAATAATATCGCCGTTTATAGTTAGTGTGTACGATATTAGTTACAAAATTTTCCACTCAGTTGAAACCACTTAGCAGTATTTATTTTTAATAGAATATTAGATAGGGCGATATGAATTTGATGAAGAATATGGTAATTCTTCCAATTTGCACTGCTCTAATCATATGTGCTCCTTCGCAGGCGGGAGAATCTACAATAAGCAAAATAGAGGCGCAGAAAGCATTGGAAATAATAATAGGTTCCATTAAAACGCCAGTGAGTTAAGCTTAGCAGGGACTATCGATTTGTAGGCCATCGGTTAGAAAATTGCGGATAGTTTGGTCAACAAATACGCTTCAGCCGCCTATTATTACTCCAGCAAATGTATCTCAGGTACTCATTTTCACAGGGTGAGTGCACTTAACGTCTGCTATATTATGGCATATTTTGGGGGTGGAACCTACGACTTCGAAGTTCGTAGTCTAGTGCCGCATCTATTGGGTTAATATGGACTCTAACTGCGAGAAACATGAAAAAACTTTAAAAAATTCCAAAAGTGGAGGTTATATCTTTCTTCTTCTTTTTCTCTAATAGTACTAGAAAATCACTTGATTTCTCATTCAGTCATATTGTATTAAGAAAAACTGGATATGTCATAAATATGTCTCGTATAATACCATATCCAAGCCTAATATGCAACAATGTCGAAGGTGGTAATACAATAAAGAATACGATATTTAAGACCTTTCTCTGGGTTCTGAAGAGTGGAAGGAATGCCTCCTCTACAACAATGTCTTCAATTCATTTCAATTTTTTCTAATGCCCACGCTCGTCTCGGTAGGTTAAAAAGCACTTAGCCAAACACTGGTAATTCCAAAATTGTCGCCTTTCTGTCTCTTGGTGGTGAGTTTATATGAATTGTACTTCATGGTGACGTCGGGATCTATTCGAATCGGAGGCTTGGAGCGCTATAGGCCAGGTTGAAGGCCAACGTACCCAACAGGAATTGGTTCAATTTTTTTTTCTTTAACAGGGAAGCTAACAGGATACCCCATAAAGGTTTCCGCAAAAGTTACAATACTATATGAACACAATATAAATAAAAATAAAAACAATCCACAAAAGAGAAGGCTGTTGGTGTTAGCCAAAGCATGAAACCACGATTACATGTTCCTGTGCTGAATACCGGACATGATATCAACAATGCTCCAAAATGGATATCTTGCATAATTGGCTCGTAGAAATGTAAGTTTAAACCCAACCCAGCTCCTGAAACTGATGTGAACGTAGAACATAATGATTGGAGACAGGCATTTTTCAGTGGCGAATTAGGATTTTCTCTTCAGTCAAATGATGAATTTTGATTTGATGTAGGACTGGAACACAAAATGACCCACAAGTTGTTCCAGAAAGACCATGAAGGTGGGGGCGTCATGGTATGTGCAGAAATAAGTGATG
This sequence comes from Chrysina gloriosa, assembly GCA_038088585.1. Taxonomy (NCBI): domain Eukaryota; kingdom Metazoa; phylum Arthropoda; class Insecta; order Coleoptera; family Scarabaeidae; genus Chrysina; species Chrysina gloriosa. The sequence continues at coordinate 28,240,250 of CM076087.1, read as the reverse complement.
GGGCAGTGGTATCTCCATGAAATCTCATAGCAAATTGTTACGCCCTATACCGGAGTAATAGGAGAACAATTTATTTTTATGAACGATAATAATATCCGACCATATCGAGCTAAAATAGTTGATAATTGTTTGCATCGAGTGGGAATCGAGGGAACGGGTGGGACAGCAGATTCTCTTTATGGTAATCCAATTAAACATGCCTGGAATGCATTATGAAGATGTGTTGCTGTCTGAAATATACCCACACATAAGATTCCAGAAGTTTACATTGTTCTGCGAGTGTAATTGAATCGAATTCCGTAAGAATTGTTTGAAACTTGCATCGGTTCCATGCGGTTTCAGATGCGCAACCTTTTTAACGAGCTGTGGTGATCACACACATTATTAACTTTTGTGTTTTTTACAATTTTGTAATTACTGCTTCTGAAATCGAAATGAATGTTTATAATACTTGCTCGCAGTTTATGCACCAAGTTATGCATCTTCCCTATTTTGAAGTAAATAATAATATACGGAAACTTAGATACTGTTGCTAATTTAGCAATTTTATGAAACGTGCAACTATCATTTTTTAAAATTCTTTTCTGTTAGAAAACAGTTACACAAATGATGTTGATCTTGCAATTGGTATTTATACTGCCAGTCCAGCAAACAAAATAACAAAAATATACAACAGCGGTTATGTGTGGCAACGAGATTTGACGAAATAGGTACAAATTTCGTGGAAAATAATGCACAGAGACATAGCTACAGAAAGAAGTGAAAAACGAATTGGGTAGGGGATATTCTGCAGAGATCTACGAATCTAAACCACATAACAATAGAAGAATTCCTATATTCTGATCTGATGATCTTATGCTCGCCTCTAATATTAAAAATTACTTACAAAGTAGCCTAGACATATGAAAAAAGCATTGCAGAACTTTGGAATGAAAATTAACATGTAAAAGAACAGGGATCCTATCAGTGTCAAAGGAAGAAGAAACATTGCAAATTAATATAGATAGGCAAAGGACTGAAAACATGAAATCTTGTAACCACGCTGAGCAGCATTGGCAATGCAACTGTCGACATAAACAATATAATAAATGTCACATCTAAGATGTTCAATAAAATGAAGCATATCTTTCTGAGTAAAAGGGACGTCAGCAAGAAAACAGAAACGAAAATATATCATGCTGCCCTTTGAGTTCTCGGCCGATCTGTCACGCTGGGTTTCAACTTCTCGTTTGGTGACAAGTCCGAGCTGTAGAGCGTATGGTTAACCAACCTCCATCCAAATTTCTTGAGCAGTTTCTTTGTTGCTATTGTTGTTTTGTCATGAAGAAAGACAGTTCCTGATTACAATCTTTTTGGTTTGTATTGCTCTATGTATCGTTTAGAAAAAAAGTGCAAAGAGAAAAGGCAGAAATAGAATTTGCAAAATCGAAAACATTTTATAGTGCTGGGAATGAACGAACCAGACAATTTATTAATTGCAAATGCAGGCGAAAAAGCTAGAGAGAGATGATACAGCATGAAAAACAACATTTTCGCCCTTTCATTGTTAAAATACAGCCCCAAGGGTTATAAATTCTTAACACAAACATTTGTACTCCCGTCTAGAAGAACACTTATGGCTTTAATTGAACGGGTACCAATTGACTGCGGCATCAATGAGAGCATTTTAATAACTTTCAAGAATTATGTATTAATAATGTTACAGATTATGTAAAAAGGATAGCATTGGATAAATTCCATAAGAATAAGGCACGAAAGAGTGTCATTAAAAGAAAAAATATGTACGACGACATGTCATACAAACATAATCGGCATTATTCGCATTACCTTTGCAGAGTCTAATTTACTTCGTTTTGTTATTAAAATATCAACCAGTATTCCTGCGCTTGTAAGACCGGGAAACTTCCTTGCAAAAGCGAAAAATATTATCCGCGGATAACTTAATAATCGGAATCAGTATCTTGAGAGATAAAGATGAATATATAAAATAGTTCGTACGAGGAATTCCAGGGTGATAAAAATATGGGGAGGTTTTAGTGGGTTCGAGTTCCACGCCACCATATCACGGCTGCAGTTCCCGAGCGCACATTTCCTCCTACCAAAAAAAAAAAAACAAACACATGTATGATAGTCGAACAATCCTATTTAGGTAAAATTAATTGTTATAGATCGTAATATGTTTAACAATGTATTAATGTCGAAACTGTGGCCATAAGTTGTGCAATAAATTGGTATTAGCAAAGTAAAGATTGTGTTTTATTATTAAGGTTTAATAAAGAGTGGATGACGTTTTATCATTAGAGTTTGTTAAAAGGTGGATGATGTGTTATCATTAAGTAGTGTAAATCGAACTCACGCTGTCACCCCGAATTTTATTATTTAATGATAAGTTGCCGTTGATAAATTATCATTGAATAATAAAATTCGGAGGAGTGACAGCGTCAATCCGATTTACACTACTTAATGACAACTATTGTTTATTACAAAGGTGGATGACATGTTATCATTAAATAGTGTAAATCGGACTGACGCTGTCACTCCTCCGATTTTTTGTATTCAGTGATAAGTTGCCACTGATAAGTTATAATTGAATAATAAAATTCGGAGGGGTAAGTCCGATTTACGCTATTTAATGATAACACGTTATCCACTATTTTATCAAACCTTATTTATTATCAATATTAGTACGGTATATCAGTAGGTGTGAAGAAATGCAATTAAAAATTCCCGCCGTTAAGATTGCAGCGCTCTTGACGACATTGGGCTAAACGAATACCTTAGTTTGTAACCAGGGAATGCGTGGCAGGTATTGATAGTATTTGTTAGGCTCTGACCACTGACAGATAGATTAATAAACAGTACTGCGCAAGTCCACATCATCATGACAGCTGAGTATCCATCGCCAACCTAACGAAACTTGAAAAAAGTGGCTTGTACTTATCCAACGTTAAATACCAATAATGATTTTTTTAATTATAAAGTTTTCAAGCATGCTATTTCTTATGGGGAAAAGGTTTGTTTGGAATGGTTTGGAAACATAATCCTGACCTACATAAACGAAAATGGTGGCATGAGTAAACACTAATACAACGCATTGAGCTGGTAGTTTGCTTCCAGTAAACGTTTAGAAAAAACAATTTTGTGAAATAACGTAAATTTCAAGTGAATTTGGATGACTCTTTATGGCTATAGCGAAGGCCTAACTCAATAACAGTGCATACAATTACTTCGTTCAATATTTGATAATGAATTGAAGCACAATCAGATATGTTTTCTCTTTTAAGATCGTTAAAGGGAAAGAATAGGTAGTATTAATAGTCCGTTACTTGTACAGGGTGTTGCTGTAGTGAGCGCAACTCAGAGGAAAATCTTAAAGTTTTGCCATTCCATGCGATAGTAAATCATGTCATTGTTTCAACTGAAATGAGACTAGTAAAACACAGGTCGTAAATGTAAAAATATTTCACTGGAACTATATAACATCGATTATACGATTGCGGCACGGTCCCGTACGGTTCGCCCGGTAGGTGTAACTTGTTACATTTTGCGAATTGCCGCGCGCATTCTCGTTCGCCATTGGTCGATCCAGTTCCTGTTCGAAGTGGAGGTCCTGCGCCTGGAGTCATTCGTCTATGCTTCGGTTTCGGGTTGTTGCTCTCGTCGCTTGTCACACAATTACTCCTAGTTCTAGTATTGTTTTCCAACATCGGATCGGCTGTGTCAAAGCGATGAAACACGATAAAATGACAGAATCGGAGAACGATTGCCGCGAAAGTAGTGTCCGTTTTTCGGTGTTTTTCACAAGAAATTAACGTATTCTGTGTATTGTATGTGTGTGATGTTTCGTCCGACACCCCGAAGCGTTTCCACTGTGCTCTTCGCCGTCGATGACAGATCGAGATTTCTTGCGTAAAAATCCAAACGGAAGATGTAACAGACCTTGCGTGTGGATTCGGAATAAAATAACAGGTATGTAGGTAAATACGGGTCATATTCCCCGTACGTCCTTTCTTTTACCACGTCTTTACGTACGTCTACCACGTTCGTTCGTAAGCACAAGGGTGTGCATATTTCACGACGAGCATCATCAAAATTTTACGTTACCCACATTTTGCAAGCCGCTTTAAATTCGTATTTGGAAGAAGTCGAGGTATGCAAAGGCGTATATTGAGGACAGCTACTGTAAATGTCAATGCTGAGGTCACTTTTTTAATACAGTCGATGAAGATATCGCTTACTTAATTCCTAATATTTTGCATAAGTACATACTTTCCAATTTTATTAAAATTCCTTCTCCATAAACAGGTTATACGTACAGCATGACCCCTTTATTTATTTATATCGGTTCGATATAAGAAATACTTTGGTATTATAACACATTACTGACATTACCATTCGTAAGTGCTTTGACCGAAGAATACATTTGTTTATGTTTTGCTTTAAATTCCAAGTAGGTAGGTAGCGATGTATGTAGTTGCCTATAAACTAGAAATCCGATGTACATATGTGGATAAGTATTAAATTCAAGTCTAGAATTACACGGGTGTAGTGTTTCTGGCGGTTTTTTTTTACCAACTTGTGTTTATTCATTTCACATATTTCATATTCAAATTACTTCGCTAACCCTGACCCACTATCATTTTCGAACGTCACACCAAATAACTTTATTAAAAGTCTAGAAATTTCCGTGTGGTTTCAATAAAAATATTGGCTTTGAATGTGTTTTCAGGCGGCCAAAACAATTCCTAGAAAAGATTGCAATAAAATTGCTTTAATTTTTCACAAAATTGTAAAGAGAAGGTACCAAAGGGGGCTGAGAAATCATAAGGAGAATTTAGAAATTAATTTTAACGAATTTCCAGTAGAAGCCCGATAATATGAACTGATTAGAACTGAGGCTGTTCACGTTAACGGATGTGTATTAAGATGTGTAATTGAGTAGTCCGTTATTTTGTGGTAGTACATGGTCACTTATGAAAAGAAAAGGCACCAGTTTGTTACACTACCACTTTGTTTTATTTAACCTTCCTATACTCACGCATACGGTCTGTGAGACCGACTTATATAGTATAGTATACGTGTTTCATATTTTGACGTGAGTATAGGAAGGTTAAAAAACGTGACTGCAGTTTCGTAAACACTCTTCACTGTCACTTCAAGTTTGACAGTGTAATAGTGTTTACGAAATTGCAATCACGTTTTGTAAATAAAACAAAGTTGTAGTGTAAGAAAGTACTGTTTTCTTTTAATAAATTAATGTGTATTAAATATTGGTAAAGATGAGTAAAACCCTCACTGACAACAAAATTAGCATACGAGGGCTATCCAGAAACGAACTTACGTTTTGGAATAAAAAGAAATTAAAGTAACACAAAAGATGTTTTATTATATTCTTATGATAATCTAACTCTTAAGCTACTTTTCAAAGTAATTCCCGTTCCAATTGAGGCACTTATCGTAGGGATGCACCAGTTTTTCGATACCATTCTCATAGAATTCTGCCGCCTGAAACTTTAACAACTCGTTGACATTTTTCCGCAGTCTGTCGTAGAACCACCGGGTTTAGAGCTAGGTCTTTATGTGCGGAAACAAGTGGTAATACCTTTTGCGCCAGAATTGGACTATACGGAGGATGGTGGAACATTTCCCAACCAAAACCATCCAAAAGCTCCCAAGAGTTTGATTGGTCGAGTACGGGCGTGCATTGTCGTCAAAAAATAAAACCTTTGAACTCATCATCCTCCGACATTTGTTTTGGATTGCTCTTCTGAAGTTTTTAATGTTTCACAATACCAGTTCATCAGTTACAATGCTGCAACATTACTGGGGCCATTTTTAAACTTAATGCACAGCTGGTTCACTCCATCTTCACTCATTTTGTTGTTTCCGTACGCTTTACAAAGTTTCTGATAAATTTTAATGAGTTTGTTGCTCTCTGCTGACAAAAACCTGATCACCGACGCACTTAACAACTAGCGGGACACGAACCTCACGGTACCGCAGTTGGATACGTATTGAGTGAGGGAACGCCCAGACTCTAATGTATCTATATATACCGTGTGTCCCAGATCAAGCGGGATTACATGTGTAACTTTCTTATGAAGATCCAATATGGCGGCTATTTAACTTAAGGAAATTGATGCGAGTACTTCAAAAGCAGCCACCTTGAATTTTTGTTAGACATGAATTTTAAATTGGTCTTATCGAAAACATTGACTTTCATATGAAACTTATTTTCGTATCTCTTATACTTACGAAGATATTTGATATACAAGAAAATAACAGTTTTTTTGCTTTTAAATAACTTCTGACGTGTTTGACATTTTCAACGTTTTCAAACAGGTTTTAAATCAGCATATAGAGCTGCAAAACATATCCCATTTAACCAAAACTCCATCTTCAATAATAAGAAAGTTACCCATGCAATCCCACTCGATTTGTCACACACGGTATATATATACGAGCGACGTCTATTCAGTTATTACCAAAACTAGGAAAGAAACAATTTTTTGGAACACACTTTTGTATTGCTCTTCAAAGTATTCGCGTTCAAGATTTATACAGTGCATGCGTTCAAACCAATTCTCGAAACATTTTTTCCACTCTGAAGTTAATATCTCAAAAACATGTTTTTAAAGACTTTGATAGCTTCTTAAGATGTTAAAAATCGCTGTCAATGCATTTCTTGTTTTATATTCAGGAACAGAAAGAAATCTTTAGGCGATAAATCAGGTGAATACGGGCAATGAGACATTAATTTGATGTTTATCTCCTCCAAATTATCAATTGTGTGACATGATGCTATATGAGAGCTGGCATTATCGTGATGCAGAATGATACGATGTTTTCGGTTATTTTTCCTGAATTCGTCGATGACTTCTACCAAATAAATTGTAGTATGCCACTGAGCATTAACTGTTCTTCGATCTTCTAAAGGAATAGTCATGACATGTCTACTACAAACGAAGAAAAAGCCATCGTTTTCTTGAAAGTGCTTCATAAGAATATTTATATCTTATAGTTTTGTCACCTGTTACGATGCTGTATATGTATTTTGCAGTTCTTCGATGTAATTTTTTGAGCATATGAATCTATAGCAAGTATATACATAAGTAACGGAGCTTAAAGGCAGAGAAGAACGTTTCATAAAGAATTGCGTTATGAATTGAACAGATGAGATAACTCCATCTGGAAACTTATCAAGACATGGACCGCAATTCTTACATTTGGAGATAGTTTTCTATTGAGACCGGTTGAGCAAAAATGTAATTAATCTAAAATTAGTTATGTTCGTTATTCATAAACAGATGAATAGACACAAAACATGATCCTTTATTTACTTGGATACACCCATACATGCTTTAAATTCCAGGTAGGTAACGACGATGTAATTGCTTATAAATTAGGAACCCAACGTAGGTATTAAATTCAAATCTGGAATTACATAAGAGTAGTATTTCTTGTGACTTTCCTTTACTAACAATAAGTTGTGTTTTTCCATTTCGGTTATTTTATTATTCAAATTACTTCGTTAACCCTGACCTACTATTAGTTTCAAACTTTATTAGAAGAAAAAGACATTTTTATTTGATTTTGTTAAAAACATTAGCTCGTATGTGTGTGGTCTTTTATGACCTTGTATTTGAGATAATTCTTATTGTTCTAAGGATAATTTATTAAAAGAGATATACGAAGAATAAAAACAATAACCTGTTATCATAATAGCACGTTGTTGTTTTTAGCAGTGACTTCAAATTTTGCATTTTCGTTTAACGTACAGTCGTGGATATAAATATAAGACCAATTGCTTTTGACCGAATAAAATTTAAATTTTCTAGCTTATCAAAGAAAAATAATGAACTGTTGCTTGTCTTGATGCACGTAGTTCTGGAGAAAATGCAAACTCTATAATACGGGTAATAGTTGTTTGGTAGATGAAATTGCTCATTATATGTATATATATATATATATTTCGTGACCTTTTATACTTATCTTATATGATAGAGATCTACCACTAATAGGTCAATAAAACAAGGCTGGTTTGAGCGATAGTTATATTTTCAGAACGTTTACAAACGTTTTCGGAACACCTTCGTCAGTGAAAATATAACTAGATAAATATATAAACAAACTTTTGTTTTTATTTGGGACTATCAACAAAATAACTAGTGACTAGGATTTCTTGATATAGAGGATGTATAACCAACTTTTATATATATATAAATTATAAAAACTAAATTAATGTGTAAACATACATGCAAATTAAGTAAAACCTTATATCAAAAAATCTTTGTCGAAACCTTAACAATTCTGTTCAAGGACTAGGGAAAACCAAATTCAAAAGCCTAGCCAAAGGTTTCCTTCTTAAGAAATGCAAATGTCATTTTAACAAATTGCTATATACATTACTTAAATTTTGAATATCGGTCCTGAAATTAATAGTTTTAGTGTCTTTCTGTATATTTATCATTTCATATATTAGTCTTTTTTTATAATTATTCTCTGTTTTTAATATAATTGTGTTTTCAAAATCAAAGTAATGCCCAAGATCTTTGTAATGTTTTGTTACAGCGGTCATTGCACCAAAATCATTATTTAAAGAATACTTATGGCTATACAACCTTTTCTTTAAATATTGTTTCGTCTGACCGATGTAACAACCATCACAGTCTTTACAGTTTATTTTATAAACTACATTACTCTGATTTTGTTTAATTATTTTGGATTTAGTATTAGTAATACTACTACTATACTGTACTATACTGTAGTTTATAAAATAAACTGTAAAGACTGTGATGGTTGTTACATCGGTCAGACGAAACAATATTTAAAGAAAAGGTTGTATAGCCATAAGTATTCTTTAAATAATGATTTTGGTGCAATGACCGCTGTAACAAAACATTACAAAGATCTTGGGCATTACTTTGATTTTGAAAACACAATTATATTAAAAACAGAGAATAATTATAAAAAAGACTAATATATGAAATGATAAATATACAGAAAGACACTAAAACTATTAATTTCAGGACCGATATTCAAAATTTAAGTAATGTATATAGCAATTTGTTAAAATGACATTTGCATTTTCTTAAGAAGGAAACCTTTGGCTAGGCTTTTGAATTTGGTTTTCCCTAGTCCTTGAACAGAATTGTTAAAGGTTTCGACAAAGATTTTTTGATATAAGGTTTTACTTAATTTGCATGTATGTTTACACATTAATTTAGTTTTTATAATTTATATATATATAAAGTTGATTATACATCCTCTATATCAAGAAATCCTAGTCACTAGTTATTTTGTTGATAGTCCCAAATAAAAACAAAGTTTGTTTATATATTTATCTAGTTATATTTTCACTGACGAAGTGTTCCGAAAAACGTTTGTAAACGTTCTGAAAATATAACTATCGCTCAAACCAGCTTTGTTTTATTGACTTATTAGTGGTAGATCTCTATCATATAAGATTATTATGGCAAATTATACCTACTATTTGGGTAAATTAGGAAGATTTATATGTTAGTTATTTTGCAGTTTATTAAATTTTCTCTCCCAATAAGGAACCAAGTTTATTCTTCTTATTTACACTGATTTTTATCATCATTCTTACGTTGGTAACTGTTAAATGTTCCGCCAATGTAATACCTCTGATTTAAAAAAGTTTCTTATTACACACTCTCCCACATATTCTTCAATATTTTTACATAGTAGTTAGGTTAGTAATGTACGTACATATATATTTTTCTTTTTCACTCTTTTTATTGTTCGTTGATTCAGTACATTACACACATAGGTACATCCGAGTTAGCTCGCGATGCACGATTCGAACTCGACTGTTTGTTTACAATGTACGGTGGATAGAATGAAATAAAGACGAGCTTCGTAAACATCCGGCTGTTAATAAGTTTAAACATTTTGTGCCCGTAGTGCTTACTGGACCCGAACTCTCCGAGAATACTCTACCGTTTATGCCAGGCGGTGTTGTGTACGTGTTTTGGAAACGGGGTCTGTTATGTTCAACCGGCTATAGAAGTCGTCAAAATAACCTATTGTTTATAAACGGGGGATCTTTCTTCCAAAGCGCGCCTTCTATTGAGTTACGAAATGGGAAAAAAGAACATGGTGTTTTCGCGATATCTTGCTGTTGCCTTGTACAGGAATATTTTTGTCTAATTTACATCCATACAATTATGGGGATTTTAATTTGGGGGCAAAAAATGAAAACAAATCGAATGTTGCACTGTGGGAACATACTTGTTCAGATCAAGAATCAAAATCAAAGAATCAGTCTGTCTAATGACCAATTCTTCAGAGCAGGTAAAATTCCATTTCATTGTATAGGAACAAGAAAATAATTCGTTAACTAATGTAGTGTTATTCTCAACTGGAAGTCTACAATATACCAGGTCTAGTGGTATGAAACCGGATTTTTTAAAAAATAAAACGATTGTTATTCAAAAGTGATAAAAAATATTTTATTCAAAATAACTTCCAGTGGATTGTACACATTTTTCCCACCTCTCCGGCAATTTATGCATGCCTTGCCAAAAACTTTTCTTCTTTCGAAGTGAACCAATTATCAAGCCATTTTTGTACATTTTCGTACGAATTGAAGCGTTGGTTAGCGAGAGCGTGACCCATCGATGCGAATAAGTGATAGTCGGATGGAGCCAAGTCTGGGGAATAAGCCGCATGCGGTAGTAATTCCCAATTGAACGATTCAATTGTTTCCCTGACCGGTTTTGCTGTATGAGATGGGGCGTTATCATGCAGCAAAATCACTTTGTGCTGCCTTTTTGCATATTCCGGTCGTTTTTCAGTTATTGCTCGGCTTAAATTTATCATTTGTTGTTGGTAGCGTTGAGTGTTGACGGTTTGACCAGGTTTCAGCAGCTCATAATAAATAACACCCTTTTGGTCCCACCAAATACAGACCATCGTCTTCTTTCCAAAGCGATTCGGTCTTGCAGTTGATGTCGATGGTTCGGTTGGATTCAGCCATGATCTACGACGCTTAGGATTTTCAAAATAAATCCATTTTTCATCACCTGTCATGATTCGATGGAGAAATGATTTTCTATTGAACCGGTTAAGCAGCATTTCACCGGTGGTTCTTCGGTTTTCTTGCTGTCTTTCGTTCAATTCATGCGGAACCCATTTTCCCACTTCTTGAATTTTCCCATAGCTTTTAAACGATTGCAGATAGCTTTCTGCGTACATTTAATTGATCCACGAGTTCTTGTTGAGTTTGAGCATCATCTTCATCCAATAAGGCTTGTAACTCTTTGTCTTCAAACTTTTTGGTGGTTTTCCACGTTCTTTGTTACTAACCTCAAAATCACCACTTTCGAATCTTTTGAACCACTCGAAGCACTGTGTTTACCGAGAGCATGTTCACTGTATGCTTCGAAAAGCATTCTATGCGACTCTGCAGCAGTTTTCTTTAAATGGTAACAAAAAATTAATGCTGTCGTAGTTATTAGGCTCGAAACTTGACATGTTTGAGGTTATAAAAAATATACTAGTGTACGGAACGTGGGTTAATGTTTGTTGACATTGTTCGTCAGCTGTTAGAAGAAGACGATGGCTATGTAACAGGGGTCTTATGGTGATTAAACTGAACGCTGGAACCATCTATAGGGAAATTCCGGTTTCATACTACTAGACCTGGTAAGCTTAAAAGAGGTTAAATTTACGTGGCTTAAGAGTAAAAACTATAATACTTTAATTTTTTTACAAACTTTTTTCAATCTCTTCATCCTGAATCCGTTATTCCACTTAATCATTTGTGAATGGTGATCCAATTTTCTTACTCTTGTACCCTCTTATTCCGCCAAATTTCAGCCTAAGTTTCCAACCTAATGATTATATTCGTAAAATAATGCCGTTAAACCTAAATTTTAATAATAAATAACCATGCAGCGATCAGTTACAAGTAACGAGAAGTAATAAACTATAAAATTGCACAAATGACAAATGCTTAAACATATAAATAAATAAACTGCACTAGCCCCGGGACACGAGATAGGTGTCTAAAAAATGTTAGATGTTTAATGTCTCTAATGTTCACCACGTGCACAAGTAACTTTGCAACTATGACGCCTTACACTTCCAATCTCTTTTAGTTATATGTATTTGGTGATTTCGGAGAGTATGGTATATGTACAAAACTTTAGATACTTAGCTCGTGTGCTGGATCTTGCGCAGTATTTTACACTAGAGAAGGTGCACTACATATTTATTTAAACAGATCATATTTTACAACTATGGCGCGTTTTACTACAAACTTGTTACTTGCATGTGGTGATCATTAGAGAGGACACCTAAAAAACTTTAGACACCTAGCTCGTATCTCGGGCCTTGTGCAATATTTTATTTATTTATATTGAAGTATATGGAAGTTATTTGTGGCAGTGATAGTTTATTCCTTTTCGTTACTTGTAACTGATCGTTGCATGCATATTTTATTTCTTCTTCTTTATTAAGGTCTTACGGCATCATTTTCCTGAACATTCTGTTGCGTATGTTCCCCTAGTTTCAGCGTCATATAAACTTCATCTAAGAAGAAATCTAGCTGTATTTGAATCATTTAAAGCATGCGAAAATTTCCGCTTCTTAAACAGCTTCTTCTATATTTATATTTTAAAGCCTTACTAGCAAAACATTTCCGGGTACCTAAAATTATATTCCAACTGCTATAATATTCTCGAATATGTCTGCAAAATATCTAGAGCATGGCTAGTTGACTTGTAGCACTCCCTTGTCTTCTCGTAATGTACATAGCTAGACTTTTCGATACAGATGCCGGGCATATTTCCTTCTGTATGTAAAAATAGATGGCAGCGGTTTATTTGTTATTTCCGTATCTTTCACTTCTAACATAAAAGGACAGTAATAAAATCTTTATCTTTATGATTTCAACTAAGAATTTTCAGCTGTCAATATCTAATTTATTTAATATGTACGCAATCGCTTTCCAAACCTTTTTTTTTGCCTAGACCTAAACGTAATAAGTGAGAGTGAAATAATTAACTTCATTAAAGTGTTGCTAGCGATTTTACGTTTACTACACGTAATGGAATTGTTCTAGAGGAGAAATTTTTAATTTAACAATCTAATTGCGGTGTGAACGTTTTCTGTTTATTGGTAATCAACTATGTATGTACACTACCGTCCAAAAGTTTGGAAGCAGCGACGCCAACAACGGATTTTACAAAAAAACAGATAAAGTAAATTTTTATTGTGATTATTAATGAATGTATGTAACATACGTCACTATCATCCATAAACAGTAAATTTATTCAAAAATATAATAATATATTAGGTAGTAAGTCTATTTTCGTCTATATGACCACCTTTAGCTTTAATAACTGCTCCACAAATTTTTGGCATTCTTCGAAGCAATTTTTCAAGGCAGTTCTCGTCAATTTGTTGCCATGCGGTCCGTAAATATTCCCATAGCTGTTGGGTGTTTTGAGGCTGTTGCTGCCCTTCGATCAAGTTCATCCCACAAGAGCTCAATAGGGGACAAATCCGGACTTTGAGGAGGCCAAACCATTAACTTTAGTTGATTTAATGCTGCTTTCTCCTCTAAAAAGTTCTTGCAGATTCGAGCCGTATGTTTGGGGTCATTATCTTGCTGAAACACAAACGGCTCGCCAACAAGGCGGCTTCCAGACGGAAAACCATGATTCTGCAGAATATTCAAATACTCTTCTTTCCGCATTGTACCACTAATTTTTACTAAATCACCCGTCGTTCTTCCAGCAAAACAACCCCAAACCATAACACTACCACCTCCGTGTTTAACAGACGGCACTAAACAGGCCTCACTGACTCTTTCCCCGGGTCGCCGACGAACAAAAACTCTCCGTTTCGTACCGAATAGTTCAAATTTAGATTCGTCGGTCCATAACACTGTCTTCCAATCCTCCAGTGACCAGTTTGCATGTTCGCTTGCCCAAGTTAGCCTTTTCTGCTTATGCACATGTTTCAAAACGGTTTTTTGCGGCCGACGCATCCCCTTAAACCAGCTGCCAATAACCGTCTCTTGACGGTGGTAACAGAAACATTTGTTTCTCGTTGCGTATTGACGCGCGATGCGATGTCCGGTGCTGTTAGACGCCGATCTCGTTTAGAAGTTGTTACAATGAATCTGTCATCAGCTGCAGAAGTCACCCGTGGCCGCCCACTTCGTCTCCTATCAAGATTTTGCCCGGTCTCTCTTCTCCGGGCCAAGGTATAATGCACACCCTTCGGTGAAATTCCCAACCGCGGAGAGTACAAATCGTACAACGTTGTTCTGCAGTCAACTGTTTGCGTTTTGGCATTTTTACGCTCAGTACTCCACCAAATTGTTTTAATTCCGCACTGAATTCAAAACACTAATTCCGCAAAGGAAACCGATACGACACAAAAAGTTTTAATACTTCTACCACACGCACTCAACGATTACTGAAGTAATACTAAACCGTTTGACCGAAAGCAATTACTGCAGGTGTCCTACTCATCATCGCCAAATAATAGCTGTACTCTTGGAAAAGAGCAATAAAACGTATTCGGGTGAAATTTGTACCTAAATGTTTGGAATTTACGGATTATGAGTAACGATTTTATAATTGCATAGAATAATTTACAATAGGGATTAACGATTTCACGATATGCGTAACAGTTGTATAATTTTAAAGGAATTTCACCTTGCTTCCAAACTTATGGACGGTAGTGTATGTACGTACATGTATGAAAAGCGTTTGATATCAATCAACCTTGGAATGAGAAAAATATCCGTGGTCTTAGTGTACCCAGATACTGAAAAAGAAGGAAAACAATAGGGCGATTAAGTATGTTTTCTCTTCATAAAAAATTAAGCCGGCAATTTTTAACTGCGTCGATAATTTCACGGTGATTCGAGTTTCTGTAATTTGTAATTGATTATCAGAAAATAATTACTTACTTTGTTTGTGGAGCTTTTTTTTTAGTTTTTACGGCATGTTTTATTCGTGAGAACTGAAATGTGAACTAACAGATTCTTATATTTAGGAGCCTTCTGAAATAAGTTAGCTGTTAATCTTACCACAGCGATTTTTGGAAAACTCCAAATGCGTATCTACCCACCAAGTGCTCACTATTTGCGTTCCTCACTGAGGATGACTACTTGGTGGTCAAAATATGTGTCGAAAAAATTGGAGTTGGTAAGGGCCAGAGCTAATTTATTTCATCTATAAATCACTTTCTTTATTTTATCTATATTTTTTTTGTTTAGGTGATTTTCGTTTAATACCTTAGTTTTAATCCCCACTAAAGAAAAATTTCTGGAAATATGTGCGATGTATACGACAGAAGATCCCATGCTACGTACATTTTCTATCCAAAAGGAAACCGAACTCCTAGAAACCACTTATTGCTTCTTTTTGTGGCTAATAGTGACAACTTTAACCTCGCATTCGCAACTTATATCACTTGCAGAAAATTTCGGATTTTGCCGTCCATCATTATGTATCTGAGTAGATTTCAGTATTACTCGAAAAGCAGGCAGTATAGCCAGCGAAGCGCCCATATCAAATAATGACACAGTAAAAACAGAAAAGATTTCTACTAAATTATTGTTTTAGTCTGAATGCCGTTTGACATTTAAAATATGTTGAACACATTTTCTAGAAAAAAAAGTGAACTAATATAACTTTCCAAGTGACAAAAATGGGGGAAGTATAATTGCCATAATTTGGGCAAGAACGATGAAGTTCTGAACTGGAAGACATGAATGACTTAAAGAGACTTTTGTAATTGCAAATCAACATAAAAGATCTAATGCAGTAAGTACTAAACCGCCATCTTCAATGGTGTCGCGGTAAAGTACAAAAACTTAAAGCAACAGTACGAAGGTTTTCAATTTTTGCTTAAATTCTATTTTCTAGAGGAAGAAAACCTAGATGGCACCATCGCAAACGGCTGGAATTACGATCACTTAAACCGATACTTTTCTAACCACGAGAGAACCTTATTGTTCCTTATTTCTTAAAAATCGATATTGATATTCATGGTGCTCTTCTGTTTTCTGCTACCCAACCCCTTAGTTTTAATTTTTATTTCTTGCCTCTGATTTGAGCAAACTTAATACCTTAGAAGTGCGTGAGTTTGTCAAGGAAATCCCGAAATCGTGGGATGATGAGCAAAGGGCAAGTTTGCGTATTGACTTACTAGTCGCAGTTATTTGGTTTGGCATCTTCTGATTTCTTTTTTCTCTCTATCTTCCGAACAAAAGGAATATTATGCAATACCAAAGGCGTATAAACGCTAGTAATCCCGATCATTCAAGATTCTTTTAACCCCACTGGTGTAAGGTAGGAAAACAGAGTCATTGCTTTCGACCTTGTTTTCCGTATTTTCTCTCATTAATTCGTTTGTTTTAGGGTGCCCAAGCCTGCCTCTATTTTCGCTGATTGTTAATCTCAATCAATGTACTTTTTCTTGTAAATAGATATTTATGTTTTTGCAATTTTTTTGGTTTGTCTCCATTTCTTTGATTTGCGATTTTTTGCAAGAAATTTGAGATTTAGAATCCCATAAAATATGGTTTAATTGATTGTCGAAAATAGATCAAAGTTGAATGCGGAAACCTAAACTCTTAAGTGCCCAGGTCTTCATTTAAAAATTGTCAAACGAATATTGGTAGCTTATTTAGAGAATTAGTTGATCGTGTCAAATGCTGCATTGAAGTTGAGAGAGAACGTATTGATTCAAATACATTACTTTAATTATTATAATCGGTCTATGTTTTCTTTTCTATTAGAAGTTAGGTATAGGTGTATAAATCAGAGGAAAACCTAGTTCTTTGAAAAATAGATGTACATTGAATAGTGACATTTGTGTAACGACTAATTCCCGTTCAAAAACATCTTTAACTATTGGCTTATAGATATGATTCGTTGGCTGTAAGAATGAGATAGTTCAGATGTGCAGAACCCAAATTTTTGATTTGTATTACAGAAATATATTGTAGGATATTTTCTGCCGCGCATAAATTAATAGCTATTGTTCTATACTGATCCTGAAAACAGCATAATACGGAAGGTTACATTGACTTATTGCTTTTTACATTTTCATGTTTTATCCACTGAAGACAGTTCAGTTGTTGAAACAGGTAACTCCTGTTACTAAAATTTATATGTGATTTATGCCTAACAGAAAAGGAGATAAAGATGTTAGGTATAATTGTGTTATATCTTTAGAATTTCACTTTCTCTAGCGCTAATTTTAACTGAAAAACTCAAATATTTATATTGATACAACCTATTATTTCGTACTATAGATCTCAATTGTAAATCCAAATAAATATTTTAGCATTCCTTCTAACTGTAGTAACATCTTATTTATTTATTCATACGTTTATCATCCGATAAATACATCCCTTTTGACTGGTAATTTCGTTTTACCCAATTAAATAATTTATTCCGTCCACGTGTACCTCCTATTACGAATAAGTAAATATTCATTTCCCCATCAGTCGACGTCGCCTATCATCGTAACGGTCATTCTCAGTATCAGCAAAATCAAAACGTACATACGTCATTTACACCGCGATTACCTTAATTGGATTGTTCTACTTAATGTACGACGGTTTTATCTAACCTAAACGATGACAACGACCCGATGTTCTCGTTTGTATGTCGACGATAGCTTCACGAGTTGATGCTATATTTGGCCCGTGAGCGCTTTAGAAATTATGGCATGGACAGATTGGCCCGATCGAGATAATTGAATT
This sequence comes from Chrysina gloriosa, assembly GCA_038088585.1. NCBI lineage: Eukaryota > Metazoa > Arthropoda > Insecta > Coleoptera > Scarabaeidae > Chrysina > Chrysina gloriosa. Next base: position 28,222,489 of record CM076087.1, on the reverse strand, counting down.
TTGTTTTGAACGGTTCTGTACTTAAGAAATTTCTTGAGAATCGTTTCGTTGTTATTTGATAAGAGTGCTGTTACTACATTTTGTACACATTGAAGATGCATTTCTTTAGAAGATGATTTTGCCATTTGGTGATCTACAGAAAGAAATTATAGTGACACATCAACTTTGATTGTGAATAAACAAGAATAACGAAGAAAACTTTTCAAATTATAAGAATTTCAAGTCCGTCTTGGTTGAGTTTGTTTTTCCTGATAAAAATTTATTCACGTGGAATTATGGTGCTATCTGTAAGATTACAAATCATTATTCATTGGTAAAAATGGACAATACATTTCTGAATAAAGTTATTTCGTAACGATAAAAAAATTGTATTATATTTTCCTTTAAAAAAAAAAAGCCGCAGTTGTGAAACCAATAGATTTAAAAAATGCAAACGAAACATTTTCCTCCAATTTTTACGGAATTGTGTCACTCACGTTACGTCAGTGCCTACACATTCTTGTCGTGTAAGCACATATAATAAGCTAAATAATTTTTTGAACAACGATCGAATGTTCGTATCTGACTGAGCCTTATTTTTCATTTTCATACTTTTTTTTATGCCTGGAGGTACAATTGCAAGGTGCGGTATATCCTCTGCATAAATTCATGCCGATTATAATATTTTACATTGGGCAACAGTTCACATAGTCTGTATAAAGTTGAATTTGATTTGGAGCAAACGATAAATCGCTGACAGCATTGATCTTGAAATCCTACCGTTTTCTATGCGAAATTACCTAGCTTATTTTGCCGGAAATTGAATATTAAATTTGCATGTTGATAAGTAATCTATAAATAGGTGTGGCGCAATGCTAATTAGTTAATTATACTTATCGATTGCCCCTTAATGTTATATTCAGGAACTATTCACCGAGACTAAACAAAATAACCCGCTAATTACATGGGATCGTTAGGAAACTGGGTGTGGGTCTATGAGGGTTTGATAACGTTATTGCGCATGCTGTTAGGGTAATTTATACTACAATTATGTAGCCTTTGTTATTAAATTTGATATTTTAAAGTTTAAAACTAGGTCACGCTATCAAGTCAAACTTCTTTGTTTACACACTTGGCATTTGTTTCAACATTTAATGCAATCTTCTATACAAGAAAATATACAATTTTGTTTCCAAACTATCAAGTAATAGAATTATTTGTTTCTGCTGAAAGATTATTATTTTCACTGAATCTTACACGTCTGTATTAAATTTGTAGTATAGATTTTTATGATTCCAATTTATTCAGTAAAGAAAAGTAAAAGTTTGCTAATGTGAATATAATGCATTTTTGGAAACAGAACTTATGGGAATATGACCTATAAATAGAAACCTAGTTTCAACGAGAGACGTATAAATACATAATTCAGAGAAACTGGAAAATCTAAATAACTCTCTATAAAACGACTTATAACTGACGTTTGTATGTTGGACACGTGTTATAGACAGCTGTGCAATAGCCTATATAGCAAACGCAAATTGCATATACCAATAATTATCGCGGGAGGACTTAGCCAGTCCGCGATTACCAAAGCAAGTCCCCTCAGCTAGTTATCCAACAAGTATATAGATTATTGCACTGCTTTCTATGACTCCCATATGACTTCTATAACTCCAGTTATAGATCGTTTTATAGAGAGTTATTTAGATTTATCATATTCTCTTAGTTGTAACCAACAAGTTTTTGTAATTTCGTCCATTACTTTTTCTGTAGTTTGGTTTTATTTCAGAAAGCTGTAATAAAAGTGGATTTGTCAGATGGTAACTGTGTCGCTTCCGCATTGCACATACGGGGGTGAGTTGGTAATTATCTGCAATACAATTATTTACAATATTTCAATAAAAATCACATATTATTGTTCAAGATATTCTGTCTATAGCTGTGTGTGGTTCCAGCAAGAAAGTTATAGTCATAGCAATGAATGCTTCATTTCCTTTAGTTTCGCCCAAAATTAATCGAAAACCCCTTGACTGGATTAAACGTGTGATAATCCGGAAGGACTAGATTAGAACTGTATGAAGGTTGAGGCAATATGTCAAACTTTCAATCAACTGCTTTACGACAACTGTGGACAACAGTTGTCAAGGTTTACTCTGAACTGCGTTCCCCCTAGCGACTATTGTTTGTGGTCGAATCCTTTCCTTGGTAATAGTGCCATTATTGAATAATGTGATTCCACAAATGATAATTTTTTTGCTGATGGTTGGGTTTTCAACTTGTAGGTGTGGATGTTTCCATTCTATTTTGTACCATTTATTATCTGGTTCCTAACGATGCACACATGTGTCCTCACCGATGATGACCTTCATGAACTTTGTGATTCTAGCCTTGTTGACATATTTACAAGCGCCATGTTTGTTCCGCCATTGTAAATTGATTTTGGATCTATTTTGCACAATTTTCATAAAAAGAATTGTGTATTGTATAAATAAATGTATTGTGGATAATTTCACGCGAGAAGGATAGTATTGCTAACAGAAAGAATTGCGAATGATTACACAATCCAGCGAGGGTCAGTTATGTAAATGAAGGAAAGGGGTGAAACTTAAAGATTTTTTGAAATTGTGTACCACATCAGGTTTTGGAGTCACTTTAAGTTTAAAGATCAAAAAATGACTATTTATGAATTTATTGTGAGAGAACGAATCTTTTTATTATATTTCCAAAACGGTGTATTTCTAGTATTCAGGTTTAAAATCCATTTTCGACTATCGCCGCACCATTGCCACCAATCATGTCAATTCGCAGGCTTGGATACCGGCAAAAACTTTTTTTTGCAATCAGGTGAATCGACACAATTGGTGGCAATGGGTCATTAGATCCCTAATACGCATTACCAATATTATAAATTCAAACTTGCATATGTCAGCTAAAAAGATGGCATAACGGCAATCAAAAATGGATTTTAAAACTGAAGGGCTGGTAGAAAACGATCCCCTTTCCGGGAATACAAAAAAATATATATATAAAAGAGATTTATTTGTTTGACCATTTAACTTAAGTTACTGCAAAACAATTTCTGCGGCCGGATTCGTTTTCGACATCAAAAATCTATAAGATTCATCCCCTGGCAATTCTGTAACTAACAGAACGTCAAATTCAGCACGCCTCGCCTGTGTGTTATTGACTCATCTCAAATATCTAGAAAATTTTTGTTTGCATTTTCTGCTCGGTTTTGCAGCTGTGAATGCTTGATGAACGTTCTGATCTATAAATGGAAGGAATTTTTCTAACTTATTTGGTCATATTTCCTTGTGTTCGAATAATTACAATAGTTTTCAAGAATGTGTAGATGTACATAACTTGAGGATATCCTGAGTTCCTACAGTTTAATGTTTGTATAGTTATTCTACCACACCTTGCAGCATGGATGTTAGGCGCCAATACCGGGTCAAAGATTTGTGATCAAGCTCAGATTTTTAGTGTTTGTAACTCAAGAAATATATGGAATGTTTCTACGTACAAAGGCTATCCAATCTTTATCTTACAATTAGTTTATTTGAGATATCTTTCTCTTATTCTTCTTTTTTTCTTTTAGTATTCTTGCAATCAGACCTTTATAATGGCATCACAGATCTTCTTGTAGGGTTGTTAGCTTATGATGTATTGACCAACAGTTTTTTCCGTCGAGGTTGGTGTGCAAAATAGCGTTCTTCTTATCACTTTGTTCTATTTAAAGGTTTTGTAAGGGCGCAGTTACTGATAATAATGCAGTTACTGTTAGTAATATTTTTCCCTTACTCTCAGCAATTGTTTTAGTTTCAAAAACTTTAAGAAATGAGATGGTTCATTGTTCGATTTCTATTTTCGTAATCATTTTTAGAGAAGATATAGTTTTCGTAGGTATAATAGAGCAATTTTTTGCGATTGTTTCTTTGTTAGTGTTTAATCATTTTTATTACATAAATTACTTTATCATAACTTTCGTGAGAGAAACTGAATTTTTACGAATATGGTTAGTTTAGTCAGTATTCGTACAGATTAATAAAATATACATTGAGTAAGTCTATATTATATATTAATTTTAACTGCAGTGAAAGCCATGTCAACAAGCCAATAGTAATTGTTGTCCTTTTAAGGACTGTTGTACCGTAAAAACTAAGCTTGTTTTGAAACATAAACCGCATATAGAAAGCATTTTATGACTATCTACTTTCGACCATAATTTGTTAAATCAGCCCGATTTATTCTTTGTACTTTACAAGGTTACTTACTACACGGAAATGCTCACGTTTATTGTCGCAGGTATATGATTAATGGCAGGAAACTGCAAGTACACCTTGTATTATTGTTGACTAGATTGTATGTTTGATGTTGAAACGAATGTTTTTCTTTGTTGACACTTTACATTTTTCTACGTACTTAACTGTTCCAAATATGTAGTTTTTAAAATTACATTTATAATCACTTTGGCATTATTTCCCTCAATTGCAACATGATAGTTTCTTGCATAATTATATGCAAGTTTATTGCACTTATTGCATACTAATAGCATCTAACACAATAAGTTATCCATGTTGGGAGAGCGTATGTAATGCAGGTCAATCGGTTAAACTCTATTGTTGCTTATCAAGCTAATAGTGAGTTATCTGTGCGATGCACCGTTTGGTATTCTACATTGTATCCTTATTGAAACATAGGATACTATTATCAAAAAGAACGAGCAATGAGAAAATCAGTAGCGCTACGCTCTGGAAACCTACATAGAAATATACATAATAGCAAATTGCAATTACTTTACATTATTGTCGGAGAGGTTTTTGTACTGGATTAAATGTTACTTTGAGAATGTAGTTTTCTCTCGGGTTTTTAATGAATTGTCATTATATACAGTAATGTTTCACTAATCCGAACCTCCTCTAATCCGGATACCCTTGTAATCCAGACAAAATCAGAAAATGTAAAATTTGTATTATGTATCTTAATCCGGACCAACCACAGATTCTCTAATCCGGATGTTGTATAATGCCGTCACATATTTCTTGCCGCATATGCGAATGTAGCACGGAGAATCCCTGATTATCGGAAAAGCCTGTTGGTTCACGTTCTATCATTATTAAGGATACCATGTTCGTGCTTGCCAATTCTTGGGACAAACTGTCATTTGATGCAATAGTAAAAAGTTGGAAAAGTATCTTTTGATATTCGTTGCACAACGATCCTGTTGATGCCGCAACAAATTCAGACGCTGAAGAGAATTCAGATAACGACATTTCATTGTCGATTCTGAAAGAGAGATGGATATCAGTACATGAAGATTGACAAGAATGAACAGAAATCAATGGCGACAGTTCCTCCGATTGAGAAGTTGAGATTGATAAGCCAAAAGTTAAACATGAAGAGGCTATTAAAAATTTCAGCTCCTGTATCCAATGAGCGAAGGAAAATAAAGTTGAATTGCACAGCTTGACTGTCCTTAGAATGCTACGGCAGCGCGCAATGGAGGCTGAACGACGGTGCATTCGCCAAACAAAATTATCCAAAATTTTTAAATATAAATTTTGAGTTTCTATTCTATTATTTTATATTTAAATATTTGTAACGCTTATCTTGAAAGTATCATTTGATTAGTTTTTCTTCAAATTATGTATATTATTTGTTATAATACACGTATAAGCATTTATAAGGCTTTTCCTTAATTATTTTAATATTACTCCAGTAATCAGGATGTTTCAATAATCCGGATTGAGCCAGTTGTAATTGATTCAAATCACCGGAACTATATATTTATGGGGAAAAAAATTAAAGCGTTGGTTATGGTAGTACTTTTCCAATTTTTGAAATGTCTGGGTGATAAGTGATGCGTCAATAAAAATATTACGGTATTTGTTTGGAACTTAATGGTGTAGTATTTATTAAGCAATTGATCGTTTATTTTCTGTGTTTACGAGGGATGTTCTCTTTCCCATAAGCCTCTTTACTTACAATTAGCCATGATAATAGTTTCAAGAAATTTTATTTCACCTTTCAAGCTAGTTCGTTTAGACCATGGATGCACAGACCGCGGCCCGCCTGTCGAATACTGGTGGCCCGCCGACAGCAAAAATAATACTCTCGTACATTCGAAGAATATTTAATTCTATTCCAGAATAAAACCAAAAAAATATGTTCGAAAAGTAATTTGAATCTCGCGCGCGCGCTATATGAATCTAGCGCCCAAAAATGCTAAGTCAAGTAACATCGCTTGCTGCCTTTATATAAAGTTCAAAATAGTAGAGAAATCAAGAATTTTCTAGCGCGGTGTGAGCAAGCTAGATAGTAATAGTCCCTGAATTCCCGATTGCTCGCGTAGGTACGAGTAGATACACGAAGCTTCCAGAGTCGTATGCGCGGTATAAAAGCCACGCTAACCGCAGCGACCGACAGTTCGGTTTTAATTTGAGTGAAATGTCAACAGGAAGAAATAAGCGCGAAAATACAAAGCGAAGTAATAAGTGATTGAAAATAAGTGCAGTTTAATAGTGTTTTGGGGAGGCAATAGTTCTAGTGTAGATTGTAACTCGACTAGCCGGTGTCGTATATTTTGATCCACATTCAACGTAGATTTCCTGTTAACCCGTCAAGTGCCGCGTATAATTGTGTTGTGAAATCGTAAGTAAAACTCAGTTATTAATAAGTGTTTCCCTACCTATTTAATCAATTTTAATCAAATTTAGCTTTAATGTTGACCAAATATTAAAATAAAACAAAGAAATTACTATTTTTATCAGAATTTCTCTAACTGTAATAATTACGTCATTATTTCAGATATAAAATCTGTATAGAAATCTTAAAATTTCTGAGGAATTTAATCAATTATTTTTGATAATTTAAAAAGAATGGGTAATTTAAGTAGGTACTGTAAGTGTTTTTAGGTGCTGTGTTAATCCTAGCCAGGATTAGAACGCAACATGGAGAAGCCAGGGACCTAGTAAAAAAACGTAAGGTTAAAGGTGAAAATCGGCAGTTTCAAGAAATTTGGACTGAGAAATACTTTTTTGTATGGTCGCATAACAAAGTCGTTTGTTTAATTTGCAAGAATTCTGTTGCGATTGCAAAGGAATATAATGTAAAAAGGCACTATGAAACGCAGCATCCTTCTTTTACCAAGTTTACAGGCGAATTAAGAAAGCAAAAAATGTTGTCTTTAAAACGGGAGCTTATTGGTCAGCAAGCTATGTTTACAAAACCCATTCAAGATTCAGAAACAGCTACAGAAGTTAGTTATGAAATTTCTCGAATGATAGCAAAGCGAAGTCGCCTCTTCAATGATGGCGATTTTGTAAAAGAATGCATAGAAATTACCGCTAAGAAAATGTGTCCAGAAGCAGCAAAAATGTTTGAGAAAATTCAACTGAATCGTATGACTATCCAAAGACGAATTATGTCTTTGTCAGGTAATATTGCGGAACAATTAATTGAAAAACTAAGATCATTGAATTTTTTTCATTAGCACTCGACGAATCCACTGATATTAGTTCCACAGCTCAACTTCTCATATTCATACGAGGTGTTACTCAAGATTTTGAAGTCTTAGAAGAGTTATTCGTAATGTGTTCATTGAAAGGTCAAACCAAAGGAGTTGATATACTCAATGTACTTTTGGATGAGTGTTCAAAAACTGATTTGGACTTATCAAAATTATCGGGAGTTGCGACTGACGGTGCTCCTTCGATGATTGGTGTCAATTCCGGGCTAGTTACTTTACTGAAAAAGCATCTGCAAGGAAAAACATAAACGCTGAAGATCTCATGCAGTTTCACTGCATTATACACCAAGAAACCCTCTGTTCTAAAAAAAAAAAATTGAATTTCAAAATGTCATGAAAGTGGTAGTTTCGACTGTAAATTTCATAAAATCACGAGGACTCAATCACAGACAATTCAAACAATTCCTTGATGACATCGAAAGCGAATACGGAGATTTACTGTATTATACAGAAGTAAGGTGGCTAAGCCGTGGATTGACACTGGAACGATTTCTAAATTTAATAGAAGAAATTGGAATATTTCTGGCGGAAAAGCAAAGGGATGTCCCGGAACTTAAAAATCCTGATTGGTTGTGTGATTTGGCTTTTTTAGTTGACATTACAAATCATTTGAATGTCTTGAACACACGGCTTCAAGGCAAAAATCAACTGATATCCCAGCTCTACGCTCATGTATCATCCTTTCAATGCAAGCTGACACTTTTCAGATCACAATTGAATTCTGGAAATTACAATCATTTTCCGAATTATAAGAAAATGGCTGAAAAATTCAACAAAACTGCGATTAATTTCAGTTATGTAGAAAAGCTAGATATTTTGATTCAATCTTTTCAAGACAGATTTTCGGAGTTTAAAAAAGTGAAACCTCTGTTGGACATATTCAGCAATCCTTTCACGATTTCAGTTGAAAATGCGCCAGAGTCAATGCAGTTAGAAATTATCGACATTCAAAACGATCAAGATTTACGCAACAAATTCAACGAAGGAGACTTGCTGAACTTTTACCGCTGCATTGATAAAAATATGTACGAAAAGTTGCGCATAAACGCTCTGAAATGTGCCAGCTTATTTGGTTCTACCTATATATGTGAACAAACTTTTTCAATACTAAATAATAATAAAACAAAAATCGAAACCGCCTTGCAAATGAAAGTTTGGAAGCAGTTTTACGTGTTGCTACAAGTAAATTTGAGCCAAATATAAACAGATTGTAAGCACTATGCAGTGCCACGCTTCAAATTAATAAATTCTTTTGAATTTTAATAAATTATTATCAATTCTTTATTGTCTTTAATTACCTATACTTCTGGCGGCCGGCCCGCCATCAGTTCATGATTTGCCCGAGTGGCCCCTAGTCTGTGCAACCATGGTTTAGACGTTTAATGACTGTGGCAGTAGACAAATATACTTGGACATCTTTTAAATACATACATTTAAAGTGCCTCTTTGGATAAGAAATCATGGTATGCACAACGAGCATTATTGAGCTGTGATTCTTTACAATTTTAAACTTGCTTTAAGCCGTAAGCTACGTTTTAAAGAAATCAATCGAGTGTTTGGTAAGAAGTCGTATCTCCTAGCTACCATAATGTGGTAGCACAATTTGCACTTTACATGTGCTCGACAGTTTCGAGTCGAGTCGAGTTTCCAAGCCAGAAACGGCCATTACCGAAAAAATATAACATAATATAAATATATATATATAATAAAAATATTGGTCTCATTCTTAACATGATTGAAGAGAACCGACATGTTATTGTAAGTAGTATTCAAGCCACTTTAAAGATGGGTGTGAAAGCAATTAATATCAAATCAATCTACACAAGCGTTCCAAAGTACATAAGCTTTGTTTTTTTGGACTCTCTTCCTCCGCCTGCATTAAAAAAGAAGAATATGATTATATGAAGTACTTCATGAACATAGGAAACGGTACAGATCTATACTAGACCACTTTAACAATGGGTCGTCTCATCTATTGCACATTACAGGTGATAAAACATGGGTATACTTCAATTATTCCAAAAGAAAGGCAACATTGGGCAATTTGGGTCTGAAAATGAGTTGACTTCAACAACAATCATTCATGAAGTAAGTCAAAAAAGAAAATAGTGCCATAAGTTTTCCAGAATGTTCGCGAATGGCGCTGAAGAGGTAGCATGATCTTGCATTTGGTAATTTCACACGGTTGTTCGAACGGTTGAGTATTTAAATGCCCAAAACATTGAAACAACGGATCATTCGCTATATAGTCACCATCTCGCAGCTACTGATTTCTTTTTGTTTCCGCATCTAAAAGATGAGTTACGGCGTTTACGTTTTACATCGGCTGCACGTTGAAGGCATTTATAAATGAAATAATGTGGGAATATTATAAAAACATTCTGGAGGTTGGTTTTCACGGATGCAAAAATTAATTTGTTATAAAGGCGAATGCTCAATAAATCGATTTTGTCAATATATTGTGTATTACTTTACTAGGCTCGGTGGAAAGAGAACAGACCCCGTATTTCGTGGGTCATCTATTTCAAAACAAAATTTGTGATCTATTTTAATCACATAAGAATGTATGGGATGCATGCAAAGGTGCAGTCTCTGTCGTTAAAGTTGCCTAGCATCGACAAATCGGCTTTGACTTTTTAGAACCTCAACATGTAGGTGCAATTAAATTAATCTACTTAAGTAATTCAATTAACTGTAACATATTTTATAAAATTTTATTGGACATGTACGGAACTGCACGCATTACACCAAGGACTATCCATTTCAGGTTAATATGTGACCTTAATTTGCTATAAAATGCGTGCTTAAGCACATAGGAGTATATATTATATGTTTAAAAATACACACACACAAAATATCTAATATGCAGCACACCTGATAAGTGATACGGCTTCGTTTAGTAATTGTATTAATAATAAAATGAGGTAAGCTGAGTATTTGAGAATATATTAGGTTTAATATCGACGGTATGCGATACCTACATCGAGCTTCGAAGGTATTGGTTCTTACCGAAAGCGATGTTACTGAACTTCAATGACATGCGTGAATGTTTTGAGCAAATATTGGTTTTTAAATAACTCATTTGTCAATAAACTCGGATGCAATGAATGTTTCGCTTCGATAATAGCTCAGTACGTTTAAAAATAACTTTTCTTCCGCCAGTTTTCATTTTTGTGCACTTACTAGAGCAAGGTTGTATGTATACATACATACATACTTATTTGCTGTTTGAATGTTCACGTACATATGTGGTTTATATCCTTCTAACTTGGGGGTCGTCTGTGTGTGCTTCGATTCTAGCTCTTGGATTGCATGATGCTAAATGAAAAATTTGGAATGTAATGTAATCTAATTTAATAATAGAGGGAGTGAAGTCCTTTTACAGAAACCTTCTAACTCTTTCCAGCAATTTTAAAACATAGCGCATTACATTTGCACGCGTTGATATCAGATTGATTGTTTAGTTGTTAGAACGAGTTCCTTTTTGTCTTTAATGTTCATTTATTATTATCTTTACACGTTGCTTCTCTTCGAGAGCGCCTCAGAAGTTTGTAAAGTTTTTGAGCTGCTTATCCTGATTGGTAGTGAAATTATTCACTGTGGACTGAGGTAAAGGTAAAAATCTTGGTCGGGATCCAAAAATTTAATTGGGGAAGCAAGCAAACCTAAAAAAATAATGACTAATTGAGTACGATTATAGTGATATACAAAATTAAACTTTTTAATATTACTTCAACTAAAGAACGCGATTCTTATAGCATTTTCCTGCTAATTCCGAACCTAGTTTCCAGATTTTTCCAGCACCTAAGGTTTTGAAGTAAAACGCGTTCAAAATTTCAAAAATTGTAATTCTTTAAGGTATAATTTCATTTTTTTGTTACAGAAACAATTCTTGCTGAGTCTTATGTAATTTTGCCTGCTGAATCCGAATATGTATCCGGAATTTGTCCATTTTTTGTAACTATGTTTTATACCCAAATTAGTATATTTTGCCCGTTATATTTAATTCTTCGAGTTCCTTATTATTGTGCATCGTGTTGGCAGAGAAGCTATTAGGTTATTGATAATGTTGCAGTACGTATACGTTCATTCTTTCACCACTTTTGCAGAAAGATACGATTTGTTCTTAAACTTCTGGGTTCCAATCCTCGTTTTACTACCTGCCATAAATGTTTTATCGGGTTAAAATCTGGAGATTATGGATACCAAGATAACGTGCTGATGTTTGATTGGTAAGCGCGGGTTCTTACTAGTTTCGAGGTATGTTTGGGGTCGTTATCGCGTTGAAATCTCTAGAAAAGGTACATTTTCCCCTACGCATGGAGAGGCATACTCGTTCTTCTGACATTCATGAGAAATTTAAACGAGCTTTAAGATTTTTCTTCGAAATAGATGTTTTTAAGTGAAACTTCCTTCTTCCCGTTAGGGTAAATCCAGAATTACACCTGAGATGAGTGACGGCAAAAGCGAGAGTGGGGGTGAAAGCTGACCTCGTACCCGGCGTTTCCATTGGCCGGGGCGTAAGAAAAGTTGTATACTCGTACGACTCAGTCGTCTTGTTTTATTTAATTGTATTGATTCTTTCTTATTATTTGCTTAATCCATTAACGCCCGCTGTACTATAAATAGTACGCAACTTTAAGTGAATATAAAAATTATCTCCCGCCTTTTTTTTCACTCTGGCAACGTTTTTTACCTATCAATAAGAGTACAGGCAATCAGGTTGTAGCTAAAATAGTTATAAAATAATAATGAGGGTTATATGAAAAATCGAATTAGTAAAATTGTTTATGGTTTTCATTTGGGTGTTAATGGGTTAACATTCACTTCAATATTTGATTGACTTATTGTTGTTTTTATGAAGTACTGAACACATTCAAAGTTTCACTTCAACCGTATGTTCTCCCCAACGGTTTCTTTGCTGGTCCATAGTATTTTAATATGGGTTGTAGAGCCCTACGCTTTGTTATGAACGAGTGAATATCTAATTGTAGACTCACTTTGGCATCTTTTGAAGATGCCTGCGGGTTTTTTGAAAAGACATTCGACATTCTTCTGGCACCTGTTTGCCTGGTTTGCTTCCCTTATGGGTTGAAAACACTTCTCCGTTCTTGCTAATTCGACAAATCGTGGACTTGTGCGTAGAATATTTTGTGTGGAATATCTTTTGAAAGTTTATTGTTATAATCAACGACAATTCTCATTACATTTCATCACATTATCTAGAACAAAAGTCGATATTGAATATTTAAAAAATTAACAGTTTCGACACTTAAACGATTGATAACAATGACTTCAATGCTTTCACACGGCTGGAAGGAAACGAACTAAAGGATAAAAATATTATAAATTGAAACAAGGAAATCACAGGCGGTATCGGTTGAAAATGTTCAAACACATCCGGGTATGTTGGTTGCTGCCGCGTTGGTTTGTATATCTTGAGCCTTAAAGTACACGTGCTAGCCAATGGAATTTCTTTTTTCTAATTTGATGACATTGCTTACTCCTCTGTTGGGTCTATGCAGTTGCGAGTGTTTTGCACAGTACTGCATGTAATAACTAAAGGCCGGATAATATGCAGTTTGCATAAATTCGCATATTTGCATAATATATGCATTTTGTATATTATTTGCATATTTTGTAGTAATTCAGCATATTTGAAGTATCCGAGCTTTATTTATTTATTGGATGTAATTTATGGAATGAACCATGGTGGGCTTCTTCTGGATCATGGAGTTGATTCTTTAAAAGCTCGGCGAGAAAAATGTGCATTTAACTTTCTCAGCAATTTAGTACACAATAAAATAGACTGTTCCTGCATACTTGAGATGGTTACCTTTCATGTGATACGGGCAGGATCCAGGCATTGTACAACTTTCCAGCTTCCTAAGTGTAGAACAAACATAATGATCAGAAGCCCAATTTACCATATCAGCAAATGTGCTAACAGACTCTTTAGTGATATTATGCTCGATACTCGTCTGTAGCTGTATAACGTGTGGATTTGTAAGCACTTGTGTTTTCATTTTTATTTTTAGTACTTTTACTTTGTACTGCATATTGTGTCTCGGTATTTCATGTATAATTTTCTCTTTTGTTGATGCGTCCGTCTTGGAGTTTCTGTTGGGCAGTATTATTATTATTATTATTATTATTATTATAATTATTATTATTATTATTATTATAATTATTATTATTATTACTATTATTATTATAGGATAAGCATTACTAAAAATATGTCGTGGTTGTAACAAACAAAGGGTTAAACAGCCCTCTTTAAATTAAAAATAGCATTTATGAAGTCTCTTCTCGATACTTTTCTGATAAGCGCATCCAAAAATTTATTAATGCTGTTCCCATACATCTAGACCGGGACAGCATTCAAGGAAAAGCTAATTCTCTGAAACTTCTAAATAAATACAAAAATACATTTTACCAGAAAATTAGGAGCACAGGTGTTTCTTTGTTATTCGGAGAAATTTATTCCCATATTCGAAAGCAATCTTATTTATTTTAAACGTCATTTTACGTTGGTTTTTCGAAGTGTAAACTTGTGGGTTGTTATTAATTATAATAGCAAAAATGCCGAAAATAGCGACTGTGTCTGGATGGATTGCACCTTATTCAGAATTGCGTATGGATGGAGCAAAAGTATTTTGCGTAGCATGCAGCAAGATTGTAAGTAAAATTTAAGTTTATTTCCTCTTATTACTCTATAGCTTTTAAACGATGTTTTACAAAATCACCAATACAACGCTTCGACAAATAATTCTATTTTAAAATTTTATTTTAAAATGAGTAAAATGAGATGTATGTGCATACATATGCGCAGATGAAACTACTGATAGTGTGGGCCGATACATAGTTCATTTAATGATAGGTATCCTTAACGTATCAGTTCCAGCAAAATTTTATTTAATTTCATCCAAACAGGTGGAAAAGGCAAATAATTTGACAATAACAAGGTTTATACAGGAAGAACTGGCAACCTTCTTCTTACCGGAATCGATTCCAACAGAAAAAATTCTATTGTTTTTAACGGATGCCGCACCATGCATGGTGAAGGCAGCTTGCAACTTGAAAATCTTTTACCCAAATTTAATTCACACAACTTGCTTGGCACACGGACTAAATCGTGTTGCAGATGAAGTAAGAAACCATTTTCCCTTGGTAAATACTTTAATTAGTAGTGTTAAGAAAGTGTTTTTAAAGGCTCCATTAAGAGTTCAGTTTTACAAACAACATCTATCCGGCATTCCGCTTCCTCCTCAACCAGTAATCACACGATGGGGAACGTGGTTGGAAGCTGCTATTTTTCATGCAAATCATTATGAAGAAATAAAGACAATTATTATGGATCTTGATAGCGATACATAATCTGTGCTAGACGCCCAAAAGGTGTATTCGACTAAAGAAATACCTCAACAGTTGGCGTTTATTAAATCCAACTACAGTTTTATTTCCACTTCTATATTGCAATTGGAAAAACAATATATGTCGATAATTGAGACCGTTGAAATAATAAACAAATTTGAGTAAACAAAGTTATGTTTTGATGTTAAAGGAAGGGTGGGAAAATCCGTGTATAAATTTTTTTACGTGTAATAGAAGAAAATGAGGGTTTTAAAAAGCTAAAGGATACTGCTAAAATCTTGTGTGGTGACTCAGTAGAAAATATTGAGTTGACAATAGAGGATATTTCTAATTTGAAATATGCTCCTATAACAAGCGTGGACGTAGAACGAACCTTTTCAATATATAAATACATGTTATCAGATAAGCGCCACAATTTTTCTATTGAAAACTTTGAGAAATATGTAATTGTAAATTGTTTTCATAGTTAATTATGTTGTAAAATGTTATAAATAAACTTGTAGTAAACATAATAGAATTTTTTTTTCTATAGTATTATATTTTCTGGCATTACTCCTATTTTTTTATCTGCATATTTTTCGTAAGAAAGTGCATATTTAGGCCAAAACATCTGCATATTTGTGCGCATATTTCCACTTTTTTTGCATATAATCCGGCCTCTAGTAATAACTATACCTTCTTGAAGTAAATTTTCGAATTCTTCTTTCGAATTTCTATTTCGGCCTATCAACTTAAATCTTCAAATATGTTGTATTGATTGGTCTATAATTGTCTGCCACTTACGTATTGTGTACGGTACGGCTGATTGTTCGTTCACGAAATCATTCCCCAAGTTCCTCGTCAACGACGCCGATAGAAGGAAACAGAAATTGACATCGTTCTAGATAAGGGAAATCGTAAAAACTCGGTCGCCATATACCTACCAACGTGTATTGTTGTGGCAGTAGGTTCCTGTTACGTGAACGAGCCACCTGAACTCCTGTTTGTTTCAGTTGGAATGAAACGCTAGTTATATAGGTGTATTTTTAACGATAGCGTACAAGGTCTACTTATGTTTCGCGCAGTAAGTACGTCCGTCCGTACAATGTGTAAATTTCGTTTGATGTATGTACATGTGTACTGCGTAATTTTGGTAAAACGGTTTGTAACTAGCAATTTTAGGCGATAAATTTTGTAGGATTGTTAATGCAGGTGCTATAACACTATTTACCTTTTTGCTAATACGAGTTATAAATTGCTCCACTTTGCTATCAAATTTGTATATTTTGGAATTGCGATTTAAAGTAATTATCAATAGACTAGCGATAAATAACAAAATTTAAGACTGAGATGTATGTAGTTAACATAAAGAACGTAGGTTTGATAGAAACCATAACTCGGAATGACTTTCCAGGTTCTTAAAACGTATTTTGGCAAATATGTTGGACGTCATATTCAATGCAAACGTAAAGAAGTAGCGTATCAAAAAATTTTTGGACTGTTCGTGAGATATACTTCATCCAGTTATAGTTAATGCATAGTGTGCAGTGGCCCGCGCCTAGACTCATAAGCGATACACAATTTTTGTCTTATTGATAAATACAACTCCATGGAAACTATGTACTTCTAATGTACAGTTGTCATTGTTCAAAAGTACGTCGTCTTATACACAGTCGGTTTAATAAGTTCCGCGACTACCTCGAAAAAATAAAAAACAAATACTGTTAAAAAATTGATTATCATTTTAGTTTTCTGCGTACATCCATTTCTTCGCCATACACTAGCAGCACCGACCACAGAGATTTTGGAACGCCTTGGCAAAAGTTTCCGTTGAATCCATGCTATATCCTGAAAACGCACTCCCTTGAAGGCAGATTTGAGTTTGGGAAAGAGCATGAAATCTGCTCGGACCAAATCAGGTGAATATGAGAGGTGTTTGAGGACTGTCATGCTTCTGTTGGCAGAAAAACTGACGCATATAAACGCAGCTCTGCCGGCCCATTGCCGTACAGAAGAAACCATTTATCGAACTCATTTCGGATCGGACACGACGAATTCTTGCAACAATCTTCTAACAAATACTGTTAGTACAAGAAACTTCAGTCTACATAGTTCCATATTTGTCCAAGTGATGGCGTTACTTGTTTCTCCTTCAAAAATTCTGTTCCCGAACTTATCGTAACAACTGTGAATATCAAATTCAAGGTTTCGCCTCTAGATTCCGGGACAATTAATATTGAAGTTAAAATTCGTACAGGTTTTAATGTAACAAAGAAAGGAATTCAAAAAGTTGGGGAAGTGGTCATGTTGCAATAAATAGTATTAATATTTCTATTGATGTTTAGTTCCCTGCTCGTAAACCATTCATCTGCTTCGCTTAGGGCTAGCTCACTACTGTTGTCAAGCATACTTCGTTTACATTTCTACAGATAATGGACGATACGTCCATCATCTATAGCAAAGCACATTTCTTCTGGTATGAAGTTGCCTGGAAAATTATTCATGTGAATAAAAAGCAAAAGTAGCGTCGATCAGGTTTTGCTTCAGACTTGGCACAAACGTTCTTGAAAGACTTCGAAAAAGGGTCATGAGTGCGAGACCCAACATCAAAAAGAACTGAGTGTTGCATCACGACAACCGTCTTTTGGCAAGTAAGAACATTCCTGTGGCTCCTCGGCTTCCCTTTATTCATTCGACCTGATACCTTATGACCTTTTCCTCTTCCCGAGATTGAAACAACACCTCTAGGAACGTCGGTTTTCGGGACTGCACAATATTTGAACTGCTGTAATCGCCCAGTTGAAGGCTATTCCAGCACTGCTATGAGGAGTGGAAGAGCCGTCTCCAGCGCTGTGAGGCTTCCCAAGGCACTTTAAAGGGGACAATGTTTAATCATAATGTTGTTGGAATAAAACGAGTGAAAGAAATCGGTTTCATTACTTTATATACATACCCTCGTATCCTACAGTTAGGAAAAGCTAGTTTAACGTTTGGGAAATCGCTTTTCAACGTGGAGAGATTTTCTGGAAATGTGCTTTGTTTTTTCTTTTGGTAGGTCTGCGGGTGGCTGTTTAAAGGTATTGAAATCTAAGCGGTAACATGGAATGCACATAGAAGCAACAGCACAAACAACGATGCGACTTTGGAAATGACAGCAGTATGGATCAAGAGATCGGGGCTTAGGGTGCGGGCTGTTGGAAGAGTATTAACTCAGTATGGCTTGACGCGTGCTCGCTGCTCGTCTGCATTAACCAAGCCTGGTTCGTGCTACCACAGATTGTGGGAGGCCAGCTTCAGATTATCCTTTCAATGTTTTGCTTCTTTTCTTATCCACTCTCCTATTTTTTGATTACTAACTTTCTCTAAAATGTTGTTAGTTAGTACTCTGTCGCGTGGTTTTTCTGTAAATTATTCTTTTGGTTTATTACGTATCTGTTGTAACGTCTTGAGGGCCCTGACCCGACTTCTACACTATATGTTACGCCAAGTCGTACAATTGTTTTATAGGTCTTCGTTTTGCTATCTGGCAGTCATAGAAAATGAAAATTTGAGGCTTAAATTCCATACCTGAATATACAACAAAATACAATGAAGTTAAAATAAAATCGAATGAATGTTTCTTATTTTCTTTATGGGAAGCTTCGTTAAGTACATAATCTATCAGTAACAGCGGAAAGCATGTTGCTAAGGAATTTATTGATCGATGTTGTTGGTATGTGATATGTAAAATATTAAATGGAATGATTAGAACGCATGGTATTCATTTCTTTTTTCCACTGCTACGTTCATGTCACTAGAAAGTCAATCTCCTAAGTCAATCTCGGAATGAAATAAAAGTAGGAAATGGAGGTTGAAATTAGAGAACAGCAAGCTAACATATGAAAAAACTTTCCATAGTCCTCACATCAATATTTACTTGCATTTAAACGTATCGTTTTTCAGTGCCGTGGTGTTTGAAGATAGAACATAATTATGCAACTTATCGTACATAACTGTCTATATAAAATCTATATTAATATTACTACTACACAATCTATTTTACTGAAAACGGTATTTTTACGTATCTTTAACGCAACGAAAACCGGGAAATACGTTTGGTCTTACAAGGCCCTTGGAGAAACTAAGAAAACGTCGAGAAATAATTAATATTAAACTCAAAAAGAAATCCACGGTGCGCCAATGAAGAGTAAGTGACAGCCATAGTAGTAGATCTAGGGAAATCCACTAGAAGTTACTAAAACGCTAATTTAAGTTACAAAAATTCTAGTAAATATTGATGTGAGGACTGCGGAAAGTAATGTAGGATCAGGACAATCATTTAAAATCATCCGTTATAATTTATGAGCTTTAAATCTATGTTCCATATAAGGAATAACATATTTCACCACTAAAAACATGCCATCTGTCACATCTGAGAGGCTGCAGATCTGAAGTTTACATAGATACACATACATACATAAAGCATCTTTCATCATCATAATATTATTAT
This sequence comes from Chrysina gloriosa, assembly GCA_038088585.1. Lineage (NCBI taxonomy): Eukaryota > Metazoa > Arthropoda > Insecta > Coleoptera > Scarabaeidae > Chrysina > Chrysina gloriosa. Next base: position 28,203,140 of record CM076087.1, on the reverse strand, counting down.
TAGTGACGGCAATATAATGATTAATAAAAACTCTTCCGTTCGTACAAGAAAAAGTCGTTTAGTAAAGAACATCCAATAGACCGTCGGTCGGGCGTTCCATTCCGAGGCTAGCGAAACATAATATTTATTTTTACACTTTGCGCACACGAGTGCACATCTAGTCCGCCGTCTGAGTCGAAAATTTTGTTTAACCGACCGTCTTCGTTGCCCTTTTACATTTTACGGACGTTGTTCAAGTTGGAGAACTAAGACGAAGGGGATTTTAAAACGCTGTTTCGACCCAAAGACGAACATTGCTTACGTTTTAGTTCAATAGAAACTGTTTTGGTAAACTTCAACTTCAATTAATAAAAAGTTCCATATTGTTCCTGAAGATGTTTCCCTATGGTTTTGCCTTAAAGTAGTATCTAATTGATGCTATAATAATTCTATTCTTCTCAATCCAACTTTCTCCTCATATTCGAGTAATTTTGAGAGATATGTTCTCCTTCAAAATTTGTATGTCTAAAGTTTTGTGCTAAGTTATACAAAACATTAAGCTGCAATCCTTCATCAAAGCGAAATTTCTTAAGTAAATTTAAGCAACATGGCATTGATTCCCGCATGACAACTACTAGAAAATAATTATGGAAAAGAAGAAAAATAATTATTATTTTGGATTGAAGTCCAATGTGTGAAATTAATCCAATCTATGTACATAAACTAGCACGATTTTGCAGATGCTATGAACAACAAAAACTTTTAGTTGAAGTGGAAAGTTCGAGGAAATCAGTACGTCGATACCACTTGCACTTATCTAAAGTTTCCTCGAAAATTGTATCCAAGGGTTTGCGATCAGTTTCCACTTTAAATTATTTTTATATAATAATTGAGTTGTGTATCATTCAGAGACTTCATAGCTTTTAACGCACGTAGTACTGATCTACCTCTTTGTAGGATATCTGCACCCATTGCATACGTGAACTGTCTACCTAAAAAACGATTTCTTCTTTTTCATTGTTATTGCAAAACTGGCTCTCTTGTTAAAATCTGTTTCAAACTTTGAAATTCTTGTTCATGTTCGCGCGCCCAGTTCTAAAGCATATTCTTTTTAAATAAATGTCTCAAATGCAAAGTCTTTTAGCCAAATTAGGTATAAAATTTGGGACATAAGTTAGCATACCAAAGAATCTACTAACATCTTTCGAGTTTTCCGGTTTTAAAATATTCTATATCTCATGTACTTTAGAATGTTTAAGTGTTATCTCTTCCTTTGTTAAATTGTGTCCAATGTATTTATTAGATTGAATCGGTAAACTCGAATCATTGATTAATTGTGAGAAAACTTGTTTTGCAGAGACCAGCATTATCAACTATTCTTCGTGGATTTGGACCAAAATTATATACGTGGCATCCCTGGAATACATCCTCTTTCTCACTTTTCTGCTACTGTTTTCAAGGTTATATGTCAATTCAGAATAAATTTCATCAATTGAAACAAAAATCAATTGAGTCTACAGATTTATATCTTTAAAATCTAAATTCATTTATTTGAGTAATATCCAATTCTGACGGTCTAGAGGTGATATGTACATACTTCATTTTTAGTCGTAGGTTGATCGCACAATCGCGTGTCCAAACAAAATTGCTTGTTTTTTTTTTATGAAAATCAAATCAAATCAAATTTATTTTCAGGAATAATATGCGTAACTGAACTGGCACAGTATATCTTAATGTTAGTGCGATACAAAGACGGCGCATTTCGTTAGCTCCAACAATTAATGGTGAAATAATATCCTCGCTCTTGTTCATCTTCAAAGCTGATTTTTATGGTAAAATTTCTGGATTAAGCCGATATATTTTGTCCATCCGTTAATACGAGGGGCGTCTATTATGCTTTTACAAACAACAACTAGATGGTGCTATTGAGATGTGTCATTACTCATGTGAAAACTTACAAATTAATAGAGTAGTTTGTTTACTGTGAACGTATTTTAGCAAATGTCTGAATCTGAATAACAATACATATAACCGCGTTGTTCAACTTTTGGTAATGAAGCACCATCAGAAAGAACTGTTTACAATTGGTTTGCTGAATTTCTTCATTAGTGATGAATTGCGTGAAGATCGACCAAACCCAGTTGTTCCCACAAACATTGATACTGTGCGATCGGCATGTGACCTACAGTGAGATAGAGGCATTCTTAGGATTATCGAAGACTGCAATATATTCGATTTTGAATGAGCTTTTAGCTGCCAAAAAGATCTGTGCCCGATGGTTTTCCCATAATCTGACCTAAGTTCAAGAAAAAGTCTCCTGTTAATTGGTGTAAGGAAATGCTCAAAAAATTGACTGAGGAACTGCAAAATCCGTATACAACATCGTAACAAGTGACGAAAGTAAACAACAGTCCACTGCTTGGGTGTTCCAAAATGAACTGAATCTCACAAAAGTTGTTCGTCCACGAAGCACTTCCCTTGTTTCCTCAGGTATACTGGACATGTCGCAACTATTCCTTTACAAGATCGATGAACAGTTCAAGCTGAATAGTATACAACAATTAGTTTGGCAGAAGTCAACAAAATCAGGAAAAACAACGGAAAACACCGCATCATTCTGCATCATGACAATGCCACTTCTCGTACAGCACGTCTCATTGCACGCATTCACATGATTTATCGCCTATCGATATCTTTTCTGCTTCCGAATGTCGAACAAGAAATGCGTGGACAGCGATTTTCGGCACCTCCAGAAGCTGTCGAAGCCTTCAAAAACTATTCGAAATACCAAGTTTAAAGAAATGGTTTAAAGGCATGCAAAAGTGGATAAATCTTAAAGGCGAATATTTTGAAATACGACTCCCAAAAATTTTCTTTCTTTCTTAGTTTTTGTGACAACTTAAAGGCGGTCCCTCGTATTTCTTTCGTTTGAAGTTTTTCGTGTTTTCAACTATATTATTAATCTATATAACTACTATTTGTAGGAGCAGATGCGATGGAGCTTTTCTTAGGACAGTGAAGTGATAGAAGAAACTATTTATAGGTCATTGTGGAGCAGAGCTCAAGGAAAATCACCTTATCTTTCTCATTTACCTTTATTTAATTCATAAACATTGGTATGACCGGTCAAAGGGTTGAACTCAACAGAACTAGTTCTCCTTCTTTGGTGCTCCTCATTGAGTTATTGATGATTTTATGAACTTCGGTTTTGAACGGACAAAGGAATACTGGAAAATACGAAAAATATGGATGAGGCGAGCTAGGTGTGTAATTGGTATTAATAATACTGGTGAGGCACTAACGTATCTTATTCTACACACATTTGTCGCATACCAATCAACCATATTATTAACCCTTGTTCATAATGAACGCAGGTACTAAGTTTTTATAGTGACCGAGTGGGCACCCTACAAGCCAGAATTCCGTAGTTTTGAACGCAAACTGTTAACTATTCGATCATGTGGACTATGTGTAATAGGTATTATTCATCCAAATAAGAATAGATAGAATATACAAAATAAATAAAATTACCCTTACCATACCTTTCTGAAAAATCCAGATACGTGTTTCGGCAACTAAGTTTCCATCCTCAGTGGAAAACTGGAGAATTCGGTATCACGAGCGAATTCGGCCAATGCGGAAGACAAACACCACACAATGAACATTGTACAACACCAAAACACTGCACAATGAACATCACACAATGAACGCGTGAAACACACCAAAACACTGTTGACACTGAACTCCCGTTAAGGGGGAGTGTATTAATACCTAAATTTCATGCTCTATGGAGCGTGTCAATACGGTTGAAAGAATCTAAAATTTAATTCAATACCTCGTACAATTTGGAATTTGGAATAGGTCCTCCATCTGCATTCATAATTCTCTCGCTATTCTTATAAATATATATGCTTTCGTAGCTATCCAGTTCCCTGTTGTTTTCCACCGCCTTAATTAATTTTAAACTTTCAATTGGCATAGCGTGTTTTTGTCCAAGACATGTCGGGCCACACTTGATATTTCGGGCCTGTTGAACTGAAAATGAGCAAACTTAGTTGCCGAAATACATATCTGGATTTTTCAGAAAGGTGTGGTAAGGGTAATTTTATTTATTTTATATATTATTTTAGCAACAGTCTCCTTATTCTTATTTGCAAGAATATATAGAGTTTTGTGAAATTTTCGTTTAAAAGTCATTATTAGGAAAGAGAAGTCATAAGATTATTTACATTGTCATTGAACTTCTGTCTTCACAAATCAAACAAATCCTATCTCAATTCTCTATTTATGTTAAGGTTTATTTAGGATTTAGGATTGTTGATTTAAAGTGTTAGCTTCATTGATGAGGTTTGGATTTATATCTGGATTCGCATTCAGTTGAAACATTTTCCTAGATCCGATCAGATATTTTTATAAAAAAAACTTCAGAAGCACATCTGGTCCCTCATTTCAATCTTGTACTTAATCACCGAGATAACGCTGGCTTGTTTTCCAGCAGAAAATTACCATCTTGACAATACGAGAATGCATTAGCATGATAGTGATTATATATCCATTACTGTTCGTCAGTCAATGCTGTTTGTTGTATGTACGCGCAAACAAATATTTGTCGTTAGCAATCGGATATGGACATCGTATCGTGTAATTGAGGAGCGACATAAATGACCCGCCGACTTATCATTATGTCTTGTATATACATTGAACATGTATTTGTTTCGCGTTGCGGAAGCCCGTGTAGAAATCAATGATTATCTCGTAATGGTAATGTAATTCCTGCGGTGGTTGTTGACGTGGAAGAAGTGATGTGCTCACCACGATACGGTTTATGAAGCGTTTTTGTTTTGTTATTCATTTATAGGAAATCTTCGCGGTCCGCTGCCCTCGTCTTGATCGAATTTCTATGTTAATAAATTGAAACCCAGCATAAAATTCCATTAGAGTTAATTTCGTTTAATTATATATATATATATAATCTTTTACCTTTTCTACCTTTCGGTGTAAGGGTTCCGGAGCCACGGAGCCGTATACGCACGTATACCGTACCGCTCCTGGCCCGTCTAGTGGCATTTACTTCCTGCAGCGTATTGAAGGTTGCAGATCCATTTTAGGATTTTAAACTACTACGTTTAATTATATAGTGTGCAAATTCTGGAAATTTTTGCAACGTTGTACGGATATAAATACAAGCTAGTGCTTTTATTTCTTGGTTAAAGAGGAAATTGAGAGTTAATTATTATCAATTGAATGTTTATATTGAGACAGGTAGGTCGTTTTGAAGCATGTCCATCCATCACATTAGTATATAAATCTCGAAACATACTTTCATAGTGACTTTTGTATCCGAATTAATTTTCTCAAATTAGCAATCAGGGCAAATAGTTTGTAGTACTTAATATATCTTCACCCCGATCGATAGTTAACACTAAAGTGTGGCATTATGCAACAAAGTTTAGGTATATTGTGTAGTTCGCTTCCTTCTCGTTAAAATTCCGCTTTGCTCGTCGCTTTATTGGCCAAGTTCGTGGCAATTTATAATGAACTGTCGAAAATTTCGTCTGATGCGTCACACCACCACTTCCCTCGAGTTTTATCCAAGTTCCCGGATCGATATTGCATCTCAACCAGCCGCCACGCTCGCGTCAGGAAACAGTGGAGTACGTAGGGTCCTACACTGTTTTTCCAAAGTTTTATCAGCTGAATATATACGTATATAAAAAGATCTGTACAAATTTTAGTAGTCGTATCTGATGAAATATAAGAATAAAAAAATTAGAAAACTAAAGCAATATGTGGAGATGTCATTTGAATTTGAGAGTTTTTACATAATTTCATTGTTTTGAAGTATAAAAATCTTGATTATTTTAGAAAAAGGAAAGCAATTGCGAAAATGAGCAGTATTACATTCCTTGAGGATTTTAAAATCGTTCATTGGTTATAGAAGGGTCTTTAGAATTTTCACATAAATATCATATTGATGAAGAATTACTATTGTAACTTTCAAAAGATATTGCTTTATAATTTTTAATTTGGACATCTATTCATTTAAATTATTGGAGGAAACTTCTTGAAATTAAAGTTCATAATTTCCATGTTTTCCTACTTTTTAATTGTTTATTGGTATCATACCGAGAACTGCGTTTGATGTGTAGAATGAAATAATAATAATTATTATTTTAAAAAATGCAATAGAAAAGATAATTTGAAGAAGGAGAAAATACAATCACTTGAAAAAGACCGAGTTTGGGACTCGTTACTGCTTATGAACATTTCGGAGTTACAATTATAAAAGATTGAGAAATGAACTTGGAGACAACAAATAGGATTAAAAGTACAAATAAATTATATTGCTTACTAAACAGAACAATTTATAGGAAGAAATAAATAGAGAAAAAGTTTAAACACAGATTTAAGTAAGTTCCGCTTGGTCATAAAAAAGCAATATACGAAGAGGTTTTTATTATATATAACTTAAAGCCACTACTTTCAGCTATTTTTGTACATAGTTGCCATTAAGTTTTTTAATGCTCTCTTCATAGAACTCCTGAGAATTAAGCCATATTGTAACACTGTCCTGCATCTCTTTATCGCTCACAAACCGTTGTATGTGCTGTGATTGTGAATCGCCGATTTTTACGAATTTTCGACATTACCCAAAAAGTTGGTCCGTCACAACAGTAGGTCTTCAACTATGTTCTTCATCACGAACATTAGTTTGCCCTTCTCGAAACATACGGCATCATCGTCTAACCACACTGTCGCTCATGACATTTTCACCATAAACAGAATAAGGTTCATGATTACTCTCGCCAGCTATCATGTTCTTTGGACACAGGAATCGGATAGCAGCACGTAGATCACAGTCGGCGGGATTTTCAAATTCAGCAGTCATTTTGAACGACCAAAATAGCACGAAAAATGTCCGAACGATTCTCTCACTGGCACTGCTAAAGTCACATCCCCACTCTTCTGCTGACTAGGCGGGAATGGAAGTTCCTTTCTGAATCGCCCTCGTATATGTACAAACTATTATCATTGTTATATGTTACTATATGAAAACGATTATTCATAAAAATAAATCATGAAGGTGCTATGAACGCAGTAGAAATTAAACACCTATGAACAATTATAGTAAAATAAGAATGACAACCTAAGACAACAGACAATTCAAGAGTCTGCAACGCACTCGAACAGTGATGTTATGAAAATCAGAGGTGATGGATTGGTGAAGAGAATTTTGGAAACAAAAGCGGATAGGAGACGGAAAAGTAGACGACCGAGAAAGAAATGAATAGCGCAAATTGCAATTGTAGGAAAAATGAAAGGAAAAAGACTGAGAGAAATGGAGGATATGGCGATAGACCGGACGACATGGTTAAAATGGGTAATGAACAGAGAAATGCGATGTGTACTTCGCATGTAGAAGTTGCATATCTGCAATGTATTTTTGAACGACGTTTTCTCATTACGTTTTCGTTAGTCTGATAGAATGTTACCAGAAAGAAGAAAATAAAGAATGTTACCAGAAAGAAGAAAATAAATGATTGGAATATTATATTTTTCTGAAACTTTCAGTATCTGTGCTAGGTTCTTCAAGAATATTGAAATAAATTTCTACTATGAATGCAGGCTGTGAAGAGTGGTAGAATTTTTGGCAAAATGATCATCCTATCATCATAAAATTTTGTATTTCTAACTTAGTTTTTTGAGGAAATAATATTGGATTGTGTTGCACCAACTTCACATGTTATATTTAGGATAATTCAGCACTAAATAAAATAAGAATAAAACGCAAGAGGAGCATTAGGATATGCTCTTCATTTGAAATCTAAGAAATTATCACCACATCTGTAATTTATGGTAAGGATCAAGTTTAGGATTCTTGACCAATGCCCACATATAAAGCCAAATTTTGCCAATAACATCGAAACGTTTACGTACGTTGAAATACAACTATTATTATATAGACACCATATTTGAGGAAAAGAAATGGGCGAAGACCACAAGAAGAAGGCATATGTGTAGTTCTAGATGTGAGATAGCTAACAATAAAAGAAAGATTTACACTTTAGATAGTCATCTTTAAAAAGATGTGGAGATAGACCGATTTTGGTTTCTACATTTTTTGGTTTCTGGGCTCCCTTCTCTTTTCTAAATTATTGCTATTAGAATTTAGGCATGTTGCAATAAAATGTCCAAGTATAATAACGTTGGTACGTTCTAGTAAGGAAATTACTTCAGTTGAACGGCCAGAACATCATACATTTTCAACTAATATTTGTGTATGCTACTCTTTCCGGTTACTATGAACGGATTCTCGTTAATGGATTTCAAATCCAAATCTCTGACTATCCAATCTTCAAAAAATCGAGACACTTTGGTAGTACTTTTACCAACATTGCTTGGCCCAAATGTTCTTATTTCTTATGAATTAGTGGCTTCCGGGTTTGCCGTTATTATGATCAACGCGTATTCGGTATTTGGAGTGTAGTGGTGGCTTGCGACTTACTTGTTTGTGGACGTGGGTACCTAACTTGCAAAAGAAATTGAACATCGCTCCAGTGCGATATAGTGAACAGAGAAGTGATACAGTTCTTTATTAGACTACATTTTAATATTGAAAGAATACAAGATGAGTCTTGATCATTTCTAACATGGTTGCCTTTAAAATGAAATACGGATGGATTTTTTCTTATTTTGTTATGTTTTTAAAAATTTCTGTTGCGTCGTCGATCGTTGATGATGGCTAGATAATTAAGGAATGTTCTGTTTGGAAGGTTGTTGATTGATAACAAAACGTCTTTTGTTTCGAAGACTTATAATTGATAACATCCATCTCTTATTAAAGGATTTGGTCTTTGGTCTTATTATTGCGGAACATCTTTCGGTACAATAAATGTATTCTTTGACAGCAAAATGTTTTGCTTTGTCAAATGGTGTATGTATAATGTTTTCTTAATTCTGGGCCTTCATTAGACTTAGACTAACATATTTACTGCGAAATTTGTTTACTTTAGTTTGACTCATTCTCGGCTTTGTTTAAACGTATTACAAAATGGCTATTGAATATTACTATTACGTGTTTCTTGATTATTGCAAATACAACTTTAACTGGTTTTGTTTGAGCGAATTCGCATTTTCGAACATCTATCGTATTTGAATTTATTCGACTTATTATCCAACATTAAAGCAAAGTAACAGCCCTCTTTCCTTTGAAAGTATTTCCTGTAAGTATCTAGTAATTAATGCTATAAAAAATAATTCCGAAGCCATTATACACGTATCGATTTGTGATTAGTTTCCTCGTCCGAATCCCATCGCGAAGCACTGTATGATGCATTTCGTACGCACACCACCACTCTGCGCCCCCGAACGACGAACGTCCGTCTGTGTCGAGGGGATGGCTGGCATCAGCAACATGCCCTCGAGTGCACTACTGCCAGACGTGGAACGCTCACAAGTACCTTCCTTCATTCTTTTCCCTTCTGTTGTCGCACTAGCATCATCGACGTCCCATTATAGCCTCCGGCTAAGAAAGAAAAGTGTTCCGGACCCCTTTTTCCGCTCCGGGAAAATTCGTCGCGATTATGCGCGATTCATTTGTTTAATTAATCGTCAGCCGGTTGACGGTGAATTTGATGTTTACTCCTCGTATTGATTTTTTCACGTGGCGGTGGTTGCCGGCGAATTTCATTCCAGACGGAACGGAAGGACCGGAGGCGGTAGGGATTATATTCTTCGGTCTATAGCCATCATGAATTCCGTAAGTTGTGTTCTTTTTTCTTGAAAATAATATCGAAGTATAACGAAGGCAATTTATTTGTACTATTGTATCCTGAATGTTATGCCTTTGACGCTCCTATCGATGAAGAATGTTACTTACGCTATACGCATGTATAATTTACGAGTAGGTACTCCGGACAGGTGCTCGATGATTCATTCTGAATGTGTACAACACACGCTTTGATATTGTAACACGATAAATACATTACGAATTCTCCATCTGTATGTGTATATTGATTAGAAAAATTATTGCAATCCGGATTTATGTAGAAATATGCCTGGTTGGGTGTATAGACTTCGATTAATGTTGCAGAAATTTGATTATTGTGTACGGTTTTAATGGATTGCAATTATTTAATCAGAAGTTTTAGAATCGTGTTTAAAACAAATGCGATTCTAATCAAGAATGCGCATTGCCAGGCTTGGCTAGCTAGTAAATCTGAAAGATATAATAATAAGCTTGTGGTATATCTGAAGCAGTTACAAGATTTTGTGAAAGTCGAGTATAAATAAGTGGATAACCTAGTATTAGGGCGATCGCTTTAATTTTTAGCATCAAATTGTAAGGTGTATATTTTTATTACTTACATTCTGGTATAAGAAAAACTACGCGTCTGATAGTAATATTGGGATCTTCCTAGAGCCCGATTTCCCATTACGCAAACAATGGCTATGCCTTAACACCTCCAACGCGCTGAATTTCTGTTTTTAAAGGCACCCAAAACCTATTTGGTTTCAAGCGGCTATAACTTAAATCCGGTTCTGAATGTTCCAAGCACTTGACTTCTGCTTAAATTATGTATTGTTCCTCCTTGCTGTTGTTGTGCTCAGGTCAGGTCATGTCATGCTACAGCACTCCTTGAAGTTTAGATGGTCGTGGGGACTACAATTTCTTGGAAGGATCGAAAAAATGTTTTCCTTCGATGTGATGATAGACTGGAGATATTGAATGATGTCCACGTTCCTTTATAAGAGTATATAAGTATAAAGTAGTGTCTTTGCTACTTCCATACAAAATCATGATTGCTGCTACTCTGTTAAGGTACTGCTTCAAAATGAAAATTCTTTTAGAATTTCACTTGATTTTTAGTGAGGCAAATACGGAGCTTTGAGATGCCTTACGGTCGTACCTCTTGAGGCGATGTTAAACCAGCATCAGCCCTTTTTTATCCAATATTTTTGCCGGATTTGTTCTTCTTCTCTTTTATTACTGGCGCGCCCGAATTATGCAGTAGGTATAATAAGAGTAGATGATCGTTATCGTACCACGTGCAGCTATTAAACCAGGTGGCACGTCACTGGTGCTTCAAAATCAAGCACATTTTAAGACCGGACATTTTTGCGGTTAGTATAGTTTTGAGAATTGTCCTGTATAAAGTTTAGCATGTACTGTACTTTGTGGCACCCACAAAAAGTTCTTTTCTCTTGAAGATGTTGATGATCCCTCATTCGCTAGCTTATCAGTTATTTCATTCCTTTCAACTCCGATGTGATCTGAAGAATAAAAATCTTATCTTTCTCGCCCAGGATGTCGAGTTTTGTTCTACCTCTTCGAATCAGCTTCGATGGCATAAGAATTTAGCACTTGTGTGCAGTTGGATGCTTATCACTCGGGATATTAATTTTGTGATTCGGCGTGGCTGATTTAAACTATAAAGTCCTGTCCTCTGGTTAGTTTTTGGTTTCTGATTCATCTCTGGATTCTCTCTGGATTCCTCGTTTACTACTCGTCTACTTAATTTTGTCTTAAACCCAAAGGTAATTATAGAGTTTTAAACCGAGTTTCTCTAAAACAAAAAAAGAGAATTTAAGGGCATTTCATTGATTCTTTCGCTTCTGAACTTAATATTGCATATTTCTTGTGATCTATCTGTCAAAAAATAAAAATATATATAAATTCAACATAATCTGAATAGGTATGTATATTCAAATTGATCTAGTAGTTGTGGAATTATACTCTTCTATACCTTTCTGTGCGTATTTACATTATGCCAATGGCGTTAAGTTAAAAAGCTATACCCTGAATATAAAGCAATATTTGTATTTACTGCACTTCTTTTATTGCAATCTATCACTTTCATCGTATCACATACGGCGCGTTTAATTTAAATGGCAATCGCCATATGGTATATTGATGGAATTATTTCACTACCGTCCTAGTTTTTAATTGTATATCTAAATTGGTAGCTAACCGTGCAGCTCAAAATTGAATTTTATTGTTGGCGTGAAAGTGCAAAACCGTAACGGTTCGCGTGTTCATGCGATTTCTGCTACTTCGGTGCCGTTATCGGCGAGAAAGTAATATGTGCGGTCAGTCGCATAAATATTGCATGAATGAAACTTCCATTCATGTTACGTGTTTGGTACGAGAAAACTTCCATTCAGGGGCGTTCCTGCGCTTAGTTTGAAACTAGGCTTGCTCGGTATGGAGAACAACTGAATTAATCTGTTATGAAATATCATCCTTCCTCTAAAATGTTCTCTGCGGATATTATCTGAAAATTTACAATTAATATCTAAATACGAGGGCTACCCTCGGTTTGCTCGGCCTAGTAAAATAATACACAATAGACCAACACATTTGCCATGATGCCTGAAAACTAATCTAATTTTTAAATGGGTGCACCGCTTGTTCGATGAATGTAAAACGTGGAGTCCTTAACTAATCGCTTACATGTGGAATCGTAGCAACGAAGCTTGGGGGTGAAGGATAGTTTAGTATTATTTATACCGACTATAGTGATTGGTCAATCCTCATGCGAGCGTATTATTAGGATGTGAAATAAGCTATATCTCTTGGGCGCTTTTCGCAAGCATCATGGAGAACTTGAGACAAACAATGTATAGTGAACTACTCAATATGAACACTACAGTGATCCTCCAGTGCTACAGTGGAAATATGTCCAGCAATTCCAAAAAATGAACTTCATGACTTCATTCACGAATAACCTTCGTTTAAGCCCACCCATCTCAAAGACCCAAACTTCACCACCTGTACCTAATGATGTACACCAGATGAAATGACCCATTGTCAAAGCGACCTAGTGAAGATCTGACACGGTGTTCTTTTTGCACTGGGGTCAAATTGTGAGGAATTCAACGGACAGATGGTGTTATTTGCTCTTACACCAATGTTTACAGTTTGCATATTCCTTACAGTAACATGTTCCTTCCCATTAATTATGTTCCAAATACGTCGTTTTTTGGCTTAAAGACTCGAAAACTATCGTTTTTTAGGAAAATGGACGAAGTTGAAGTTCATACTACCGCTTTATGGTAGCTAAGGAACACCAGTTGCCACTGAAAATTTTGTTGATTTTTTGAAAATATTGTTAACGGTTTAAGTCATTTTTGTGAAAAAGAATCACAGCTCGATAATGTTCTCCGCTTAATTCCCGATTTTAAATGTAGAGGATAACTTTAGACTTACCTATTTTAAAGATGTTTAAGTATATTCAGTCATTAACACGTTGAGTGCCACCGCCGGCGGTACACACTTAACTTTGATTAGAGTGCCACGTGTACCGCCGGCTGTCACATGTGAAACGGTACAAAAACATATACAAATTTTTCACAAATTAATTTTTTATCACAAAAATTTTAATTTTAAACTGTTATTATATATTGGCACCCTATAAATAGATTTTTATTTTGTATAACGGCACTCAACGTGTTAAACATGTAAATACATACTAACTCAAAATGTCAAATAAAATGTCTTTAAAAGTGCCTGCTAGGGAAGCTCAGCGGAAAAGGAACATCTCTCGTATAACATGTATTAATCGTTTGTTCGTGATATTTTAATTTACATTGGTCAGTTATTGTGATTGTTAAGACAGGCATACCTTGTATGGTTTCAATATATTTACAATTAAAAAAGATCATAATTTTTTTTTCTACCTATGCGGAAAAGGCCGTTATTGGAATGGTTGTACGATACTGGATTTGTATTATATAAGGTATTTTCTCGAAAGGGGCGTTTTTGGCTTGTCAAATAGCCGTATGTGATTATTGGGCGGTTTGAACACATTTTTCATCTAACGAGCAGAATTCCGCATTTGCATTTTGGATAGCATTTTACATTTAACCTTCCTATACTCACGTATACGGTCTGTGAGACCGACTTATATATTATAGTATACGTGTTTCATATTTGGCGTGAGTATAGGAAGGTTAAAAAAGGTAGAGCACGAGGGAATAAATGTTTTAGACGCAAATCATTGTTGAGTATTGGACGGGGCAAGAACGAAAATATGATGTAATAGTTGTAACTCCGAGCCAGAAAACCGACTTTATAATCAGTCAATTTTTATGAATACATGTATGTGAATGTGAGTACTGTAATTCAATGATAGGTTACTCAGTTAAAACGAAAACTTTTATGCAATTTGTAGAGGTTAAAGTGTCAGGTTAACGGTCTAAATGAATAATTTCTGCTTTTATTGTAATTGCCATCATAATATTTTTAAAGTAATAAAATTAGGTTAAAGGTTTAAGTGCTCTACCAATTTGTGCTCGTTCATAACTCATACAACAGTACTTTTATTATTTAATCTTATATTGCTGCCATAATGTAATCTTGCGGTTCAAGTAACCACCGATTTTCAATACAACATGGTCTGTTATTCCAAAAACTTAATTTAAGTTTATCCAATCGTCTCAAGCGTTGTAATGTAATATGAATGCTAATGATCCACGGATTAAATCCGTATCGTTAGATTTCAACTTCAATTAGTCCATGAAAGGCGACGATTAGGAAATCTTGTGCAGCGCCATGCAGATATGCAACTAGGTATCTATATAAATAAATGTGCTATTGATATTTTTATGGTGACTACCAATTCAGTATCTCGCTTTGTTTTGTTTTTATTTTTTGTTCCTTATTACAGTGAGATTGCGTTAAAAATTGAGGTTGTGGATTTAGTTGAAATATAAAACCTTATAAACAAGAAGAAACGCAATACAGGATTACTACATTTATGGTTTTATTGAAGATTTAGTGCAACAAAATATGTAGATATCTATTTTAGCTTTCTTAATATAATTAAATCAGGCATATATAGTGCAATGCATGTCGAAGGAACTGGTGGAAAATGTTGATCCTGTTTGTGAACTTAAAACTATCATAAAAACTGTAAATTACAAAATTTTGATCTTCTCTTGCCATCCGTAGAAAAAATGCGTAATACGTGCATTGTGAGAGAATTCATATCGAATCCCTCTCACATGTACAAACATCAATAAAAACTGTAAGACACAAATTGATATTTTTAGCCATAGACTGCGTGCTCAAATAATTACATGTAGTCATGTAGAGGAAATGCGTATGAATGCAGTTATTTATTTTTTAACGTATAATACCTTACCTTGCAAAGTTAGTAGAGTAAGTTCTCGCTTAACATTGGAGTTAGGTTTTTAAAATTAACATTCACAACGTTTTTCTGTAGCGTGTGTAGTGTGTTGTAGCGTAGACGACGTTAAACCGAAACCATTGCAATTTTATAACGGGGAATGGTATATTTATACCAGCGACGAAATACCGAAACAACGCTAAGCGGAAATGTTAAATAACGACTCATTGTTTTGTGGAAGTTTTTTATGTAGTATGACTTCTCCACATTTTTCACTCATGGAACGCACTAGGGCATCACATTGATCGGGAGTGATTTTGTTGTGTTTGTCCTTCATTATACCCAACATTTGTTTTTTATTTGCTAGTTTTCTCGGTATAACTGCTCTTTTTATAATGCCCCCAAATTCTCGATAGGGTTTAGATCCGATTTTTGCGATGTTCACTCTATACCGTTTTTATAATTGGGATTTTAGTCATTTTCCTACTGAAATATCCAGGATGGGGACAAATTGTCAGCAAAATCTCCTACCAAGTTTTCTTCTAAGATGTCCTTGTACATATTACTCCTCAACTTACCCTGAATTTGAGACCAACGCCTGACGAACTAAAGCACCTTTACACCATCCCCGACGAGCCACTTTGCTTGCCAGTTTCCTTTGCGTATTTGAGGTTTAGTTGTTGCAGTGATGGGCGCCAGACCTAAGGTTTTTCATCATTCCTAGACGTTACATTTTTATTCATTACTCCAAACCATCTGCTTCCAAAAATTTAAGTCTTTGTGCAAATACTCCTTGCCAAAGGGTAATCTTTTTCTGATATTTCTTTCTTGACACATTTGGTTTACGTCTTGGGATTTACCCATTCAAAAGGTTGTCTTGCAGTCATTGGGGGATAGGGGTGTGATTTGCTCAATTTGTCCAAATATTCACCTTTCTTGTAGAAAAACTCAAAATTCTGTTATTTTTGCAACACTTTCGTATTTTTGAAGCATTGCGATATGATCTTCTCGCCCATGTTCTTGCTATTAAAATTAATAATTAATATTTTATTGAGATTAAGTAAAAAATCTTTCGATAAACTCTTTCCACAAATTTCGACCGCACTTTCATCGCAAACCAAATATATATATTTTTATTTCTTACATCTTGGACAGATAACTGTTTTATCGTATAAGAACATATGCATAAACCCAACGATTTAATACTCCGTGGTCACACTTCAATAACGAATCTAGATGGTGATATTGGGGTCCATTGGACCCCAACCATTTCAATAAACAATTGCAAAAAACTATCCGTCCGATACTGATGTAAAAATTTTGGAACGTACTATAAACATTTTAGGACGAATAGTTTATTTGCAAGAAAACAAATGACAAGATGATAAAAAAAACATTAACAATTTCGTAAGTTACACTTTTTTAATTTAAAAAATCGTAACCATGTCAATTTTTAATATTTCTAATTAAAATTTGGAGAAGATGCTCCTTATATATTATGGTTTTGTGAAAAAAATAGCAGTATAGTTAGTGTTCCAAAAGAGGTATTGCTTTTGACTTATGAAGTAGGCTGCTTTTGGAGCAAAAATGTGGAATTATGCACAAAATTAACGTTAATTGATTTTTTTTTAAATCCATACAAAAACCAAATATTACTGTCAGTCTTATTATTATTGATATTGTAAATAAAATTTTACTCCACTCCGCCGCATTGTATGCACACAAGTAGTCGATGGTTATTGCAAATGACTAGTATACATGAGCTTCTTGAGTTCTCTTGTTTTTTGGTCATTCTTTCTGCTGCATAATTGACACCCCTCCTTCTTATTTCTGCCTTCTTCCGAAGTTATTTAACACAGAAAGAAAAATCCAATTTTTTCAACTTAATAATCAACTTGATCACACGGGGTATTTTGGACCCCAATCGGGCGCACGATGTTCAGTTGAAAACCAAGTCAAAACTAACCATCTTACTTATACTTACTAACCATCCATACCTGTACAAAACACTTCAAACTCCAGATAGATGGAGATAAAAATCCTATTCACAGTCTAAAAATATGAAAAATTTGCTCTGAAATTGAAAAATGGGGTCTGATAGACCTCACGTGACCACG
Organism: Chrysina gloriosa; assembly: GCA_038088585.1. Classification (NCBI taxonomy): domain Eukaryota; kingdom Metazoa; phylum Arthropoda; class Insecta; order Coleoptera; family Scarabaeidae; genus Chrysina; species Chrysina gloriosa. The sequence continues at coordinate 28,185,913 of CM076087.1, read as the reverse complement.
GAGGGTTAAATATTCTATTCTGTTTAATAATTTTATTCGTAACTTAATTATATGAGTATATTTCCTGGTATTAACAACATCTTGTAAAAGGAAATTTAGTAAAAACAGATTTAACCTAAAAGTGGTTTCAAAGCGCTGAACCATATTGCCAAACAAATAAAAACGCATTTAGGTAAAAGTCCATTTAGCACAGGTTGGCAATATCACCAATACCGCACCGATATCTTTACCAAGCTTTCAAACGTAAAATCGCCATGAAATTACCATTCTTGTGTTAGCAGCGTCTAGAAAGTTGGATTATTGTTTGCTGTTGTCCTTTAATCTTTTTCATATCGTATTTCATATGTATTTTATCGTATTTTGATAAAAGGCACTTTGAAGAGTACTCAAATCAATAGCAAACCGAACACGACAATGTTGACATTTACAATTATAGGTTACCTCATATTTGTGATTGAAAATAATTTAATACGCCAGCGCACTAACGAGCATTTGGCCTCAAAAACCGGACAAAATTAATAACGTCGTTGTTTTTGACTATAGACGTGTGAAAATCAGTATCTGGGGGTTTTCAGAGCGCCAAGTTGATGTCTGGCATTTTTTACTAATCGGGTGAAGGGAGGTTGACTTATGGTGGGAAGGGCGAGGGGTATAATATAAGAAAGCGTAATGGGTATCGTTTTATATGTTTTTCGGTACTCCGATTTCATTTCTGGCATTATTTTACCAACCCGGTGAAGGAGGACTCACTTAGGGTGGGGAGGAGGAGGGGAGTAATATTTAAAAAAGGAATGAGTATCGTTTTATATGTTGAATTAGGGCAGTTGTACGTTTTCACATAAAGAGTCTATCTTTTACAAAGTTTGAGATTCTGAAGTTTTCTACCGACTTTATTAATGGTTGTCAAATAAAAAATTTCAACATATTTTGACAAAAAGCGCTTGCGATCAAAATTGGGTTAAATGGATTCTGTTTAATTTTGTAATAATGTCTAAACAAAGCCATTGATTAATTATCATGAAAATAATTTAACAAACATAAATTATTTAACTCTGCAAAATTCTAAAAAAAAATAATTAACATCATACGATTTGCTGCCTGTTAATCCTATTTAATTTTTTATTGCTAATAGAAGGGTGTGAATTTATGCACGATTACCTACCTGATTGTTTATTCGTCCTTTAAAGTTATAAAAATTTTTATAAGAGCATGGACACATTTGTATATATGAATTAAAATATGTAAGGTTTTTTATTTTGCTTTTACATATGTATGTATATTGACATACTTCCATTAGCAAGGAAAAATAAATAAGATCATAATTGTGTCGACAGCAGGTAGCAAATCGATGATTGTATGCTTTGAAAAATCGTTCTTTTATTTAAAAGGATATTAAGAAAATGAACATCGAACTACTGTTATAAAAACTGTAAAAACTGTATGGATTTTAAATGCAAGAATTCGAAATCCCAAAAGATTTTTGTTGTTGTTTGTGTAAAGGATGACAAAATGAAACCAGAAATTTTTATTAGGGTCTCTATTCGCTCGCCGCGATTTGAACATTTTGTCTCAAAAATTGGACAAAATTATTTTAACTTATTTTTTTATGGAAAATTAATAAAAATGCATGAGTGAATTTAGGTAACATGTTATTTGATAAGAACAAAGAAAAATCATTAAAAAACACATAATATCGATAAATAATACAAATTGGCTCAATCCGATTCATCAGAGTGATTGATTCCAGCAGTTTCCTCTTCAACTGTTGATATATTCAGTTCTTCGGGTTCTAACAAATCTAAAGTTTCACTCAGGAAGGGTTGGCTTTTGCTATGTTTGCGTTTCCTTGTAGAACTTATGTAGGGGTCTGACGTGAGAAGCAGGCTATTCAGAATATTTTGATTGCAGTGCAACCTTGAAAATTTTCTCGGTATGAGCGGTAGTGCTTATTTCGAGCTTCTGCAGCCTCTTCTGATAGCTGGCCTATAGGCAAGATGGCATATTTTATTACTGACGCTCCATGCATCAGAATTTTGTGTAAAGTAGGGGTCATTGGATGCCAACCGTAAAGATCTACATACACACTTGCTGTATTTTTGCAGTATTCCTCGAACTTCTCTAAATAAATTTTGTGGCCAGACGAAATCGCTTCCAATATCACTTTCAGTTTCACAATAAACTCTTTACTTATGCCTGTGATTTCAGAGGCCAACTCTGGGTCAGCGAAGAATCTTCTGGACGTGTTGCACGAGTTGGTATTTCCAAAACCAATTTTTGGATATCTATTATAAGTCCAGTTCTTTCCCTATATGCCTTCTGGATTTCTTCTTTGGTTCTCTTAACTATTTCCTTTTCTTCTGCGGATCGGGCTTGCCATTTTTTAGAGGAAGTTTGTATGCAAGATGTAAAATTGTTTCAAACAAGCGTATTATTGCATGAAGAATGGACAAACCGAATCTTAATGACTGAGGATCCTCCAAATTTGTATTGTCAAAGACATTGAAATTTTTGGAGGTTTTTCCACATATATAACATTTCATGGTAGATGTTGTGCCAGTTGCCGCATTGCACACCTTGGCACCTACCATGGTTGGGAGCAAAACATGACGCACGAAGATAATTCCATTTGACTTTTCTATTTTAGTCTTCAGCAGATGATTTGCTTGATCTTCGACATACTTTATTTCTTCCTTCGTAATATCCTCAGCTTCTTGGAGCAATCGAATGCGGATTGGCCGGCAAAATCGAGTGGATGATGGTGTGGGATTTTGCCATAACGTTTTTATTATATCCCCAATATGTGACTGCAGTCTTAACGGCACCAATGAGCTTTGGAATATATTGGAGTCATTGTTCGAGCTATCGGAAATTTTTTTGATAAGGATTTTGATGAGAGCCATCACAGCCCCATTTTGTTATAAGTTCTAGGTTCCCTAATTCTCCTGCATCGCAGCTTTCAAGAACATCCTCAAGATAAAGACAAAGTCTCTTTACTGTGTGATCAAGTAGGTCCTGAAGCACAACTTCAACACTCGTCTCCGTAACTCGGATTGACTCTGGTTTTGGATAGCAGAGTTTCTTTGCTTCTCTAATTAGAGTATAACAAGGAAATATACCCTTATTGGAATCGTGTAACAACTCCCACTGCCTCCTTGTGAAGTCACCTTCAACAAAGATTTGCAAAGCTTGCTCAGGTGTGTAATTTTTTACTTTCGGTTTCTGAGCAGTATTTATTACCTTCCTGTAACGTTTGGCTCTTGTTGGTGTTGAAGTTGCATCTATTATAAGTTTAGAGGCCGCGGCATTTCCAGACATTCGTTGACTTACGCTGGCTGCATAGGTAAGCTCCTCAACAGGTACCTGTTCGCGGAGTTCTTTTGTATTTCGTCGTTTACTACGATCATGTAATTCTTGGAAATGCTTTCTTGGGCGTCCCGTAGAATTCGTGGCCCAGTTATGTACTGGTATTGATGTATTAAGCCATTTCTCGTTTCTTTTCAAAAATCTTTCTACAGTATAGTTAGATGATATCCATCTCTTCTTCAGCTAACTATTAAAATGTTTTAAATCGTGACTTAAGGTATGGTACTCGTTTTGGGGACATTTCATCATTTCGCGGAGCTTATGTTCCATAAAGGAAACCTTATCTTCAAGTGTTCTGGATGTGCTTTGTTTAAAAAGCATGTATAGCGTTTTCCGACATACGTCAATAATATTTGATGTCAAATCTGTACCTATAGGAAAAGAAATATGTATGTAAGTTAAAGGTTAACCAAAATTATTGCAAAAAAAACGCGTGGAACTCAAAGCGGTTTTCTTTTAAAAGGTGGAAACATGTGGAAAATGTTTTGACAGTTATGATATGGCTAATGCCTATAGTTTATTATAAAAAAGAATTATAGCCCGACCTAACTCGGAACATTTTCAAAGACACTAATTAGTTAAAAAGAAAAAGAAAAAAATGAAAATGTTCTTGGGTATTATTTTAAGTTCATAAGAATACTAAACTGTCATTATATTTTTAAATAATATATATTAAAATTAAATACTTACCTTCTTTTCCAAATTCCATCACAGTTTTCTTTTTTATATTCACTTTACAAAATACCAAACACCAAACACAAGTCTAAAAAAATCTATCAAAAACGAATGCGTGCGTATTGAACCAAGCTTAGATTGCACCTAACTGTGCGGAGCGTAGCGGCCGGGAGAGGGCACTTTATCATAATTTTATGATAGTACGGTTACTCAGGTATACAAAAAAATAATTTCGATGATTACTTGTATAGTTTGCATTTCTCCTTTTTGTCCGGTTTTTGAGGCCAAATGCTCGTTAGTGCAGCGTTCATTTAAATGCTCTTTAAGTGGTCAGTTTCTGGGCCTTAACTATAAAAGCGGATTTAGCACTAAACTTTCTTTTAGAACGTTGATAATACGTTTCACTGTTATTAAAAGGGCTTTTAGAATAAAACCACTTTTCAATGTATTGGTAATACCAGGCGTAATGTACACCCACGGACTTTGGTTATGTCCGGTCTTTTGAGGTACAGCCTGTGCTCCTGTTATTGTATCGGTTTTAGCGACAAGCAAGTTTCGCACATACAAGGCCGAGTGTATGTGCGAAAGTTTCTTGACGCTAAAACCGATACAATAACAGGAGCACAGGCTGTACCTCAAAAGATCGGACATAACCAAAGTCCGTGATGGTACAAGAAAAACAATGGAGCTTCTATTTATGGTTTTGGATGGGAAGTAACGACTTGCTAGGAAACAACTGCTGAACTCTTTGTTTTATGTTTTCTTGTTGCTTGTGAGCATATTCCCAATTTAATATGTATTTTTATTTGATTTCTTTCATTCTTGTGAAAATTTTCGATCATTTCAAATACATCTCCAAAACAGATATATAATAATTGACGCAGTATTAGTTTTAAGCTATAACGATATTCTCCATTTTATGTATTTTAAAACATTTCCACGACGCCGATCGCTCTTCTTCTTTTCCTTCTATATCTACCTCCCTCATTACTCCGAAGATAATAAAGCTTTCCAAAGGTAATGCACGTCTCAAATCTCTAAAGCATTTTCTTCTTCGAACTGACATTATTCAGTCTTTTAATATTCCCAGAGTGTGTGCTTAAGAACGCTGTCATGCAATAATCGCAGATTTATTTTAATACCGTTCCAATTCCAACTGCGAGTCGTTTATTTCAAGAACAGAAGACGAACGTTCGCTGCTGCTTTTTAAAAGTCCATATCCCTTTCGAGCCTTGATTCGCTGACATTTCTCTCTTTCTCTCTCTCTGCCGACGTTAATTTAAATTTGATAGAAATATCGTTTAGAGTTTCATCGATTCGTGCGTCGAATTCCTCGCCGGATACTTTCGCGAAATTTCATTTTTACCTCGAAACTTGTTCTTTATTATGTAAACGGAGAGACGAGAACGTCGCCAAGCTCGTTTTTGTTTTACATACATAAAATATCCGAATAATGTATGTATTTAGGTAAAACTGAATTTCTGTTTTATAACAATTTAAGCTCGTTACCGATGTTAAAATGCACATCCCGTCGCGACATGTACGCACAATGCTGCCCCTGGTGCATTGACATTTGCGTAATTTCTCTTAATGGCGTCAATTTATTTCAATTAGGGTGTCGTGACAACTTTACATCGCGTATTGTTTTATCTGCGTCGTCCATCGAGCCGGATGTTGTTGCAGTTAAGAGGGAATGTGTTGTCTGGTCTATGGAAGAAATTTTACAGTGGGTATTAAAGGATAAAAGAGTAAAAAATTATCTTAGTTTATCTTACTTGCTCGTTAGTTTAAATTAACGATTTGAATTTTTCTTTTAATTTAAATTGGTTTCTTGTGCGGTTGTAGGTCGTTTCAAGAAAAAACTTGTTAGTAGAATTAATTATGAATAAATACCTACTACCTTGCAACTCACTTATGCATTATTGCGGTTACTTGCTTTATCCATTTTTATCTCCTACTTGTTATACATTTCAGGAACATTTGGGCATAAAAGCAACTGCTTAACTGTTAAAAGATCTATATGAAATTACAATTTACATTGGAACATTTACAGCCTTTCTTGTATACGTAGGAAATAAAAAATTTTAAACGTGATCGCAATTATTGAAAAAGGTTCCAAGTACGAATTTGAACATCTGACCTGTCATCCACTGTTACACTTATTTCAAATTTTTCTTTTCTTCATGATGTACTGCGGGCCAAAGTGTTTGTCTAGTCATTTTGGATGTCGCGTGTTTCCGCTCTGCTTAGCTGCGACGTTGCCACTCGCACTTTCTAGGAACGCAGCAATATAACTATTCCATTTTAAATTTGTAAACAAATTAACCATAATTAACCGCCATTTTCAGAAATAAGAAACTTCTAGAGCTTAATTTTTGCTTGAAATTGCAATTTAAACATATTACATAGTTCGTTACTTGCTTGAAAGTTTTCGGTTGTAAGTTATATGTAAAACTTACGAATTGTCATGAAAATTAAACTTAAAAGAACAGCTTTTAATCAAGAAATACGCTATCTATTCGGCAATATGCTAAAAAGAAATCTGCAAATTCGAAATATCTGTTATATTTGTCTCTTCTGTGACTATTTGAGTTGAAGCGTGGGTTCCATCTGTCAATATAGAAACTCTGTGGTAAAAACCAGTATTGTGCTGTCGCTTTGGGGTTGCTATCATCATCAAGTCTGTTGGGAGTTCGTCAGAACTTATTGAGATGATGGAAGAGACAAGATTCGAGGTGTTGAAAGGAGCGTTCCAAGGTATTTCAATCGAGGTTCTCGATAAACGACCACCTGAGTCCCAGAAATATCGTTAGAAATTCCAACCCTTGAATGCGCGGTCTTGGCTTCTGTAATGTGCCACTATTCACATTTGTATTAATAGTAACATTAGGTTGTAGTAAATAAACCCATAAATCTCCAACCTTAGGATGAAATCCAAGTCTGATAAAAGTAGAAGTGCTTGTAGTTTAGAATGAATTTAAATTAATGTTTAACCTTCCACACAAGTTTTGGGAAATTCCAAACATATATTACAATAACTAAACTTGACAACTCTTCTTTTATCCACCGAGGATGACAATTTCGTCTATCGAAATACGTATTTGAAGTTTTTCAAAATCGGTGTAGGGAAGGTAAGTTGCAATTTGTTTACGAAATATAACTAAAGTTATATGTAACTCAACTGGTCTAGTGTTTCAGAAAGTTGTCTGTTACTTATCACGTCGTTTTTACTGTAATGAGCTTTAAAGGTCGTTTTATAGCTCGAAATGCGCTGGTCTGTAGTTCAAAACTTAGATTATTGCCAGTAAGAGCTGAATAATTTTAAATGTTACATAAGTTCAATCAGAATTTTCTGAATTAGAGACAGCAAATATTTTTAAAAAATCAAAAATTCAATAGTAGAATTTTATTTTCATTCTTTTGCAACCAATATTTTCTTCTTTGTTTTACGTATACGGATCTGGAAAACAAAGAAGTAGCATCCGTACCCTTGTGAAAATTCTAGAGAAGAAACAATGTTCGATGATAGAACATTTTCTGGATTTCTTGCAATCTGTATACCGACCTTTTCATAACTTATGCATCAAATTAAAATAGGAAAGCTCGAACTTGTAACAGAAAAAATTCCTACTATCACAGGAAAGGCGTAATTAATTTTACTAGTATTAAAGTTTTATACCGAATATGTCTATACCTTTAAGTAGGATGTTATTTAGACGTAGAGAGATAAACGCTCGGGCGATATTTTCAAGTGGCGTATTAAGGCTCGCGCGCACTTACCGACTACGGCCCACTACACTACGGACGGCAATTTATTCTTTCCATGTGTACTAATGGAGAGTCGTCGGTAGGGCCGTTTCCGATAAATGAGCTCAGCTCTATTAATATACATGCAAAGAATAAATTGCCGTCCGTAGTGTAGTGGGCCGTAGTCGGTAAGTGCGCGCGAGGCTTTAAGATACCCAGAGTTCATTCAACTTCTAATCCTTTCAGTCATTATCAATTTGTATGTCATTTTAAATAACTTTACAGTTTAGACAAAGAAATGTAAACGTAAAAATTTGGTCATATGTTTAGCAGGTTCAAGGGCGTTGAAGGGCTCGATTCGTTGCAACGTGTCTATGAGCGAGCATCTCGTCTCGATTTCCTACTCGCCAACGTTAACGTTTAAGTAGAATAGGCGATCTAATTCTTTCTTTTCTTTTACATTTATTGACTTACTTTTAAATGAAGTTGACGCATTCCTGGTTGTTTTCACAACTTATGCATCTAATTAAAACATAAAAAGTCAATAACAATTAAAACAAAATTTGTAAGAGAAACTGTTTAGACAAAGAAATATGAATGCTAGTAAAATTAGGTCAAATAGATGTTTGGATACGACTTGTTTATTTACTTCAACGATAAACTAACGTGGAGTGCATGTATATATATATATACCGGGTGGTTCCCGATTAGCGCGTCGGACTGTAGCTTTCACACTAACATATTTTTTTAAATCACTTTGGACAGGATGGCGTATGTTTATGAAGGCCATAATTATAAAATATTGCAATTTATACAGGATACCCTAAAAAGCGCTAAATATCAAAGTTGTTTTTTTTTATGGAACACTATATATTTTTTTCTTTCTTTCAATTTGTATAGAAAAAATAAAGGTTACTTCAATGTCCCATATACCTTTCGTTTGCCGTTTTCTAACTATTTGAGGATTTAACAGGATATATCAGACAAACCGATTGAAATTTTCAAATCATGTTTTTAGATTTGATTTGGTATATCTTGGGCTACTTTTTTCAGGTGTGTATTTAACTCTTCAGCAATGTACAGGCTGATTTCATAGATCGGCTTTATTTGTCTGTACCCTGTATATTTTTAGACTCGGAGAAAGGGTTTTCAATTCTTATCAAAACTGTATTAAGTTTCTCTATACCTATCTTTGTGGTTTCGGAGAAATTTGAACGTATGTTAAATTTTACTTAGATTGAAATGAAAACGATGCTGCTGAATCTGGAAATGTAATTTTTTAAAATTTCAATTATCTGAAAAAGTTGCTAATGACACGCATATGCCTTTAAATGACAAATATTATAATAAATGTTCTACATGATTGCCATTTTCCTCAACATATGTACGTCATCCCGTCAAAAGAGATAAAAAAATGATTAGTTTTGGGAGTTACAGTCCGACGCGCTAGTCATGAGCCACCCTCAAAATTAAGTTCTTTCGTCAATTTTTTTTGATTCAATTTTTATTTTACGCTTAGTAACCTATTTTAGCTCGTACAATCTGATAAACAAACTTGACGCATTACATATGAAATATCCTGTATAAGACGGCTAAAAATTAAAAACGTCATAGTCGTGATGAGTGTTATGTTTGGGTTACAATCTTTCTTAGACAATCATGATAACGGAATGGTCTTTTTGCGATTAACTGGATTTTATTGGAAAACTACTGAATCTATTTCAGTAATTTAAAATTTAATGCCTTAGGAGAGTTAAAGAATAGGTCATACATGATCTTAATGCTGATGACCAAAAGTTGTTTGCAGGCAAATATGACATTCAAAAGCAATTAACGTTTATTTTGCACATTCAATAGTTACAAAAAGTCAATAAAAATTTATGTAATTAAGATCACATTTGGAGAATCCTGTTATGTAATTGTACACACAAATTTATTACTATCGTAAATATTTACGTTTTGGTACTTACTACTTAACTAATTCAGATCATCCTACCAATGTTGTTTATGGCCTCGCAGGCGCGTTCTATTTTGTTCTTAGTAAAAATTTTTTCGAAGTGTAAATATTTGCAGGTATTAATTTAACTATCGCGCTGTTCACGATAGCGGCCTTATCTGTTATGGTGTACACCTTCTCAAAAAAAGCGAGCGCCTTATCTCTATTACATTAGGTGCCATTGTCTGAAAGTCGCGATAAGCACCAAACTAAACCCGGCGGCTCATCCTTGCACGTCGCACGCGTGTCGACTTATCCGTTGTTTTTCCGTTTCAGGCGAACGAAGGTAGAAATTCGCGGCATGGAGGAGAAGAAATCGGCGCGCCAAGCCGGTTCTAAAGTGTCGCAGATAGCCAACATCTTCCAGGGAAGGCAGCCTAATAATATCAGAGAAGAGATTGTAGCGCCTATCAAGATATCCAAGGTACGTGGTGACAAGAACGATATGGAATCGCCCAGTGTGACCGTCATGCGGACGGAATCGCACGTGACGAGGTTTAACAACGCGAGAGCCTTGTTCGAGAAGTTGGGCGAAGAGAACCGGAGTCGCGGTGACCGTATGGTACCGCTCCAATCGACCAAGAGCGCTTCCAATATTCTGGATTTGCGGTCGAGGAGCAGTTCGGCGAACAGCGAGTCCAGGGACACCAAATCCCACGACGGTTCGAGATCGCCCTCGCCCAATCGTAACCAGCTGGACAAGTTCAGCTCAAACAGTGTGCCAGTGCTCAACGCGAACCCCGCCAACGTCAAGACGAACGGTTTTAATAGCACCAGCAGTTCGATTCCGGACAATTCGCTCGACGAAAGTGGCGCGGTGAAATTGAACGGAAATGATGTAGTGGTGAAGTGTGCGTCTTCCGAGGAACAACGGACTAATAACAAACCGACGGTGATGAAGAAGCCTGAAAAGCCGGAGCGGAAATTTAACAGTAAGGAATTAATCGAGAAGCAACGAAATTGGACGTCGCATTTTTCGAAAACCCGAAGCAGTCGATATAATAGCGATCCTAGTAAGTCCGACGTTAAATTAGCCGTCAGTAACGGCAGTAAAGACAGTGCCGGAGATAATAAGACGAATTCAGCATCGCGAAGCGCCTCTTTTAATAATAGAATCCGCAGTCCTCCAACATCACCGCCTCCTCCTCCAGATGTTACTAGAAGACCCCACGTTGTTCGTAGAGAACGGCCAGCGTCGGTCATTCCGACGACTGCACTTCCGAAAAAGGAATTTACCTCATTAACATCCCCCGTAAAATCGGTAACTAGTCCGACCCGGCGAGAGAAAACAACCAGCTTGATATTCTCCAAAGAGGATAGTCCTACCAGGGTAATAACGACCAATACCTATCGGGTAACGAAACCTCATTTCAAACGGGAGGAAAAGGACAAGGGCAATAAGGAAAATGAGTGTGAAAATAAAGCGGATAATAAGGCAGATTATGTTGCGTCTCCTACGAAATCCACGTCGAGGTCTTCTAGTCAGGATAGTTTATTGCAACCCGTAATGACCAATGTTCCGAATAACAAAACCACGTCCGAAGAAAAGGAAACCAGTCGCGAGAATTTATCAGCCACGTCCGGAAGTTTGTCATCTTTGAGTCCACCTAGCAGCCCTAGTAGAGTGAAAACCGAAAATGAAAAGCAAGAAGAGGAAAGCAATGAGAAGTCGGATACCACAGGTAAATTTTTATTTTTATTTCTTCAAAGAAATTCGTTCATAATAAGAAGGCATTTCTCGCTAAGGGAAAACCGATATAATTTTCTTGTAAAATCTAGATATCTAGAGGAACTATTTTGTTAGAATCCAATACACAAAGATTTTTTGAAGATAGTAAAATTTGGAATTAACAGAGGATTAACTATGCTTAGTTAAGTTAGCAACAGCATTGTCAAAACAAACAAGTTACGTCAGGTCAATTGTGTTTACATTCATTTGATTTTAATCCTTGATCAAAGGTTTAAAGCCTCCGTACTGATTTGAATGGCGATTTAGCCCTTTCTAAACCAGACAAGACGACTAATCGCATTTTATTATTCAGTTAAGGAATTTCTGTCGTATCTCTACATACGCCCCAAATAGAATTTGCGGCAGGCGCAAATATTTTAATGCTAAAAGTTGAGATAACGCGGATACGTGGATTTTATTTTTAGTACAAGTGATTTACTTGATCTTATCCGCATAATATGCTTTTTATTGAATGCGGATTCGATAAGGTGTAATTAATTCACGGAATGTTTATGTGTCAATGTACATACACTGATAAAATTCAATAATAAAAATATTTGATGGTTACGTGTTACGTGTTAGGCTAAAATTAATCTGGCTACGTGTAAGCATTTGTTTATAACATTGATTTAGGAAGAGAAAAATTCAAATAAGGAAAGTTATTGGGTTAATTAAAAATAGTTTTATACCTTTCATGTCTTTTTATTTTTTCAAGGGTATGTTGCGCTACCCATCGCGCTGAAGCAGATTGGGCAATTTTACCTCTGCAATATCTATTCTAATGCTCGATGCAGTCTATCACCTTGTCAATAGGAATCTTTTTTACCTGCCGCAGGAATTGATATCCAAAGTGTTTAAGGCTAACACCGGTATACATAGAGGACATATTGTGAAGTTTCCTCTTTCTCACAATATACCCTGCAGATAGGATATTTTATTTCTATGGTTGGAGAGTATGGAGATGTTCTTTAAGCCGGCAATCTCTTGTCGGTACGTCCACTGCCTTGCCAATTTGCTTCCTGCTCATTCGTAGCAATTGTCGTGTCTCATATTAGTCCTAAGGAATTTCACATGTAGGTTTTGGCCCTATAAGCTTCTGCTTTGCCCCCTCCCTTGCCAGAAGGTTCCCCTTGCCGTTTCCTTGCATACTCCGGCATCCACAATAGATTAACCTTATTTTGTTCTACCTAGCTAAAACGAGGTGACTTTGTCACCAAAGGATAGCACCACAATCGAAAGACAGCACTGATTTGTAGGAAACCAATCTAAAAGAGAACAAATGAATATTATTTTTAATAGAATCATTAACATTCAAATAGTGATAGGAATAAGCTACGACCTTTTATCAATCTGTTATATATCTTGAGCAAACAGGTTCTAAAGCTGACAGATTTCAAGCAAGGAAGTTGGTAATGTCAAACAAAATATGTAGCAATACCGTCAAAATCATTGGAACCTATCTTATCAGATTAAGTATATGACACATTTTAGATTGAAAATAATATTCGTTTTCTGAGATTTATTTCCTACAAATTAGAGGTTTTTAGATTCTGGTGCCATTTATTTTGCGTTTGCGTTCATCCAGTTTCAGAACGTTTTGATACATTATTAACTACTTTTTCCGCAAAACTTTTTGATAATAATCGTCACATTTCCGAACCATGCGAACAAAATTGTTGATAAATTTGGATCATTTTTGCAGCATTCAAATCTTACTGAATCAAACAACTCTAGACATGATTTTACAGGACGTTCAACTGAACTTCGAAAAATTGGATTTTTGTTTTGATTGGCCACGATTTCCGCAAAGACGCTTCGTCCGTTCAAGTCAAATTGTCCTCATCTGACTTCAATTTTTTAAAGTCTGCATCAGTCGTTCGGGTATATAATATCCGATTGATTATGTAAACGATTAGATATTGTTGCTGTACATGCATATTTAAGTTTTTCTAGACAATCGGCATATTCGAATTTCGTTGAAATAGTCACAGCAGACATGTTATATATATATATATATATATATATATATATAAATATATAGGAATCCGTATGTTTTATATCAGGGATTTCGGTCACAAAGCAATGGAGTATTAAAGGATACTCATTTATTATTGCTCAATATTTCGGTAATGTTTATTGCCTTCATCAGGAGCATAAAACTGAGTTGCTAAAAACGCCAAGCGACAAAGAACTCAAAAGTGTGTTGAAAAAACCGCATGTCAATTGTGTGTAGTTCGTCATCGACACCTTTGAAATACCATTAATTTAATGAAGTGACATTGTAACCTTGTAGTGTAGTATAAAGGAATAAAATTAAAAATATTAAAAGTAAAATATAAAATCACGTTAACATGATGAAAGCCGAATTCGACTTCGATTTTATATTTTACTTTTAATATTTTTAATTTTATTCCTTTAAACTACACTACAAGGTTACAATGTCACTTCATTAAATTAATGGTATTTCAAAGGTGTCGATGACGAACTACACACAATTGACATGCGGTTTTTTCAACACACTTTTGAGTTCTTTGTCGCTTGGCGTTTTTTAGTAACTCAGTTTTATGCTCCTGATGAAGGCAATAAACATTACCGAAATATTGAGCAATAATAAATGAGTATCCTTTAATACTCCATTGCTTTGTGACCGAAATCCCTGATATAAAACATACGGATTCCTAACTATTTATCGGTCGATAAATACCCTCCGTTCCTATATATATATATATATATATATATATATATATATATATATATATATATATATATATATATATGTATATGTATATGACAGTGCCACGTGTTGAACCATGTTTAGGTAAATCGTTTTCGTTTTTACCATTTTGATTCAATTGCTCTGATCACGTGGAATCCCAGCCGTAACTTCTTGGTATCACAGCATCAACCCTTAAGCGGCCGGGCGTTACCGAATTGGGCACTAATTGTAAAATTAATCCGGGTAGCGCCGACGGTACCTGCAAGTCGTCGTTCTTATCTTTATTATTTAATGAGAAGGCTGTTAACCTGACCATAACTGAAATTAAAATAATAATACCGCAATTTTTGTGTATAGATAGATACAATGTAAGCAGGAAGAAATACAACCGGTGTGAAGTTAGCCATAAATTCCATCCATAAAATTTTACTTTAGATTTCTTCACACAGGTAGAAACATACAGAAATACATAGAATACATACAGAGATAGATAACTAAGACTTTAATATCTAGTCAAACAGGGAACTCATTTTACAAAATGAAAGCGAGCTATTTTTCCTAATTTGGATTCCTGAATATTGTGTTCAACTAATTATGCTTTTCTACGCACTGAAGGATCTTTAAGTCTGCAGTTTCATTCAAATTTTGCAATTCTATGAGTTTGACTGTTGTAAGAAATCTAATTTATATACATATGTATATATTCCGATGCGGGCTATAAAAATTACTGTTGAATCTTGAATGAAGAGTGGTAATTATTTTGTCAGACGCGACTAACAGTGGAGTGAATTTCTTTTTCAAAATTAGCAGCAATAACTTTTGGCTCAAATTCCAAACCCAGACTTTGACATTTGTCTTTTGGGAAAGTGGGAAAGATTGGGAAAGTTCGATAAATACTTGATTTCTTGTCCGGTAGCAAACAAAACACCATTGGAATATAGTGTCCGTTAATTAAAACATGAAGCCACCCTTCATGTTTTATAACTGAAGAAAAGATCGCGCAAAACTCAAAAGTACCATCTAAGTAAATTAGCTCACTATTACGCAGATACTTTATATTGGTCGCACATGAAAGCAACGCTGACACGTTATTTAAAAAAGAAAACCTTCGTTTTTAAATGTAGTTATTTTCATTTTTGAAAACACAATATTTCATCAATATTGTTTCCCAAAGCGGGTTGAGATTGTCTAGGACTAAAATAAATACAGAAGCGTACCCACGTAATATCCATTTACCGATAGAATTTCGAAATGCTTTAAATTGTCATTGAAAACAGCATTAATATTTTTTGCGTCGTTGCTGATCCTGTTTAGTTTCTTTCGATCATGTTTGTGGTTATGTTGTAGGTAACGCGTACAATCACACATTCTTCACCAACAATAAATACTTTTGCTTTACAATTGCTTTGTATATAGCACCAAATGCCTCACCACTTTTTACCAAAATGTTTACTTTTCTATACGTTGTAGCTTCAACAATATGATTTTCTTTACCACGTTGACACTGTTTTGAAGACGGAAAAAGCCTTAATTAAAATATACTTCAAAAATGAGTTACAAGTTCAAGCAGTGCCCCTGAAAATTGCACAACGGACAACTTGTGATAACTGGAAAAATTTTGAGTTTTTTATTTAAATGCCAGCTTTGAAAATTTTTTAACTACAAAATATTATCAAAATGACAATAATACTATACTTGCATCCTGGACTGTGTTCAATTGTCTATTTCTATACCGATTTACAGGATCCAGATAATAAAATTGGCCAGAGTATAAATAATTTTCTACAAACTCTTAGATACGGTTTCAATCCCCTAACTCCAATATCAAATTTGTGGACCCAATAATATAATTTAAATATTTATGTGCCCCCCTCCGCCCCAAGTGGCCATTCTCAGTGGAGGACACAAAGGGAAAGAAGCGTCACCAATTTCTGCTCTACTGAAGATGACCACTTTTTGGTAGAAATGCATGCTTGACTTCTCCAAAGACTTAGTGTGGTAAGGGTAAAAGCAAATTTATTTCAATTTTAAACCAAAGACATGCTTAACTTGATCCCTTTAGCAGGTGGAAGATAAATTAATTGCAAAAATTTTTAGATTTGTTTCTAGTTAGATCACGAATTATTCAAAATATTACTAGATGAGTAAATTGGATTATCGCCCAATCGGTTTAAGTTTATACGTTTTTATTAATTGGTACTCATTTCGATTATCAATAATATCTTGACAACAATAAATTCTTCTATTCAACTAGGATTAATGCATTTTTAGATACCATAGAAGTTTGTTTAATTTACTCTTAATACCCGAATTCCTGCCTCATTGATTATACGACTAAGCTCCCATTTGTTTACTGTTTTTTTCACAAATCAACATTATTTACATTTTTCTTTCAATCCAACCAAACCTCGTACATCTGTTTAGATGGAAATCGGACATCTCTGTGTCTCTGCATATTATTGTAAACAAGAAAGTGGTGCAACAGATGGCGGACACAAATAAATATCAGCTTCCAAAAGCCCACTGCATGCTACGTATAACACACGCACAAGTGTTGCGGTCTCAAGGATGTTTCCTTTATTGCTTATGCTCTTATAAGACGATGGCATCGATAGAAGGAAACAGGTTGGTGAAACTATGCGCCAGCAGTAATAAATAACTTGTCACATGTAATCCGTGGGTACCTATAAATAGTAAATGGATAGTAATATCGTTATAGTTTCCTGTGCGGCATGGCTCTAAAGCGGGAAAGGAGGTGTTTGATATGATTGAAACTTTGATTGGATTGCGGTGTAGACCGTTAATTGAAAACGTATAAATTAAAGAACTGAGTGTGTTTATAAATAATTGGCTTTTATAAAGCAAGAGTGAGGTGGTGTAAAAGTCCTAATAATCTTTGCATAATCTAGTACAGTTAGTAATAATGTAAAGTTAATTAGAATTGAACCGGTTCGCTGGTGTCTTTGTTGAAAAGTTGAAAGTTAATCAATGAAGAAATCACAATATCCTCTTCTTACTCTTTAACGCTTCAATGCTTTCAAATCAGAATTGTTATAAGCAGTGTCTTGGTCGGTACAAAATTATTTCTTTTGTGTAGCTTACCTGTTTTCAAATCGAAAAAACGGTAAGGTCGTATAATCCTAGAAACCACTGACATGAAATTATTCCAATCGATTCAACACCAATTTCGAGGTGTTAATAATCATTTTTATTGATATACGTACATAGTTTGATTCAGAGATTTTCCGTTCTCTTGTCCTGGTCAAAAATTAATTTTTGCAAAATGGCTCACGGAATCCTCGTTTTCCAAACGACCAAAATGTTTCAGTTAAGAAACAGGAAGCAATCGCTTGAGATCGAATTTGAAAAGTATAGTGGATGAGAAATTATTTCGAAACTTAATTCTTTGTTCTAATGTAAGCTATATTTGTTGTGTACCAGTAAGTGCTGATCGTTTCTCATCTCATACTTTTGTCAAACTAGTAGATATGATAGATACATAGATATAACTATTAACAGTGATTCTAGACCTATCTATAGATTTGCTATATTCTGCCTTAACTGTCTATTCTTTTTTTTCATCCAGTTTTCCATATCTTTTTCTCTCAGATCTAACGGGTGTTTTTATAGTGTCACAAGTTTAAATCATAATAAAACAAGGAAATATATTTTTAATATCAATGAAAGGGGCTTTATTGGAAAGAAAATTTTATGAAATTAATGTTTAAATATGATTTCTGCCATGTGGCTGCCACGGCTGGCGCGTAGAAGGCGCAATCTGCAACACCAATTTTCAACAACTTTTCGCAGCATTTGCGGCCGTATTTCGCCGATAACTCTTCGAATGTTGATTTCCAGGTGTTCAATTGTTTGTGGTTTATCGACGTAGACAAGTGACTTAACATAACCCCAAAGAAAATAATCCAATGGGGTTAAATCACACGATCTTAGTGGCCAATTAATTGGGCCATTACGTGAAATTATTTTTTCATCAAAAGTTTCTTTGAGTAAATCAATTGTAGCGCCCGCTGTGTGGCATGTGGCTTCGTCCTGTTGGAACCACATATCAGCAAGATTAATGCCACGTAATTGAGGTACGAAAAAGTTTCTAATCATATTCCTATACCGTTCACCATTGACAGTAACATTCTGACCATCATCGTTTTTGAAGACATATCTGCCAATGACTCCGCCAGCCCATAAAGCGCACCAAACAGTAATTTTCTGTGGATGTAAGGGTGTTTCGACAAAAGCTTGTGGATTCTCCTCACTCCAAATGCGACAATTCTGCTTATTTACGTACCCATTCAACCAGAAATGGGCTTCATCGGAAAATAAAATTTTGAATGGAAATTCAAAATCAATATCAATTTGTGCTTCAGCCCATTCGCCGAATTGGCGGCGCATACGATGGTCGTTTGGCTTTAATTCCTGCACAAGTTGAATCTTGAAAGCTTTTAAGCCAAGATCCTTTCGTAAAATCTTCCATAAAGTGGAAGGAGATAACCCCAGTTGCTGAGAACGGCGACGAATTGATTGATTAGGATCATCTTCAATGCTTTCCTGTACAGTGATGCGATCACGGGATGCACATTATCAGTAACAGTAAATGTAGTCCGAAACCGATCTATTGTTCTTCGAATAAGCCGCTCTGAAGGACGATTATGTACGCCATAAAATGGAAGAAGTGCACGATGAGTTTGACGAATAGAACAATTATTTTGATTAAAAATTTCACCAATTTGCACGCGTTGCTCTGGTGCAAGTCGATTCATATTGAAACTTCAAATCAAACTAAACAAAAAGCCATTATCAGCTGTCAAATGGGTGCTCAAATATAGCAGTGATGCCAACTCAAAGTTGTGACACTCTAAAAACACGCGATATAATACTGCCTCTTTCCAACGCTTGCTTGCTCTGGCAACTTTTCCTACTAGCTCATTCGACGCTTTTTCTTCCATTGTAGCCTTCTTGTCTCATTCTTGCATTTTTGTTGGTTCTTGGTATAGAAAACTGTAGATATATTGCTCTTTTCCAAATACTCGATTAAAATTATTTTCTTTAGATAAAACAAAAGAAACAATTCTTGCCCTTTATGGCGCACTATTCCAGTTGTTATCCATTGCTTTATATTTCAACTGTCTGTTATGATATGTTCACATTTGAGGTAGGGTAATGAATTTATGCAAGAAATGCCGCGGATCGCGACAAAGACATTGCATTAACTTGTTCTTCCGCATACGTGTTTAATTAACAGTCAATAAATCTAGCGCACACAACTTTTCCATATGTATTTTGCGTGCAATACGTTGCATGTAATCTCTGGAAAATATACCGTCCCTCGTAAAATCCAGAAAATATGCCGTCTCTGGTACTTAGATCTTCAAACTGTCTCTAAAGCGAGAGTGATAGTGCAAATGGTTTCATGATATGAAGGAATCGCCTAGTTCTCGAAATATGTCTCTATTTGGTGATGCTCAAATTGGTGTGATCAGAATAAGTAGGTATTGAAGACAATGAAAAGGCAGTGAGTTAGGTCGGGGCGGTAGTAGCACCGGCCTCACCAAGCAGGCATTTGTCAATTCTGACAGCAGGTTCAGGAATTTACTGTAAAGCCTATGCGGCGTTGGTTTGAATACTAATTTCGGTCCGAACGATAACACCAGGCAGGACTCAAGAAGTTCAGAACCTTCGTAGGAGTGCCGTTGAGTTGCAATGGCACCATAAACCTTTTAAAACTAAAGAGAAGTCAATTCAGGGCCACAAATGGTGTCCCTACCGGACATTGGGTTGTCAACTGTCATCTGCATAAAATCAGGCGTAGTAATGAGCCTAAGTGCAGATTCTATTGCGAAGCAGATGAAACTACTGAGTACCTTGTATGCCACTGTGACATTTTAGTTAACAGTAGGTTCTTATACTTACGGGATATGTAGAACATATGGATTTAAGATGGCTTCGGCCAGATAGGGTTCACTCTTCTATAGGGAAGATAGAGCTCTCTGGCTGATCCGTCGCTTCGGGGAGGTTAGCACAGGGACTCTCCCTTGTAAAGTAACTCACTAACAGATAGAAGTAGAAAACATTTTATCTGAATCCGTTCTAAATTTTGACTCATCGATGTGTCTACCTCATTTTTGATAACCGCTTCACAAAGTTTCGGTACCTTATTAAGCAATTTTATTAAAGTTTCTGGTGAAATTTTGTTCCATCCTGCCTGCAAACATTCCACAAGTAAAACTAGGGCAAACTTTTCTGACGTTTCTGTCGAGCTCATCCCACAAGAACTCAATGGGATTGAGATCAAGGGACTGTGGTGGCCAAACCATGACATTAAGCGTTCCCTCAGCTGATAATTTGCCCAATTATTCTCTGCATAACTTCGAAGAGTGCTTCGGGTTATTGTCGTGTTGAAATGTTATTCGTGTCGAAATTTTTTTCTTCAGTATCCGTTGAATTTGGCAAATATTGCCGATTCTGTCTCCACCAAAACAGCCCCATATCATAACAGAACCGCCACCATGTTACTAAACATTAATCAGATATCCGTTCCCTTGCTGCTAAGCACAAAGAACCTTTTATTCCATTCTTCGAGTGTCCAGTTTTTGCGTGGTTTAACCCATTGCAATCGGTTCTTCTTATTGACGGCGCATAATACCGGTTTTCTTACAGCTACTTGGCCATGAAGATCTGCCTCTTGAAGTCTGCGTTTGACGGTTCACACACTGTGGAGTGGATTAAATCTTTCTACATCCACTTGCCCTGCTATTTCAGGTGTAGTAGGTAAGGCGTCTATTATCTTTGCCAGATATCACAATCTTCCATGTTTTGTTTCTAACACTTTGATCGATCTTAAATTTCTTCACATCATAGTCAACTGTTTTCGATACTTTCACTTCCCTAGAAATCTGGCGATTACTTGTGCTACTTCATCACTACACACTAGAAACAAAAATGCAATCAAAACAGTGGATTGCACGGGGTGAATCGATCCCGAAAACGCAAAGAACATTCACTCGGCTGGAAACGTGAATGACAACTGTTGGGATAGGGCAATAAATAAAGACTAATAATTATTATAAAAGAAAGTTCTTTTATTTTATATCAACTCGCACAAGGAAAAGAACACGACCGTTTATTTAAGCGATACACATTGAGACTATGAAAATACATACTTACATTAAATAAGACAACTAACTACTAATTAAGTTTACACAGAATTAACGATATTGAAGCTAATAGAATGGTTTTCAAACATTATTTTTGCAGGTCGGAAATTGGAAGTGTGGTTTTAATTTCGGAGAAATTATTTTCAACGATTATTAAGAACTTTTATAGAGCCTTTTAGAAATTCTAAAAATTTGCAATCAAATTTGCGATGTTGGCCTTTCATACCGATCTCAACATAGGGTATCAAGTGACTGTTACTTGAAAATCTATAGGGTAATTTAAGGAGAATTTATTGGTCATATATGTAAAGAAATGATTTTTATGACCAGGTGGAGTCGTCTAAATTCGTGTGATTTCCAAAAAATTCGTCATTTGCAGTAAATGTCCATAATTGATAGCTCACGGTTTTGTCTTCTTAATATTTTAGGACAATTGGGCATATCTTTAAGGAAAAGGAACGTACGGTTTCGAAGCATTCAATTTATCCAAATTGGAGTATTTTCAAAATATCTTTTTTGTTTTATAGGAAATCAATGCAAGTTGAGATCAGTGAATCATGGGGGTAAATCACCTTGAATGTTTGAGAATTTCGACCCTGCATTTCGGGGAGATTACAAAATCCCATCGGTCTCTTTCTTGAAATCCTGTAGTTTATGTTGATGGTAATATGTCTCAAAATAAATATAAAACCATATAGAAGAATTCTTACGCCCGGTATTTTCACACGCAGCACATGAGCATGTATATAAACAGTTTCGGCATTTTTTTACACACTACGAACGACGTGTAAACACATTTTTCACTCCTATAAACGCCGATGCACGGTTAATTCGGACCGCATGTTGCTATTTTACGATTACATTCTTGTTGCTGCAACGTCGCGTCGACAGACAGTGCTTCGCGGCGTTTACGATTTAAAGATCCACGCACACAGACAACTAGCAACCTCTCCTCCATGCGAGTTCTCCCATATTTATTTCTTCATCTTGTACGCCAGTACGAGTTAAGACGCGAATATGCGGGCATGAAGGAGGAAAAGGAGAAGAAGAAATGGAGGACGTCGTCGATATAATAAACAATAACAGTCTGTATCGATATTAATAAAGTCGGTGACGGACCATTGGCAGGAGGCAAGCGCGTGGGCAACGGCTGAAAAAGGAACAAATATCGGACATACAAACAAAAATCAACTGTTGTGTGTTGTGTAGGTCTGCTGGAATTTATTTATAGATTAGTGTGTGTGTGTGTTTGGGAGAGGTTTGGTCCTTCAGTCTGTCTCGCTTTCGCTCGAGCGAACGAATGGCGAAATGCTCTCCTTCGATGATGAGTCGCGTTGCTCGATGGCGAATTAACTTCAATTAATCGTGTGGATCGTGTGCGGTTCGCGTTCGTGTATGTGCCTGCAATTAATTCTTAACTCGTCCCGTTTGCGGGGCCGGGCTCCTTCGCGCCCATGCCACGACCGAGAAGAATTAGCCCGATAGACGGACGACTGAACAGGAGTAGTATGGTGGTATCTTGAAGTTTCTAGGTTTTGCTGCCCCTGTTGCATACCGAGGATGTTTTTAATGTCGTGTGATTTACTTCGGTTCGAAGTGCTCCCGTTAGTACCGTCACGACCGCGACGCACGCCTTATTTTTATCCGTAGCCAGGCGAATATCTACTTATCTATCTGTTACTTAGTTTTTCGTGATTGTGTCTTCTCTTCCCGACTCAATGGTGAGAGTCAGAAGTATGTGCTTAAGGCTCAAGTTACTATGCATCGATTGTTCAGGTTAGTTCACGAAATGTGCTATCGAATTTCAAAAACCGATCGAAAACGTCGCCCGAAGACGCAAGTTGTAGCTGTGGCCTACGCTTGTAAAATGAAACTATTTTAAATATCACGTGGGGGAAATATATACTTCTAGTGTCGGTTTTATTGTCCGAACAGCTTGTTCTTTGTTACTTTGTGTGTAAAGAGTAGACCAGTCATTAAAAAGCCATAAAATATTGGCTTCTATGGATCTAGTTAAGGGTGGTGCTTTTGAGATTCATAGTTCAAATGGATACGCATTGTTTTATTTCCGTGTATATTGTTAAAGGAACCTAGCGTAAAGATTGTATTAAGCAATTCTAATTTGGAACTAATTACTAAACCGAAAATATCTGGTTCACCCACACGACCCTCTTTCGCTCCAGTAACATTTGCTAGCTATGTAGATAAAATCTGGTTGGTGTGTACACTGACTGAGCGATAAATTTATTGCACGAATCGTTAAAATTATGATAGTAATTATCTGGTATTTATTTTTACGAATTCCCGAAATATTTGATTGTTCAGTGAAAATGCTCATTTTAACCTCGATGTCAATTCTATTGATCGCTATTTATTCGTTATTTTTCTTGAAATAGAATTACGCATTCTACAAGACAAACAAAAGAATCGTTTTGCGTATGAATTCTTTTAGGAACAAACAGGCAATGCCAATGCTTAATTAGTGCGTCATTATACAAGGTTAAAATGTGCATGTAGGATATTATAGATTAGGGAGTTTTAAAAGAGTCGAATATTTTTCTGAACAAATCAAGCTTTTGAAGTAGCTGAAGAAGAACATTAAAACTGAGATACAATGGATTACTAAAAGTGTCATCTCTAAATAAATCTCGGATTATGGAGAATAGTTTCTGAAGAAGGTGGATCTGTTGGCTTATGGGGTTTCTCTCAACATGTTTTTCCGGCGTTGAAGTGGATTTCTCAGTCGGTGGGACAAGCGGTTTGTTTTCAGTATCCGTGGAAGGTGTTTCCGTTAATTCAGATGGCTTTTCTGGTTGATCTGGTTGATCGGCTTTTGGGAGTTTCTGTTTCAGGTACAGACATCTTTAATAGATCTTGACAATATGATTATGAACTACGCAGCATCAAACACGTCTAAATCTGAAAGAGCAACTCGTAAAATCCTATTTGGTCAACCAGAAAACCCTGCTGAGACACCAGAAAAGCCACCTGAATCAACGAAAACACCTTCCACGGATAATGAGAACAAGCCACCTGACCCAAGGACTAATGAACCCACTTCCACACCAGAAACATTTATTGAACCAGTGAAACTCCAATAAAGCAACAGATCCACCTTCTTCAACAACTGTTCTCGAAGGACAAATGGAATAATATTTATTATGATCCATACCCTTATACCGAAAGATAGAAAGGGTGAAAGATTATATATATAGACGATTCATCCATTTTTATTATATACAGTATATTCATCTGCATTAAAAACTTGTACAAAGTAGAAAACTCTTGTCAAGAAAATGTTTTTCTTGGTAAAAGAAGAGTATATGAACCAGGTAGTTGTGAGAATAAAAGGTGTAATTTCAAATTTTATGTCTTTCAAAGTGCACTTCAGATTGCGCCAGAAGAATATCAAATGTAATTGACCGGTACTTAATAAAGTTCATGTAATTAAAATATGAAATCAAAGTTGAGTTTTGATAAACATCCTAAAAGGCACCACAACTGGAAAGAAGTTAATTTGGAACGGGATTGATGCAATGTAAATTTCTTATGTGAATTTTATTTATGAACTCAGATTTAGTTGGGGAAAGTCTCATGCACACCGTGTATATTTCGTATTTTTGCTATTATACCTACCTCCAAAACTACATATGTCAGGAACATTATTAATGTACAAACCAATAACGAAAGTCAGTGGAAATTATAATTTTCACCTACTTGAAATCCATCATGAATTAATAGAAATGAATGATGATGTTTATTTCTTGTGAGCCTGGCTTCAGTTGGGAAAAGTTTCGTCCTGACCGAATGAAACTGCACGTTTTGGCGAAAACCCAGAAAATAACTACTTCAAACAGATTATTAATGTATAATAAAAAAACAGAGGTTCCAACGCGAAAGCCTGTGGCGGTTGAGATATTCAACCTACGAAAAAGGCAATATAAATATTAGAGCTATTTATGGAAGGTCATTTTTTAATGAAAACCTTCTTTTAGGGTAAGAGAATTCGTTAGTTTTTAAGATAGTTCCTTTGCATTGCTACACACAGTTCAACAGCCCTGGACTAGGCTGCTTCAACTTAATTGTCTACAAAGTAATATTGCGCGAACTCCTCCGGTATCTCAGTGGTGGATCGCGCATCACTATGTCTTAGATTTTATTGATCAAGTGCGAAGTAGTCACCATAATTGACCAGAGGATTCAGCATCCTCCAAATCCTTGTTACCACATTTAAAGGACGCAACCCACTTACAAACCATGGCCTAACATGGAGTTGATTCACCACCATATTTACCCAACTTTTCGTCAGTTTCGTTAATGGTTACTCCACATAAATAATAATGTTTAATCAAAACACCAAATTCTTTTTTCCCATGTTTATGCAAAATCCTTAACTTGTGTACTTTAACCAAGTGCGAGAAAGTAAAGTATCCGACAAATTTACATTAGATATTTCCAGTAGGCTTCTGAGAGTGTGCTCTCCCAAACGTAGGGATAGTAATACCATTTTTAGAAAAGCCACTTTCGTCAACCCACCCTTATAAATAGAAACGAATTTAGATTTTGACTAGGGCAATGACACCATCAATAATAATCCATTCCGTATCTACGAGGAATGTTTTGAATATTTTAGGAATTTGGCTCTAGTTTATTTGCGTATATGTTAGCTTATTGGTCAGAGACAAGTCTTGGCTCGTTCATGCAGTCATCCCGTACAATATTGTTTAGTATACTTCAGCGTCTTGACTGATACAGACGTATTCTTGTTTTCTTTTTATTTAAAGAAGGTATTGGTGCGGCTTGTGCTCCTAGACGGTTCCAAAATGATTTATTGGTGGCACGCCTTGTTTTCTTTGACTTCGAAGGACCAGTACACTGGATGTGTACAATTAATAGAACAGATTCGCGGCACACTTATTTATTGAATTATATACACTATGTTACAAACGAGTACAACTTGTGAACGTGATTTATAATTATAGCCCTTTGGTTAACTGATATATAAAATGCTACCGCACACTTATTGATTTGTTTAACTGTTATTGCTTGACTGTTCGAGGTTGACTGTCGTTGCTTGACTATTACTGAATGAATGCCTTTTAATGAAAATGACTTGTAATTGTTATTTTACTTTCTGGTAACTTATTTGTTAGGTGGTTATTGGTCAACACTACTAAATAGGGGCGTTAGAATTTTACCTTTTAACGAATCATTGTTGGGAGTCCTTCGACTTTTACTATTTTGACCTTTCTTAGAATTGTACATTTACAAACAGGGATGATTTCCCTTTTCGTGTTTCTTAAGTCCGGCATTTATGATTCGGCTCGTACCCTAATAAATCGGGAGGCGCAATAAACGGAGGAAATATTTTGACCAAATGTTTCATGAAGTGTGAATGCAAGCCAAAGCCCTTGTTTTACAACTTATTGTTAGTTAAACAGATTTACACAGAAATTCTTAAATCTATTCGTAATTTCTACAATGTGTTCGAAATATGAAATAAAACCTAACAGGTATGAAACCTTCAGAAATCGTTCAGCGTCTGCAAGGTGTACTTACAAAGTCTGCAGAATCTATCGGTAGTTTTAAAACCGACGGAACGTAATTGGAAGATGATCCACCCAGTGAGCGGCTGAGGACATCTCTAAATGAAAGTAACGTTGCTGCCCTGGAGAACCTTTTGGAAAGGTGATAGGTGAATTCGTGAAATTAGTGTTAATGTAGGGATTGGTACACGAACGGTTGGGTGTGAACCGCTGGGTACCAAGGCTGTTGGAACCGGAACACAAACTCAAATGGTCCGACACATGCCGGTAATTTGAAGAGCTTTTAACATGTTACACCCACTAGTGCTGGCAATCAATAGTACCTACTGGATGTATCGTAGATATCTTACTTTTAATGCAGAGACCAGAAATCAGTCGAAG
This sequence comes from Chrysina gloriosa, assembly GCA_038088585.1. Lineage (NCBI taxonomy): Eukaryota > Metazoa > Arthropoda > Insecta > Coleoptera > Scarabaeidae > Chrysina > Chrysina gloriosa. The sequence continues at coordinate 28,158,591 of CM076087.1, read as the reverse complement.
GAATGGTACAAACCAGAGGACGAGTCTCTGCTTAAAGCACGCGCAGTTCTGTTGGTTGGAAAAGTAATGGTTACAGTATTATGGGATGCCAGGGGATTATTTTTATGGATTGTCTACCCAAAGATATTACAGTTAGCGCAGAACAGTATTTTAATCTTTTATCTGACCTATTACGCCAGACGGTTTTGCACGAAACGATCTGGAAAGTTGCAACAGGACAATGCAAGATTCCATATCGCGCAAGGAACAAATGATGTTCTAAAGGAATTGCGCTAGGAATTACTTCCACATCTAGCCTATTCGCCAGATCGGGCTTCTAATGATTTTCACCTATTCCCAAATTTGAAAGAACAACTACGAGGTGTTCGATTTGACACCTTAAATGAAAAAAATCCATATGCGTATTAGGATAGCTAAAAAACACTATACAGGTGAAGTGAAAACATTTTAAGAAAATACTTTCCAGTGGACTAAGAAAGAACGACTAAGATAATAATAATAATAATAATAATAATAATATTTATTTATTACCCAACAGAATAAATCCAACAAGGGGCAATACAAAAAAGAAATATGGATAATACGTCTAATACGGAAAATTAATACAGGGCAAAAATATAATGTATAATAAGGTGATGATAGTATCAATTACAAATCAATATCAACAATAGAATACAATGAAAAATAAAACATCTCAAAACAGATATTACAGGATTATGTATATTGAATATTGAAGTTCTTAGCGGAATGAAATAAAGGAGCTTTAAGAAGAATATTTGTTCTTGGCGTAGGAACCATGATTAAGTCACCCGATCTTGATTCAAGGCGTGGTACCAGAAAGTTGACCTTTGACAGTAATTCCGGGGCATCCAGCTTACCATAAATCAAATTCACCATAAAGGAGGCACTGATGTGGATTCTACGCTGAGCCAGTGATTGAAAACCGTGTCTTTCTAATAGATCATTATAATCAGTATTTTGAATCGGGTAAAAACCGTCCTGCTTGTACGACAGATACTTCAAAAATCGTCTCTGTATTCGTTCTATTGCTTTGGAATGAACACTGTATATCGGAAACCAGACCGTAGACGCATATTCCAATTTGCTGATAACCAGAGCGTAGAACAGTGAACATATTGTATTCAAATTGGTAAAATCTTTACATGTTCGAATAATGAGCAAGCAAGAGATAGGTATATTGTCGATATGGTAAGCTGAGTTTATTATGCTTAATTTCCTAATATATCTAACGAAGCAACATTTTTCGATATTTAGAGTGAGCTTGTTATCAGAACACCAAGAAAAATTAAGTTTAAATTTTGCTGTAGAAGATCAACATCCGAATAAGAAAGTATGTTATGATAGATTTTGAGATCGTCGGCGTAAGCCAAGACAGGACATTGAATCGATATAATGAGATCATTTATGAACAGGTTAAACAAAAAGTGAACCAAGGTTCGAACCCTGAGGGACTCCTGAGGCTGTTTGCTAAGATAGTTTGCTTTACGTTGAAAATGTGAATAAAATAATTATTTTGGGTAACTTTGACCACAACAGCATTTTCTTCTTACGACGCAACCTTTTACGAGATCAACTATATACATATATACCTTCGTCTTGTATTTCCATTTAAAATTGTATTGTAATATATATTTAACTTAAAGAGGATCCTGTCCAAACTCAATTAACTATGAAAACAACTATTAGATTCTTATAACTCGCCAACGTTAAAATTTTGAACTGCCTTAAGCACTATCCTTTGTTTATTTGAACGAATGCTTCTTGCATTTTTCGGTCAAACCGATGAGGAACATATTTTATATCGCGTTCAATTTTAAAAAGGAATTCAAAGACTCTCTTCTCCGAATATAAACAATAAATGGAAATAGGTTTGTACATTTTGGCGTGTCGGCAGCAATATGAAAATCCTGCGCTTCGGAGAATTTTAAATGTCTAAATTTAAAATTGGATGTTGTAAACATATCTCGATATAAATATTTTCACTTTTATAAATACATCACTCAATAATCCTAATTGTTCCTTTTCCAAGGGAACCTCCACCTCATAAAATATTATGCAATTTTAATAATTCCACTTTAAGCATGATTTTTGTTGTTATGTTGTGTTTGGAACTTTTGTCGTAACTTTATTTTGTAGTAATACTGTTTTTAGGATACATAAAAAATATTTCTGGTCTCCATTTTAGAAGAATTTGTTGTCCTTTCAAATATGTCAACAGAACTGTTATCCATAATGGAGAAAACACAAAGAAAGGGAAAGCGTTACTTGCGAATTGATGAAATTAACACTGTAGCACTTACGCTTTCTTTTCTGTGTTGCCTCCACCAAGGGGTATTTTCATAGTTACGTAATAAGTTTTAGTTACATATTTTAAAGATGTAAACTTGCTTGTCCAAATACAACTTTCGAGGTACTTAAATTGATACGGTAAGGATAAAAGCGGGGCAACGATAACAGACCGTAGCGAGTAGTGTTCCATTTAATCCAATTTGTTTGTTTAATTTTTGGCAGTATTTTCGTTAATACAGTACCTATTAATCAAATTAGCAGTACCCCGTCATTTTGTAGGTTTGATGATTATATTACAAAATAAAACAAAATACATTTTATTTAATACTTAGTAATTCCTCCATGTTGACCGCTTTAATTCTATCGGGAATGCTATCAATACAGGATTCAACGACCTCCTGCAGTTTAACATTTTCTTTCACGTTTTCCGAATATTTCCGAATATTCCCTAAGGAGTTTTTGGATAAGTTTACCAATAAATAAATATGTTTTTTAGGTTATTCTATACATCTCTATTGGGTTAACATCCTGAGTGTTTCCGGACCAAAAAAGTAGCAATAAATTGTGTTCCCTATATACACTTTTGACCACTTTTGTGGTATGACAAGGCGCATCATCTTGCATAAAGGTGTACGGACCACTCTCTGCACTTAGAGAATCAATAAATGGTGCCAGAATATTTTTGCTTACATTTCTGTATTGAACTTGATTCAACTTCCACAAAATAAAATGGTGCTTTCCTTTTGGTAATGAACGATCAAATCATAACAGAAGGTGGGTTTTCACTCGTGCCGCAATACTTCAGCTTCACTATGATGTTAGCAGGTTTTCCTTCACCGGAAACGAACATTCTCTGTCACAGCCTCTAAACGTAAGTCATCACTGAAGATGATCTTCAAATAAAAGCACAACACGTGCTTTAAGCGTAAGATGATGGAAAGTAAAAAGGACATAAACTTCTTCATTTTTATGGTATATGGCACATACCTTCCTTGAGAACTCAAGAGTAAAATGTTTCTCAACTTTTTGTCCCCTGACGACATGCTTTCTTCATTTTCTTAGCTGTTTTTTTCCTTCCCTCAGATAATAGAAATCGCAAAGTTTTATACTGATTTCTCAAATACAGCAGGTCAGAAGTGCACGTATTGTGTAATACCAACCGTACAATTTCGTATCTTTATCATTTGTAATATCTTTACGCTTTCCCATACTGTCTCAAAATTTACACTAAGGATAAAACGTAACCGATGTCTAATTAAAATTTTTGGATGATTGTGAGGGTTGGAACGGAAATTTTTTTACAAAAATTAATACATTTTACAAATAGAAACATAATTAAAATAAAGCTTACGAAGCTCACTTTGAACAAACCACTTTTCGGGGTACTCATTCATAAAATGCGTATTGACAATAATTCCATTATGTACCAGGTACTGTATACTAATAGTCAATTTTAAAACCATATACAATGTCAATTTTGGTACAAAAGAATCGTCGATTTAAACCCACAAATTTTCATACTTGATTCATGTCGATGCTTCGCTTAGTTTCTTTACGATAATTGAAACTTCTGATAAAAGCTGGTAATACAGATAGAAGTTCTTATTGCTCTTATATTTTACTTTTTCAAATACGTATTAATAATAATTTTACGACTACTTCAACCTGATTTTAATTAACCTCATTAATCGTTTAAAAAGCAAATATCCTAAGGGTGCAAGAATTAATCCTTCGGTTACTTTGCAACATTTAGAGCCGACGTAAAAAAATTAAAGTGAAAAACCGTATTAATTTTAGGAACCAAATATTCATATCTGTCTCCGTATATTTCATCTTCAAAGGCACGATTATAATTGCTTTTGGAACTTGCTTCGTCTGCGGGGCAACATTTTTTCATCAAATAAATACACTTCTAGAGCGCGAATTATTGGCTTGCAGCGTATTACGCGAAAGAAATTTATTATATTAGCTGTCCGCGAAGTATCAAAAAAGTTTAAATGATTCGAAATATGTAAATTGAACTTTTTAACTGCCATACTTTGCAACTTCTACCTGTTGCTCGATCTCCGCCACTTCTTTGTGTAGATATATTATTCAAATATTTACGGGTTACTTGAAAACTCGTTATATGGTTCTGAAAGTTTTTATTAGCTAAATAAATATTAGTATGTACTGTAAAGTGTGGTGTGAACTTCGCCCAAGTTTCATCCAAGCTTTACTTTTCCTGAAAACCAAAATGTACGTATAATATTATAGCTTGATTATATTATATCCATCTTAAAATATCCAGGAATATTAATAGAAGCTTCCGCGTTTCTGCACTCTGAATTTCACAACGTTTCAAGATATTTATGAGTCGATCATTTGTTTTTGTTGTATTAAATTTCGTGCTCGTCAAAATAATATTTATCGCATATGTAGTATATCATTTACTGACGAGATTAAACAAAAAATACGCCATCATACTTACGATTAGTATATAAGATCCAGCCACATAATTTCTCTCTATATATTGGTGTATTTCTCAGCACGGAAATAAGTTTATTGTACGTGTCAGTCCGATTCTATTTTTACTATTTTCTTCGGCGGGTTTTAGGGCTCTTACTAGTAACATGTGTGTTACTCTTGTGCCGGTGCATTTATATACTTAGTTTGCCAGTTGGCGCCAGTCTACGCTAAAACCGTCATGGGTTTCGTGACGCAATGCGAGGCTAGCTGGAAAATAAAAAGAAGAAGCTAGAATTGGGAGTTGCGGATACATCGCATGCATTAAAAGCATATTAGTACAACTGCAATACGAGTTTTCTTCACGCTATGTTATTGCGTCGTTTGTACGAGTTTTTTAGATTGAATATTTCTAAGTAATTTGGTCGTAAAATGCGAAACATTTTTTTCTGTTTGATGTTCTTTGTTTTATCGTTAGATGTAGTACAGGTTTTGTCAAGTTTTATCTACTTTCTCTTATATCTACGTACGATTTCCTATCCTCGTAGGATTTCACTAGTTGATGTCAACTTTTCGTTGTCCACACTGCTAGCTTTTTCTGGAATACTGAAATTGCGGGATACGCGACAGAATTTAAAATAAGTCTATAGAGCTCATGTATTTTCGGATAGCACCGATTTGCATGAAAAAATTATGTGAGTTTTACCATTTTTCTTAGCCAAAAGACGATTCCATGGTTTCTTCGTCAGATTTTTAGCCCCCGCATTCCTACCAGTCATGTTTGTCCCATCAAAGCTCTCCGATCCTGTTTTTCACGCAGGCGATTTTATGTTTATTGCACTGATACAAATATCACTTCCGTAAAATCCTCACCACACAATTGTTTATAATAAAATCGGTGGCACGTGTTTCGGTAGCTCGAGGCAAGCATCTTCAACAACCGTATAAACCGAAGTGACAAATTTCTAACATTAAAAATTCTACAACATGCATTTTTACCCCACTTTTACAGTAACCATGTGTATGCATGCACAAATATTTTCCCTCTCGGTGACGGCTCGGACGCCTTTCACCCCCGCAAATTCCCATACTAAGTCAAATGGACGGCCAAGGGAAAAAGTACCTGCTAAACCAGAAGTTTGAACGTTAAAAATTTACAAGTACATTGTGTGAATTGATTAATGCCCGAAGAAATTAAATTATAGTTAAAATTCTTTCATTTGATCATAATAATCGGAATAAACTAGATTGAATCGGTCCCGCGTCCCGATTTAGAAGATTTATATTTTTGTGTATGTGTATGGCTTCAAATGCATCGAGTTCTCGCGGTTAATCGATCTATCTTATCAATTTTAAATTTTCCATTTTTATATCGTGCCTCGTGTCGTGCATATGTTTCGCGATACTTGACGAGTCTATCCTGCCGTAGCGATAGAGTTTACCGATGTGATATTTGTGTCAGTAAATTACACAACAGTCCTGCAATCACCTTTATTGTTACAAGTGTTATATTACACTGAAGCTCAAAAAAGTTTATGGTGTATTTTAGGTAGTTTCCTTTATTAACTATGAAGGGCTGTTAATTAATAGGGGAGTCAATCGTAAATTTGAAAAAAAAAGAGAAATTAGCAGGACACCTCCCACTATGCGCTAACATTATTAATCAGGTTAACTGAATGAAAGGTGAACTTGTAGAGATGCTGTGCCAAAAAGGAGCTTTAAATGAAACCAAACTAAAACACGTATTTATTAGACTGATAGACAATGCAAATAAAACAAACACGTTCCTTTGAGAACGTTTATTAACGATTAAAACAAACGTGAAAAAGAAATTTAAATGCAATTGAAATTTGGAAAACACGTGGCAGTATAATAAAGACAAGAAATGAGGTAAATTAAAACGATACGAGGTGACTTACCGCGTGATACCTTAGCTTGAAGATAGGGCGTTGAAGTGGTGTGGGCACTTTGCAATGTATATCGTACATCTTGCTGGGCAGCAAAATGGCGGAAACGGGGGCTGCGGTAGCACTTAGTGGCTCTAATCGAATTGTGGGTAAAGTTGGCGCGATTCGTTTCTAAATAGAGATGAAGGCTACGTGGGGTTAATTAACGGACCGACGAAATAGAAAGTGTTAATGATCACGTTTACGAAAATATTCACACCATTTCTACCTCCTGGAGAAACGAACGATCAATAAGAATACAAGATGACTATAGCACCGAAGAGAAATACTTCAAAACGTACTACCCGAAAGCACCAAAATTTTAAAAATGAATTTTAAAACAACTTTCAGCCAATTGAATATAACACGCAGATGTTGGCTAGAATATTAAAAAAATATTCAAGGTCGTACTTAAAATGATTAGCGAATTATTTTTAAGTTATACTGATAATGTGTTAAAATTTACTACCCCATTCACGAAACGTAACGAACGACGTACCAACCCTTTTTTCTTGCGATAGACAAAATAGATCTTTTTCGATATTCTAATGGTCTACAGATATTTTTGAAGACCATATTCCCCCAATTTAATACTTGCAGTCTGTTTAATATTTGCCGAGTCACAATATGTCCTCGTTCTGGAATTTAGGAGATACACAATGAATATGCTACTTTAGTCAATTCGCGGTCATACTAGTACATACTGTTGTACTAGTAAGAAATTTCACATAAAATCATACAAGCTGAGTCTTGATTGCCACTAGTATCGCTTTATCGTTTTCCTGAATACTCGGGTGTCTGAGCACTCATAGACTAAACCTGTAGTAGCTTAGGACAGCAATCATTTCTGCATTTTGTTTCTACTTTTGTATATTAAATTACATTTTTAGGTAATATGGCACTAGTGCCTTTCAAAATTCAAATTTCCTTGTTTTGTCTCGTTGCAATATTGTACAATCCTTCTTTTCTTCGGAATTTATTTTGTGTGTTGTGCTAATTTTGTTTTGCCTAATTTTCGTTATCATATTGTGCCATACTTTCAATTAAAAGTCCATCACCAGTTCCTTTTCAATTTCATTGTTTCTTATTCTGATGTTATCCTTTTTATGCTCTTTCTTTCAGAACTTACTTCCTATAAATTTTGCCAATTCACAATCTTCGCATTACATATGAATGTTGGACTACCAAGAATACATTTCATTTCTGCATTCTTCTACAAGTTCTACGGATTTAAATTGAGCTTCGAGATGTTGAGCCACATTTCCTCATATTCTCTCCAATTCTTTTCTAATTTCATTATTTATTATTTATTTTTGTATCAACCTTCATTTCTCTTTTGTGTTCCCTTTTGATTTTGAAATTGGCTAATATTATTTGTATCTTATTTTTGAGATCTCCACATTTTTTGTACAAACTGAAAAATCTCCACCGGCTTTGTATTTAGCATTTCATTAGGAATTTCAGCTGCCTCGATTTTAATGAGTTGTTTTCACCTATATTTGGTGTACCTACTAAATTTAAATTTAAAAGCTATAATTTTTTACTTACTCCAATAGTGTAATTTAATTGGGGTTATAGTTCAGTACAGAAAACACTAGCAGGTGCAAAAGTTAAACCACGAACACTTAATGTTAATTTCAAGATGACATATGTATAATAATTCAAGATGAGGACTAAAAAGTTCTAACACTGTTACAAGATTCTTAATAGTTATGTTTTCCTCTTGTAATGTATTTTCTACACTTCCACAAAGATGAATGACATAGAACTATATGTACTGCAATTACTACATTGATTGAATTTTTACTCCGGAAGGTGTGAACATATCTTTTGTACTTTGCACACCATTCATCGATGTGTAATATATGGTAATTTCATTACGATTCCACGTCCTCCATCTTTCTGAAACAGCAGGAAATATATTACAACTACAGACAGTGCAAATATTACGAATCGTTCCCCATGTTTATCACTTTTGGCCTACATCTACGTACTTAGAACAATCTCCGAAGTACAATGTAATGTTGGCAAACCAAGCCTATACATATATATTAATTTTCTTTTTCTTTTGCAGAACAACCAGACGCTACAAAACAGAATGAAAAGACTGAATCAGCAGTTGCATCAGTTACCAAACGTACTAAAGTCTCCAGCATATCGCTCAACATTCCGGCTGCCGGACTGGGCAGCAGACCACCATCCATCATAAGTACTTCCACCCTAGACGAAGGGGGCTTCAACGAACCGTATCCGGAGATCAAAGCGAAACTGAAACCGCACGAAGATGGCGATTACAGCCCGATACCACCCGCCGCGCAAGAAACGGAAGAGGAAGAAGAACCGTCGTACCCCACCGAACCGCAACGGGTGGTCAGTCCCGACTTGCTTAAGACCTACGACACCGATAACAACAGTAGTTGCGTCAAACTAATTTCGTTTTCGAAACTGCACTCGCTGGATTCGAACGTAAATAGTCCCAGCGGCAATCTACCGTCGATGATGATGGTAGATTCGTCGCCGAAATCTTTGGATTTAACTTCGCCGGATCCCAAATCCATCGAGGCCTTGTACGCGATTCCGCACAAACTGAACAATCTGACCAAGCAGCGGTCGAATACGTCGACGGACTCGGAAGTGTCCCAAGTGACGATCATACCGCAACATTCGATAGATTCGGATATAATGTACAATAATCAAACGAACGTGATAACAAATTCGGTGTTAGCGGAATTAGAGAGTCGAGATAGTGTAGAAAAATCGTGTAGTGATTTTTACATAACGAACGTATAGTGGAGGGTAGCTGTAGGCCTGATCTCATATCAAGTACAATAGAGGTGAGTGTTTGTTTTATGATAAATTTTATTTTAAAAAATCGATTGGAATTGCTGTCTTTCCTTCAATTTTGTAAAATTTTTATTGATAAATGAGCTAGTAGAAAGTCAAAAGATTCTCGATTAAAAGATTATTTGAATAATATAATTATGTATCTAGGTCAAATTTGATAATAAAATTGTAAGATTACTTTTTAATCTTAATCTCTAACCTAACATTAACTCTTACAAAGCAGTGTGCAACTTTGAATGGTAATAAAAATGACCAAAAAAAGTTATACGAATTACGATTATTAAAGCACGTTTTACATTATCATATTAAATTGTACCAAACAATTGAGTACTATTTTATAGTACAATGTAAAACGCTTTACCGGTCGTTTGTACAAGATTATTGTATGAATTTAGACTCCCATCATTCGTCAGGGCTATTACATACCTATGTATTATGAACTTGTACAAAAATTCTGTTAATGATTCTGTGCCATGCTACATCCTCGGTTCGTACACCTGTATCACATAGTATTTACAAATATTTCTCATAACCTCCAAAAGATTAATTTTATACTTAGCTAATAACATTAGTACTTTTAGTAAAATGCTCAATAAAAACATTTGCCGACACGATCACAGTATAATGTATAAACCCACGTTTATTGTATGTACTGTAACAGGTCTGGATAAGACGTAAACATAAGAAAATGAGGTTAGATTGGAATACGTGCAATGCAGACTAGTAAACAGGCGCAAGTCAAAACATTTAGTATGAAAATAGGACAGGTTCTAATTTCATACACGATTTTGCACAGAAAAATAGTACAGTGTTATTCAAAATTTAGTCAGATTAAACTCTTTTACTCTAAATTTAATGTTGGATACTATGTATTACGAAAAAAAAAAATGGTGCTCCCCCGGTGAATGTTGGTTGGGCAGTCAACCTGTTAACCGAACATTATTAGATAAACTGTGTACATTTTATTCCATTAGCGGAAATTACCTATTGGATCGTGATTGAAGCATAAATAAATCCATGTGGGGTTTTGTTTTGCATCCAGTGATCACGTACATACCATCCATCGGTTCGAACGAGGAACGGATAGGTTTCATGAAAACGCCCGTTGAAGGCCACTCTTAAATCAATAAAAATTGACGGGTAGATTGGAAAATTTTCTTTTGTCATACGCTTCGTAGATTAAAGTGTTTTCCTTTGTATGAGCCCAAATTCTTATATTAAGTTACGATTTCTTCTATTTTTCCTACACAACTTTCACTCGATGTTTTGTCTTCTATTGCGAGAAGTTGCTGAAATTCTTAACGGAATAGTATTCCTCGACAATCTTAAAAAATTATCATTACTTTTTGCAAGCTTCCTCACCTACATTTTCTTTCTGTGTTTCCTTAATTTTTTCTCACGGAGGATTGTGAGCTTAGACTCGTTTTTAGCTTCAAAACATTCATTGTCTAATTATTTTATTGTTAAGATCATCGTGAACAATCTGAAGTACTGATACTTAGAATAAAGCTTTATTTTATGAAAGTTGCTTCGAATGTAACCCTTCCTAGAAGAAATGACAGGTAGCAAGTCGATGTGCCCCACGAAAACTTGAATCTCTGCTTTATGGTTCTGGTCATCGTTTTTCGAAATGGCGAGGATATGATTCGTCTATACTTTATGAAGTCCGTGGGAAACCATCGGGATCTGTACTTTGTTAACCCTTTGTGGATCATCGACCGATAGTTGTCTTTCTCGTTTGTGTTTGTCGAACGCGTATAGGCGTCGATCGTCCACAAGGAGTTTAATGGTATGGATTAAATTCCCAGATCAACATTTTAAGTCCCCTTACTAATGAACGGCGATCCGAATTTCGTTGAACAAATTTTGGGAGTTTAGTAAAAACTTTTCGACTGTATTGCGATATTCACCTTGTAATATCTGAATGTGGTTTCTTAGGATTCACATTCTTCTGGGTCATTGTAAGCTGGATTATAGGAAAAGTGGTCAAATTTGGGGAATTGCCTAGCAAATTTTAACTCAAAATTTGAATATGATTAGGCAGAATTTGACTTGTTTGTCCAGTCATAATCGCCTTGTAACTTCTAAACGTGATTTCTTCGGATTTCCATTGTTTTTTTTGCCATTGAAATTTGGGAAGGGCCGTAGGATTAGATAAAGTTGGAGAACTGTCCCGAAAATCTTACTTTATAATTTGGATTTCTTTGTACGGAAGATTTTTAGTTTGTACAACATAATAATGGTAACAGAACTACCCAAAAAATCTTTGTACAATGTATAAAGACGCTAAAACAGTGGTGTCTTGCAATGGTGACCACGTGAAGATTGGCAACAATCTTTCTAGGAAGTTACATATTTATTCAATGGTAACCTGTAATTTTACCTCGCCCAATCCCAAAAGTGGGTCAGCCGTAACCGGCAAATTGTATTTCTTTCTAATTCCGTCTTTTGTTTCATTAGTTCTTCTAGGCTCAATTTTCTTTTTCACGGTTTATATTCCTTCCAAAGAAAACTTTTTATTTTATAGTTTGAAAGAGCAACACAGGGAGAAATAATTATGTTGTAAGAACCGCCAGCAAATTGTTTTGTTCTCTTGCTTATAAAAGTGGTTAATAACGAGCTTTATTTTCAAGATTAAATAGTACGAGGAATGTTTAGAATGCTGGAGGAATTTGGCTCTAGTTTAATTGCTATTGGTCAGAGACAAGTTTTGACTCATTTGTACAGTCATGCCGTGCAATATTGTTTAGTATACCTCAGCTATGCGACTGATACAGACATATTTCCGTAGCGGGAGATAAGTGTATTCAATTAAATGAAGATTAGGTTGAAAAACTACATTGTAATTTGGATGAAAATTGACGAACTAAAAAAATATAACCAAATTCCTAGAACCTTTCGAGAACATCGAGAAAAGATCGAAAACGTACATCTTTTTTGTACATTTGCCAAGTTATTATTTGATTGATATGAAAAAGATGTCGAATGAACTTCAAAGACTATTTTTCTTCAAATTGAAAAGTAATATAAAAATTTTGTGAGTCTTTGTGCAGTTGTGTTTAGTAAGTTGTGTTGAATGGATATGTGTTAACTTTAATAAGTTCTTCATTATGGTCCTACACCCACGCTTTTTCATAAATGATCGACCTACGCTTCCGTCACTGATCAGGAAATCCATATTTATCTTTTAATAAGACAACACTTGCAATATCCACCCAAAGCAAATTATAGCGCGTTCCAATTGGAATTATCTCAGACAGTCGCACGTTTATCTCCTCGAACAATCATAAATCGTCAAATTTAAATGAGATTCACTCGTGCGCCGTATTAAATAACTAACTGCGATTTCTCGACCGCGAGAAGGGACGCTCGCTTGATTGATTACGAAATCCTGCAATCTCGCGATACAAACGCGTCGTTATTACGCGGAAAATGCGAATTTATGGCTTACGTAAACGTAATTCGACGTTATGAATCTCGGTTGGAAATTCGGATACGTGTTTCGAGTGGATAAAATTCGCGACGTTGATATAACGTGCACACATGTCTTTGCATATCTATCCTACGACACATGCCGCCGGCTTCTATAATATCTACGGAAAACTATCGAGAGTGCGGTTGAATGAAGCTCGTATCTGTTCATTGCAAATACTTGTTGGGCGACGTGGCGAAATTTGCAGAATGCCTTTCAGTCATTTCACTCGAAGGGACGGATTTATGATGCCGAGTTGTTTGACATATAAACCTACTTTTACTAATTGAAGTGCAAATGACAATTGTATTCGTAATAACTAGAATTGCACAGTGAATTTCAATTTTAGGGAGAACGGAATGGGAAGTTAGTAATTGTATTTAGCAGTTTATTTTCAGTTTACATCTACATATCTATCAAGTCTTTGTTCTTATCTTGTAGATGCCATGATTTATCTTTCAACTTCTGTGACATAAAGAAAGTCTTTTGAAACACAGTTTTCTAGATTAATTATTTTTTTCAGAAATCGTGTTTCCATTAGATATTTTGTTTTTTACAGTTAGGTAAACCTGTTTCCATGCATTAGTTCAGCTATGACTCTTAATTTGCATTTTTTAATTTCCTTCGTCATCTACCCGTTGTACTGTATCAAGTATCGAGACACTTCGATAACTCTGGAAAATGAAAATACTTCCTTGTGCTATATCCCACAATTGCAATATCCAATTCTTCATGGAGAAAAGATGGCATAGCTTGATATGTCCTGGGAGGCCGTTCTCATTTTTTATATGTCAATATTGGCTTTGTGTGTGGTAGCATTGGGGCTAAGTCGTCACGCTCTGAATAGTTTTCTTCAAACTTGTTAGTACTTCATCACTAGCGGCTGGCTTATTTTGTTTCGTTTAATTGTCCCATACGAAATTGAACGCATATATTTCTGGGTTTTGATGAAATACGTTGGCGACTCGTAAAGTAACTTTCATTTGGTTATTAAAAACAAACACCAATACATGAAGAGGTTTCTATTATATACAACTTAAAGCTACTGGTTTCAGCTATTTTTCCACGTAGTTGCCATTAAGATTGAGAGATTTGTTATACCATTTTTTGACACCCTCTTCATAGAACTCTGCCGCCTGTAACACTTTCCAAAAATTCTTCATCGCTGTACGTAAAATTTGAGAGAAAATCACACTCAGTTCTGTAAATCGCCGATTTTCACGAATTTTCTCTTCGATATTACCTAAAAGTTGGTCCGTCACAACAGTTGGTCTTCAACTTACAAGGGGAACGTCAAGGTTGTGAATAACGGATTTTGATGTGTTTCGAATATGTTATAGAGGCACCTCCCACGAGTATCTTGCTACCAGCTTTTGTAGCCATTCGGCCTAGTTGTCGAGAAAATTGCGAAAGTTTTCCTAACGGACTTTATATACCGTTAATCTTAATAAGTTTGTAAAGAAGTGAGTATAGTTGCGTTGGTTAAGTTCCAGGCCTATTACGCTGGCGATCCGTGTTCAAATCCTGCTCTTGTAGTTTTTTCTCAATCTCATTGCATATGATATTAACAAATATATTTAATTTCATGCAAAATTATTCAAAAATGATATTTTTCGCCATGGTAATTTTATTAATAAAATGATGATATTTTAGATCGATTAAGAAAATTAAAGGTGGTTTTTGACACAAAATGATGTATGTTCTTTGTTGGTAAATTCGGCTATTTCTTCAGAAAGAATATTTAAGCGTTTAGAATCAAAACTATTTGACTCTTTTTCTTTAAATGCTTTGGCCATTTTTTACTTTGCTCGACAGAAACTGAATCATCAAAAAATACCAAACCGACTGCTTCTCCAGTGAGATACCATAAATGTCCACAAGAATTCTTTGATGTTGCTTTTGACATGTTTTCACTTACTTTATTATAAAAATAAAGGCTGCTTAAAAACATCAAGTCCTGGGTCGATGCTTTGTAGGCAAAAGGAGCATTACAATACGCTTTTATCTATATCTTTAAAATAAATATACCAATATTCTTCAATCTTTGCAATTCCGCCCGAGTCAATTTTAGTTTAAAATATAAAAATAGTTTAAACTATGATCACTAGTGATAAAACGATTTAATTATAACATTTGATTGTGAAATTTAAAATACATACCATGCTGCACATTTGCTTCCGATTAATTTTATTAATAAAGTTAGTATGGCGAAAAATATTTTTGAACAATTTTGCATGAAATGAAATATATTTGTTAATATCATATACAATAAGGTTGAGAAGAAAAAAACTACAAGAGCCAGATTTGAACACGGATCGCCAGCGTAGTACGCCTGGAAGTTAACCAACTACACTATACTCACTTCTTTACAAACTTATTAAGATTAACGGTATATAAAGTCCGTTAGGAAAACTTTTGTAATTTTCTCGAGAACTAGGGCGAATGGCTACAAAAAGCTGGTAGCAAGATACTCGTGGGAGGTGCCTCTATAACATACTCGAGACACATCAAAATCCGTTATTCACAACCTTGACGTTCCCCTTGTCAGTTCTTCATCATGAGCATTAGTTCGTCCTTCTCGAAAAATACGGCACCACCTTCTAACCACACTCTCACTCATCACATTTTCACAATAAACAGAATAAAGTTTACGATTAATCTCGGCAGCCTTCTTGCACACAGAAATCGGATAACAGCACGCAGTTCACAGTGGGCGGGATTTACAATTGCAGCAGCTTTTTTAAACGACCAGAATAGCATGAAAGAATGTCCGAAAGATTCTGTTACTAGCGCTGTCAGACTCACATTGTATCAGATTACACCGCAGCGCTGCGATCGCCCTGATATCCCCACTCCTCTACTCACTAGGCGGAAACAGAACTTACTTTGCAAATCGCCCTCGTAGATCTGAACTTGAGTATGTTTCTTCTTGAATTTCTTTGGTTACTTTTAAACAATTACTAGATAGCCGCGAATATTGTAGAGAAATCCAAATATTGCAAACGTATGTCATTAACACATCAAAGATATTTATTGGTGTAGGCTGTCCTAAGAACAATTAACATTTTCACGAAATTTCGGTACGATAAATTTTATTGAGATATTTCTTTAGATGACATTCTCATAAATAATTTTTCATAAACCATGTTTCAAATTTAGAACACTGCACTGAGAAAAATAGCCCCTGGTTACTATGACTAGATAAAATGTAGTTGAGGAACAACCGCTGTGGGTACAAGAAAATCTGGTTGCAGTGACTAGAATCTTCGCTACTATAACGAGATTACTAATCGCACGTCTCATATTTTGAGATTCTGGTTTCAGTAACTAGTGGACGTAGTTAAAAATGTCCTTAACTCTATTACCATGTTGTGAGACCAAGGGACTCGATGTTCCTACTACTTGAATGATGTTGCGACTAGAAAAAGAGAGGATTGTGTCGGGTATGCTCGCATCTACTCGGACGGTATCGTTTTGTTCTTTCGAGTAGCGGTGTGCAAGTTATGTGTATAAATATACAGTAATCCTTTTCAAATGGTCTCCTCTCATGTTGTCGTGTCATATTTTCGTGAAATGAATTTTACTCATGTCCTCAAATACGTCTTAGAAAATATTCCTTCGCCTTAAAGTATTATTATAAATTATTTATAACAAGCTATTGTTCTACTAACTTTGTGTATATAATTTTTCTTGGATAGATAGAAAAATTAATAATATAATAGCAAAAATTACAATGATGAGTATTAATATCAGAATAGTTAACTTTGATTTCATATTGCTGCAACTGATAGGTACGTCAATGCAACGCTTGAAATCTGGTCATCGTAACCACGCTACCTAGCCACAACAACCAACGCATGCGTCTCGCAGCGAGAAACGTAACCTTGTAACGTAGTCGCTGCGCCCAGATTTTCTCGTTCCAATGGCCCTGACAAGTTAGCCATTGCTTGCTTCAAGCATAAAGAGTAATTCAGGACATTTTCAACTATACTTATCCACGATCCCGGTACCAAAAATTTCTCCCAGTGTGGTCGTTTTCTTACCAAATTGAATTTGTTATTTCCATTGCCGTTTCTCTATACTTTCGTAAATACAACCATTTTCACGAGAAGTAAATTTTATGTTGAAAACCAGTAAGGATCGCAAAGAAAAAAATTCTCCCAAACCATTGAATAACCTTTTTCAATAAATAAATAATTTCTGTTACTCTTAACTAAAAATTCATGAGGTGGTCACACATGGTAAGATGATTATCTAAACGGTTTTGACTACCAATCTGAAAATATCCATATTACCAAACAATTGTTATGAATAAATTATGTTTATTGAACTTTATCAAAATTTTAAGCAGTGGTCAAACGATTTGCTACACGCGAGGGATACTTTATCACCGATTATTGATGTTATTATTGATTATTGATGAAAAAATGAAATGAAGGGTGGTCAAACAAAACTGTTTTCTGGTCAAACATGGTCAAAAAATGCTCCAAGGATTTTTTCTATTTTGTGGTGCCAACTTCACAGACCTGGCTTCGTCATCATTCCACGATTGTAAAGTAGTGAAATGTGGTCTATCAAGAACCAAAGATCACGAGAGACATTTTGTTTGCGTTTTCCCCACTGAATTGTCGAAATACGTATTTGGTCTTCTTTAAAATCGGTGAGATAAGATTGTTTATGATCGTTCCACGATTAATTCTGTAGTGCTGTTCATCACTTCATGATATCACAGATTTCTCGTTTCCTTACTCCCCGCCACCAAAGTGCAGAAAAATGTGGGACCACAAAATATTGACAAACGCTTAATTTCCAATCACCAATGTAAACATCAAACTGTCTAATCTCACATTCTTACCGCTCCTCATATCTGATTATGCCATTTTTAGTATACGAAGAAACCGTTGTTATCGCCGGAAATCAAATCGGAAGCCAATATCCTAGACCTAAACGACGTAGATTATGCGGACGCCAGCGACGAAGATCAAGACGAAGACAACGATTCGAAGCAACAACAACAAAGCGAGGCAGACACGATGACACCGGCCGAAGCCGAAAATCTACTTAGCTCCAAGTAAGTCCCAACCGTCTATATTCTTCCACTTATCGCGTTAGATTCTTCCCTCGATTATTCATTAACGAATGTTGGAATGATGCATCTAAATAAGTGCATGCGTTAAGTTTACGTTTTTTGAATGCTTTCGTTATTTTATTTTTATGAGTTTTTTTCGCTGCTACTTCATTAATTTCTTTTTATTTTTACTTTGGCATGTGTCCAACAGTATACTGGAGAAGAGAATTAGGTGAGTAAAGATAAATATTTTTACTTCTAGACATCTTTTTTGTTTGTTTGTTTCTTTTTAGTGCAGACTGCATTATTACGCTTTTTTATTTCTGTAATGTCGTTTTTAGCTGACGCTTCTAGTTTAGTGCCCTCTTTTATATGCATACGTAGATCGTAGTTCCTGTAACTATTCATTTCCTAGAAAACGGGTGATTGTCCGAGTAATTATATCTGGTTTATGTAATTAGATTTAATTAAATTCCGGGTTGGTTCGTTGGGGATATTTCAAATATGGATCAGAATTTCAATGCAGTGAAACAGAAGAAATATTGTTAATGGATGTGTTTGATGTTTTGCAAAAGAAATTCAAACAGCCAGAAAAAGTCGACTGATTTCCATAAAATTTTCACTGAATCTCTATTTCACTTCATTTTCTTTTAAAATTGACACTTTGAACCCAAAAGTAATAGGAATCAGGAAGTTCACCGCGGTATCGTTTACACCCGCATATTCTACGATCAGATGGTTTTACGGTGCGTTGAGGAATGTCATCTCAGGCTTCTCCAATTCCAGCTCGAAAGTCAAGTAAAGTGTTTGGCGGACGAAGGAAAGTACCCAATCCAGAATCCATCAAATCCAACGTATGTTCGATAGTTAATCGGCTAGATCATGGAAGCAGTGACATGTTATTCTTCTATAAGAGCCACCTTATTGTATGAGGAGATGTCTTAGTGTGCTTGAAAATAGGTGTATTCAACTCCCTTAGATGCGGAAGTTTAACAGGTGGTTTTTCTAAAATCTTTAATGTTTTGCCTTCAAATCGATGCCAGTAAAACCCAAACTTGGGCTGTTATGATACATTATTGTCTTGTGTAGTCTGCTCGACCACAAACTGGAAATTTCTGAACTTTCCACGTAATCACGGTATTTTCCCACTACCATGGTGAGCCGACAAAAACAAAATCAGACTTATCAGACAAACAATTCTATTCCTCTCGTGATCCTCCGTTTGGTTTATGCGCTATAGAACTCAAGTTGTGTTTTCTTCATCGAAATACAAATGTCACAGAAATTCTTTGATAACAGATGATAATTTCGAGCAATATTCTATGGGTATCCAATAGACTTGCAAACTATTTCCGAACAATCACGTCAATAATTCTTCATTAAAATCAATAGGGACAACGCAGTTTAATCTGCGCTGTAAAAATATTTTCCTCGGTCTATTTTCTACCTTCTTAATAATTTTATAAATCTCCAGGCAAGATCTACTTTCCGACGAGGAAGCCCAAGAAGTCACTCGTCTACTACATCACGATGACTGTCGGCATTGGCAGCCCGATCCAACAAGCTCGTTTATGCAAGACTCGACGTCGATACAAGACGGTTCTATGGGTCCTCCGTCTCTCAACGACAGCATGGGTCCTCCATCGCTACAGGAAGACTCCATAACCGAATCTGTGGAGTATGCCGTAGTCAATAAGTCGCATAAGTTGGATGGTGGTGGCAAGAATTTTATTTCCGCTTCGGTGATGAACGAGTCGACTTCTAGCATGGATCTTTCTACGCAGGATTTCGACGCGATGTCCGGATCGATGTGCAAAATGGATTCTAGTGTTGCTTCCGATTCAGGATTGATAGGTAAGATGAGGTTTTCAATGCATATTTATCAATGTTGGTTTTCATTGGGAAAATATTGTACGTGCGTGGAATTTCTTCTTTTCCTCCATCTTCATCTTCAACTTCGTCTTCTTCTTTTCCTTGTTCTTCCCTTTCTTCTGCTCTTGTTCCTTCGCCTGGATTATCATGCTTTTTCAAGCGTCGAATGAAATTTAGTTCTAAGGCTAACGTCATCTACCACTTCTATTAAAATATTTTAATATTTCCAATTAGAAAGTAGTTTACCTCAAATTTTCCAGATTCAGTAACGAGCGTCTCCGACAGTAACAACTTGGATAGCTGCGGCGATTTTGTTCCGGTTCCAAGAAAAATCGTCGGTATAGAACACGGTGTCCATTACTACGAGGATGGTCACTTTTGGATGGAAGTTCCAGGTTTACCTCAGGACGAAGAGGACGACCTAGAATACCCGAATTATGTTCCTAAATCGTCAAAGGTTACGTTCTCCCTGGATCCTATGAAAGTATACTCCACTTTTAGTATAACCGATTACGATAGGCGGAATGAAGACGTAGATCCGGTGGCAGCTAGTGCTGAGTATGAGTTAGAAAAGAGAGTAGAGAAAATGGACGTGTTTCCGGTCGAGCTTATTAAAGGTCCCGAAGGTTTGGGGTTGAGTATAATTGGTATGGGGGTAGGTGCGGATGCTGGATTAGAGAAATTAGGTAAGTTTGAAAGGAATTTTGTTGGTGTGTCTCATTTAGATTGCTATGCCTTATGATGGCGACAACTTTTAAAGAAGCTATTTAAATTTGCTTTGATTTAAACATTCTAAACATCGTTGAATGACAATAAATAAAATTGATATATCGGGTTGTTCGGAAAGTAATTTCTCTTTTTCTCAACCGATGACTTAATTGTATTTTTTCACAGCCAACTTCACACTTACGCGGCATGGTCATTATATATTTTGCCAGCTGATATAGCAATGCATGCTTGCGAAAAAGTTTGATTGATTCTACGTTGGTTTTTGGTTGGTGTCCTATCAAATATGCAAAGTAAAAAGCAACATTTTCGGCATATTTTACTTTATTATTGCATGTGTATGGAGAAGAACGCCAGTGCCAAAACTGGTTTGAAAAATTTCGACCCGGCAATTTTGATATTGAAGATGCACCACGTTCTGGAGGGCTAGTTGAGGTTGATGAAGACACAATAAAGGCATTAATTGATGCAAACCGAATAACAACTCGTGAGATCGCTGGCAGATAAAATTTATCAAATTCGACTGTTCATAATCATTTGAAACGCCTAGGTTTAATCTCAAAGCTCGACATGCGTTGACTTCTGTGATTTACTTCTCGAACGTCAAGAAAATAATCCATTTTTGAAGCACATCATCACAGGGGACGAGAAATAGGTTTATAGGTCTACAACAATGTCAAACGCAAGAGATCATGGAGCAAAAAGGTGAAACGGCTCAAACCAGTTTGAAAGCCGACATTCATCAAAAAATGCTGTCTGTTTGGTGGGTTTTCAAGGGAATCGTTCACTTAAATAGAAAAGGCCAGAATTGATCAATTGAAAGGGTGTAGTGTTCCACCAAGATAATGCGAGACCTCATACAAATCTGATAACTCGCCAAAAGGTTTTACAGCTTGGATGGGATGTACTGCCACACCCACCATATTCTCCAGATCTGCCACCTTTTGACTATTACTTGTTCTGGTCTGTACAAAGTTCTTTTAGACGGTAAAACCTTTATTTCAAATGGGGAGATCAAAAATCACCTGGATCAATTTTGCCAGCGCAGAACAAAAATTTTGTGAGCATGGAATCATGCTACTACCAAAAAGATGGCAGAAGGTATTGGAGCAGAATTGACAATATATAATTAAAATAAAATATTTATTTCCTATAAGAAAATCGTCTTTCATTTTCATGTAAAAAAACGAAATTACTTTCCGAACAACACATAAGATAATAACGTTTTGAATTTTTTTACTCTTCTAAATTAATCATCTTCAAAACTTTCCTCGTATTTCAGGCATTTTCGTCAAGACAATAACTTCAAACGGAGCGGCAGCTAGAGATGGTCGTATTCAAGTGAACGACCAGATAATCGAGGTAGATGGAAAAAGTTTGGTGGGCGTGACGCAAGCCTACGCGGCCAGCGTTCTCCGAAACACTTCCGGTTTAGTGAGGTTCAGCATTGGTAGGGAAAGAGATCCGGAAAATAGCGAAGTAGCGCAGCTAATCAGGCAAAGTTTGCAAGCGGATAAGGAAAGGGAAGAGAGGAGACAGCGGGCGCTTGAAGCGGAACAAAGCGATGCCAGTACATTGCCTTTGATAGGTAAACGCGATTGTTTAGGTTGATTTTGGCCTTTTGTGCTGTTTTATTATGAGTTTTTGAGTGATGACAGGATGTGGTTGATGAAATTTTTTAGATTTGAATTGATATTGGTGGTTAATATTAAAGATAATAAACTTACCTTCCTTCAAACCAAATCTATTTTAGAAAAATAAGAATTGAATGGCAAAAAATATAGGGAGCTATGTACATAGAGCAAATTACTGATAGTCACATTGTACTCGCAGGTTCGGCAAATAGTAGCGTATCCGATGGTCCTGGTAGTCCGTCAACCCACAACGATAGCGTTTTCGATCACGATCTTCACGACAGTAATGATATAGAGTCGTTGAGGATACTGCTTCAAGAGGTAAATGTCCCTGAGTTTTGACTCGTTTAATTTTTTGTAACCCTGGGTGTATTTGCGTGTGCATTTGAACTCCGATTCACTTATAATACATAACCGAACATTCTCTGCTAGTTTCTGTATGTCTTTGTGTTTATTGTGCAGAGCCAACGCAAACTTAATCTTTCCGAGCTAGAGGTAGCGCGCCTGAAAACGAAGGTACGTACATAAGAATGTCTTTTTAGTACTCCAATCGATTGTATTTTTGCCTGAAGTTAATGTTTTACGCATATCTTGCCACATCGACGTCGGTCGTTTTATTACTGATGCAAGTGAGGCTAGCAAGATCGACAGAAAGATGAAATAAACTAAGTATTGTTTGTTATTTTTGGTGTGGCCTAGACGTTTTTTATGTGCTTTTTACTAATCACAACTTTTTCGAAAGAGATATTCCCAGATTTTTTTCTGTTTAGATGAAATATTCTCTTTTGCTTTCAAATCCAAAAATAGACCCACATCATCCTACGGGATGTGCATACCTTGACATTAGTGATGGAAATTCCCATTGCACTATCCAAAGTAGACTGCGTAATGGATTTATTCTTTGGAATATTGCATGCTCTTTTGATAATGGATATCACCGGAAATTTTTAAAAATCTATTCGAATAGGTGAAATATTCTTTATTCTTTTTTTTTTGTCAGAAATTAACCCTTTTGCTGCAAAAATGTAACTTACGTGGTGAATAATTGTTTGCAAAGTGGTGAACTGGACTCCCGGAATTAGCGTTATTCTCCTAAAGCAGGTATGGGCAACCTCCGGCCCGCGGGCCACATGCGGCCCTCGAGTAAGATTTGTCCGGTCCGCTACTGAATTCTTTCGTTGCATATTAGCATGGCCCGTCTAAATTTAATTCATAATGAATCATAAGAATACTACAAAAATGTATATTTTTCAAGACTACTTGCAGCATAAAACTTCTACAAAAAAAAGGTTGCCCATGCCTGTCCTAAAGCGTTAGGAGTCACTTCACAATCAGGATACAATTTCTGTTTTGTACAATTTGGTCGCTAAGAAGTCAATGAAGCACTTATTCTTCCATCCGATAAATCGGAGCATATTAACTTTATCTTCATAAATGATAAAAGTAAAGATAATTAACAATCTGTGAACTATTTGAAATAAATACGATGGAAGCATTCTATATCAAACAACCACTCCTCGTGCAAATGTTAGAATGAAGTATAACTTTGTGCGTGTTTTGTTATTATTATTATTGTTGTAAGTACAAGTATTGTATATCATTTTGTAGCGCTTGAAACCTGCTTTAAATTAAAATTTTTTATTGTTATCAAAAATCATAAATAACTTTGATGTTCAGATACTTTTATGTCACAACTGGAGACAACAGTTTAAAGTAATGGCGACGATAAGTAAAAGATATAAAGTGGAAGGGGACGACGTCTAATTTTTCAAGTTTATGGAAATGAGACCGATCTTGCTGATCAACAACATTCGGTTTAGAAGCCCCGCTTTAAGGCATCAAAGCCACTTCATCAACCAGAAAATTCATAGATTATCGACCCAACTCTGTATTCGAAATATATACGTGAATGGTACGACATTTTCACACTTTCAGTAAAGTCGAAAAATCCTACCTTCAGTGCTTCAAGTGCTTCAAGAATTGATAGAATATGTAGCCGAGCTCCTACATAAGACCAAACAGGCATCTACGGCGCCTAAGTAGGTTCTGGCTATCGATAACGATGGGTTTAGAAAGCCTACCAAAACCGTCGAAGTCGATCATATCACTCCAGTAGAGTAACTTCATACTCTTAGCAAAATTAACAGAAGAGAAGTCTCGACATCTCACTGATTTATGGAAAATCAAGGAAAACGGCAGGTTGAAATGTGCTGAAAGTTGTTCCAAAGACAACATCTTCATTGTCCTAATTGTAAGTACAATGGGAAATGAATCTACAGTCCAGATAGGTAAAATTAATGGCTGACATTTGAAGATATTACAAAATCCGTAGAAAAATAAGACCGCCTCTCCAGAAGTAAATTCCGAAGACATGTACGAAATTGTGAACCAGTACCTTCCAATTATTCGCCGAACATCCGACATCCCATAGACCAAGGTCACTTTGGTGTACGAGAATAGATTGACAAGTTTCCGGAATCACTGCTAGGGGCTTGCTTTTTTCCAAATACTTTATGTCGTTGTGTTGGTAACTCTTTCATATTAATTGACTGCAAATGTTAAATAGATCTGTCAAATAGTCTGGTTTTGACAAGCATTTAAGTTCAGCGCTTTTTTGAGTTTGCAATTATGGATAAAAAAAAAGTTCAATCAGTCATCAAATTTTTGTATTTGGAAGGGAAAACCGCAACGGAAGTCAGATCAAGGTTAGATGCTGTTCTTCTTAATTTTCTTCCGTGTGTTTTTGGGTTTCGAAATTCAAGCGTGGCCGCACGCATACAATTGATGAACCACGTTCAGGACATCCGAAAACGGCTTCCACGCCAGAAATGACATGGTTTTGGCAGATCGCCGAATAAAATTGCATGATATTGAGGAAGCCGTGAGTATCTCTTACGAACGAGTAGTTCGTATTTCACACAATGAGTTTAAAATAGCTTTCTGTTGTTGCTTGAATCTCAGCCGATTGTTCGGAAGTGTTTACGAGGAATCCAACTGATTTCAACAGACAATTTGTAACCATGGATGAGATCTGCGTGAGCGTTGTTTCATCACGACAATGCGCCAGCTCATTCCAAACAATCGTTCAGCAAAAAATTGTCAGAATTGAATTTCGAAATCATTTCCGTATTCGCCTGATTTGACTCCGTCAGACTTCCACCTGTTCCCGAAACTTAAAGAAACATTTGTGGATGGAAAGAGATTTTGGTCGAATGAATGAAGAACTGATAGAGGGTTTAAACGATTATTTTGGGGACCTCGAAGAAAGTCACTTCCGGGAGGGAATCGGGAAGGTAGAGAAGCTTTGGATCAAGTGTGTTGAGCTACGAGGGGATTATATTGAACAATAAAATGTAACTTGAATCCGTATGTTGTTTCCATTGTCATTTCGAAAATTTTTCAATCTGCGTGCGACAAAAATTAGTAGAACTTAGATGTTATGCATCAGTGCTTCAACCATGCACCGCCAGGTTTTCATCTGTTTAGATCCTTTTAGAACTCACTTAACGGTGTCAATATAGAGATGGTAATGTCTGTCTAAATGCTTTTTCGTTAGCTTTTACTCCCCAGGAATTTTTAACTTAAGTTAAGTAATAGAGAAATGTCATAAGGAAAATGGTACATACATAATTGACTAATTTAAAAACAACCATAAAGTTAAATAACAACCGATGCATTTGTACGGGTAGCAGTGGTTCGGTAGATAATGTGTATCGTCACTATTTTAAATAGGTTGCAGAGAGTTTGTATATGAATATTCTTAATTCACGTTTCCACTTAAAAATAAAAATAAGATAAATGTATCTGAAGAAGTGAAATATTTTCTCAGCAAAAGGGGTTAGTTAATAGGACAAGAAAAAGGATAATGCATGAATATCAAATTATTTCCTTGTAATATGTTTGTTATTTGATCTCTTTTGGAACAATAATTGTTTTAGTTTCGTTTGCAACCATGTAGATCAGGGGTCGGTAAACTTTTTCATATACGGGCCGGGCAGAGAATTATCGAGGGCTTTACCTGCCTGAAGAAGAAGCAGACTAATGAAACCACATATAATGTGTATCTAAATTGCTTTATGCTCCAACTATTTACGTTAAATTACGTTACAAAATAAGGAAACTTGAAGAAAACTTTTCGTTATTAACGGACTTCTCGCGGGCCCTAGCTTGCCGATCCCTGATGTAGATCATCAAATAACAAACCTTAAAAGTCTTTAATATTGAGTGAAAACACATATCGTAGTAACTATGTACAACGATTCTTGAGTATTACTCTTACGATTATGAACGAAGCTTTGGCATTAACATAAACCAAGCGTTTCTCGAAGCTTGGACAAAATAAGATTCTATTATGATCATTCTCTCAGTACTCATTTTCCTCGTATGGTACATATTTGTAGGTAATAAACAAACAACTTTTCTCTTCAGTTAATGGAACAAAATGGCATGAAATCGGATGAAAGTGAAAAACTAGAACAAACTAACCAAAAACTAAAAGAGACCGAAAGGAGTCTCAGCGCGTCGAGAAAGGAGATCGTAACATATCAAAACATGCTAGAGCAATCACAAAATCAATACTTGACCTTGGAGAAGAAATATAACCGTGCCAAACAGCTCGTCCGAGAATTCCAACAGCGAGAGCTCGATATGATACATCGGGAAGATTTTTACCAACAATTGTTACAGGAAAAAGATACCGAATATAACGCCCTGGTAAAAAATCTAAAAGACCGTATCATAGCGCTAGAACAGGATCTACTTGATACCCAAAGAAAGGCCGGGGTCCCTATAGGCTTGCCATACGACAGTATTACCCTAAAACAATTGACGCCGCAAATGACCCGAAGACAACCTCCTAAACCGATATTAGAAGCCTTAGATACGGATTTTTCCGATACTGAGATTTCGGACGCAAGCCCTTGCGACGAAGATAAGACTGCCACGGTAGAAAGAAAACTGCCGATCAAAGAGGAATTGGACAGCGCCGTTCCTCCGCATGAATTGCTCGATATATCAGCGAATAAGAGCAAAGCGGAATTAGCTAATAGAGGTGCTTTAGCGAATAGACAGTTACCAAGTAGTAAAAAAGGTTCCTTAAGCAACAGCAGTTCGGATTGTGGCCTGGATGAAAGTTACAATTCGACGGACGAGCTTAGCGAAGCTACCGATCAACAGAAAAATTCCCTCGTCAGACCTTCCTCGCTGAATACATCGACGCATTACTCACAATATACATCACAACAAGCACAATATAATACCCAGAGCAGTAGCGGACAGTATACTTCTCAGACTACCACACAGTACAGCGTACAAAATGCACAGTATTCGACACATTCCTCGTATTCTGGTCAGAATCAATCGGGAAACGTAATATATGCCAGAGTTCAAAAGGAGTCTAGTTTAGGGCAGCAAAGTAGTCCGGATTCTTGGGGTGGAAATAAACCTCTTAATATGGGGATCGGACCACCTGCGTCGTTTGCTGAACAGTTAAAGCAGGTATGTGGTAATTATTTTTTATAATTGCAAACTTTTGACAAAAACTTTTTTGTTCAATTTGTTCCTAAAGTTCACTGCAGCTACTTTTGGATTGCCGGTGAAATGCGCAAATGGATAGAAATCGGAAATTGGAGAAATTTTGCAGCAAAGTACAGTCCACAATCCAAATTTGGTTACTATTATTATGGAATACTAATATTAAAAATAGTGGCTTTTGCAATTAGTACCACTATTTCCAAAAGCAATTAGTAATTGTGTTACAAATGATCTTTTGTACGTTTAACGTATGCTTTTCTTTCTGACTGTATAATCGATATAATTACCAGGGAAAATATTGCAAAATGAGCTTCGGCTCTATCTTTTCACTTTTTCCTGTAACATCCAATCTTCATGGGCAATACAAGAATTGTTGCGCTATAGTTAGGATGTTTAAAATGGTATATAAACCTACCTGTTGCTTTGCGTAGGCAGCCAAAAATTAGTAGCGGGTGTTATTGTACGTTAGTAACAACTGAAATTTTCCGTAAGTAATTCCATGCCGAGTGGATCAATATTAAGAGTCGCACTTACCCAATCCTCCAATTTCAATGAAGTTTTACACAGATGTTCCTATAGTCTAAAATTGAACTGTGCAAAATTTGAGCTCATAATATATATATAATAAAATGGAGGTATTAGAGACCTTTTAGTGGAGGGGTTAAAAATAACGTGCAATATGACCTTTGTCCCAGTTTCAGGAGGAAATGACAGCAGAGTAATAGAGGCATCAAAGAGGAGGAAATGAGAGCACCAGTACGACTTTTGTGCTCAACTTTCATGGTCCTACATATATTATTGACATGTGACATGAAGTTAAAGTTAAGGAAAAGTTCAATGTAACAAATCCTCAGCCATCTTGTGGTAAATGAGGTTTGATGACTGTCTTGTTATCTGTTCATTTAAATTGGAGCAGTTTTCTTTTAATATTCTAAAAATTGGTCTTCACATTATTGAAAATTTTCGTTACAAAATCGAGTATTATTGTCCTAAGTGAGTGAATTTTTTTAACAGACCAGTCAACTCTTTATGAACTTATTGAACCTGGAAAAATCATGGGATGGTTCTTAGAATCCCAACACTTATCCGACTGAGACGTTCAACTGGAAACATGAAACTAACTAATCCACTTTCCTCCTCAGACTTCACAAATATTCCCAACCCATCATTTGTTATCGTACACATACGTAATTTATTGACAAAGGTGAAGATCTGTTATTTGTTAACACTGCATAGTAGAGTCAATACCCGCATCAATCAAATTTTGACCACTAAAGAAAAGAAGTTCTGTAAGATTATTTAACAAGTCTCCGAAACAGAAACCAAGTTCTGATAGAAAAGAATGATGATTGGTCGTATTTTGCAAAATTGGCGAAAATTTTGGATAACGTGTTTGCAAAACAAACTTCCACAATATTCAAAAATACTGCGGATTGGAAGAACAGATAACGAGTGCACTTTTAGCAAACCTACCAAAGGGCATTCTCCAAACCTTATTTATCAGAAACTTGTTGCGGTAACAAAATAGTAAAAAATCTGTTACGCTAAACTCCATAACTTTAGGAAGGCTATGGAAAGAAATAGATGATAAAATGCGTCATGGCCGAGACACTTAAGGAAGGGAATTGGGGATAGTATTTTAATACCAACTTTTAATACAGGGGAGGCGTTTTCTAATACATAAAAACGGGGAGGATCTCAGGAAACCTCTTGGGGGAGGGAGGATACATGACTAATAGATAATTGAGAATAGCTTTTAACATAACCTCTTCTGCTACTACATCCAAGTATAATAATACCGTAAATGAAGTAACCTACAATGTAAAATGCCAGTAATAACTAAGGTTCCACTTGTCCCCCACTCGTTTGTCGAACCTTAGTAATAACAGTAAATAGACAAATACCAACAATATATAATAATTCTAACTTCAAATTATTCACAAAAAATAAAGTTGATGGAATGTTTACAAGCATCCAAGCACAATTCTCAAAATGACGATACCTCACATGCGAATACTTGGAGTTCCGTATTTGAATAATCTGTGGCTAAAGAGTCTTCAACCCCTATCAATTTCTACCAGTAGCTTAAATTTTGTACAGATTAGTTTTATACTATAGAGAACATTTGAGCAAATTTAATTGAAATTGAATTTGAATATCGTTAGATGTGGACTACTTGACCATTTAACATAGAAAACCAATTATCTTTTTCCGTATTTGTCTTCTCCTTCTTTTTGATGATCTACTCTTCTGCTTTTATTAGATCGTAGTATTGGTTTTGGGTTTTGAGGTTCCTTTTATCCATTTTTTTATTTCTTGCTATTTCTTTGAAAACCTACGTACACTTATAATACAGTCAAGTCTCGTTTATCTTCAGTCCTCCGAAACGAACGAGTTTCGTTTATCTATGTCACTGTTGCCATGCCAACTGGAATTGCGCCACCTCCACCCCTCCCATTTCTTCCAAGCTCACTCTGGATTCTAGCGTGACGGTGAAATTGTGAAACATGGAGGGGAGCGTGGAACTTAAAATAAACGAGACTCCCAAGTTAAGATAAATGAAACTCAAAATACATGAACCTCAAGATAAACGAGACTCGACTGTATATTTAAAATAATATTTATCTAATAAGTAACTATTATTGTCTTCTTTTACACAGGTCCTAGCAGAAAGAGAAAAACGCATGGGAAACGAAAGCGTCACTAGTTCGACGGACGAACTAAGCGAAAAATCAAAACAAAATATCGCTCAACATTTACTAGAAGAAATTAGGCAATCAGTAAGCGAGGCTAATTCTAGAGGTTGGTAATGTATTCATCGTTTCCCTTTACGTTTTTTGTTTTTGTTCGTTAATTTTTTTGTATATCATTATTATTCGACAGACCTAAACATTTCTCATGCCTATACTGACTGGCTTTTTATTTAATGTTCATCGCTTGTTTTCGTTGTTTCATCTTTTGTTTTAGTTGCTATTCGATTTAGTTTTGCAGAATCTTGAGCATTTGTGTTTTTTAATGTCAGATTATTGTTGTTATTATACTGATTCTATTGGATATTCCAAAACGAACTAATATTTTAAATTTCCAGTTAGAAATGTTTTTATTTAATTTAAAAGTACAGACATGTGACATTTGTGAAAAATTACATCTTCCAAGTGCTTGTTTGACAAAAAATTGGATTTATGTAAACCTACGTGATTAAAATGTTAAAAAGTGAATTTTACTGGTATTTTTATTCAATCATACGTTATCTTATACCATTGTAAAGAGAATACAGAATTGTATCCAATAACCTGAAAGTCCAATATGGCGGCCATTTAACTTAAGGAACTTGATACAAGTGCTTCAAAAGCAGCCACCTTGAATTTTTATTCAACATGAATTTTAAGTTGGTCTTATCGAAAACAGTGACTTTCTTACGAAGATATTTGATATTTAAGAAAATGACAGTTTTCTGTTTTCTTAGAGCGAAGCCTTTTCAACGAGAGTTAATTGGTAAAAAGTGAGACGCTTGAAATGGTCACTAGATGCTTTTATCTTTTCTTTCATTAGTTCTTTCTCTCTAACATACACACATACTCGTCGCAGGAGCAACTATGAAATACGCCATCAGATGGCGCTCTTATTATTCACTCGAATTTACTTCAAATTCAACTTAACTTACTCACTTATTTACCTTTTATTCAAATAAGCATCAAATACGTAAAGAGTTTCGCTCTTGTCGGGTGTCCCACAACCTTCTCATGGGTTTGACATTTTGAACTTTTTCAAACAGATTTTGAATCAGCATATAAAGCTGCAAAACATAACCCCATTTAACTCCATCTTCAATAACAAGAAAGGTAAACCTGCAATCTCACTCGATCTGGGACACGGTATACGTTCCTCGTTTGTCTATAATTAAACCACGATATCTAGGAACGATAATTATCTAAAAATTGCTGCTCGATCTTTTGATTTACGGTCATTTCGAATATATTTCATGAATGACCTGAACGTCTGTACTTCCAAAAACAATTTTGAAATAAAATATTTGACTTCTATTATCCGTCCGACTAATAATTCGAGGAATTATTATTTTCATTTGAATGCTGCTAGGCTAAGCCTTAGTCTAAATTAAGATGTCAGTTAATTTTGGAAAGGTCGTTAGTTGTACAAATTTTCAAATATAAAAACGCGTAAAAGCGTCTTTGTTTATCAAACTTCAATTTTGGCTCTAAATATTCCATTTAATCAGTGACAAATGTAATATTAATCACTTTGTTCTCAAAACCTTCAAACGTTACAGCGTTTCCGAAAGGTTACAAACATATGACTTCTCCTAATTCTATAATTTTCCTTCAAAGCTTGCCTAAGGAAACATCTGTGTAAGAAAAATATAAACAAAACTGCTTAATGATGATACTACCAGGAGAAATGATTTCCACGCTTTTTTGTCGTTTAAATTTAAAACTAATGAATTATCTGAAGCTGTTCGTAAGTTAATGAGCCTATAAAAATACATTTGTTCAATATTCTGCCAAAATCGCCAAGTTTTAATCCGTTTCCGTATTCATTTGTTTCGTCGTTTTTTAAACAGACAAAAAAGCAAAAAAGAAAAATATAAAAAAATCGAAGTTAGTTGGGCTATGGTCTGAAGCCGGTACTTTTTCAGTTAAGAAAGTTGTACCCGTTACTTTATCACCACCAGGCACAGTACCTTGGCAACACCAATCTGGAGCTTCACCGACACCGCCCTCTCCCTCTAGCTTGTCATCTGGATCCGTGTCGCCGTCGAGACACGATAGTATTTCCTGGAGTACGATGAACCCCTCTGATCTCAGCCTATCCTCTTGTAGTATAAGTAGCGACAAGAGAAATTCCTATTTTTGGCAAAGAACGCCTGTAACGGAGTGGAGTAAAGAACAGGTTAGAAATTTTATACTAAACGATTTGTTCGGATAAGAATGTAAAAAATTCCTCTGTACGAAATTCAATTAAATTAATAGGAATCTTTCTTCTAATATCAGATCAAAACGTTCATCTTTAGAATCTATTGGCCGCAATTCTAATGATAAAACCCATATGGTTGTTCGGCAATTAATTTCTTTTTTCCAACAAAGGACTTAATTGTATTTTTCACAGTCAACTTCACACTTACATAAGTCAAATGGTCATTATATATTTTGACAGCTGATATAGCAAGGCTTGCTTGTGAAAAAGTTCGGTTGATTCTACGTAGTAGTTGGTGCCCTATCAAATATGGAATGTAAAAAGCAGCATTTTTTGGCATATTTTATTTCTTGATTATCGAAAAATGCTGTTCAAGCGAAAAAATTTATCTGATGTGTATGGGGAAGATGTATTAACAGAACGCCAGTCCCAAAACTGGTTTGTAAAATTTCGATCCGGCAATTTTCATGTTGAAGATGCACCAGGTTCTGGAAGGCCAGTTGAAGCTGAGGAAGACACAATAAAGGCATTAGGCATGAGGCGATAGGAGCAAGTGAAGTCCCATGGTTGCTGACTTTTCTCCCCTACTGCGTAGATTTCAAAAAATAGTACAATTGAATTCTGAGACGTCCCTCGTACATACATAGATCGAGAAAACAGTATTTTCTCTGAAATTCGTACGGGAATACCTTTTTTACATTCTTATTCTTCTCAGATCTTTTGACTCAATTTTATTCTATTTTTAACACTTTCTGTATTTTTACACAATCCCTTTAGGTGTGCCAATGGTTATTAGCCTTAGGATTAGAGCAACATATATCAAAGTTCCTCGAATTACAAGTAAATGGAGCCTTCTTGCTGCAACTGACGTCGATGGATTTTAAAATTTTAGGCGTCGTAGGCGACGACAAGAACAAACTAAAACGGAAAATCAAAGATTTGAAAGTACACATGGAGAAGGAACGGAAACAGCTGGAAAAGGACCGAAAAGAGAAAGAAAAACAACAACGCAAAGCCGAAAAGGCGAGCAAGAAAAATGAAGAACAAGTCCGTAACATGTAGTGAATCGAACGGCCCTAAATGAAGAAGTAGAAAATAATAAAGGAAACAATAAGTGGCGAGAATTACGAATGTATCGATGTAAGGTATTTAAAATATTGCTACCGTTAGATTTGTTGGTTTGTACCAAATCCTGCCATACAGGTTTCTAGACGATAAGTGTTAATATTTGTATATTAACTTCAACTGGCGTATCTGAGAAACGAGAAAAAGGGTTAATTAATTTAATCGAGGTAAATATAATAAGGGAGCAGTGTATTTATTTATTGGTAGCTACTAGACTGATGTACGAAATTAGAGTGTATATTATGATGACAAATATTCAAAAACATGTGCTTGTGGTAGATGTTATCATTAATAATGAAAATAATAATATTACTATTCTAGATGCCTATGACATCTGTATATACATATTGGTCATTTTTCTAAAACAAAAGGAGGATTCCGACATAAACCATTTCATTGCCTAGATTACACCTAAACGTATTGTAACTTAATTGCGTTTTCGCCGAACAGGCAATTTTTATATTAGCAATTGCATTTTTATACATTTAGCATTGTTTATGATACATATCACTTGTAGAGGAGTTTGATTTTATTGCGTGGTGTTCGCCGTAACCGTTTGTTCCGTTTTTTAATGAGAATTTTATCTTCTGATTTGATTTCTTGTCTTAATTTTCTGCCTATCCTTAATAGGAATTTCCATTTCGATTTTATCTTCTGATTTTATAACCGCCGATTCAATTGTACGCGTCAAGATTCCAACTGTAATTAACAAATAGCGCCTAGGAATTTTTAAGTTTCAAAATGTCAGATGAAAGCTTCCAATTCCAAGTTAATATTAACTACTGCTTTAAAATACAAATATTACTTCGAATTCGGTTTTGATGGATGTCCTATCAAATTTAATTCTTCATTGTTTTAATTCTAACGAGAAGTGTTGATAAGAAAGTTACGTCAAAATAAGTAATAGTACAAGGTGCGGCAAAACTCTACTTCATTTTGAATGTAAATAGAAAAACTATTGTAATGAATAAAACTTGTAAACGTTTCACTATATTTAGAATATAGTGAAGTCTTTACTCTACGAGTTTTATTCTTCACCAGGTAAAAACTAGTTCTATTTAATTTTTTAAAAACTATTGTCTAAATTGTTGCGTAACACATCGGTTGGTAGCAAATTAGTTACTAGAAAATATTTTATTCGATCATTTAGAGGTTATAAATGAAATTACAGTAAAATATTTCGGATTTTTACAGTGCAATCTTGGTTACATATATTATCTGGTCACGTGGCTTGCGCAAACATATTTGAAGACACGGCACCTTGAAATTTTAACACGGCCAGTTTTATTTTATGTGGTTTTCAAAAGAATACCGACGAATTGGTTCTCCATAGTTCAAATCTTTCCCAAATTGCGCATAACATTCGGACATTTCTTCGCCAATTGCTTACTTTAGGGATCACATGTTCCTTGGACAATGTTTATCAATCTGGACTTTGATATAACTGTACACGAAAAGTTGCAGGAGGCAAATCTGAAAAGTGTAAACCCTACATGGTTATAGTAATCTATTTTCCAGAGCCAAAATGTTAATAAAATAAAACGTAGAGGACTAAACGACCTAATAATAAAATTAGGTTCGTTAATGGGCAGTTAACAAGTAACCGTGCAGAAGCTTACAAACTAAGCACAATTTGCATGTGGCAATAATTCTGTAGGAAATTTTGACTATGTCAATTGCAAAACGCGTTTATAGAGAGTTCTCTACATTTTATTTTATTATATCGTTATACTCGGTTTTTCATGGTTTGGTTACCGGTTTATGTACTAGATAAGCGCCATAAGTTCAATACACCTGCTACAACGATCAATAAATAATTGTGTATCTTTGTAAAAATAATCTAATTTTTTTCTCAAAATGTTCTATTACAGGTGCTTGCAACTCACTATAAAAACCACTATTTTTCTAGCCGTAATATTTACAGTGTAGGCCTCACACACGTGCAACTATGACACAACGGAGTTGGAACACGCTGCAACCTGTATAAGCCTGTCGGGCCGAAAATTTATGATACCCACTTCCTATGCACAGTTGGGGCAAAAAACTGACCGGGACAACGTCCCCAAAAATTCAGTTGGTTACAGTTTGGTACTGGAATCTCCCCATCGCTTCCATAATGTATTTCATAATTTCATATTCGACATTCTAAAATTGTCATTATTGGCAATATTGTTTCATAAACTGAGACTGTAACGGAGTGGATGTTTAATGATGACCCCCGTCCATTCTCTGGCCTAGACAGTACATATATTCTTCTTCCCAAACCACAAAGGGCTCACTTTTGTCTTACTCTTCCTCTTTCTTTGGGTTTAAACAGAAGCGGTGAAACAGTGACAAAATACATGCAGGCGAAATAAAAGAATTTTGTTCTGACAATTATTCGAGATACTGCCCAATTCGGTTTATTGTCTTCATATGCTTTCCTCGGCATTTCCTCCTGATTTTGGTTTCAGGACTTCTTTCAGTTTGTCTTCGAATCATTTTAAGAGATTTAAAATTACCTTGTCCACATACATCTTTAATTAGTTAATCGTCAGTATATGTAGTTGTATGTATTGAAGTTGCTATACTGGGTGTTGAGAAATGATCTTGTCTTCTCGAAATATTGTCCTTCGCAACGTAATTGGTTTTCTGTGCGGAAATGCGTGCAATAAGCCTATTGCAATCTTACAAACGAGCCCGTTTCGGAGGATGTACGCTTTCACTTGTTGGTCCACACCATGACTACAATCGAAATCTTTTGTAGCAAAAGTTCTAATCCTCCTGTGACTTTTTGATTCATTCCCCACTTCTAAACCAAGCGATGTAGTTTTGCCGCACTCTGTATTTATATTATTTGTTGAAGCCTATATAAACTTCGTATTTCTATGTTGTAAATTTAATCAATCATAATTTTACTTATGCTTGTACAAGAGAAATGAAACCGCATGTTTAAAATGTCCAGAAAACATCAGCTGCATTATTTTTTCGTTGACTTTTACATTCTGAAAAAATGTTTACATCATTGGAAATCGTTCGTTTAGTCTCGGTTGATGTTTAACATTTGGATTTTCTTTTATTCTACAGCAATCTTTCAATTTACATTGATTGAAAGTGCTGAAAAAGAAGAATTCGACGTCGTCAATGTTTGTATAAACAAAAGCGGGTCCAATTTTTTAAAATTATATTTAACCTTCCTATACTCACGCATACGGTCTGTGAGACCGATTTATATAGTATAGTATACGTCTTTCATTTTGACGTGAGTATAGGAAGGTTAAAAAACGTACACTCAAAATGTCTACATTAGACCAAATTTGGTTAGAGGTAAATGCAATCGAATTCCCATATAGTAATGTTAGAAAGTAATAAAAAATAATAATATAGAAACTTCACTATATAGAATTAAGCAAGTCTAATCGGACTTTATATTTCTATCTAAATTGCTACGAAGTTTCCGTTAATCCATTTACAAATTTAACTAAGACGTTGTCTGTACATATTTCAATTGTATTTCATAATCCGTTCATTTTTCTCGAATCTATGATTAGTTTCAAAATTCAAAATGGCGGTTCTAATACGGTGGACCAAAATTCGAAAAGAATCGACTTTGGATTTTGATAACTTGATAGTAGATACGTAATCAGCGATCCAAAAATTATCATGTCAATTTGAATAAAATTTTGTGATTTTATTCGAATATTGGTCCAGCATATTGGAACCGCCATTGTGAATTTTAAAATCTGACAATGGATTCCATCCACAAATGGGTAATTCACAATATTTTCGTTTATTGGTCCGCCATATTGGATCCACCAGTTTTAATTTTGAAAATCTAACAACAGATGCATAGTCAGCCACCTCGAAAACTCCTATATACAAATTTTCATAAAAAAGGACGATGGAGGAAAATCAGCATGGGCTACGTCACAAAAATTCCAATAAATTACAATACAAATAAAAGGCAAGAAGTAAATAATGTCAATTTAAAAATCTTGTGTCTCGAAAGTCCATATTTTCTATTTTTTTCGAAGCTCATTTGGCAAGTTATTGAATATTCTAGTGCAGGAATAAATTGGTGATTTTTATGTAAAGCTGTATTATGTTTGGAAAAAAATTTGTCTGTTATTGTTTTTAACACACGGGATGTTTCATTAATAATTGTCTATATGGTAACTGAAGAATGCTTGGTCCAAAATATGATTTAACCTAAAACACTTCGATAAAATATTCTTCCTAACCGAGATACAGAATGTTTTATTTAGAAGTACAGCGATTAAAGATAAAGGTATTTAGGTTTCATAAAAAATTTATCCACTCCAAATCAGGATAGAAAAATGCATGCTTGAAAGGATTAAATAGATGGTCACTATATGGGAGTTCGACTGTAGTTTGAAATATAATTTTCAAGTACATACAAGGAGGAAGGTTGTGGTCTCCATGAAGGGAATTATTTGGAAATATTTTCTTCACTTATTCTTGCCTTTGAAATGTCAATATAACTACTAATCTGTCTTGTATTGATTGTGGGACTACGCTTGTTTATCCGCAAAATGTTTCCTTTCACTGTCGTATACTGTGCATGTCCCTACGAAACCTGAGCACGTGCACTAGTATTATGCAAATCGCATATTCGTCCTTTGATAACTAATTCCCCAAATATTTTGACAATAACATGAGAAAAAGGGAAATATTCTGTGCAATTAATTATTTACTAAAATTGCGTGAATCTATTATTATTGATACGAGATCTGACAATTAAATAGCTGGGCTTGTCTGAAAAATAAGCTTTATTGAAAATTTATTACAAGTGGCTGTTAATCACCATCAATATACTTCCCTTTCCTAGCTATACACCGCTGCATACGTATTTTCCATTGTTCAAAGCAGTGCTCTACATATCATCAAGTATCAACTTCTTCAGTAAATCTGCTTTAATCTCTTCTGCGGATTGAAAATGTGTTGCCTTTCACTTTTGGGAACAAGTAAAGTCGAACGGGGCAAGATCTGGTGAATATGATGGATATTCGGTCACAGTAAGGTGCTTATCCGGTAAGAAGTGTTTTACAGAGAGCGAACTGTGCGCTGTCGCGTTGTGCTGGTCCAGAATTCGTAATTTGTTTTCCCACAGATCTGGAATTTTCTTCCTCACCTTTTCTCTCAGCTTGGTCAGGACCTCAATATAGTGCTTCTGGTTGACCGCTTCGCTTTGAGGTAAACGGCACTTCGATCTAAAAACATCCTACTTAAGCAAAGATTAAAGAGACACTAAACTTAATAGAGAAACGGAATAAGGCATTTTCACCACAAGCATCAATGTTACCAACATTCAATCGCCACTCCCCTTCATCAAGCCTAATGGCTAAGGAATGTGCAGCCCTATTATTTAATTGTTATACCTCGTATTGTTATATTTTTGGTTAAAACGAAAGTTGTAAACTGGAAGGAAATGCCCGTTGTGGACGTTTCATATGCGTCATATACTCAAAATTGACAAAAATATTTCATGCAATCGGTCAATATTAGTTCTCGCGTTTTTGAAAAGATCAACTGCCTTAATTGCAAAACAAATCCAATATTTTCTTGCTTATATTAGTACCTAGTCAAACAGATTTACAATAAATGCAATGTACGTTTTAAAAATTGCTTGTTATCAGAGTGAATATTAGTTGTGAAGTTTTTTTTTTAATTAAAAACAATGTCTATGTATATATATGCGACATACATACACCCTATAGTTGTCACTTATTTTCATAAAATGAATAAAATACTTTTCTAATTTCAAAGCAAATTGAGTATGTAATACTTAAATAAAAAATAAACGACTAATTGTATTTGTTCTTGTTTCGTACACATTGTAATATTATTGGATCGTATGTCATTTTGTACATTATACAATATTAACTATGTGATTGTTGTAAGATATAAACTACTTCTAATTTTTAACATATTTCTTTTTGTATTTAATTTTACTTATTTAAAAATATTGTTAATACGTTATTAACAAGTTAGTTTAATATTTATTATTGTATAATTTTATGTTGTCCGAAAAACAAAGCTGTTTATATGTTGATTATGATTTTTAGTTTTTATCAGCCTGCGCAGGATATCACCGGAATCAATAGTACAAAACACCTAATCAAAAGTGTGTTATAAGGTTAGTAAGGAAAGACCCTTAGACGGTTGATATCTTGGGCGAGTTTTTGTTTCTAGAACTTCCCTCTTTTTCGTTATGGGACCAAGTTTACGTTCGTTTGTTTTATTTTTAGTTTATTCTGTTTCATTTCTTTAATCTCTCCACGTTGTAAAGTTTATGTTGTGTCAGAAAACTGATAAAATGTTACGTTTGCTCAACTTTATTATGTACGATTGTATTTTACAAATGAAATATATGAATAAATTTTTAACAAATTTCTTAATTCACGAATTTAGGCAGCTTATTATATTATTATCGTCACTTTGTATAAAGTGTTTTTATGTGATTTTTAAATGAATTCATTTAATATAATTACATGTAGATTTTATTAAATAAATAACTCTATTTGTATTGGTAATATTTGATTTTGATGATGCACACTAATCGATCAATTGTTGCATTTCGTAGTTAGTTCGAATAAAACGTCATTGCTTTGAATTTGGATGATGATGAAAGGTCTAGGAATCGAAATACTAAAAAATCAATCTTATTTTTTAAGGTACGCACGCCAGAAAAAATTCGTTAGGTACACATGGGGCGTTTGACACCCCAACAACTTTAGGCGGCTATCACTTTTTAGGTATTTATAATTTCGATCTAAAAAAATTCGGCATAATCTTTAAGCTATTTCAGACATTTCAAAATTCATTTGACAGGAAATTTAAAGTTTGTTAGTTAAAAAAATGTTGCGGAAGAAAAAACTTTGCAGTCAAGAAAACATATGTTGGGATTCTAAGGATTTTCAAAAGTTACCTGCGTGGTTTAACTCTTAGAATAGCAGTTTTTAAAGAAAAAATACCCTGGTTAATGTGTGGTCAAAAAAGTATTTATTTTGAGGTATGAAGTAAAAAAAAGAATATTACTAATATTCTGTTAGTTTGCAAATTTACCTTGGTAATAGAACGATACGATTTTAGGTAGCTACGAGGTACTGCCCGCTCCAAAAATGTTCACGATTTTTAGAGAACTAATATGCATATGCATATGCATACACATGGTGATTTATTTTGATTGGATAAAATAAATGTAATGTAATTAATTCTCTGTTGTTTGAATATTTTTCTACCAACCAGACGTATTTATCAATCAGAAATAAATACTTTCTTTTAACATTCTTTTGTATTCTTGTTTGTTGGCATGCATGGAAATTTTCAGTTCAGCGTTTTATCGCCTTAAGTTTTTGTGACATTAATACTTTTATTCATTAATTTCAACGAAAACCTTCGGTGTACACATATTTGCGCTTATATGTATTTACATATAAGGATTTCTTCATGCCTGACCCTTAGCTCTAACAAACAATACTATAATATGAGCTCATAAAAGTAAGGTTCAGATCGCTTTCATAATAACTGTAATCTTAAAATTAAAAAATGACTGGTGGTAACGGTAGTTTAATGTTGTTCCAGATCGGCAATTCCCGAACTCCATTGATATAGCATTTTAAAAATAAAATAAATTGATAAAATACCAACGACTCGATATGAACACGTGATTCAGATTAAATAACATAATAAGCAACTAGCTGGGAAATACAAAATATAAACGAAAAAGGTGTTCGAGGCGTTCCATCATTCCAAATTTAACAAAAATGTAAATTTGAACGTCTTCTATTCAGAAGGTGGCTGGTCCATGCGAAGATAAGAGCACGTGTACTCTCTGTTACGTTGAGTAATAATTGCATTGAGATTTTAAACTATTACTAAAGTAAAATTCGATCGCCAAAAACGTTAGCATCTCTACGTACAAGGGAGCACTAGCAACACGAAAATTGGGATTTCGATAACTGCGGACTGAAAGAGTACCTTGGCTATAATTTTTGTAGCGGCTGAATCTCTAGATTTCGAGGTATAGTTTCCTCCAAAAATTTGAACCATTTTAAAATTTTGTAAATATCGCTTAAACTATAAAAGATCTCTTTTTAATATACAGAATGGTTCATGACTAACGCGTCGGCCTGTAGCTCCCAAACTAATTTTTTTAATCTCTTGACAGGCTAGTGTATGTGTATATATGGGTTACAATTAATCAAAAATACAATACACGCAGTAAAATGGCAATCATGTAGAACATTTCTTATAATACTTGTTATTTAAAGGTATATGTGTTTCATTAGCAACTTTCCAGGTAGTTGAAATAAAAAAATGCTTTTCTTGTCCAGCAGCTTCGATTTAGGTTCAATCTAATTAAAATTTAACATACCTTCAAATTTCTCCGAAACCACAAGAGATAGGTATAGGGAAACCTAATACAGTTTGGGTAGGAATTGAAAAATCTTTCTCCGAGTCTAAAAATATACAGGATATTGAATTTGAAATAAAGTTATACGCTATTGAAGGTGAGACAAATAAAGCCGATCTATGGAATCATCCTGTACATTATTGTAAAATTACATATCTGAAAATCAGTAGCCCAAGATATGCCAAATCAAGGCTAGAAACATGGTTTGAAAATTTTAATTAGTTTGTTATGTCCATTTTCAAAACATCTTACTTCTTCAAAAATTCTCAAATACTCGGAAAACGGTTTCCTATACCTAGGAACATTGATGTAACTCACCTTTATTTTTTTCTATACAATTTGAAAAAAGCAAAAAATATATAGTGTTCTATTAACGAAAACATAACTTGATACTTAGCGCTTTTTTGGAGCACTTTGTATAAATGACAATACTTTCTAATTATGGCCTTTACACCATCGTATCAAAAGAGATTTTTAAAAAATTATTAGTTTGGGACACGGTTTTTTTTCGTATGGGACAGATTTTTGGCTCCGTTTTTTTTTTTGGTAGTTAACAGCACGCTTAGTTGAAATCACATCTTTGAATGAAGGCAGTATTAAAGTAACAACGTTGTTATACTTTCCACTGGAATAAAGTTATTTTACACTTGGTCTTTAGTTTTTGTTTCCAGCTTGCAGCTGTATTTTGCTTTGGTTCTTCATTCGTCAGTTACCATTATTATGTTGTACAAACTAAAAATCTCTCGTACAAAGATTTTTTCCGATCGTTGTACATGAACAAAGACGCTCGTACAAAAAAGACTGGTTTGGGAGCCACAGTCCGGTGCACTAGTTGTCAGTCTGTATATATGTATATATGTATTCGAACTATATTACATAGCTGAAGAATTGCGCATATTATTTTCGGAAGAAATAAATAACGGGCGACCTGATATTAGTTTATAATTTCTTTTTCTTATGTATCACAAATAAAGTCGTTTTCACGTAGACAACGCAACTGTATAACAAATTTAGACAGTTAATGGTAATAATAACTTAAGCATTGAAAGGAAATAAACTTGCGTACATTCTAATGAAAGTGCACATACTAGGAAATAAATTGGTATACAGGAAGAATGAAGAAATATAATTATATATTATTATTCATTTATTGCATGTTTTACGTGCGGTGTCAATTTACAGTTCGGTATGATATTCTATAAAACAATATTAATGCAACATATTTGTAACAATAATAAACTTTCGGCAAACAGTGGGGCAGAATTAAAAGGAAAGTACGTATAACGCACACTGTAATGTGATTACTGATATTATAATTCTGAATTGGGGTTGTCGGTTTGAGTGGAGATGTCATTTTTACGATCGGGTTATAATTTAGTGAGAGTTTAAAATTTGAATACAATTATTATTCAGTTTAACAGGGGTTCACCGGTTCTTGTGTTTCATCATTTTGGTAATTTTGGAATGAAGCAACGACTCTGGTCCTTAAAATATATTACAAAACCATACAACTTACGCAAATCTTCCTCTTTAAACATACGCACTTACCTTTTTCATTTATCTTTTGGAATTCCCGGATTATGTTATTTAATGTGAATCACGTCTGCATATTACGTTGTAGGTAATTTATCAATTTATTTTATTTTTAAAACTCCATATCAGAGCATTTCGAAAAGTGTCAATGTGTTCTACGCATGCCAGGAAATAAGAACACAAAAAATTGTTAAAAGAAAATATTTATTTCTGATTGATACCTCTTGTTGGTGGAAGAAAATTGAAAAAATAGATAACAAATGAATTACATTACATTTATTTATACAATCGAAATTAATCACCATACATGTATGTACAACATATGTACGTATATAAAATAGTTCTATTTAGGACAAAAGTTATCTTTAACATCCTTCCACAGTTTACCTTTGTTCACTGTTTCGAAGCAGTATTCTGCAGCCATGTCGAATGATCTCTCAAAGAAAAATACAGACAGAATGGATACCACAACTAATGTTGACGTCCGTTTAAAAATTGCATTATACAGCGGCGTTGATAAACCAGCCATTTTTCCGTTAAAAGCAAATTGTAAGTAAACAGTGATTTATCGACGTGGTATTTCAATGATGACAGAATGAGAAGTGACAAAAGTGACAATAAAAAATGATTGCAAGGACTGTGGTGTAATTTACTGACACAAATATCACATTGGTGAGGAGTTTACCGATGTGATATTTGTGTCAAAAGTGACAAGAGTATCAGCTGTCTATGCATTATGTATCTTCGTCTTTCTTAACTGTTGTTTATCCAGAATTATGGTCACATACGACCTTGGACATTCGCGGCCCATACCCATTTACGACCTTGTTTTTG
This sequence comes from Chrysina gloriosa, assembly GCA_038088585.1. Taxonomy (NCBI): domain Eukaryota; kingdom Metazoa; phylum Arthropoda; class Insecta; order Coleoptera; family Scarabaeidae; genus Chrysina; species Chrysina gloriosa. The sequence continues at coordinate 28,113,902 of CM076087.1, read as the reverse complement.
AATTTGGAGTAAACAATAAAAATTAGATGAGGCACTTGCGAGTCTATGCATTGTATAAATTATTTTGATTTATACAGCGTTATCCAATTCCCTAAAAATGGTACTACGGCAGAATTTAAAATTACTCTGTCAAGGGGATTAAAGTAATAGTACAGAGTACGTATACATCACTCATTAAGTTCGTAGGAGTTACAGTGGTTTTAGTGACCCTACTTTCGTAATTTTTAAAACAATGGAAAGTGCTAGATTTCGGGTCTTGATAAAGCATTGCTTTTTAATGGGAAAAAATACGGTGCAAGCAAAGCAATAACTTGACAAGTGTTATTCGGACTCTATTCCGTCAAGACAAATGGTAGAGAAGTGGTTTGCTGATTTTAAATCTGGCCGATGGTGCTGAAGGCTTTGGTCGCTCAAATTCGGCAATTGTGCCAAAAAACGAAAGAGAAGCCTACAAAATGATTTTGGCTGATGGTAAATTGAAGTTGCGTGAGATAGCTGACACCTTAATGATATCAGAAGGCAGTGCATTCACCATTTTCCATGAACATTTGAATATGAGAAAACTCTGTTCGATCAAAAACAACGTATTGATGATTCAGAGCGCTGTTTGGAGCTGTTCCAGCGCAATAAAAATTTTTTTGATACGATATGTGACCATGAATGAAAAATGAATGCTGCACTACACGTCAGACTCATATCGGCAGTCAGCTGAGTGCACAGCATAGGGTGAAAATTGTTAAAAGCGCCCAAAAACGCAAATGTCAGTTGGTAAGATTTTGACCTCCGTATTTTGGGATGCATACGGTATTTTATTTATCGATTACCTTGAGAAAGGATGAGGAATCAATAGTGGTGTTATTATATAAAAAGCAATCCCAAAATTTTAAAATAAGGTGCTTCTTCACCAAGACAATGCACCGTATCACAGGTCCATCGTAACAGTGGCAAAATTGTACGAATTCCACTGTGAATTGCTTCGCCATCCACCGTATTCTTCGGATCTGACTCTTAGCGACAACTACCTGTTTGCAGACCTAAAATAAATACTTCTGGGAAAGAGATTTGACTCTAATTTTGAGAGCCGAAACTGCCAAAGATAAATCGTTCTCATTGAGTAATGTGTTGCGTCCTCATAATTGGCGCTCCACGTCTCCCTACGGTCGCATCTGTCATGACAGCGTTGATCCACTGCTAGATAAAAATAAATTATCTTAATCTTTGATGCTGGCCGGGCATATTAAAAAATTGGTAAAAATATACAGGGAAAAAATAGTGACGAGATTGCGTTTTCGTCTGTTGCAAACGTTGTTGAAATATTCGCACTTCATGCACATTATTGCTTGGATTTAATCGAAATGAGCGAGAAAAGAAAAATCCGACAATAAAGAAATGTGGATGTTGATGAATTTCCGAAACGTACTTGCGGTATCATCCAAGTCTTTGAATCTGAATGTAAACGTGTGGTTTGCAGATATTTTAATTTTGTTTTTGTAATAATCTTCCTGCAAAGTGAGCTCTGTAGACTCTTTTGCAAACTAAAAATCTAATAGGTCTACAATATCTAGTGGAGGAAGAGCGTGGATTTTTCCAAATAACGTGATTCGGATCTGAAGTATTTGACTTAGGAATTAATTGAAGAGGAACATATGTTACGTCATACTTATTATTTTCTAATACCTCAGAAGAAATATTTTGTAAAACCATCGTTTGGAATTCAAGTATCCGATTAGTTGTGTGATCTAATAACAATTGTAAATCAATTTTGGTCGTTGATTCTGATATTTTCTCCTCTGCAGGATAATACTTTTTTGCCTCTAACACCTTTTGATATCAAGGTAAAAGTAGATGATATATATTTAAATTAACGAATTTCTTAAATAAAATTTACTGATGATTAGTTAGCTTAGCTTCTGCGATCGAACAAAAAAAAAAAACTGCCTATATTAGATAAAGCGGCTAATCTTCTACATTTAGTTTGCTTATTGAAATCATCATAATCTTTTCTGTGATGCTTGTCGCTGCTAGTAGAAAGTGCCTCTTCCGCAGGTGTTTCCTTCACTACTGTACATGTACCCTGCTCCAAAGAAACTTCGATTTCCTTAGAAACATTCAACCAATTGCCATAGTTAGCGATTATTCTTGTTTTTGAATGTTCTTTCATCCAGTACTAGGCAAACTTCTTGCAAATATTACTAACACGGCGTTGCAAATTGTTAATATCGATATGTTCGACATCAGGCAACGATCCAATCAACACATGTTAAACGCAATTGTATGACTATATTTATTCTATTACTGCAGACCTAGATTTTCCATTAAACTAGATCCCCAATAGTGCCAGTTGTAGTAGAATGAGCGAATGACAAATACGTGAAAGGTAATTAATTAAGGTGTCTATAACAATGAAGTAGAAATTTACTCTTAATATACATGTTTATCGATTTTCCTAGAACACTTGAGGTTTCAATTACAACAGACGATATATACTTCTTATTGCGCAAAATGATCGCAGTACATTAACTTATTGCTATTATTTATGTCAATCGTCAATTCGTTATAAGGCAAATATTTACAAGACCTATATCGTGACTAAAAATACACACTCGCGTGCGTAATACTTGGGTAAAACGGGTTATTCCGGATAAACAGGCTCATTACTTTTATCAATCAAAGAACAAAATAGCCACGGAAAGAAATACACAGCAAAACAGTGGTTATGCCAAAAAGCTAAGTATCTTTGAATAACCGTTTATCGAAAAAGATGCAAGTGTAAATGCTTATTCATTGCTAACTGAATGACGAATTATAGCTAATACTTTTTGTAACTGGAAAAGAGTTAGAAATTATTAGAAAATGTTATCTGCGACCTGTGATGCTCGATTTCTCTTTCAACGTACATACTGTTCAAGGATATCCGACGAATTATTTTGATACGAGGTTACCATGATTATCGAACTTTGGAGAAAATGAATGTTTGCATAATATGCTTGCCCATAATTAATAAAAACTCTTCTGGTTGTTTATCTCGTGCGACGTAATGTTGCAATTATCAACTTTGGTTTTGTTTTTTTGTCCTGTAAACTCGACGCGCAATTTGTATAAAACATATACACATTGATATAAATACAACACCGAAATTTATAGATAACGGATGAAATAATACTAATTTTGCAATAAAATAAACCTACTTTTTCCCCACGTTATTTCTTCCGGTGGCTACTTAATCACATCGAAATGTCGGCACTTTTCGATCCTGTGGAATTTCTTATCGGTTAATACTCGCCATACATATATCACGTTTTATTTTTTCCGTTTAAAGTGGAAATTGCAAAGGCGAACTGTATAAAGTATATTTTTATATTGGATCGACAAGTAAGTAATACCGGATTTCACTCACAAGCGACTTAAGTTTAATTTTTAGGTATCTTTGCGTATTCAAAGCGCCAAAGCCATATTGTAGTGCTTGACAATACTTACATTATAATTCGCAGACACAAAATATATGTCAATTGATTGGCAAAAAATACTTTAAACAGTTTAAACCTTAAAATCCAGCGGTAACTGGTATAGTAGCCACACTCACAGAAGTACATATTACGTCATCAGCGCAATAGACCAAACTGCGCGTGTCTCTTAGTAATTTGTCCACTTCTCTGCCATTTCGTTCGGACAAGTTGACATGATGTAATACGTACATACAATTGCGGCCACATATTATAGACGTGCTAATTTTTACGTCTATCGCACAACACAGTTCGTTCAATAACGTACACAACAAAAATGCACAATTATTACACTTGCAACAAATCAATAGAAATATGAGATTGAGGGTTATTTATCAATATATCTTCATTTCCTTGGAAATACCACTTTAAATTTGCTTATCAGCAGATAAAGTAAAACTTCCCAGCACAAGAACACCCATTCTCTAAGAACTATTATCCCATTTTATGATACTCGTGTTTCTTAGGGGCGCCTATAACAAATGGCTGAAATTAAATTTCTGAAACTGCGTACCTACTATACCGGAGACCAGAAGAGCTCATGAACATTCTGACAAGTCAGGCAATCATTGCATTGAAATCTTAAATTATATCTAACTAAAATCCAATCGTAAAACTCGACGGCATTTCCATTCATTGTGTTGGCCACACTGAAAAATAACATCCACGATGGAGAGAGAAAAACGGCAAGATGGGAGTAGATAGGGGAGTGGAATGGCGATGTAATTCATATGTAATTAGATACTAAATATGCGTTGAGTTTATTGATTAATATATGTGTTGTTTTAATAATTCAGAGAAAAATGAGAAGAAACGAAAGTTACATGATGGACGAATTCCACAAATTCCAACAAAGCCAAGCCAATGCGGAAGCAAACGATAATAGTATTGACAGATTTATAGAATTGCTAGTAGTAGAAAATAAACGACGAGATGCGATGATGGAGAGAATTATAGATAATTTAACGGAACGAAGTAAAAGCCCAACACCTAGCCGTGTCCCTACGACACCAAATATTACGGTTATGCCGGATTTACTAAAAAATATACCTTGTTTTGATGGGGACTGCAGTAAAGCGAAAAGTTGTATAAAAAACCTGCATAGTGCACAACTACTACATAACCTACCAGATGCATACATACTAGAGACAGCCCGAACATGTTTGCTGAAGGGAGCACAACATTGGTATGAAACAAAATTAAACAAATTAAAAACTTGGGAACATATTAAAAGGGAATTTGAAGCAACTTTCATTATCAAGGAAAATTTGACAGTAAAATGGAAAAAGATGGTAGAACGATTACAGCAGAAAGATGAAAATATTAGTAGTTATTCCTTCGAAAAGGTAAAGCTGTGTAGTGATTTGAATTTACACAAGCATGACATATGTCATTTGATGAATGGGCGAAAGCATGAAAGTTTGAATGAAATTTTACACGACATAGAAGAGTATAATTGATTAGATGAAGCACGACAAGCAAACCATGAACAAAGAAAGGTAACCTACCGACAGAACCTAGAAAACAGACAAATACCTGAGATTGGAAACAGGAATGTGAATCATACAGCTAATAAGGTAAAAACTGAATTCAAATGTTACAATTGTAGCTTATGCAGACACTTAGCAAGAAATTGTGATAAACCCAAAATGAGAAAGTGCTACATATGTAGACAAGATACTCATTTGGCTAAAGAATGTCCAACGAAGAAGGTCATGTCTATCGCAGAGGATATGGACAGTGTAAACAAATATACTAAGATGATTACTGTAAATGGTACAATCAAACTAATAGGATTAGTGGATAATGGAGCAAGTGTGAGTAAAATTAAAGATGAGATAGTGAAACGAAACAATTTACCAATGCAAAACAGAAAATATTGTGAATTTGACTGGCTTCGGAGGAAAAACCATTTGCTTCACAGATGAGACAATTGTAAACATTAAAGTAGATAATGTAGAAGTAACAATACTGACGTTTTACTTGGGAGAACATTCACAGATTTGCTGGACTTAGCATATATCAGAAAAGGAAATATATTTACTTTTGGCTATGCAGATGAAGATCCGTTTAAACAGATTGAGATAAATTCAGATAGATTAGGGATACGTTCATTGGAAGATGTACAAGTAAATAGTTTTAGCATAAATTACGTAACTAGTGAACTTGATGGAAAAATGACAAATGAGGTACCCATTATAAACAATACCGATCAACCATTGCTAGTGCAGAGGGGCGAGAAAATTGGTCCAGTTATTGAGGTACAAAATAAACAGATGGTAGATCAAATTAAAAATATGGAAGATCAAGTGCAGCAAATGAAAGACGACAAGAAAGAGTTGGAGGAAAATTTAAAGAATTTGGAAGACAGAAATAAACAAATGGAGCAGCAATTAAAAGAATTGGACACGAAGAATCAGCAGATAGAAAACCAAAAAGCACAATTGGATGATAAAAATAAGCAATTAGACAAACTGAAAAAGCAAGTAGATGACCAGAAAAAACAAATTCAAAGCCAAAAGATGAAATGGAAAACCAAAAGAGGGCCAATGGTACGGTAGAACGTGTTAACCGAAGACTAATACCAGTAATAATGTCCGAGATGCAGGTGGAAAAGAAAGGAAACGACTGGTACCAGAGACTGGAAAGAGTGGAACGACACGTAAACAATACCTACAATAAAACAACGGACAAAACACCATTCGAGCTGTTACATGGCTATACTCCAGTATTCGAGGATGGCAAGATACACAAAATTGCGCAAGTACCTACTGCATGGACGGACCCAGCTTCGATGAGAGAGGAAGCCAGAACTAGAATAATTCAAGAGCAGACTAAGACCAAAAACAGATTCGATCAGAAGCATGGACAAGGCGAGAGGTTACAAATTGGACAAATAGTGGTAATGCGAAGAAGCAAAAAGGCAACTGGAGAAAGCACGAAGACCCAATTACGATATAGAGGACCCTTAACTGTGACAAAGATATTGCCTAATGATACCTATGTAGTAACTCAATTGGAAGACAGAGACAAAGGAAAGTTTTACATCACAACGGCGCACATATCACAGCTAAAGCAGTACAATAACGCTTTAGAAGACGAGAATGAAGATATTTCACACGAAGAAACCGAAACCGACGAAGACCTAGAGATTGTAGACACAACCGAATACCCAGAGAATACAGAAAAGCAGCCCGATGAACGACAAGAGGAAAGAAGAGATTACGATAACAAACGAACCCGAAAGAGAAGAATGCCCACACGTTTCCAAGATTACGAGATGGAAGCTACTGTTCGAGGACGAACCGAAAGTCAGGAAGGGCCGAATGTTGGCAACACTGAAAAATAACATCCACGATGGAGAGAGAAAAACGGCAAGATGGGAGTAGATAGAGAGAGGGATAGGGGAGTCGAATTGCGATGTAATTCATATGTAATTAGATACTAAGTGTGCATTGAGTTTATTGATGAATATATGTGTTGTTTTAATAATTGTTAGTGCAAAGGAATTAGAGGCCTTTGTTTGTTACTTGCCGCTCTTAATTTATCAAAACTTCATGTGGCCTGTGGTAAGACTCGCACGTGCGATCAAAGGGATGGAGTCGCGGCGAGCTTAAAAACATCTTCGGAAGCACTGACGGAAGGGGAAGACGAGACATACTTTTTAAAATTTGATTATAATTATTGTCCAGCGTGCAAGGGGTCCACCACGTTCTCTTGTGCTCTCATATGCGAGCAGCCCCTACTAAAAGCTTGAACTAGAACTGGTTGTAGGTAGTTCCAACCCACAACGTCGACTTTAACAAAAGCATTTCCTGTTAGAACTGTCTCACGTTGTTTTCAGAGTACATTTGAAAAAAGTGTGGTACAGTAAGGGTGAGTTTTTCATCTCCTTGTACACTAAGTTTCAAGCAAAAGATACTTAACATTATTTTAAATTAAAAGTCGGATTTTTAATAGTTCCAAGCTAAATAAATTTATAAACAAGTGTGCAAGGAGATGAGAAGGCCGGCCGTAAGGAGGCAAAATGGTAAAAGATAAACAGTTTTGCAGTACGTTTCAATAAAGTCAAATGCAATTAACCCTCCGTCTCCCCGAGTGATTTAAAGTCACACGGTGCGACGGATGTATAAGGTCTATTAGATAGAATCCAAATAATAAATAAAAAAAAGTACAGTTCGTCTAATAAGTCTTTTTACACGTCATCAAATCGGTACTTCTCGTTCAAGTTAAGCACTATATACATAATGTATTCAAATAATCTGCACTTCTCTGACAGTAGTAACTAACATAGTAGTTTACATATAACTTCTGTATCAGACATACGTACTTGAATATTCGATACCGATAAATAAGGATAGTTAGATTAAACGGCGATCTTTGCTTGTGTCATTCAATAGTGACTTGTGTAAACAGATTCATTATACGAACTGTAGATGAGTGAATTCTTTTTATTTTTTATAGAATTAAAAGCTACAATCAAATGCATGATAAATATATAAGACGATCCATTAATGCAATGTTTATGTGTAAAATATACATATAAAAGCGCAAAAATAGGCATTTTAAACATTTGTAGTAAATGAAACCATACAAGAAAAAGAGCAAAGACCAAGCATAAGTTTTGTTTGTTTCTTGGCCACCCTTACAACACGATATTATGCGTTTCATGCAAAGCCATGCTTTGTAAACTTTAGAAAAATGTGTTGTTTTGCGTTGGTTCTAGTATTTAACATCTGTCTAGTTTATTTGACGGTAGTTATATATTTGGATTCTTTGTTAACACTGATATACAAAATTAACTTCTTGTTACATGAACTAAAAGAAAAAACAGAATTTGTCCATCATCCACCATTTTTCTGTAATTGTACCTTTCATCCCCAAATCAGCATATTATGCCCCTTATATTTAGTTCTGTGAATTTCTAATTTCCGCAGTCGCTTTAACTATGCATTCTTATTTACCCAACATCTTATTAGTCCGGATAAATCTGATTTTAGGGATAAACTTTCCAGCAATGAGAAAATGCGAGGTGCTGCGCTTGGGAATGCCCCGTTATGTATGGTCGGGCGAAGAGTCACTATTTTGTATGGGAATTTCCACTGCGCTCGCGTTATCTCCAGAAATATCTAAAAGTTGCCGGAATATTCGAGAAGCCTGGCCGATAAAAAAACTCGCAAATGTTTTTGTAGATGACATTTTTTGGTATTCCTTTTTTATTTATTGTTGTTTTGGTAATAATGTATGTATGTTATAATAAAATGTTCTGATATCATGGCTATTTTTTTCCAATCTATTCTCCATCATGGTGGTTTTTGGTTTTAAGGGAGGGGAACTGGAAGAGAGCGCCAAATTAATAATAATATATAATGAAAATAATAAAAGTTGCACCAACCAACGGGTGGAATATGTTAGGACAAATAACTTTAATTTAATCAACAAAATGTGAAATCATCCTTTTCTACATAGAGATTTAACGTTATAAGTATACAGAAGACGAGAATCAGAAATGAGGGATTGATAAAGTCGTGAGTGTTTCTATATATCGCCAAAATCGTTTTAAAGCAAACTTCAACAGAATAAGATTAGTTGTTGTGCATTTTAAATTCACATCCCATTTAAACTTATAACCATTGAAATTGGAATAATGATTCTTGAAAGGTATCATTGTACAGAGCAATATAATTCTGTTATATTAGATACAAATATTCATTATCATGTGGTTACAACTTTTTAAGTTAATCATATGCTTGTTAGCCGTTTAAAGTTCTCCTCGGAGATAAGATAGATCCTTGAGGCAATGAACCGCGTGTGTGTAATAATAGACCGGGACATTAAGAGGGTTTTTTGGGGGTGAAAAGGACAGACACTGGACATAGATAGTGGGTGATCGACCACGTAAGAGAAAACACAATATCAAAATATCTGTTCAAAAAGTAAAAAGCACGGAATGTGTGAAATAGTCTTTGTAAAGCAGTTATTTGGTAAAAGATGAAAAGTGCGTCATAAAGTGAGGTGCTATATAAGAATCACAAAGGAAAACAGGAGACGAAATAAAGATACTAGAAACTCAGCTCCCGAAACGGTATAATTATGAATGTAAGTCGTTTTTATTTCAAATTTTTAAACTTCGTTTTTCTCTTTGTTTGACTCTAATAAATGTTGTAAATATTTTTATTCTTGGATTTCTTATTTAGAATTCGTTGTATACAGAGCAATTCGAAGGTAGTTGCTTGCAGCCACTAAATCTAATTAAATTATTTGGAAAAGGGGGCAAATACATATATTGTAATATGTACAATGTACATACATATGTACGTAAAGAGAAAACATTGACTTCAAAGAAAAGTAGTTACCTACAATATTATCCTGAGTCGCATAGCTGAAACGAAATCTAATTTTCATTTCAACGAGTAACGACAATACCAGGGAAAGAACAATAATTACTTAAACTTAAAATAAAATTCAAGCAAGAAAAAATCGTTAAATAGGCACTATAACTGTGGGTGTTGCATATATTGTTAAAGCAGTAAATATTGATATGACCCAGCTTTGTAAAAAGATAGAAAAAGGAGCTGTCAATAAAGGTTTAATCATCAGAAATTACACCATTTTGCAATAACCCATCCTAGTTTTAAATACCAGAAAACTTATTGTAATATCCTGCAATCGATAGAAAATCAAGTTGATTTACTGGAACATATAATTTTTGGAAATCCATGTATGTATGTAGGTTTATGTAAATTACTGAAGGGAAGTAAGCAAATTAATTATACAAAAGTGGTTTCTTGAGTGCAATATAGATTTATTTTTGGATATATTTACTTAAATTATGTAAGTATTTACTTGAATATATTAAATTCAAGTATTAAGTTGTTCTGGTAGGAGACATTCATATTAAACATTTAACCTTGTTAATTTTTGTAAAAACAAAACATAATCAATATAAAATGATTTGTGTTTCATTATAATCATTATACACAAACAAAAAGGAAACGAGTTGGGCTTTCATTAAGAGATAAAATGAAACTAGCTAACAAGTTCGGTGTTGGTAAATCAAGGATAACGGGAATAAAATCTAATTCTGATTCAATCACTAAGTACATATGTACTTAATCTTGATAGCGTGGAAGACAGTTCATATCGTAAAACTATGAAAACACCTAAATTCGAATTGTTAACAGTACTGTCTTTTTTTTTTGTACGAGACAAAGATTTTTAGCGTTTTTGTACATTGTACAAAGATTTTTTTTTGTGTAGTTCAGTTACCATTATTATGTTGTACAAACTAAAAATGTCTCGTACAAAAATGTTTTTCCTATCTTTGAACATGCACAAAGAGGCTCGTACAAAAAAAGACAGGCTTGGAAGATGCTGCATTCACTTGGTTTTTGCAAAAAGGGGCTTCTGGGCAGCAAAAATCTGGGTCCATTTTGTGTGAAAAAGCAGTAGAATTAAATATGAAGCTTAGTAGTGAAAAATTACGACATTGGATTCGGCCAATCGAAATTCATGGTAGTACTTAACCACCTAAGTCGTTGATATTTTGAAGAGAATCCGCAGTTCCAGGCTACAAGGTCAGCAAAGAGCGTGTCACAGGGGAATCGAAAAACCAACGTTGTTTTAAAAATGTGAAAGTTCCGTTAATATACACGAGTCAAAAAGACGTGTGGGTGAACATCGATTTGTTCACGAAATGGTTTCAACATAATTTCATTCCTGTAGTAAAAAATCAGCAGCATTGCTGTAAAGAAAGCAAGCTGCCACTCTTATTGGACAATGCTCTGTCATATGCATCACTTGAATCTTTGAATAAGGTCAATGATATTTTCGAGGTAAAATTCTTTTCCCTAATGTTACTTATTTAATTCAACTTATGGACAAGAGGGTCATCGAAATATAGAAAAAAAAACTATACCGAAAACAGTTCATGTGTCGTCTGCCGTTAGGGGACAAGAATAACGAAGAAATAATTATTTCTATGTACAAAAAATTGATTTAAAAGAGTACTGTTATATGATGCTCGACGCATGCAATTGACTAAAAACTTGCATAAATCATGGAGTAAGTTGCTGAAACCATCTAAAGATGAAATACAAATCGACGAACCAGACAATGAACCCGCCAAAATGTTGGAGGCGTTGACCAAAGTTGGTGTTTACACTGATTTTGATGAAGATAACTCGAATGAGTTGCTACTTGTCGATAATGGTGATTCAGGGTATCAGATGCTGACAGACGATGAAATTGTTAACGAATTATTACATGACCACGATCACACAGAGAATGGTAATTCAAATGGCCATCCAGATGGAGATGACTGGGGAACATCTCGTGCTGGAGCCTCTCAAGCACTGGATTTGGCATTCCGGTGGTTCGAACGGCAAGAAGAATCCGATCATACCCAGTTGTTGCAGTTCAAAAGAACTAAAAACCTAGCTACCATGAGGAAGAAGTTATCGTTGAAGCAGATCAGTATTAAGACCTTTCTGTGCCAAATTCATCCTAAATATAGAGCTTATATGTTTTCTGTGTGTGATTTCTATTTTTGTTGATTATTTTATACCTTCCTGAATTTGAATTATCCGAACCGCCCTGACAATACAATTCGGATAATCGACGCTCCACTGTATATAGACATATATATACAGCGTTGGCCATATGTATTAGACACCTCTGTGAAAATGCCGTATTATGAATACATTTATATTTACAGATAGATAGTACTCGGAAATACTTTCGATAAAACTCCTTAATGTAATTTTAACGAGGGTCGTGTGTACTTAAGCAGGTAGTTTTGAAGTAAGGGGTCATTTTACAGTTTTGAGTATCACTTTATTTCCGACACGCTAACGAAAAGGAGTTTGTTGCGAAATTGTATTCATTCATTCAAGTGTGTATTTTTATTATTAGTGTGTATACAGTAAAGTATAAAATAATGCCAAAAGTTCGTGAATTAACGGAAGTGCAGCGCGGCCAGATCCTTCTGCTCAGTTCGCAAGGGATGACACTGTCAGCGATCGCAAGACAAATGAAGTGTTCGCGATGTGCGGTTCGTACCACGCTAAAAGGTACGAGGAGACAAGATCATTCACTAATCGGCCTAAAAGTGGAAGAAAACGCCTAACAACTGCAAGAGAAGATCGAATTTTAGAGAGAACAGCCATACGGAATCGGACAAAAATGTCGAAAGATCTCGCCAGCGAATTAGCCCTGCGTCATGGAATTGATATTTCTGCACGGACAGTTAGGAGAAGGCTTGTGGCAGTTGGTTTACGTGGATGTAGAGCTCGACGAAAACCATACTTAACTGCAGAACACAAGAAAAAGCGACTTCAGTGGGCTAGAAAATATAAAAATTGGTCCGTCGAAAACTGGGCCAAAGTATTATGGTCCGATGAATCTAATATAGAGGTATGTAAGAATAGATATTTATAATGTTAGTAAACGTAGATAAGTTAAATTACCGCTTAAAGTTTTTCAAAAAAAGACAGCCAATTTAAAGTATATTTTATTACTTTATTTTCCAGCTTTTCGGCCAACCTGGGGCGCAGTACATTCGACGACGACGAGGAGAGGCATATCACCCGGATTGTATAGTACCTACAGTAAAACACGGTGGAGGCAGTATTATGATTTGGGGGTGCATGTCTGCATCCGGCGTCGGCGAACTCTTCTTGTGCAAAGGTCGTATGAACAGTGGTGCTTATATTGATATGCTGGGGGAGGTATTGGAGCCGTCGGTATTAAAATTGTTTGATACAGATGTACCTGAATATTATTTTCAACAGGACAATGCGCCTTGCCATAAATCACGGCAAACAATGGGGTGGTTCAACGAAAATAACGTAGAGATTCTAGACTGGCCAGCTCAGTCTCCGGACCTCTCCCCGATTGAACATTTATGGAATATTTTAAAAACTAAGGTGGTAAAACATAAATGCAACAATAAAAACATTCTTAAACAAAGAATAATCGAGGAATGGTCAAAAATATCCAGTGAAATGTGCCATAACCTGGTAGCAAGTATGCCGAGAAGAGTGCGTGCTGTTATAAAAGCAGGTGGAGGTGCTACTAAATATTAAAATAAACTAACATTCTTTAATAAATTACTGACGAATACATTCCTGTTTGTGATTTTGATTTCATTTCTTGATTTTGTACTACGGGTAACAATAATTTAAAGTTTTTCGTACGTAGGACTAAGGTGTCTAATACATATGGCCAACGCTGTATATATATTTATAGTTATTGATTTACACTTTGTACACTTTCGTCATTTTTGCAAAATGGAGGAGGATGGGCTTGTAATATTTTTCACATGCCGGGAACGACAGCTTAGTTGTTGAAAAACACAGAAAGGTCTAATAGGCTTCCAAATTAATTAAATAGCTACAGTATGAATCTGTTCTTTGATGGCCTTAAGTCTTACCATTTTCATTGGAATTTCCTTGTTGCTGCGTTCATTTAGATTGATGGGAATAGCTAAATTGTCAATTGATAAAGCAAGTAAAAATAATCGTTTCATAGGTTTGACTTGAACACTTCAACCCACAGGTAAGTTCCTTTACTTTCTTTTTATAGAAGATGATAGGATGAACTGAATATGTTGTAAATAGATTTATTACTAAATCATCCCATAAGCTGTTACTATCACGAAATGTAATTTTTACACGTATTACAATGTTTGTGCCTGAATCGACAATAAATAGAAAATATCGACGATAACATTTGACCGGCAGTCGAATAACTCTGCTGTTATTTTCAAGAGTTCCAAAGTTAGAGAATATACGTATGTAGGTATATGTGTGTGTGTATGTTCTCTGCGTAAGAAGATAGATACAGTTCGTCTAATGATTCTTTTTACACACGTCATCTATTTTTATCCGTACGAATCAAATCGGTACTCCTAGTTCAAGTTAAGTACTATATACATAATGTATTGAAACAATCTGCACTTCTCTGATAGTCAATTGTTTAACGTAGTAGTTTACATATAGCTTCTGTGTCAGACATACGTATTTGAATATTCGATACCGATAAATAAGGATAGTTAGATTAAGCGGCGATCTTTGCTTGTGTCATTCAACAGTGACGTGTGTAAAAAGATTCAGTAGACCAACTGTATGTGTACATATTCCTATGTTTATCTCGACTATGAATGACGCAGCTATAAAAGTACGGGTGTTGAGAGTATAAATGCATTGTTATCGAGATTTAAATCCACCTCTCGCGAAGAATCAATGTCTGACTGCCATTAAATATACGGGTCAACTAATAATAATAATGCGTAATCGGGGTTAAAACTATTGATATTCAAGTGCCAGAAATGGGGATATTATGCGATAGTGAAATTTGCCATCCTCTGAACACCCGATTCCTGAAATTTAGGCAGCAGTCTACGTACCATCTAGTATCTAATTTTTTAACTCTTAACTGATGCTCTGCTTAACAGATTGGCTTATTTTTTTAGTTTTATTCTCTTTTTTAATTTTATTTCCAATATTACGATCTCTTTTGGCTGATTAAAAAGAATTTTTTTCTCTTCTTACGTCAAGATATGATTTCATCTCGTTTTTCTGGATAAAACGAAGTCTTGCATTTATCAGTTGTAACACGTGTACGCTTTAAACATCAGAAACAGAGACTATAGACCAGGTTAGGGACGTTAGGGAGGTTAGTAGCGGGCTAAGCTGGAGACAGCGACGCCAACACAAACGACTTCTAAACTTCTATATAGTCTGTGATCAAAATACTGGAATGTTTTTCCGATAGTCGAAAAGGTAGAAAAAATCAGCATATGATGATTACATCGTAAAGCAGAATTTAGAAGTTTTGGGGATTGCAACAAAATTATAGCATGTAATAGATTTAGTTGTGATTCTAATTAGCCATATTTCATAGAATATTAACCTTCCTATACTCACATCAAAATGAAAGACGTATACTATACTATATGAGTCGGTCTCACAGACCGTATGCGTGAGTATAGGAAGGTTAAATATTTTACTACTACTCTCCTACTTATGTACCTACTCCAAATTTTAGAGTAGGTACATACACAATTTCCGTTTGTATCTGATTATTTACGCGAACTACGAGGGCGGTTCAATAAGTGCCCGTGTTAGAAATGAAGACACCAATTTTTCAAAAAATTCTTTTTATTTTTCAACATAGTCCCCTTTTAGAAAGATACACTTCTCCCAACGTTCTTGCCATTTTTGTAACCCCTCCAAAAAATAGGATTTGTCGAACTCTCCAAAATACGCCTCTGACTTCCACGTTTGAGCTATATCTTTTTCCCGCGAGCCATTTCTTCATGTTAGGGAACAAGAAAAAGTCGCAGGGAGCCAGATCGGGTGAATACGAGGGTGCGGCAGCAATTCATAACGCAATTCATGCAGTTTGGCGGCGACAACTTCGAATGAATGTGCTGGTGCGTTATGGTGGTGAAACAGCACCTTCTTTTTCGCCAAATGCGGCCGTAACTCCTTCAATTTTTTGTCGAAGCGGTCCAATAACTCACTGTAGTATTGTCCAGTAATTGTTCTTCCTTTTCTTAAAAATCCATGAGGATAACGCCGTTTGCATCCCAAAAAATCGTCGCCATGACCTTTCCGGCCGATGGGACAGTCTTCGCCTTCTTTGGAGCCGATTCACCGGGAGAAATCCATTGTTTTGATTGTTGCTTAGTTTCGGGTGTGTAATGGTGAATCCAGGTTTCATCAACGGTGACAACTCGACGCAAAGACTCCTTCGGATCTCGCTTAAATTGCTCCAAACACTGCTTCGAAGTTAACAGCCGCATCCGGTTGTCCACCGTGAGTAATCGCGGTACCCATCGGGCCGACAATTTTTTCATCACCAACTTATCATGTAAAATATTAATTGCCGTTCCGGTCGACACACCTACGGCCTCTGCTACTTCGCGCACTTTCGTTCGTCGATCAGCGAGAATCATGTTGTGGACTCTTTCAATGATTTCCTCGGTAGGCACGTCTGCCGGGCATTCTGGTCGCTCCTCATCAAAAACGGATGTTCGCCCACGTTTAAATTCGTTGAACCAACATCTAACTGTGGTCATAGATGGCGAAGTGTCCCCATAAACAGTATCCAACTTTGCTTTTATCCCCTCGCATTTTTTTCCCATCCAAAAACAAAAAGCGAATTACCGAACGATACTGCTCTTTTTCCATCTTAGCGAAAATCACGAAACACGTCTTATTACAATGGCTGCCAAATACAAACTAACCTATCAACTATTATCTATGCCTATCAATCAGTCTGAAATTTGTTTTACCGTCGTTTGATAGATGGCAGCACACGATGATAACACCAACTTCCCTCAGGAACGCCCTCTGTCGCCAAACACGGGTACGGTCTCCAGCGTACGCGGTTGAAGAAGAAATTCCACATCATCGACTTCTTTCCTATTAAATATTTCTCTATGATTATTATATTGCCTGGGAAACTTCCGGATGAATGAATTGTGATTACTTGATGATTGTTCCTATTTCCTAACTATACAGCTGTTGTTCGATGGATCAGCTACGGATTGTAGTAAACGAATGTGTGTCGAGTACGAAACAACGATGACCTGTTATATTGGAACCGTTATTTCAAAATAACGAGAACGGTTGAAACTGTTCTTTCAAAAGAACGGGTTTTCCCATCATTATTACATACATAGTTACGAAGTTAAACCGTCTTTTACTTCGCGCATACTCATAAATTAGTTTCGACAAAGGAGAGCATGATAAGAAGTGTAAACCAGACTGACGCTCTCATTCCCCCGAATTTTAATTTAGCGCCATGCACATAAGTGAGGACAAGCGCTGGACTGATAGGGTCAGTCCGGTTTACACTACGTAATGATAAGTAAGGTTCGACAAATGAGTGCATGATAAGTTATTATTAAGTATTGTAAACCGGACTGGTGCTGTCGCTCTACGGCTTGTCCCCATTTACGTGCAAGGTGCCAGATTAAATTCGGAGGAATGTGAGCGTCAGTTCGGTTTACACAAATTATCATGCACTTCGCTTGTCGATCCATAATGATACCTCACCATGCACTCGTTTGTCGAACACTACTCATAAAGTAAGCATAGTGATTTCAGGAAACTTGCAGTGTATTACAACCCATACATAGTGGTGGGACAATCCACGACGATATTTTTTAATATGAAAATTAAAAGCCATGCTTCATTGAAGGTTCTTTCAAAGGAGGAGGAGCCCGCACAGGTGCCTCACCACCTTACAATCGATAATGTCGACGCTTTCAAGAGTATTGTTAACTAATTATATGATTAACGACGAAATAACTGTTTGGAGTTTTCCAAAATCGGTGTCGTAAGGGTGAGAGCCCATTTACATAAAAATGCGATGAATAATGGATAAAAACTGTGTGTTGGTGAAACCATCTACAAATATGTACTATGTATCCAAAAATGTGAAATTATGGTTCTACCGTTTTCCTCAGATCTATATTAAAAAAAGTTTCCAATCAAAGTTGTTTGACAATATCTTGCGTATATTTTGACATACTGTAAATAGTTTTGTTGACTTCACTTTGAGTGTTGACGCCATATGTATATTTTTCAAATTGGACACCCAGTACAATATTAGTATTTTTAGGTTAGTCTTGCTGAGACCTTTCAAATAGAATCAGGTTGTCCTGTTGTAAAGGTAATAGTTCTTTTTAGCTTTTACTGAAGAAAGTTGGAAGGTATAGGTAGAATGCTATTAAGTATCTAAACAAATGAAGAGTTACCTAGTTTACCTGTGCTTCCTGTTAAAGATAGTCATGGTGATCGTACGAGAACCCAACAGGACATGTGTGTTCTCCTTAATGAAGTCTATACAAATCGACAACCAATTACTCAGTCGGTTGTCAGTAAAATCTTAAAGCTTTTCAGAGAAACGGATCATGTTAAAGAGGAGCGGTCGATTCAATGTTGCAACGAACGAAGAGATGAGATAAGCTGTACCACTAGATGTAGCTGAATGTCCCTATTGGCCCACTTGTCAGAGAACTTTAAATTGCGAGGTCAGTCTTCTGCTCTATTCATCAGATCGACAGAAGAAAAGCAGCATTCTTACAAACTTACTCTGGAGAATGAGAAGGACGAATACGCAATAAAACAACAAAAATATCTCTCACGTTTTTAAGAAATGCTTTTCGTGCTTTTCGTGCTTTTGCGACCGACATTGGCTTGCTGTTAATGAACAACATTTTTGGACTTTTTAGGTCTTGTTTGTTGTTAAACTTATCTTTTAGTACTCGTTATTACGTTTATTCGAGCAAGAAGTCAAATTTAAAATGATTTTCCATTTAAAAAATATACACTTGACGTCATTACTCATAGCGAAGTGCACCAAAGAAACTTTTCACTACGTCAAAATATGCTGCCGATATTTTTAAACAAGTTTTGTTTTAAACCTTTTTAATATAACGTCTGGCCAAAGCCCCGGAACCATTATTGTATATTTTTTGGGCACGCGGTATGATCTTGACTTTTCGATTGGTAGATTATTGACTATATCTGAGAAATAAGGTCTTAGTTGTTTTCTTCTTAAGGACGCGGTTTATCGCTTACTGTACTAAGAGCTGGTATTTACTAAATCAACTCCTCGATGAAACCTACCATCTTGCTAATGGAATTCTTTTTACCTTCTTCTGGTCGCAGGAATGGAAATCTAAAGTGTTTAAATCTAATATTGTCTAGCTGCCTGGCATTCAGAGGGGATATATTGCGGAGTGTCATCTTCCACTGTTCCTATGACGTGAAGATGTTTGTTAACACCTTTGCTGCCGACTTCTCGACATAGCATCCAATAGAAACCTGGACTATACGCATTGTCGGCAACGGACGTATTAAGCCGACAATGACTTGTCAACAGGCCTACTATATTCCCTAATTCGGTTCCTGCTCAATCGCAGCAATTGTCATGTTTTGTGCTCTGAAGGTCCTGCAATGAGCATGTGAGACTGCTCTAGTATAGATGTGGTCCTCAGTGTTTATCATGCTGTTCCTTTAGCAAGTTCCTTACCTCAGTCCTTAAGATTTGATGAAGAATTTTACAGGTAGGTTTAGACTTCACAAGCTTTTCTTTATCCCATTCCTTGCCAGGAGGTTTGTCCCTTCATTTCCTTACCTCGACGTCTCGACTGCCATTTCGGCAGCCATTGATCCGTTCATTATACTGTGTTATACCAAGGGCACCAGTTGATTCCTGCGTTCCTAGACAGTTCTTGTTTGTATTTGCTTTTAGATCTGTTTGGGTGTCTGTCATGATATATGTAGATAATTCACGACCTGTTCCAGGGATCGATTCCCAGGTTCATGCTAACGCTTTCTCGTGTTCCTTCATACACTCGCAAAACCCATTCGCGTTCCAGTATTCGTCTTCCATGTTCGCAACAAGTACCGCGCTTTAATTTTTGCGCATAACAGTATTGTGGATAGAATTTTTTCACTTTAAGTCAACTTCAATGTCAAATTAATATAGTGCTTTAAACGGGGGAAAAGCCTCTAAAAAGCCGTTCAACGGTGACTGATTGATTGAAATTTATGAATTAAAGACTATTATAAGGTAATATAAATTTGACATTAGATACAAGGTCCTACCGCGAAATTATACAAACAATAACCATTCCCGCAAAAACGGTACACGTGGTCCGGTGAGTCCATTTTTTTTTCAATTCATATTCTTTTACGCGCGTTTAGTAAGGCACATACATATGAGCATTTGCGTTTCAATACCACATAGCTTTATAGATTGTTGATTAATTTCCCATTGCACTCGAAAATTACTCAAATTTATAATGATATATCTCTTAAATTAAAAAGAGATCTAATTAAAAGTAAACTTAGCAACAATAGGTTATCAAAAATCCCATCTATTTTGATCAAATTGCCCGCAGAGGTATCATCAAAAGAACCTCAAATCATGACCGATCCTCCTCCATGTTTTATTGCTCGTGCAACACAATAAAATAATTCAAGTGCTCGTTCCCCTTTCGATCTACGGACAAATGTTCTTCTGTTCGAGCCAAAGGTGATAAATTAAGATTTGTCGATCCAGAGCACTTTATTTCAATCTTCCAACGTCCAGTTTATCTCCAGTTTCTCTCGGCAATGTTAACCGTTCTGTTTCGTTTTCTTTGCGCAATAACGGTTTTCGCATGGCAAATTCTTCAGTACAAACCAGCTTGGCATGAACACTTCTTTACTATTGTGGCGCTAACCGGTTTTTGGGCGCGAAATATTCATTTCTCCAGCAATTTCTCGCGCTGTTTTTCGTCTATTTCGTTTGCTGCAGCTACCATTGGACAATCTTCTACTGGTGTTGTTATTGTTGGTCGTGCACTACCATTTGTTAAGCATAGCTTTTAACACGGTTCTACGGCTTAATTTCAGTAATTTAGCAATATCTTGGTTACTTTTACCGAAGTTGTGGTATGCCACTAGTTGAGCAAGCGTTTCTATCGATAATTCCTATCCTGCCGACATTATTTTAACATTACTCGCTGTTATATAAATATCTCTTTGCTATTCACTGCTTGCAATACGAACGCTGAATGCAAACTAAATTTTTCATTATATTGAAATGCGTATGTCGTCTATTATCATATTTTTATGGCAGTCGTAATATACATTTCCGGTCCTTTTCTAATCCGTCTAGCTGAACGTGCCTAGACTGCAAAAGAGTCGTTTCCGTCATCTTAAATTTAATCAGCTCATTACAGATGCATCATAATCTATATCGTATTTACAGTTTAATAATACAAATATTTTCATAGCGATCAAATATTGTTTTTTGAATAATCTCAAATTATGCAAGTGGGTAAACACTTATGGGCAATAGCGTATGTACCAAATAAATATTAAAAAATTTGGTTTTGGTGATTGTAAAATGGAGAAAAATTTTTAATACAATTTGTGCAAGCCTTCTACTAACCGATGATTATTTTAATTTTTCATACTAATGTTAAATATTAGAAATTACTTACGCCTAGTATACATCATTTACGAAATACAATTTTAAATTTTCCACAATGTATTTGATGTAATTTTCCACTGTATAACAATATAAACAATTATAATCAATAATACACCAATCGGATATAATAATAACATTTAGCAAGATACATACATCTACATAGGTGGTTAATTATCATGAACTTATTATATCAGTATTATTATAGCGTTATGTCTTACTTCGCGCGCGCAAGAAAAATACAAATTCGTAACATGATAAGCGGCTATAAATTGAATATTGCACATTATATATGTCATCAGCGGCTGATATGAGCACTGTTTCTATATAAGATGGTTAATTAGTAATTCACTCCACAGAACGCTTCGCAACGAGCAGCTTTGTGCTAGTAGTTGCTGACTTACATTTCCATTGCGCTATACGGATCGTGTATCAAGATGAGTAACAGTAACGGCTTCAAGAACTACAACGATTCCGACACGGAAGATTACTCGAACGAAAGGTAAGTAAAGAAACCAAAATTGCTTTTGAATGGCTTAGAGCGTCCAGGTAAAATTTTTTTTTGAGTGTCTTATAAGTTGCTAGTTGTGTAATTACGTGTATTAATTAATGCAATTTTTGTTGGGAAAGTGGTGCGAATGATGTTCCTAAAACATTTCCCTTGGCATAAATTTAATGATTCAAGTGCAAACTCAAGTCAAGCTGGTTTGATATTTTCGTGTTCGAGGAAGTTTTCACGCGATTACACAGGAAGATTTGTTAATGCGAATGTCGACTCATCGAAAAATTCCCCATTGCCCAACCTAATTCCGTATTTCTTTTATCAGAATGTTTGCAAAATTTTTAAGTATTGCGTTTCCTACGTACGCGTGACGTAATTAAAAGGGGGTGTGTCTTTAATAACCGGTTAAGTAATTAATAAACTAATTGTATAGATATCGTATTGCATGTAGTGCTGTATAAGATTAATTTCTACATATCCACTGGTATTGCTTGTGGGCAACCAGAAAACAACACAATGACGTAAATCACTTCCTAAAACAATCTCAAAATCGCTGCTCTGTTATGCAATAATAAAACAGCCTTACGAAACGGATTTGTTTGTTTCTTCATTACAAAAATAAATGGTAGTATCTGAACGAGATATAGAAGGTCTTCACAATGACTTTAGCGTTAAAATTGGTTGTGTACATCGTTAAGATAAACAACTTAAGATTATTGTACGAAAATATTCATAGTCTTTTTTGACCATTATCTGATAGTGCTGAACAATATAATAGACAATTATCGTCGATGTAAACGTAATCACGATACTTAGCATTATTAAAATACAACAGAAACAAAATTAGAATGCTTAGAATACTTATACCACACTTATGTAATTGATAATCATTAATCAAAATTAGTTATATATATAACTTTTCTTTAATTAATTCTGCAAAAACTAAGTCAATATAAACATGTATTATGCTTGTAAATACCCAGTTTTTGCACAATCTGGATGGTATCTCGTTGCATTTAATCTTACCTACAATTAGAAAGACGTAATGCAATGTTATAGAAAACGAGGAATACTTAATGTGTTCGCGTATGTAAATTAATGCATAAATGAAATAAATGCATAAGCTGTTTTTTTATCTGCAATATGTCAAGCAACTAACTGTTTATTTTGGCTCCCTGTTTATTTTCAACCGTATTTGCCAACGAAGTAAAAAAGTGAGAAATAAATTGTTAACAGGCGGTGCGAGTAATTGAACAATTTTAGTGTTGTTTATTAAAAGAACGTCCTAATAAAGTAGGAATTATAAGAAAGTCTATAACATTTTCTTTGAAATAAACTAAAACCTTTCCGTAGGCGTTCATAACCGCTGCAGATAGAAACAGTTTCTTTTTTATTTCTTCGTCTGTCGTTGGCTGCCGTTATTATCTCCTGAACTATGCTACTACCGTCTACAAATTAATGAAAATATCCGAAACAAGAATGAGCTAGTAGCCTTTGGAAACAGTATAAAAAGTGGAATACATTATTTAAACTACAAACAGGTATTAAAGAAGATCAGTACAGCAGTATGGCCAATGATTGTGTGAATAGACAATTCCTTAAAATAATTGTTGCAAGAGGCCATGAGGCAACAAGATATTTTCTCATCATCCCTTTTAGTGTCTCAAAATCGACTAAAGGCACCAATCCGTTTAATCATGGCGGCGAATTCTGGGTTGAATTTGTAAATCAGTCTATAAGATCTTACAAGTCAGTACTATTGTAGATATTTTCGGATTCATTAGTCTAGTAATTTGGAAACTGTAATGGGAAAGGTGAATTGTGTAAACCATGAGTGCTACAGCTGTGCAGATTAGTGTAAATTGTAAATTCTGACGATATTGTGATACTAGTAGCAGAAAAGGAGGTTTCAAGGATACATTTGACTGAGGTTGTAGAGGATGTATAACTAGTAATGAGCGAACACAAACTAAAAATACGAACCTTTAATAACACAAATTGGGCCAGCTAGAAAAGGGATATTTCTGAATATTATACAGAGTCGGAAGAGTTGCAACTAACAATAATAGTGAATCTTGAATGAGCGATGAGATTCTAAAGCACGTGCGAGGTTAAACATATTTGATTTATTTCTTATCTCCTTTGTCACTAACAATAAGTATCGTGGAGTTGGGTACACCGAATAGTAACACTGCTTGTAGTCCATTAAAGTGCTGGACTAAGCAACTCGTATTTGACTTTGAATTGGGCTAGACTAGTGCTTAGGTGCTACCGCACCGTCGCTCGCTAAAATAAATACACACTCTAAGCGAACTGGAGCACATTCCACGGTGTAGAGTGACAGGAATGGTATATGTACCTAATGGATGCAATATATTGCCAAAAACACAAAAGCACAATGATCTACAAGTTGAGACATATTACCAGGGGCAGAACGACAACAGTACATGTAGTAATCAAATCGGTACTTGGGAAAAGGAGAGGCAAGAAGTATCAAGAAACAAATGTGGTGATGGTATGAAGGTGGGAAAAAGGGCAATGGAGAATTAAAAACGAAAGATACAGTTAAGATTAGATGTTGGATTTATGACAGAATAGAGAATAGAATAAGTATAAAAGACATGGCGATATCAGGTTACTGGGATAGAAAATACTATATAAATCGTAATAAGGATCCCTCTGTGATGATTGTGGTTATAAAACTTTTTAAAAGGAAGAAGAAGAAGAAGTAGTAGAAAAAAGACGAAAGAAAATTCAATATGAGCTCTCACTTTAAACATATTTGTAAAATAAATTAATTTACCATAACACCTAAGAATTTAATGCATGGAATGCATTTAATACTTCAAAATAACTTTTAACCTAAATCTGTACTTCCGTTCAAGTTACAAAACAAACATTTGCTAAGATAAAAAAGATGTATCTTTATTTTGCTACAGCTTATATGCTTGGGTAATCGTACTGCTTTGTGCTTAATTAGAAAACCACTTTCACTATTCGCAGACGCGCGTTTCGCGGTCATACCGCTCATCAGTGCGACTGTGTGCTGCTTTCCCCATTCTTCTTTCGCCATTAACTGGGATTGTGGACAACGGCATGAGCATGAAGTACAGAGGGACACACTGCTTTCCGAATACGGGTGCGGAGCAGTAAAATTACTTGAAATTTTGAAGGAGCAACTGAAATGCACGAAAGACGTGTAAAGTATCGACTGATTGAATGATCTAAGAAAGAAGAGACGTTTATGAAAGTAGAATATTGACTCCCAGATCTAGGTAGTAACTACAAACACTTGTAGGTAATATTTATCATGATTGATAGATTGCGGAAATTGATAAAAGGAAAATATACGTAATCTAATCTCACCAAGTAATACAAAATGTAGTGGTGATTTTGATTGAAAAATTAATTCAAGTACAAATCCTGGGAGGTTGGCAACTTGAGGAAGTAGATAGGACGAATATTGAATACGTGTATCTATGCTCTTTTTACCAGACTAATCAAGAGTTGAACGGAGCAAATTTCAGGTAAATTTTTCTACGTTTAAATACTACAATTTTCAATTCTTGTTCAGAAACACTTTTAATGCACATTTCAACGTTGTTGGAATGTATCTCAGAAAGCATACTTTGAGAAGGGGAAAGATTTCTTTCGAGAATAACAACCTTGGAAAAGAAGTGGCATAAACACAGAGAGTGCGTGCAGTATAAAAGAATATGTAATATAATACGGAAGAAATCTTAATGAGGTAATGTGTTTAAGGCAGTGCGGAAGTACGTAAAGCATTGTGAATATGAGAAAATGTGAAGCCTCTATACCAAGCATGGTCAACCCCGGTCCGCGGGCCACATGCGGTCCTCGAGTAAGATTTGTCCGGCCCGCCAATGCATTTTTACGTTACATATTAGCACGGCCCGCTAAACTTGTTTCAAAAGGATACTACAAAAATGCATATTTTTAAGATTACTCGCAGCATAAAAGTTTTTTGGTCCCCTACAAAAAAGGTTGCCCATGCTTGCTCTAAAGCATTTGATGAATATAAACTACAGTTTCCAGAAAGAGCTTGTTTACAATTTTGTAACTTGTCCAAATCGTGGATACATTACTAAAAATTATAACTTAATATGTACTAAATTTCATAAAAAGAGGAACCTGGCGGTAAAAATATAAAAAGGGGAAAAACTTGGATGAGTAATTTGTAGAGAAAGAAACTTCTACATAAAGAAGGACAACCAAAGAGCGTGATTCTCCTATTAATTGATCACTTCCCAATACGTATTTCGGCAACTATTTGCATTACAATTCTCAGTGGAGAAACATAGAAACGTAAAAACTAGTGTTCCGCTTGACCTCATCTCTTACCAAGGTATACATTTTATACTATATTCTTCTAACTTACTTATACAATTGATGAAAGCAAGGCACGAAAAATTTAGTTCTGTCCACAAGAAATATAAGTATGAATTTAAAAGTTGTTTGACACAATTGGTCCCGTCGTAAGAAGCAAAATTACCGAGCTTCCACAGGAGTGGAAACACGAACCTCCTCCCTCTCTGTCGGGGCGTTTCTCGGTCTAAGTCATCGGAATTCCATCTCACCCTCCAATACCACTAAATCAGGAAATACTGATTGAACTCTGCCCTTTCCTACTGGTAAAACAAAAAATTATCCCGGCTTTGACGAGCTGTTGTTTTTGTTCAAGAAATCCACCCCGTCTTCAACTCCAACAAATCAGAAAAACTCTTTCTCTTACATTTTTCCTAATGTTCTTGTAATAAAAAGCTTAATGTTCAAATACTAGTGTAAACGAAACTTAGGTTGGGATTGAATGGATATTCTGGATTCTTATGAGGGAATTAAATGGCTCAAACAATTTTTAGATAGACTTGTACAAATAACAAATAAATGTCTTGGGGACTAATTAACCCGAGACCATTCTTAAAGGGATCAATATATCAATATATCAGTTACTAAATTGATCGAAAGTCTAAATTAATACTTAAATTTATCTCACAGATGAAATAGTACGTGTGAAGCACGTGGATCAAATGATATGCTTTATTCCCGTAGCTTATTCTATTAATTATAACATATTCTTATCCTGCAAAAAAATTGTGTTCATATCCTCGCACTAGCTTTTTGTCTAAAATATCGAAGGTGTTGATATTTTTACCTTAATACATTGCTTATTCAATGTGCGAGCTTTGATTTTAAACAAGAAATTATACAATATAAATTTACAAAATATCACAATCTTTTAGTTTGAATCTTAATGGGCCGTTTTCCCCGCATTCCATATGCTAGGAAATAGGTAAGTAATAAGGTAAAATATCATATGGAGAATAAAATGTAAATGTGGTACGAATAGTAACGAAATTGATACTCTCAAAGGCGGAACGTCGTTGATGTACAGCGAAATGTAATTGACATTTAATAAGAAAGGTTAAGGCAACCATATTTAACAGAATGCTTAAATAAGCGTCCAATTATTAGGTGCCGTTCAATTGATAACTCGTTGGGAGATAACGATAACAATAACAACGACTTTGTCATACCGTAAAGGAATTACAAAAATGACAACTGCCTCGTTGCTGTTTTTGAAAACGGCGATTGAAGGCCCGAACGCACTTACCGGCAACGGACGACTACGGGCCACTACACTACGGACGGCAATTTATTCGTTGCACGTATATTAATGCAGCTGAGCTCATTTATCGGAAACGGCTCTACCGACGACACTCCATTAGTACACATGGAAAGAATAAATTGCCGTCCGTAGTGTAGTGGGCCGTAGTCGGTAAGAGCGCGCGAGCCTTGATTGTTTGAATAATGGAACTTACTACTTATAACACGTGGCTCGAAGATCACATTTCAAATATGAGGTGTATTTTGCAAAATGAAATTAATTAGTCAGAAAACTAAAAAGAAATTGACGAAAAACTATTTGTTGTAGCAAATAATTCTTGAACGAGTAACGAAGTAACTCTACAACTTATTCCTAGAAATAAGTACAGTGCCTAGCAAAACTATTTGCAACACCTAAGTTGTTGTTATCTATTTATCTTGTAGAAATATATGCTGGTATTGCATATACCATACCAGTATGGTACCAGAAAAGTAAACGTTGTTTTGCAGAATTTCTCCGTTAGCATACGTAAATAGTGGCCCTTCTTGCATATATAATAGTTGTTTGTCAAGCAAAGCTGGACATGCCATCTATTTTGTAATACAAGTGATATGCTCTTTCGCCGAGCCTCTTCAACAAGATTTGTTTGATTGCTTAAGCTAGTGACAATTGAAAAATATGGTTGATTTTTTTAAATACTTCAATTTAAAGTGATTCTTTGCATAAGAGATCATGGAATTATTGAGGTGCGATTTTTTACAATCTCAAACGTGGGTAAGATGTAAATAACATTTTGATGGTATCAATCAAGCATTTGGTGCTAAGCCGTGCTCCCTGGCTGCACAATACTGCAATAGATTTCAATGTGGTAGACTTTTTTTAAACGAGAGTTTTTGAAAAATTATCGGTCTTATTCGCAACATGATTGAAGAAAACCGACACGTTACTGTAAGGAGAATTCAACCAACTCTAAGGATTGGTGTCAGAATAATCTACACCATTTTACATAAGCATTTGAAAGTACGTCATCTTTGTCCTTGTTAGATTACCCAGATATACATTACCGCAAGTCATGAAACGTGGATGATTCCAAAAATAAGTAATAATCGACAGTTTGGGACTTAGAAAACAAGTTGGCTTCGAGAAGGGTTATTAACGAAAAAGGGTGAAGACATTTCGTTGAATAACATGACATGTTTCCACTGTAGCATTCGAGAATCGCCGTACTGTTAAACCTAAACAGTTCAAGTACAATTGGTTTGTACCAAGTTTTCAAAATATTCGCCAAAAACGTCTAATCATCTTGCACTCTGAGATTTGTTCCTCAAACGATTAAGCGTTTGAATGTCCAGAACGTTGAAATGATGGATGATACGCCATACAGTCCAGACCTGACACCTAACGATTTCTTTTTGTTTGCACGTCTAAAGCATAGGATAGGACGTTTACATTCAATATCAGTCAAAAAAGCGGTGGAAGTAATTAAAATTAGATAAAAACTTGACGCGGAAACCTTGGCATAATGTTTTGGAAATTGAATTTGACGAATGCAATAATACATTGACTGTAAAGGGGTATAGTTTGGAAAATTATTACTAAAAGTGTTTTGTCAATAAGTTGTGTATTACTTTACTAGGCTCGATTGAAAGAGAAGAATTCTGGTATGTCGAAGAAAAAGCCGATAGCTTGATATTCTTTGAATTTATTGGATTTCGTTCATGCTAGGGGAAAAATAATTCATTTTATAACATTTATAAATTACGTATATAAATTAGCTGAATTTGAAAAGATATTTGTAGATATCGGTGGGACTCATAGTTGGATAGCCAAATTAAGTTAAAATCCTATTTTTGACCCAGTCGATTCTTATCTTCGGGCCACGTTTCTCATTTTCTATCTGGTGTTTATCAACCAATGAATTGCATTAGTTATATCTTTATAAAGCAGATTATAAGTGTAACAACGAAAAGGAAAACTGTATTTTATCATTTCAGATGTAGCTATGAATCATTACTTCAGACAGCCAAATATATCCAGTCTCACATCTCGGATCAACCGAAAATCGGCATCATTTGCGGATCCGGAATGGGTGCGTATTGGCACGAGGGTATTTTTCTATATATTTTCTAAGCATGCTTGCATGTCTAGAACAACATGTTTTATGTGTAAATTTCTTGTAACACAGGACTCGGGTGTTGAACCGGTTCTAAATATGAAAATTTCGAATTACTAATTAAAACATCTTAATAGTTCCATACCATAATCATAACCATATAACCGCCTTGGGCAAATCACTTTATAAGCTTCATAGAAGTGTTAAAGAAAATCAATGTCCTTATATCAAAATGTATGCAATATTTGTAATTCCTGTATTTATTGAATTTCCATTGGATGCGTTTTTAAAAAGCGTTGTCCTTGAGATGAGTGTGATCTCAAATGAGAAATCTTCATTATTAAGTTATCAAAAGTATATTGAAAAAAAGGTAATTTAATAAAAAATTGATGCCAATCTAGAAGTAGCTCTACTGCTTAATTATGAACTGACCATTAATGTATATTTTAAAACTACTGGTAGAAGAAAATTGTGAATTTGGGGAGTTTTAGAAACCTTTATCCATGGCATTGGAATACCTCTAATCACGAAACCAACTCCATCACCACGTTGTTCCATGTTTCCACAGGTTTGTACACGCTCGTCGCTGGTAGGTATAAAACAGTACTTCGCCACCCAATTAGTTCCGAAATTGTCATCTTTTGCATGGTGGTGTTGAGTTTTATCTAAATTGAAGTCGATAGTGGATTAGCATTGCGATTTAATCAAATTGCAGACTTGGAAAGCCATAGGATAGCTTGAAGGTAGACGTATCCAGCGAGAAGTGGCCCAATTGGTGCATAATTTCACGACTATAACCTCCCGATTTGAAAAACGGGGATGTTCGATGTCGACAAGAACAAGGTTGACCTTCATCAACAATGTTTGCAGACGATAATTATCTTGCACAGTTATCTCATAGTTTAAACGCGACCCAGCTCTGAAGTGAGTATTGCTTCTATTACCGGAAGGCTGGTGTCAATGCAAACCACAACAAATCAGTTACATGACGTATAACTGCATACCTGAAAAGCAGCGGTATGTTTTTCACTGACTTGAGACCACAAAAGGGCCTGCAGGATGTAGACAAAGGCATATAGTAATTGGGAACGTGATGATTGAGGGCAGGTGTTTTTCAATGAAGAATCACGATCCAATCTCCACCCACACAACACGTCAGTTTTGATTTGGTGTGAGATTGGAATTTTAAATAACTCTTGTTCAACATAGTTCAAAATAAGAAGGGCTGTCATGGTATCAGGCGGAATAAGTGATGGATGTCAGACCCATCTTCATCCCATCATTCTTAATGCTCAAAAATACCTCAATCAAATACTGCTGCTAGATTAGATTACTTGAGGTGGCAATGACGCCTGCTACATTACGACCTTTCCAGATCTATTGTGGCCTATCCTGCTGCTAATCGTTTTTCGTACGCTGGAGAGTGTTATCTTTTATGGATGATAAAGTTCGTCTATATCTAGCTGGCATTGATAACTAGTTGGATCAAGTGGGAATCGAAAGGATGGGCTGGTCTTTTCTGATGATAATCCAATCCACCCCGCCTGAAATGTATTCGCAAGACGCACATTGCTCTGCTAGAAGAGTGGAATCAAATTCCGCGAGAATTGTTTGAAACTTTTATTGGCTACATGCCTGTAAGATACGCAACCTTCTTAGCAACTCGTGGTGATCACATATAATATTATGAAAATATTTATTTTTCGCATTTTTGTAATTATTGTTGTTTAAATTTGAAGGACAATAAACAAAAGAATTACACCTTTAAGAAAAGCACGTCAAATTCCAACCCAATTACAAAAATACAGAATTTAGTTATGATTATATCGGCCAGAAAGTATATTTTTGGTTTTATCACAGGCTTTCAGTGACAGGGCTTGGAAGTGTTTTGTAACATGTTCGTATTTCGAGGATCTCATTTTACCCTAGCTTTTTGATGAAATAATTATGATTTTGTTCCAAACTTCACAAAACGCATGAAAATAGCAATACTCAATGTCTGTTTATCGTTTCAAGCAAAATCTTCCAAAAGCCTTGCTTTGCTAATGATTATAATAAGAATTTTCATTTCAACTAGCACTCTGTCAATATTTAAGACATTTTAACTCTTGGGCGCAAAGATACAAAATCTGTCGGAGGTGCATTGGTAACTAAATTTCTTAAACGCGATTTCGTCTTCTGTTTCAGTTATTTAGCATAAAATCCATATCGTGCCGGTTAGCGCGAGCAGTTTTATAAATTCCTTTGCCCGTTTTAATATCCGGTTTATCTTTCGAATGTCCTAAAATGTAAGTCTCAAGGTTTCCGAAGAACGAAGCGCGCTCCAGGAACGCAGACCGGTTGTCTTTTTGTTTATGTAGATGAATCGTGCGTTAAATTTTTTTTTCCGTGTAAACAATAATTAGCAATTACGGATAAGATTTCATGCAATGCAATCCTAATTGGGGTATATATATATATGCGCCGGTTTGAAAATGGAATTGTATCCTGTTAATTACCACAAATTACTATCTGCGGTTACATTGTTGCTATGTGTATTGTTGTACTAATTATGGGTTTAGATGCAATAAAAATGATTGGGTTAGTGATATACGATAGCAGGAAGAAGAGAGCTTAAGAAAGTTTATGTTGGACTAAAGCTACAATCGGGTTATCGTAATTTGTTTTCTTTGAAAGCGTTTTGGCCAATAATTTCTTTTAATGCCCTTCTGGTAGAAATTGACGATGATTATGACAAAATAACAAATTTGAATACTCTCTTCCCTATCTGCACTCGAAAAATGTAGATAAGATTCAAACTAACAAAGTTTTGTTAATTGGAATATTATAATCTCAACATGTTTATCTTGTTCACATTGTATCGATTTTATTTATTTATCTTAATGCACACATACATAACCGTTGCTTCCATTCTGTCCCCTTTCACGTTTAACAGTTTTCTTATATAAGAAACCAATGGATAGGCAATATCCAACTTATACATTTCTTATTTGCAGGATCACTGGCCGAAGCTGTGCAAAGCAAAATCGTCATACCATACCACGACATACCAAATTTCCCAGTGAGCACCGTTGATGGTCACGCCGGCCAATTGGTTTTTGGCACCCTTTCTAGCGTCAACATCGTTTGCATGCAAGGGCGTTTCCATTATTATGAAGGTTACCCCTTATGGAAATGCGCGATGCCAATAAGAGTCATGAAACTAATCGGTGTCGAGTTCCTTATCGTCACTAACGCCGCCGGTGGTATCAACACCGCATTCATGGCAGGAGACGTCATGTTAATAAAAGATCACATCAATATGATGGGTTTCGCCGGCAACAATCCGTTGCAAGGTCCTAACGATCTAAGATGGGGACCTAGATTTCCACCTATGAATAGAGCCTACGACTCCGATTTGATACAAAAAGCTAAACAGATTTGGACGCAAGAACAGCTGGAGGGTAGATTATTTGATGGAGTCTATACGTGTTTGGGCGGACCTAATTTCGAGACCGTTGCCGAATTGAGAATGTTAAAACTCCTTGGTGTTGATGCTGTGGGAATGTCAACCGTGCATGAAGTGCTAACAGCGAGGCATTGTGATATGACCGTTTTGGCCTTTAGTTTGATTACCAACGTCTGCGTTATGGATTATTATGATCACAACAGTCCGAATCATGAAGAAGTAATGGACGTTGGCAAAGTAAGGCAAGAAACGCTTAGGAAGTTTGTCGAGAAAATCGTCGCGTATATCGGTCAAAATCGGCTCCAAGGAAAATGATAACGAACGATATTGTGTTCCTATTACATACCTATTTTTTAATTTATTTGCATTGCGATTACTGTTAGGGTTGATATTTATTACGTACATACATGATTTTAACATGTTGGTGGAGATAAGCAGGCGAAAGTAAGGTTGGAATACTTTAAGTAGTGAATCTTGCATAGTTTAGAGAGAAATCTAGCTATAGCCACCCAAAGAATCTATGTTTAATAAAGCCCTTGCCATTATACTCGAGTGTGTTTATTTTTAAATTACTCCTTAACCATGAAAAGATGTAAAATAATGCAATAGTCGAATTTGTGGTATTGCCAGGATTTCTAATAGTTTCCACTGTTGATGTGTTGGTTTTGTAACTGGACAAAATGAATAATTGTGAATATATTTTTTACTTCACAAGCAATGACCGGGAAACGATGCCCGGATACTAACGCACCGCACTCTACCTCTTCCGAAACTATTCGGTTACAAAATTAGACAAAATTCATTCATATAATTTAAGTACTTTTTTAAGGCGCACTCTCCCGGTTTTGAAATTTATTATTATTTATTCAAAACTACTTAAAAATTCATAATACGTATCTCTCCATTGGAGAGTGTCCACCATTCTTATTGGTGTGCAGAAATCGGAGTTGCACTGCTATTCCATGTTTATTAAAAAGGCGGATGACGTGTTAACTGATGATGTCACTTTTATAAATTTTATTATTCAATGATAACTTATCAATGAGAAATGTTATTAAATAATAAAATAAGTTCTCATTGAATAATAAAGTAGCATCGTTTCTAACAAGCTCTAGTCATTATAGTAATAATCTCTAATTACGTCGTATGAAAGGTCATTGGATTCGGATAAGCAGGAATGATAGATTTCCAGACGTATCAGTTTACAATGAAACTAACTACGTTTCAACTATCCATCATTATCCAAGGAAATTTCGGATAGTCACCTGCACGAACTGAGCGCATCGAACATTCAGAAAAAAGTATTTCGAACAATCGAATTTAGATTACAGATTGTAATTTTATTCCATAAAATATCGCTTTGTTATTTTTTATCAACCTTAGGTGGAATAAATGTGGGTTTTGGCTAAAGCTATGACGTAAAAGAACTTTCTTGGAAATGTGAGTAGTATATATTCTGCCGGTTTAAACCACCAAAGTGTGAACCACTAAAAATAGCTATATTTACTATTTTTTATCAACTTTTGCTTATTTTTTACTACTAACTTACTTATTTTGCTTAAAAAGCATATTTTTACTCCTTCACACTTGAAAATTGACTAAACACATAAAGATTGTATTTAGAATTTTGTACATATGCATTTATCGATTTCATTATTTAATCACTTCTATTACCTAAATCCAAAAAAAAAGCGGTGCAATATTATAATATTGACAAATAATCTTGTAACTGAATGGACCTCTGGACCACTTTATTTAGAATTATGAATGATAAAATCATGTAAGTAGACAGTTTTACAACGAAAAACTAATACCGTAGTGTCTGGTATAAATAACATTAGATCGTATAAATATTGTGGAGTAGAATTATATCACCCGTATACAATTACATTTGATTGATAAATATTTATTAAGGAAACTTAAAAAGAGATTGGTAAAAAATATGAATATATTCATAAACATAGTTTATGTTTTAATACAATTGATGGAATGAAATCAATAAGAAATGATAATGTAGAAAAATTAATAAAAGTATTTAACAATGTACTAATTTAATTTAAAGTACGACTCGATGGCATTTGTAACTTGAATTGTAAAATTATCTGAACGCTATTCAGATACTAATTTTAGTTCAAATTCAAAAGAATTATATAAACAATTTTGTTATGTATATATATGTAAGGAAAATATCCTTTCTTTTTATTGAACTTGGCGCACAAACTGAATCGGCAAGTCAAGCCTCCTATGGTACGAGTGATGTTTTCCCAGAGATGACAGGTGAAAAAAGTAATCTATAATCCTCTGTGAACGATATCTTGAATGTTGTTTCTTCGTTATTGCAGAAACAAATTCTGTCTATCATTCGTGAGGAAAGGTCTATATAATAAGGTGGAGGATAAAACAACATTCTCGTTGGACTTCACAATGGAAAAGCTCCGCTTCGACTTCGCGGTTCGCAGCGAAGCAGATGAACCGGAGCCGGAGCCGAAGCCGGACGTATGAAATCCCACAGGAGTTTCAAGCAGCAAGCTGTCACGAAGAAATCATGGGCACAACAGCGTACGCCAAAATAATAAAAACACTTACAAGAAGACATCAAGAAAGAAAGGTATGGATTAACTTGACGGAAGAATTATCCGAAACCTACTTAGACGAAGGCGGAAATTTGCAATTCAATGACATGTATTTGGAAGAAATAACCAACGCACCACAAATCGCTAATGTCCCGGAACAACCACTCATAAAAATGTTGGAAGAATTATTTGCAAAAAGCCAAGAACAACCAGAAATTAGAAACGTAGGCAAAATATCAAAAGAGTTTACAATTGAAAAATTTAATGGTAAAAATTCGAACGCCGATCAATGGATCGCTGGCTTTGAAAAAGAATGCGAACGATTTAACATTTCTAAAGATGAGAAAAAGATCGAAATTCTGAAGTTATTTATGGATAAAGGGGCCACAGTACAGTTGTACATTATTGAAACCCACTATTGAAGCGAAGTGGGAAGAATGGAGGAAAATGTTCTGCGAAACATTCGCCAATAAAGGCTGGTCTCAAATAAGATACGCACTGTCATTTAAATATCAAACAGGCTCTTTACTAGAATATGCGATAAAAAAGAAAAAGTTCTACTCGAGGCAAGAAGATCTGTCGATAATGGAACATTGATTGTAGCCAATAGCATTGATAGAGAAAGATTGAAAAAAACCGAAGACTTATATAGTGAAATAGGCAAACTGGAACATTTAGTTAACAGAAGGAACTTCGAAACAAAAGAATAAGAATTACACGAGCAGAGAAAAAACAAAGAAAACACCATGCGAAATTTGTAAAAATAAAGGCAAAGGTTCACGCTTCCACCCGGAAACTGAATGCTGGTTTAAGGACAGAATAAATCACGTCAGCAATTCAGTATTAGAGGTAAAACTAGACGACACGGATCCAAAAACTAATAATCCCGCCATTAATTAAAATCAAGATAACATTAAACGACACTTTAACAGTATCCGCTAGCTATGACTCAGGTTCAAATGTCTCAATAATAAATTCGAAATTAATTCGGTTCGAACGGAAAGGGATCACTAAAATGCAAAAAGTTAACTTGGAAACGATTAATGGTGTGAATAAAACGGAAGGATGGATAAAAATAAAAGTAAAAATAATGAATATAGAAGAATACATAAATGTATTCATAATTAACGACAAGAATTTCGATTATGACTTTTTAATAGGATTAGATTGCATAAAAAGTTCAAGTTAACACAAAATGAGAACCTCGACAAACAGGAAAATCCTGATCTCACAGGAAAACAAGAATATCTAATAAACTTCAATGAACACGTACATATAGACGATTTTGCAGTCGTTACAAATCACTTGAATCATCGTGTAGAAACCATAATAGAAAATCTTATAGATAAATATAAAGACATATTTGCAAAAGACAAATATGATATAGGCATAGTAAAAACTACGAAGCCAGAATAGATCTTATAATAGATAAATATTGTAGCAAAAGACCTTATCGATGCACGATCGAAGATAAAAAAGAAATAGAGAAACAGATTTCAGAATTATTTAAAAGAAATCTAATCGAAGAATCATACGGTAGTAGAGAGAGATGGCCGGTTCTGGAACCCCCGCTCCCCCGCTCAGTCGCTCAGTCACAACCCCGACCGTGTATACTGGAAGGTAGTCACAACCCCGACTGCCCGCGTATGGAAATGGGGCCACAACCCCGGTTGGAGGGTTAAAAATGGGCAACAACCCCTCCCCGGAAAATTCAAAACTCCCGCCCCTCTGGTCGGCAAGGTAGATAACTGGGCAGTGCCGGTAATACAGGTGGCTGTATGTAGTACCGCTTTTGACCGGTAGGTGTCGCTGTTCGGTAGGACGCCTGTAATGGCAGTAGTACAGGGGCTGTATGTAGTATCGCTTTCGACCGGTAGGTGTCGTTGTTCGGTAGGGTGGCCTACGTAGTATGTAGTGCCGCTTTTGACCGGGAGGTGCCGCTGTTTGGTAGATGCCGGTAATATAGGTGGCTGTATGTAGTACCGCTTTTGACCGGGAGGTGTCGCTGTTCGATAGGGCGCCTATGTAGTACAGGTGGCTGTATGTAGTGTTGCTTTCGACCGGAAGGTGTCGCTGCTGCTCGGAGTACAGGGAGCTGTAGGTGGTAATAGGTCCTAATTAGGAAATTAGGCATTTCACCAGAAGAAGGAGGATCAGGAGACGTTAGCCAGAAAGTAAGATTACGTAATACAATGACGTCACAAATACGTTTCGACGGGAATTTGGCAGGCTAATGAAAAGTGATCCTAACAATTGGCGACTAAAACATATACATATCACCATCGAAGTACTGGCCCTGCGCATTACTGTTTGACTTCAGTGAAAGAATGAGAACGTTGCCAACGTGCTATAACTGTTGCATTTTTAAATAGACAGACGGTACACCATCCAAGTACTGACCCCGCGCCTTACTGTTTGACTTCGGTGAACGGACGAGAACGGTTATTGCCAACGTGCTATGACCATCGCATTTTTAAATACACATACGGTACACCATCCAAGTACCAAGTGATCGCGCGTGTCGACATTGTTTGACTTAGGTGATCGCATGAGAGCCGCTATTACCAACGTGCCGATTGTTGCGGATCATGTTCCTATATATTACGTAATATTACGCAATACTATTACATCACAAACAGGTTTAGGCGATAATTTTGGATGCAAGGAATATGTTAGAACTTCGCTCTTAGTCAGAAGATGTTGATAAAACAGATAATTATGTATAGATCCCTAATAAGATATTACGTAATACCATCATGGCATAAACAGGGTGAATGTTAGATGGGAAGAGCGTTCTCATTCATGATATCATAGAAAATGCAGCGTTCTGATTGGTCGTATCCTATACAATGCCACGCTCTGATTGGTTACCAACTCGAAATTCAAAATTCCCCGATATGTATAGGAAGGTAGTTCACCCAACAACATCCTTAACATTGATTAAGGTGTTTAACGTCAGACAGTAAGTAATAAAGTCACTGGACATGCGCAAGTTAGCCCTGGTGAACATTACATACTATTGATCGGTCATTAGTAAGGTCAAGAACCGGTTTATATGTTTAAATGTAAACTACACCAAACTGAGGAATCGGGAGATGACCCGAATTTCATACGATTGATCGACCACCAATCGCAGTACGATACATCGTTAGACATCACAAACAGGTTTCAACGTTATATTTTAATATGAACAGGATGAATGTTATGCTATGTATAGGAAGGTAGTTCCCCAACAACTTCCTTAAGACTGATCAGGGTGTTTAACGTCAGACAGTAAGTGATGACGTCACTGCGCATGCACAAGTTGGTCCTGCTGAACACTGTATACTTTCGATCGCTCATCGGTAACGTGAAGAATCGGTTTATATGTTTGAACGTAAAATACACCAAACTGAGGAATCGGGAGATGACTCGAGCTTCATACGATTGACCGACCGCTAATCACAGTACGCTACATCATTAGACATCACAAATAGGTTTAGATATTATACTGTAATACAATATTATAAGGAAATGGAACGTAAGTCAATTAGTTAGTAAATTATTAAAACGTATCGCATAGGCTTATGTTTAACTGGAACACTTATACCAACAATAATCGATTGTAGATCAACAAAGTCAAACATATCAGGCTCGGTCAGGTCGTAGGCGGATAGAAATCAGTATCTTTCAGTAAGATATGTGGATTTTCTATAACGATCCTATACAGTCGGAATCTAATAAAATTACGTAATACAGGGCTCCTCTGTCTATTGATACGAGCATGTAACGTCACAAACAGGATTCAACGACAGTTCTGTGTTAAATGTGTAAGTTAATATAAAATCAGATTTAATGAAACCCAGTCCATTATTTATTAATATATTAAGATACATGTAGAAAAACACTTACAAAGTTTAATTGATCGCATCATATGAAATATCGCATTCTGATTGAATATCGATAAATCATATAAAAGCTAGTTCATTTACCGACAGCTTTCTAACAGCTAGGTCGTGAAATTCAACATCTTTACCTCCAGTATATAGTTTTAGTGTTTATAGTTAGGCGTTGATTTCCTACTGGTTTAGCGTTTCATTATCACTTAGTATTCATCGTGGTTGGACAGGCATATTTTAGGTAAGTTATTTAAATTTCACCGCATACTTTCTCTAATAGACTGCAATATTATAGTTTAAGATGGAGTGTGAGATATGCCACAAAACGTTTGCAAGAAAAGATGGATTGAACAGACATCCCTGCTTAAATCATAAATCTTACACATGCACCATATGTGAGGAAATCCTTACGAGATCGGATAGCCTGACTCGACATAAGAAAACGCATAATATCGATTCCATAACCAAGAAACGAGATGTTTCAGAAGAGAAGCAGCCACCAAGTAAAACGAACCATCCGGCGAATAGCATGTCGGAACAGGATTTTCGATGCCGCGACCAAACCTTACCGACGGCTACATTACACAATGGACACCTTTGTTTCCATGCGCATCTGAACAACAATTCTCTTAAACTTGAAGAGGATATGTTCATCATAAAAATCACCCGGAACAATAATGTAAAAATAATGATAAGGCAGGCACCCCATGATGTAATACAACCTACAACATGAAAATTTGCATAAATATAGGATATTCCAACAGTATTATCCGACGTGAAGGTAATATCGATGGATCCACGCTTTCCAAGAAACAGTGCAGCGAGTGAAATATAATAACGGAGTAAAATAATTTTATACGTATTATACTGAATAAAAGATATCATCATAAACTTTACGAATTTTATTTCAAGGATGGAACAATATTTATAATAAGTATGCAGTAATAGAATAATGCAATCTTACTAATAAGTAAGTATAGCAAAACAGCGTAAGAATGTTTATCCAACTGCTGTGGAAGTTATAAAATCCAACTGATTCGATCTCATTTTCTAGGTAAAACTCCTTCGAGGGAGTATACGTTCTCATATTTGAATTTCTGCTATTTCTGTTTATAGGAACACCCCAGAATCGGTTTCTCGTTTACATCTTCAATTAAATATGCGTTGGGATTACCCACCTTACTTAAGCACGTAAGAATACGGGATTTAACCTGAATGGATCGATGTTTCGTATGATTGTATTCATCGATTATTTTAGACAAAATATCCATCTACCTATACAAATCTCTCAAACGAAATAAATGTACAATGTGAAGCTACCAGCATTATTCCACAGTCCTAACCTCGCAAGGAACCGGTTGCGGGTGAAGTTAAAAGGTATTGGTCACATCAAATACATCTCTATACAAACGTATACAGACTTGACTTCAATACAGAAACAAAAACTCACGAAGTTGTATGAACCGTGTATTTAATAAGGGGTGGAAAAGGATACATATGTATATCTATATACTGTTGGCATAATAATATAATATAAAATAAATATAATAATAATCATTCTAACATGATAACGGAAGTATCTTGTTCGATGTCGATATCATGAACATATCAAAGGTGAATATAATGGGAGGTTTAACGTGATGTCTACGATGGAAGATGAAGAAAAAACAAGATGATACCGGAAAATATAAAATTTGCAAGCCATGAAAGAAAATAGTCATATATCGATCTAACCAGTTAAATAAAGAACAGGCTGTGCATCTAATGATGCATTACAATCTTTCTTTACCTTGCACTTGAACTCACGTAAATATAGGATGATA
Organism: Chrysina gloriosa; assembly: GCA_038088585.1. Lineage (NCBI taxonomy): Eukaryota > Metazoa > Arthropoda > Insecta > Coleoptera > Scarabaeidae > Chrysina > Chrysina gloriosa. The sequence goes on along the minus strand of CM076087.1, from coordinate 28,072,436 downwards.
CGTTACCAGTACTATTCGACAATCCTAAACTTGCAAGGAGTCGAATTCCTGACGCGCGAAGTTGTATGAATCGTGTATTTGACAAGGGCGAAACAGAACATACATATCAATCCGCTATTAGTGGAAGAGGGGTAAAACATCACTATGTTCTGATAACGGAACTATCTCATCCGATGTTGACATCATAGATATATCGAAGGCGAATATAAATATTCCAAATGATGAATAAGCGTGTATCCCATGGTGAATTACTGCAGTCTTTCGTCCAGCATGAAAAAATATATATAGGACGACCAATTATCCGCACTGACACGCCTAATCTTGAAAGGAGTTAAGTTTATGGTGAAATTAAAGGTATTGGTCACATCGACACCCAAAACAACCTATCAATATGTAAATGTATACGGACTTGACTTCATCATAAAGACGAAAATGTAGGAAGTTGTATCGACCATGTATTTAACAAGGGAAAAGTATACACATATCGATCTATTATTAATGGAAGACGATCAATACATCATTATGTTCTGATATCAGGTTGTTTCGATCGGTATAACATCATAGACATATCAAAGGTGAATGTAATAGAATGTTAACCGTATTGACGATAACCGAGACGAAGAAGAAAGCAAGGTTGTTGGGGTGATATAAAATTTGTAAATCACGAACGAAAAACGGTGTTACGTATTATGGTGTACATCGACTTTGCGTGTAAACGGATAGAATCATACTAGTCCGAGTCTCAAACAGCAAATACAAGTGGAATGCGTATTATGCATAAGCATAACAGCGTATACTGGACCGGACTGAATCAACGTTTTCGTGCAACGATTGACGGAAATACATCAAATAACTATACAACCGTCACATGGAATTCCCCAAACACATGAACCACCTCACCGCCAGCGGGCGCAGAGCATAACACTGAAGTCGAAAAATGACATATATGCGAAAAGGCATTAAACGAACATAAAGTAACAGAGCATCTCCATTTGACTTAACCATTCTGGGGTTTAGCGCATTCCAGTTGTAACCTCAACTGCAAAATACCTACACTCGTTCCGATTTTCTTCTATAATTTAAGTGGATATGACAGTCATCTTCAAATACGCCAGCTGGACGACGATAGCGAAGATATCGACGTTATCCCACTTAATAAAGAAAAATATATCAGCTTCATCAAGATGTTTAAATCGGATCAGTATGTCGATAAGGTAGATGTATTTCGAAAAATAAATATTAAAATGCGATTTATGGACTCGTTCAGATTTATGGCGGTATCTATTGAGAAACAGGATGAATTTTTTCTCAAAATCAATGTTAATATGTGCAGACGTACGACTAGCAGTTGAAGTTCATAACAAACGCACATCCCCGTACTAATATCAACAAGTACGAAAATTAAATGAATCGACTCTACTGCCCAAGAACAGCTTCCACGATACATTGACAAATAAAGGCGTTAGCGATCAAGACTACGAATACACTATAGTAGTCTAGAACACGATCACTCGTTCCAACTTACTGTAATATTGGAATATTTACCTTAAAACAGACCTACCGCTGTCCGCAGACGTATTTGGAAATTTTTAATTTTTATAAGTATATCACGATTCACAAACGATTTGAACCCAGCCCACTACAACAACAACTGATAATTTCAAGAATATGAGTATTCAGTGTGGTTTATCCCAAGTTAGTTTTCACCATGCAAGAGTCAAAAATAAATACCTAACGGTTTATAACAGTAGTGCCCCATCAACCTACCTAGTAGTCTGAGGTGCTAATAATTTATGTGGGTAAGTTATGTCTCAATCGCTGTCCTACAACAAATTGGAGTGGATGAACCCCGATGAAGTTGATCACCTCGACGTTAGTAGCATAGCGGACAACGATGAAACGCTATTGAACGATGTCCGAAACGACCATCAGCTCCTTCTCGAGAACATAATTCATACAAAATCTATAACAAACAGCATTGCATTATACATCATCGCAACCTTAAGCAGACCATATTCAACGGTCTAGAACTCACCCATCGAGTACTACGATTCAACCAGTTTACATGTCTGAAATATTACATTCATTAGAACACCTTCCTGAGGAACCATCCCTACGACGACTTCTAGATGAATTTTTAAATTAATGAATAATTCCGTTTACAGAAAAATGAAGGAGAACATCGATAAACAAGTATATGTTTAACTGCTAACGTATTGAAAGGATTTGAGGTGAAAACGAGACGCTGGACCTCTGATTGCAAAACAGAAGTTTAAAAACATCAATATATTTAGCGATAATTTTACAGTAATTCAAATGAAGATACTTAAAGTCGTCTACAATAAATCCGCATATATCGGTTTCATCGTCTTGAAATTGTCGAAACTGCTGATATATGACTTTCACTACAACTACCTGAAACGGTTGTACTAGAATAAAATACCATTATGCTATATGAATACCTACAGATAGCTTCATACTATACATTGAAACTGAGAACGTGTATGCCGATATTAATCGAAATTCGCATACATTTAACACAACTGATTATGAATACGATATAATTCATACGAAATAAGCTCGTGCAGGGAATGTTTACATCGAAGAATTTGTCGATTTTCGATCAAAGATGGTCGGACTTCAAGTAGATAACTGACAAATAAAACGTGTGAGGGGATCCGACCAACGACAATTTGCTGTATAAAACACAGCATCTATTCAGGACGGCTCTGCACGATATCTATCTAATATGGAAAGCAGGAAATTGGCACTACCATGCTTGAACGATAAGAGGTGCATCCATACTAATAGGCTAATGATATACATACACACGCCTAGGGTACAACAAGGCAATCAAGACTGAAAAATAGCGGTTTAAGGTAAAAAATACAATTACCATCCAGAAGCAAACCGAAACCTGTTGTTCCACGAATTTCTTCACAAACAGATTTATCATCATCAGCTTAAACAACGCGGACAACGTAAATATCTACAGCTACATAGGATATCTCTCGTACTGAAGCAAGGTGGGATTTTAAGACATCTGTATTTTTATGAAAATATTAATGTTTGTATGTTATTATTGTATGTGAACGCCAGTTTATCTGACGGTCAATATATTTTTAATAAAATGCAATGTCTGAGTATTTTTAACCGACTCGAACGAGCCACGGACAGCAGCGTGTTTGTCATGCGAAACATTGGTAACATGTACTACTTGTAGAAGCTGATTAACCAAAGAATATCCCTACTAAACACTGACTTGGATATAAGCGTTAAAATAGATGACGACGAGCAAATAAGACGGTATAGGAGCTGTGACGTCAGCACTTACTATCCAACGTCAAACGTCAAGACGTTTTTGAGTGGCATACTTGCCAATATGCAGTCGGAGAGGGGTAAAGGGGTCACTCTTTCAGATGGCGGGAATGTTGAATTTCCGGGGAGGTTGGCGCGAATTTTGAATTTCCAGGGATGTTGACGCGAATTTTAAATTTCAAGGGAGGTTGACGCGAATTTTGAATTTTCGAGGTTGTTGAACCGAATTTTAAATTGCAAGAGGGGTTGTATACCTTCCAGACACGCAGGCATGCGTGTTGTCCACCTTTCGGAGTCGATGATGTGGACAACACGCATGCCTGCGTGTCTGGAAGGTATACAACCCCTCTTGCAATTTAAAATTCGGTTCAACAACCTCGAAAATTCGTCAACCTCCTTGAAAAATTCGCGTCAACATCCTGAAATTCAAAATTCGCCAGCCTCCCGGAAATTCGGCATTCCGCCATCTGAAAGAGTGACACCCCTCTCCGACTGCATATTGGCAAGTATGCCACTCAAAAACGTCTTGACGTTTGACGTTGGAATGTAAGTGCTGACGTCACAGCTCCTATACCGTCTTATTTGCTCGTCGTCATCTATTTTAACGCTTATATCAAGTCAGTGTTCAGTAGGGATATTCTTTGGTTAATCAGCTTCTACAAGTAGTACATGTTACCAATGTTTCGCATGACAAACACGCTGCTGTCCGTGGCTCGTTCGAGTCGGTTAAAAATACTCAGACATTGCATTTTATTAAAAATATATTGACCGTCAGATAAACTGGCGTTCACATACAATAATAACATACAAACATTAATATTTTCATAAAAATACAGATGTCTTAAAATCCCACCTTGCTTCAGTACGAGAGATATCTATGTAGCTGTAGATATTTACGTTGTCCGCGTTGTTTAAGCTGATGATGATAAATCTGTTTGTGAAGAAATTCGTGGAATAACAGGTTTCGGTTTGCTTCTGGATGGTAATTGTATTTTTACCTTAAACCTCTATTTTCAGTCTTGATTGCCTTGTTGTACCCTAGGCGTGTGTATGTATATCATTAGCCTATTAGTATGGATGCACCTCTTATCGTTCAAGCATGGTAGTGCCAATTTCCTGCTTTCCATATTAGATAGATATCGTGCAGAGCCGTCCTGAATAGATGCTGTGTTTTATACAGCAAATTGTCGTTGGTCGGATCCCCTCACACGTTTTATTTGTCAGTTATCTGAAGTCCGACCATCTTTGATCGAAAATCGACAAATTCTTCGATGTAAACATTCCTGCACGAGCTTATTTCGTATGAATTATATCGTATTCATAATCAGTTGTGTTAAATGTATGCGAATTTCGATTAATATCGGCATACACGTTCTCAGTTTCAATGTATAGTATGAAGCTATCTGTAGGTATTCATATAGCATAATGGTATTTTATTCTAGTACAACCGTTTCAGGTAGTTGTAGTGAAAGTCATATATCAGCAGTTTCGACAATTTCAAGACGATGAAACCGATATATGCGGATTTATTGTAGACGACTTTAAGTATCTTCATTTGAATTACTGTAAAATTATCGCTAAATATATTGATGTTTTTAAACTTCTGTTTTGCAATCAGAAGGTCCAGCGTCTCGTTTTCACCTCAAATCCTTTCAATACGTTAGCAGTTAAACATATACTTGTTTATCGATGTTCTCCTTCATTTTTCTGTAAACGGAATTATTCATTAATTTAAAAAATTCATCTAGAAGTCGTCGTAGGGATGATTCCTCAGGAAGGTGTTCTAATGAATGTAATATTTCAGACATGTAAACTGGTTGAATCGTAGTACTCGATGGGTGAGTTCTAGACCGTTGAATATGGTCTGCTTAAGGTTGCGATGATGTATAATGCAATGCTGTTTGTTATAGATTTTGTATGAATTATGTTCTCGAGAAGGAGCTGATGGTCGTTTCGGACATCGTTCAATAGCGTTTCATCGTTGTCCGCTATGCTACTAACGTCGAGGTGATCAACTTCATCGGGGTTCATCCACTCCAATTTGTTGTAGGACAGCGATTGAGACATAACTTACCCACATAAATTATTAGCACCTCAGACTACTAGGTAGGTTGATGGGGCACTACTGTTATAAACCGTTAGGTATTTATTTTGACTCTTGCATGGTGAAAACTAACTTGGGATAAACCACACTGAATACTCATATTCTTGAAATTATCAGTTGTTGTTGTAGTGGGTTGAGTTCAAATCGTTTGTGAATCGTGATATACTTATAAAAATTAAAAATTTCCAAATACGTCTGCGGACAGCGGTAGGTCTGTTTTAAGGTAAATATTCCAATATTACAGTAAGTTGGAACGAGTGATCGTGTTCTAGACTACTATAGTGTATTCGTAGTCTTGATCGCTAACGCCTTTATTTGTCAATGTATCGTGGAAGCTGTTCTTGGGCAGTAGAGTCGATTCATTTAATTTTCGTACTTGTTGATATTAGTACGGGGATGTGCGTTTGTTATGAACTTCAACTGCTAGTCGTACGTCTGCACATATTAACATTGATTTTGAGAAAAAAATTCATCCTGTTTCTCAATAGATACCGCCATAAATCTGAACGAGTCCATAAATCACATTTTAATATTTATTTTTCGAAATACATCTACCTTATCGACATACTGATCCGATTTAAACATCTTGATGAAGCTGATATATTTTTCTTTATTAAGTGGGATAACGTCGATATCTTCGCTATCGTCGTCCAGCTGGCGTATTTGAAGATGACTGTCATATCCACTTAAATTATAGAAGAAAATCGGAACGAGTGTAGGTATTTTGCAGTTGAGGTTACAACTGGAATGCGCTAAACCCCAGAATGGTTAAGTCAAATGGAGATGCTCTGTTACTTTATGTTCGTTTAATGCCTTTTCGCATATATGTCATTTTTCGACTTCAGTGTTATGCTCTGCGCCCGCTGGCGGTGAGGTGGTTCATGTGTTTGGGGAATTCCATGTGACGGTTGTATAGTTATTTGATGTATTTCCGTCAATCGTTGCACGAAAACGTTGATTCAGTCCGGTCCAGTATACGTTGTTATGCTTATGCATAATACGCATTCCACTTGTATTTGCTGTTTGAGACTCGGACTAGTATGATTCTATCCGTTTACACGCAAAGTCGATGTACACCATAATACGTAACACCGTTTTTCGTTCGTGATTTACAAATTTTATATCACCCCAACAACCTTGCTTTCTTCTTCGTCTCGGTTATCGTCAATACGGTTAACATTCTATTACATTCACCTTTGATATGTCTATGATGTTATACCGATCGAAACAACCTGATATCAGAACATAATGATGTATTGATCGTCTTCCATTAATAATAGATCGATATGTGTATACTTTTCCCCTTGTTAAATACATGGTCGATACAACTTCCTACATTTTCGTCTTTATGATGAAGTCAAGTCCGTATACATTTACATATTGATAGGTTGTTTTGGGTGTCGATGTGACCAATACCTTTAATTTCACCATAAACTTAACTCCTTTCAAGATTAGGCGTGTCAGTGCGGATAATTGGTCGTCCTATATATATTTTTCATGCTGGACGAAAGACTGCAGTAATTCACCATGGGATACACGCTTATTCATCATTTGGAATATTTATATTCGCCTTCGATATATCTATGATGTCAACATCGGATGAGATAGTTCCGTTATCAGAACATAGTGATGTTTTACCCCTCTTCCACTAATAGCGGATTGATATGTATGTTCTGTTTCGCCCTTGTCAAATACACGATTCATACAACTTCGCGCGTCAGGAATTCGACTCCTTGCAAGTTTAGGATTGTCGAATAGTACTGGTAACGTATCATCCTATATTTACGTGAGTTCAAGTGCAAGGTAAAGAAAGATTGTAATGCATCATTAGATGCACAGCCTGTTCTTTATTTAACTGGTTAGATCGATATATGACTATTTTCTTTCATGGCTTGCAAATTTTATATTTTCCGGTATCATCTTGTTTTTTCTTCATCTTCCATCGTAGACATCACGTTAAACCTCCCATTACATTCACCTTTGATATGTTCATGATATCGACATCGAACAAGATACTTCCGTTATCATGTTAGAATGATTATTATTATATTTATTTTATATTATATTATTATGCCAACAGTATATAGATATACATATGTATCCTTTTCCACCCCTTATTAAATACACGGTTCATACAACTTCGTGAGTTTTTGTTTCTGTATTGAAGTCAAGTCTGTATACGTTTGTATAGAGATGTATTTGATGTGACCAATACCTTTTAACTTCACCCGCAACCGGTTCCTTGCGAGGTTAGGACTGTGGAATAATGCTGGTAGCTTCACATTGTACATTTATTTCGTTTGAGAGATTTGTATAGGTAGATGGATATTTTGTCTAAAATAATCGATGAATACAATCATACGAAACATCGATCCATTCAGGTTAAATCCCGTATTCTTACGTGCTTAAGTAAGGTGGGTAATCCCAACGCATATTTAATTGAAGATGTAAACGAGAAACCGATTCTGGGGTGTTCCTATAAACAGAAATAGCAGAAATTCAAATATGAGAACGTATACTCCCTCGAAGGAGTTTTACCTAGAAAATGAGATCGAATCAGTTGGATTTTATAACTTCCACAGCAGTTGGATAAACATTCTTACGCTGTTTTGCTATACTTACTTATTAGTAAGATTGCATTATTCTATTACTGCATACTTATTATAAATATTGTTCCATCCTTGAAATAAAATTCGTAAAGTTTATGATGATATCTTTTATTCAGTATAATACGTATAAAATTATTTTACTCCGTTATTATATTTCACTCGCTGCACTGTTTCTTGGAAAGCGTGGATCCATCGATATTACCTTCACGTCGGATAATACTGTTGGAATATCCTATATTTATGCAAATTTTCATGTTGTAGGTTGTATTACATCATGGGGTGCCTGCCTTATCATTATTTTTACATTATTGTTCCGGGTGATTTTTATGATGAACATATCCTCTTCAAGTTTAAGAGAATTGTTGTTCAGATGCGCATGGAAACAAAGGTGTCCATTGTGTAATGTAGCCGTCGGTAAGGTTTGGTCGCGGCATCGAAAATCCTGTTCCGACATGCTATTCGCCGGATGGTTCGTTTTACTTGGTGGCTGCTTCTCTTCTGAAACATCTCGTTTCTTGGTTATGGAATCGATATTATGCGTTTTCTTATGTCGAGTCAGGCTATCCGATCTCGTAAGGATTTCCTCACATATGGTGCATGTGTAAGATTTATGATTTAAGCAGGGATGTCTGTTCAATCCATCTTTTCTTGCAAACGTTTTGTGGCATATCTCACACTCCATCTTAAACTATAATATTGCAGTCTATTAGAGAAAGTATGCGGTGAAATTTAAATAACTTACCTAAAATATGCCTGTCCAACCACGATGAATACTAAGTGATAATGAAACGCTAAACCAGTAGGAAATCAACGCCTAACTATAAACACTAAAACTATATACTGGAGGTAAAGATGTTGAATTTCACGACCTAGCTGTTAGAAAGCTGTCGGTAAATGAACTAGCTTTTATATGATTTATCGATATTCAATCAGAATGCGATATTTCATATGATGCGATCAATTAAACTTTGTAAGTGTTTTTCTACATGTATCTTAATATATTAATAAATAATGGACTGGGTTTCATTAAATCTGATTTTATATTAACTTACACATTTAACACAGAACTGTCGTTGAATCCTGTTTGTGACGTTACATGCTCGTATCAATAGACAGAGGAGCCCTGTATTACGTAATTTTATTAGATTCCGACTGTATAGGATCGTTATAGAAAATCCACATATCTTACTGAAAGATACTGATTTCTATCCGCCTACGACCTGACCGAGCCTGATATGTTTGACTTTGTTGATCTACAATCGATTATTGTTGGTATAAGTGTTCCAGTTAAACATAAGCCTATGCGATACGTTTTAATAATTTACTAACTAATTGACTTACGTTCCATTTCCTTATAATATTGTATTACAGTATAATATCTAAACCTATTTGTGATGTCTAATGATGTAGCGTACTGTGATTAGCGGTCGGTCAATCGTATGAAGCTCGAGTCATCTCCCGATTCCTCAGTTTGGTGTATTTTACGTTCAAACATATAAACCGATTCTTCACGTTACCGATGAGCGATCGAAAGTATACAGTGTTCAGCAGGACCAACTTGTGCATGCGCAGTGACGTCATCACTTACTGTCTGACGTTAAACACCCTGATCAGTCTTAAGGAAGTTGTTGGGGAACTACCTTCCTATACATAGCATAACATTCATCCTGTTCATATTAAAATATAACGTTGAAACCTGTTTGTGATGTCTAACGATGTATCGTACTGCGATTGGTGGTCGATCAATCGTATGAAATTCGGGTCATCTCCCGATTCCTCAGTTTGGTGTAGTTTACATTTAAACATATAAACCGGTTCTTGACCTTACTAATGACCGATCAATAGTATGTAATGTTCACCAGGGCTAACTTGCGCATGTCCAGTGACTTTATTACTTACTGTCTGACGTTAAACACCTTAATCAATGTTAAGGATGTTGTTGGGTGAACTACCTTCCTATACATATCGGGGAATTTTGAATTTCGAGTTGGTAACCAATCAGAGCGTGGCATTGTATAGGATACGACCAATCAGAGCGCTGCATTTTCTATGATATCATGAATGAGAACGCTCTTCCCATCTAACATTCACCCTGTTTATGCCATGATGGTATTACGTAATATCTTATTAGGGATCTATACATAATTATCTGTTTTATCAACATCTTCTGACTAAGAGCGAAGTTCTAACATATTCCTTGCATCCAAAATTATCGCCTAAACCTGTTTGTGATGTAATAGTATTGCGTAATATTACGTAATATATAGGAATGATCCGCAACAATCGGCACGTTGGTAATAGCGGCTCTCATGCGATCACCTAAGTCAAACAATGTCGGGCTTGGTCAGTGCATAGATGGTGTACCGTATGTGTATTTAAAAATGCGATGGTCATAGCACGTTGGCAATAACCGTTCTCGTCCGTTTACCGAAGTCAAACAGCGTCGAGCGCGGTCAGTACTTCGATGGTGATATGTATGTGTTTTAGTCGCCAATTGTTAGGATCACTTTTCATTAGCCTGCCAAATTCCCGTCGAAACGTATTTGTGACGTCATTGTATTACGTAATCTTACTTTCTGGCTAACGTCTCCTGATCCTCCTTCTTCTGGTGAAATGCCTAATTTCCTAATTGGACCTATTACCACCTACAGCTCCCTGTACTCCGAGCAGCAGCGACACCTTCCGGTCGAAAGCAACACTACATACAGCCACCTGTACTACATAGGCGCCCTATCGAACAGCGACACCTCCCGGTCAAAAGCGGTACTACATACAGCCACCTATATTACCGGCATCTACCAAACAGCGGCACCTCCCGGTCAAAAGCGGCACTACATACTACGTAGGCCACCCTACCGAACAACGACACCTACCGGTCGAAAGCGATACTACATACAGCCCCTGTACTACTGCCATTACAGGCGTCCTACCGAACAGCGACACCTACCGGTCAAAAGCGGTACTACATACAGCCACCTGTATTACCGGCACTGCCCAGTTATCTACCTTACCGACCAGAGGGGCGGGAGTTTTGAATTTTCCGGGGAGGGGGTTGTTGCCCATTTTTAACCCTCCAACCGGGGTTGTGGCCCCATTTCCATACGCGGGCAGTCGGGGTTGTGACTACCTTCCAGTATACACGGTCGGGGTTGTGACTGAGCGACTGAGCGGGGGAGCGGGGGTTCCAGAACCGGCCATCTCTCTCTACTTACGGTCCCTTTGGCGCCCCAGTGACGCTAGCATACAAAAAGATGAAAACACAAAGTCGAGACTGTGTATAAACTTCAGAGATTTGAATAAGATAATAGTTCCTTAATCGCAACCATTCCCACGAATTGAAGACTTAGTTATAAAAACAAGGAATTGCAAATATTTCTCAAAACTTGACATAAATTCAGCATTCTGGTCTATCCCCTTACGAATTGAAGACAGAAGAAAAACGGGATTTGTGACGCAAGAAGGCGCCTTTCAATGGTCAACTGTCTTCCATTCGGACTAAAAATGGCACCAGCCATCTTTCAGAGAATTTTAAGTAATATAATAAGAAAACATAAACTATCGGATTTTACGGTAAACTATATAGATGATATATTAATTTTTTCAAAATCGTTTGAAGAACATATAGAGCACCTAACACAATTACTAGAAGCAATAAGGAAAGAAGGTTTCAGACAGACGCATTGGATTCCGTGCAATATTTAGGCCACATAATAAAACACAACTCAATCTATCCGATACAAGATAACTTGATTTCAATACGAGACTTTTCTGTACCGAAAAATCAGAAAAATATTAGACAGTTCTTAGGAAAAATCAACTTTTATAATGAATATGTACCAAAAATCTCATTGATTCTAGAACCCTTACATAATCTACTAAGGAAAGGACAAAAATTCAGTTGGTCCGAAGAATGTCAAAAAGCCTTTGAATACATGAAAAATTTCCTCTGCACCCAACCAGTCTTAGCTACCTTCGACCCGGACCTACCGGTACAGATATATACAGACGCGAGTTTACAGGGCATAGGAGCTGTATTGAAACAGCCACAACTAAATGATATTCCGAAAAGAAGGCGAGGAAGACAAATTAAAGATCGTGAATTTAATAAAAATTACAGATATTTTAGAGGACCAAATAGAAAACAAATATATAAAAACGAGCAAAGATAGATTAATTTATAAAGACAATTTGTACTATGGAAGAATAAGGAAGAAAGAAAAGATCGTATTGTCAGAAGAGTTTTCTAAGAAGCTAATAGAAAACACGCATGAGAAATTTTGCCACATAGGGATAAAACAAATGCAAAACAAAATACTGCCACATTATATAGCAGAAAAGATAGCAGAAAACATAGAGAAAACCTGCAGCAATTGCACAGTATGCATAAAAAATAAATCAAGGGAACAAGGAAAAATTGGTCGAATGTCACATTTCGGTCCTGCGCGAAAACCGTTTGAAGTGGTTGCCGTAGATACGATCGGTGGATTCGGCGGCTCAGGATCCACTAAGAAATACATCTTCTAGTAGATCACTTCACACGATTTGCTTACATAGTAACATCAAAAACACAAAATTCAAGTGACTTCATCAAATTAACAGAAAAAGTACTCACAGATTATAATATCGAAATGCTTCTGACAGATCAATACCCAGGTATAAACTCCAAAGACTTCAAAGATTATTTAGAAAAGAAAAATGTCAAAATGACGTTTACGGCGGTAAACGCACCATCCTCCAATGGGCTAAACGAAAGACTTAATCAAACTTTAGTGAATAAGATTAGATGTGCAATGAATGAAGAAAATAAAAAATGTGCGTGGACGAATATAGCGGATGACTGTCTAAAAAATACAATGAGACTGAACTTACAGTAACTGGGTTCAGCCCAAAATATCTATTAGAAGGGGAAGATACCACGATGTTACCAAATGAATTGAAAACAACGAAAAATAACAATAACCTAGAGAACGATAGGATAATTGCCTTAGAAAATAGTATCAAGTACCACGAATATAATAAAAAATTATACGATAAGAACAGAAAAGTCCATGAAAGTCAATGTCGGGGACCTGGTATATGTCGAAAATGAGAACCGACTGCACCGAAAAAATTAGATGAACTAGGAATTGGACCTTACAAGATATTGAAAAAATATCGAAATCAATATATAAGATTGACACAGGACACAAAAAGTCGGAATCGAATTTGTTCCATATCTCTAAACTCATTCCGACTCCTAGCATCACATATGAGATACCAAAGGCGCTCAGCCATAACTTCGAGTGATTTTGCACCAAAATTTTCGTACCAAAATTTTACCGAAGGGGAGGGGAGGTGTAAGGAAAATATCCTTTCTTTTTATTGAATTTGGCGCACAAACTGAATCGGCAATTCAAGCGTCCTGTGGCGCGAGTGACGTTTTCCCAGAGGTGACAGGTGACTGGTGAAAAAAGTAATCTATAATCCTCTGTGAACGATATCTTGAATGTTGTTTCTTCGTTATTGCAGAAATAAATTCTGTTTATCATTCGAGAGGGAAGGTCTATATAATAAGGTGGAGGATAAAACAACATTATCTATATATCAAAATGTACAAAAAAAGGAAATGTAATGAAATAATTAAGATATAAAAAAATGTAATAGTTATACAAAAGGAATTAAGAAAGGTGATATACAAAATGTTATGATTGAAGTTGGATTGATTAGTATATCACTTCAGAAAGGAGTTACAAGTTTAGCAGAAGTAAACAACTGTTATTGCAAACATTATAAATCGAAACTAAAAACTAACTGCAAATACTAAGCATTGTAATAACAGAGTAAAAAAACCAGTTGATTATTTAAAGTTTGAAAATATTTTAAACTATTATTAATAAATAATTATTTAATTTATAGTTAGGTAATTATCTAAGTTGTGTATGTTATTAAAGTAAATAACAAATAAAAGAGGAGCTAGGATGCTCCTTTGTGGATCACCTTTTGATAAAATAATTTGAACTGAGTACACTCTGTTTCCGTCAAGTTTCTGAAGTAGTAAGAAACATATTAGTTACATATTTAGATTGTAATAATTTATATGGATATGCTCTGAGTCTACCTATTGGAGATTTCTGATAAGAAAATTCTGAATATCTTATAATAGATGAAATATTAGATCTGTCTGAAGATTTGTGGAAATTCCAATTGAATTACATGATAAATTTAAAGTTTATCCATTACTATCAGAAAATTAATGAAATATCTTATTATCAATTAGTTGATAAAGAAATGGGAAATATTAACAATGAAACAAAATTAATAAACACATTGAAATCAAAAATAAATTGATTTATTCATTATAAAATGCTAAACGAGAGAAATTAAAAATGTAATACATATAATTTAGAAAAAAGAAATGGTTAAAAATATATATAGGATTAAGTATAAAATTAAGACAAGAAGCTAATAATGACTTTGAAAAAAATTCATGAATAATTTTGTTTATTGAAAACAAATGGAAAATGTAGGAAATAGATATGATGTTAAATTAATAAATACTGTTGCAATTTTTATAATTTACTGTTATGATTTGTTGAACTAAATGATTTTATAAAATTATACGTATAGAATGTTTAATAATTTAATGTTTCTAATAATTAAAACGGAAGTTAGAGATCTGGGTGTATTGTTTGATTCAAGCCATTGCTTCAAGAATCACGTAATGAAACTATCTTTAAAGGCATTTAGATCTCTGGGATTCATCATGAGGGTATCTAAATACTTCAAAGACATTGCTTTACTTAAGTCTCTTTATTTCGCTTAGGTGGCGAGTAAATTAGAATACGCGTCTCTGATTTGGTACCCAATATATGTTTGTGATTCCTTGATGCTAGGTCGCATACATCGCAAATTTCTGAAATATTTGTCGAATATGTTGCATGGAATTTATCCAGGGAGAGGTACATCGCAAATAGACTTACTGGTCCGCCATCAAATGTCATCGCTCGGCGAAAGAAGAGATACACTATGTGGAAAATTTTTGAGGAAACTCTTATGCAATGAGATAGATTGCCCTTTCGTATTGGATAGAATGTCTTTCCTGGTTCCTAGAATTAACTCCAGGTACGCATGCACATTCATAGTACCATTTCCGCGAACAAATATTATGAAAAGAGCACCAGTATACACTCTTTCCGTTGTGGGCAATCCTGGGATCGAGGATGTGTTCGCTTAGTTATTTACTCAAGATTGCTTGATTTGCACATATTAATGAATTGTACTTTTTTTTAATTATTTTCTGTACTTATTTGTATTTACTTGGTTGTATACACATAGCTTTTTCTTTTATTTTTATTTATCCTGTAATTAGGTTTGACCTGTTGGGTAATAAAGATTATTATTATTATTATTATTATAAACTATCCTTTGTACTCATGGCAGACAAAAAGAAAGAAACTTTACTAAAGATTTGTTACTTCAAGAAAAGCGAAAAATTGTAGAGCGTTATTATGGTACCTAAAACGATTCAACGAAATGTGGCTGTATATTTAAAACAAAGATTTCGTTGCAACTGAAGGATGATTCAACAGATGGAAAAGGCGGGAGAATATTCTGTTTAAACGTCTGATTTTTCAGCAGTTAATGAGTAGATAGAGACTAAGTGGCCAAAAGTTGTTGCTGGATATTCACCGCAGGATATTTATAATGGAGATAAAACTAGACCCTGCTTTCATGCTATGCTAGGGCATATTTATATCTTTAAAAATGAAACTTCTAAAGGATTTAAGGTATCGAAAGAGTGAGTTTCTGTTCTTTGTTGCGTTACTATGGTAGGAGGAGGGCGGGGGCGAGGTTACTAGTCAGTCGCAAAAGTAAAAACCTTGGCTATCTTAAAGGTGTAAAAAATTGCCTGTTGAGTGCTTTTCTAATGCAAATGCTTGGATGACAAGTATAATTCTCATCAATTGGTCAATTAAGTGGGATCGTGAATTAAGGCGAAAGATTATGCTGTTAATAGACAACTGTACTAGACACTAATAATTTATCTTCAAAGTACATTTAAGTAGCTTTTACCTCGAAACACTACATTATTAATTCAACCATGCGATGAAGGTATCATGCGAATGTTGAAGACCAATTACCGTAGACAAATTCGTAAGAAAATTATAACTGAGCTATATAATAGAAATCAATCTAATGCAAATGCAATTGCAAAAGACATTTCTCTTCTTGTGCATTGCATTTGCTAGCAATGCCATGGAAGCATGTATTAAAGAAAACAATTGCAAACTGCCTCCGAAAATGTGGGTTTCTAAAGTAAACGATTAAACTTCTTTTCCCTTTTTGAAGAACTTCTGTAATATTTTCTTGCATTTATTTTTAGTTTTCACTTTCTGATTTTCTAGTACCTGTGATCGTTTCCTTCGTCTCTTGTCTCTGCAGTTTGGTGGTATATCAACGGAAAAGGGACGACGTGGTTGGTGCATATCATAATGAATTTTCATAGCAGCAGTAGACTACAAGAGAAAATCAAAATAAATTTGGAATATGTACATGTAAAGAATTTAAAGTGGAAAAAAGTCAAGGAAATTGCAAAAAATCAAATTGGTTGCGAGCGGTAAACTGTCTGGAGACGGATCCCTTAAACGATACGGGAAAGGAGAACGCATTGTTTATTTATGTCGACATGAAAGGGATGTTAGGAAACGTGTTTTGTTTTCAAAAGCTACCACGGTCAGAGCCATTTGTGAGAAAGCTCTTGGATTCTGGCCGAATCACATAGAGGTACATACATATAAATATCTTGACTTTTCGTCGATACATGTTTATTACCCAATTTCAGTTTCCTTAGAAATTCTTTGTTGTGTTAGTGCAACTACTGCGTTTGCTGATATCTTGCGAAGCAATGCGAATTAGATCAAATATTGAATCAGTTATTGGTAAGCAGGTAATTGAAAGAAAATGAGGGACATCGGTAACCATATGACTTATTGTTAGTGTTAGAAGGATGCTGCATGACAATACATTGTAATGGTCTTATTACAAATATAGATATATTATTTATTACTTAATACTATTTATTACTTAATATTACTTTTATGTTGTAATAATCCACTCTAACTTCCTTTTAAGTTCGCGCATATGGGCCTCATATATATATACATGGTCCGTTATGAAAGTAATGCGCATTTTTTGGGAAAAATAGATTCATTGATCTTACCGGTACAAATCTTTAAAATTCTTCGAAATAGTCCCCTCCTGCATCGATGCACTTGCGGAGACGTGCTTGGCCTAGCTTGCGTCGGCACTGTTCGGTCTAATAAAAAACTCCTCCCTGAAGAATTGAAGAAAAATGCTTCTCGTCCTATGCTGTCGTCTGTGGTTTTCACATCTCGGTTTTCATGAAAACTTGGTTTCGCTTTGTAGCTACGTGCCGAACAGGAACAGGGCTGTGAATTTGCTCTCCACTGTGCATTATACGAAATGTTGTGAAGGCGAGGCAACGAAACCAGAGGCAATTTTGTTTTACAATGCGAATAAAGCCGGCGTCGATTGTATGGACCAAATGGCTACTCATTCTACAACAAAACAGCCAACCAGACGTGGGACTTTTCTGGCATTTTTCTTCAACATGTTGGATGTTATGGCATTGGCTGCCTATTGCATTTGCAACGAAGTCGATGGGACCAATAAAAATGATTGTAGACGCACTTTTCTATATACTTTATCCAGAACATTGATCCTTCCAAATGTTGAAAATCGCATGAACAATATTCACGTAATGAAGCATTTTACTGTTCGTTCGGCTATTGAATCGTTCTTCGGTAGATCAATAAACATTCCAAGAAGTATTGTGGCTACTCCTGCCAGCGGCGCCGACACACTCACAGCCAAGAGAGAATGCAAAATTGTTCACACAGAGAGGAAAAAGTTCGCCGAAAAACTCGTTTTTTCTGTTCAATGTGTTCAGCGCTAGTATGTCAACAACATTCTAAAGTTCGATATTCATGTTTTTCATGCATTGTTTGTACTTCTGAGAACCCATGAGAGAGTTCGAATCATAATTAATAAAAAAGCGTTGTAATCCCTTCTTGTAAATATCAAACAATATTGATTTTAACTCTGAGAAAAGTAAGAAATAAAAAATATATATACCTGGTGTGTATTAAAATGAATTTTGCACCACTAATTCGCACCAAAATGCAAAGAAATGCATGTTAATGTATAGGGGTCTGGCCAGACACCATCCGTCGGACCGAAGGTATTAGAATATCTGTCGGACGGAGGGTTAATGTGTGGGCTATCCATTGCAGTTTATTCCATGTAATCGTGTATATTTTGAAGAAGAAATAAAGAAGTATTGGAAAAGTATGGCAGAAGGTTAAAATCTCAGCAGTTGTTTTCTCGTCACACCAGAGTTCACTTGACATGGACTACGTCAAACTTTTGCTAATTTTGTCACTTCGAATGTCATAAATTTTAGAAGTACCACCGCCGTCAAAATTTCCGGTAAAATTAAAAGTTTCAAATCTATTTCATGGCGCATCCTTATAGGTATGTTATTCGTATGTTTAACACTTTGCACGCTTTGCATTTTACTACAAACTATTTCTTTCCTTAGTGTGACTTATGAAAAAATTGAAGAGGCAGCAAATTTTGTTCTCAGTAAAATTCCAGAAAAGCCGAAAATTGGGATAATATGCGGGAGAGGATTAGGTGAGAGTTCTGCATTTCATCATAATCGCGCATATTTACGACTACTTAAATTTCAGAATCCTTGCCCGATATGTTTGCCGAAAAAGTCGATATATCCTACACGGAAATTCCTAATTATCCAGAATGTAAAGTTCACGGGAACTCTGCGATGTTAACCTATGGCACCGTCGATGGATTACCCGTAATTTGTTTCAGAAGTAGATTTCATTTCCATGAAGGATATGCGCCAAGTGTCACAGTTCTTCCGGTTAGATTACTGAAACTAATGGGAGCAAAACTGATTATTCTTACAAATGCTGGCGGTGGAATCAATCCAGATTATAAAATAGGGGACATCATGCTACTGAAGGACCATGTTAATTTAGTCGCTTTCAGCGATACTCAAATGGCCGATGATCGTTGGGGCGCCCCGAATACAGCAGTGAGATACGATAGCAATCTTCGTGAAAAGGCAAAGCAAGCATTTTTGAAAGCTGGGGTCGAAGCCACAGTTTACGAAGGCATTTATGCTTGTTCAGCCGGATCGCGATTTCATTCTGTAGCCGAAATAGCCTTGTTAAAGCAATTGGGCTGTGATGTGGTTGGGACTTCTCTCGCCCACGAAGCTTTAACGGCGAGAAATTGCGGCATGGAGGTTTTAGGTTTGACTGTGATACATCGACTTTGTTCATCCGATTATGATAGCGAGAACAAACAAGGGGATGTGAACGGTGTTCCTTTATTACAACCATTCGTCGACCAGTACATCAAAGATCTCGCACCGGATCTGAAGCCACCGCCGGAAGAACCACCAACCGAAGAACCATCACCTGAAGAACCAGAAGCCACAGAAGAAGCACCACCTGAAGAACCAGCAGCCACAGGAGAACCACCACCCCCAGAACCGGAAGAGCCCACAAAAGCGCCATCTCAAGAAGTTCCTCCAGAGGGAACGAGTGCAAAGTCGTCAGTGACGGAGAAACCATCCGAACCAGGTCCGCCTGGGTCCGAAGGACCCAAAAAGAAAAAAGCTTGCGAGTGTAATGGTAAAAAGAAGAAGGGTCAAGAAGTACCATCTACTGGGTCGGCAGTGGCTTCCAAAGCATCTATAGCGCGTCCACCGGTGGAATCGAAGAAATCGCAAGAGGGACCTCCTAAAAAGGATGAGCAAAGGAAAAAGAAAAGATCGTGCGAATGTAAAAATAATCCGCTGAAACAACAAGAGACGAAAGAGGAAGAAAAGAAGGAGACGAAAGTGGAAGAACCGAAAGAAGAAGAAAAGAAGGAGGCCCAAGAGGAAGAAACGAAAGAGGAAGAAAAGAAGGAGGAACAGACTGTGGAAGAAACAGACGAAGACAATAAAGAGGAGGAAAATAAGGAAGAAGAAGATGGTTAGGGATAGGGTTCGATCAACGAACAGTGTAATAGATTTTTCTAGAATATCGTGTATGGTTGCAAGTAAAAATTAAAAGAAATATTCTTAAACAAAATTTTCTTTGCTCTGCTGACTACTAGGCAGTTTAGGGTATTTCTACGTTGAACTAATTGATAGATAGTATTTTGAGTTGCTTCCCCTTACGAGTGTACTAAACAAGTTCGTGACGTCCATTTCGCAACAAGTGAATGATGTATAAGGTTATCCTTGCATACAATATTATTATTGTATGCAAACACTTACAGGGAACGCGATGCATTAGACTTACTACGCCGTGATGGGCTCTAATGAGAGCAAACGCGGTCATTATTCGAGATTAATTCAATGCAATTTCCGCCCCTAATTAATTAGCACATGCAACTGTACTTACTATGTAGTAAGTCATACCACAATTTTCGGTCAGAATGTAGTTAAATAGAAGCGTAGTAGTTAGTTTATAGATGGGAATTGTCATTCAATTAATTATGAAAGTAGGCTATTGCTGATGGTAGATAAAATCCACCTATTCATGTATTGAACTTTTTTGCCTATTCTGTGTTATTAATGTAGTTTGTAACTCGCTCAGTGGCTGAGTGGTGAAATATGCGCTTCACAGTGCGAAGGTCTGGCGTTCAAAATCCGGTCGCAGCAGAGCGTAGTAATTTAAAATCCAAAAATGGCTCTGTTACCTCTTATATGCTGCGAAAAGTAATAAAATGCCACTGGGCGGGCCAGGAGTGATACGGCATACGTATGTATCCAGCTCGGTGGCTCCGAACCCTTAAGCCGCGTACACATCTGAGCACGAACGGTACCGAGGCGAGGCAAGTCCGAACGGATGCCTCGTTCGTGGGTATTTTGGTTAAATCGCGTACACATCTGAGCATGCACGGTAGCGAGGCAAGCCGAAGCTGAACGAGCGTGTATGTGGACGTGTAGTCGGGGCGAGGAAACTGCCCCCGTGCAGACCGAGGCAGCTCGAACACCATCCGCCCGGAGTCGGTACTTCCAAGAGAATTCGGTTCACCGTGGGCGCCGTACTTATCCGGACACGTTCCCACGCGTACCGTACGGCTCTATTCAGTAGCGTACACACCTGAGCACAAAGAGAATTCGTTCGTTCGTTGAAATGGACGACGATTTGGTTGTGGCTAGTGCGGCATTTTTAGTAATGACAAGTTATTGTTAAAAAGAAAAAGCGCTAGTGGATGACTAACATGTATAGAAATAGATCGTTCAATAACGGTCAATTGCTACTAAACAATATGTCTCAAGAAGAAGAAAGTAGCCATTTCCAAAACTTTACGAGGATGTCATCAGCTGACTTCAATTTCTTATTGGATTCGATTCGCGATGAAATTTCAAAAACCGATACAAGATTTCGAAAAGCGGTTACTGCCGAAGACAGATTAGCTATAACATTACGATATTCAGCAACCGGTGATTCATTTACGAGCTTACAGTATATGTTCAACGTATCGAAGCAGTTGATCTCGAGAATCATACCAGAAATATGCAGATCGATAATTGCAAAACTGATTGAATATGTGAAGGTATGTAACTATTTATTCTCAGAATAATTTAGTTACAGAGTTTTAAACGAAGAATAATACTCCGTCTAATGATTGAAATTACTCTCTTCAATATCCGATTTTGTTCCCTTCGACGCGAACCGCGGATACTATCAATTTTTTCTTCAACACGTCGAGTTCTACAAAAATATCGCTATCGACATTAAAGTAAAATGGATGGTCTTTTCTCTATAGAATAGGACGCTTTTGATATTCGTTGATCAACTTCAGTATTTGTTCGTTGTCCCAATTCATTTTTTTATATCAAGGAACGAACGTAGAGATTCCAACTGACAATGAGTCCAAACCTCCAATACGGTACGTTCGTACGGTATGCGTACGAACCGAATTCTCTTTGAAGTACCGACTCCCGGCAGATGGCGCTCAAGCTGCCTCGGTCCGCCCGCGTGCCAGTTTCCTCGCCTCGGCTACACATGCACATACGCTCGTTCAGCCTCGTTCCTGTTCGTATTCAGATGTGTACGCGGCTTTATACTTCGAAAATGATCGTTCGACATCCAGTGAAATAATATTTGCAAATGTCAGATATTCCTTTTCCTCATCTGTGCACTCTTGATTTTCACTTATAGGCTGAGTCTTTTCTAAATCGGGATTTTTCGTTAAAATTGCACAAATTGTTTGAATAAGATCTGCTGCTATAGTGTTTGTCGTTTTCTAGAGCGGCTTCTAAATTGTTTATGCAATTTAATGCGTCTCGTGTAGATAAATGACTGTTTTCTAATTGCTCAATAGCTTGTGCATCTTCAGAATAGTTCATGGATATTTCATCTATTTGTTGTTGAAAGTCAGAATTGAAAGAAAGTTCCTGACTATCTCCAACTGCTGCACAATCATTTGAATCCATTTTCAAAATGACATTTTTAACTTGTGAAAAATATTTCTGATTATAAGATACTGCCTGGAGCCATGTGCCCTATCGCATTATTGCAGGCTATACACGGATGTGTTTGAGAGATTTGATGAACACGTTTTTGGTAGATGCTATTAACTTATTCACCACCGAATACTTCTTTCGAATGGTTTCTGCTACGAGGTGATATGCGTACATTAGGCATGTTATGTGAAGAAGAGTCGAAAAGCATATTTTCAACATTCTACCAAATTTCAGCATTGTTGAGGCACCGTCAGTAACGAACATTGTGACCTGGGTTGCTGTGAAAGAAAATCCTCTTAACGAATCCACAGGGTCTGCATTAATTTTCTGAATCCTTTTACTGGCTGATAACAATGAAGTTGCTGGAGCATCACGTATTATAGCACGCGCTACAACATGAATGACGCTGTGTTTCTGAGCATCAGTTGTTTCATCCAAACATAGGTAGATGTTTTTATTTCTCAACTCGTCTTTGATGCATTCCTTTATTGTACTTTGAAGACGTGGAAAATTGTACTTGAACTTCCATGAGGGAACGTACTTAACGCAAAATGGACGAAAGTGTTCATTAGATATTAGATGTTGTGGGATGTGGAACACATTTAACGTAAAAATAAAATCACGTATAAATTGCCAGTATGGAATACTGTTACTTAAATTCAAAACATGACGTTTACTTTTACAATGTTTTCTATATTCAAACCTATCGCGCCTTAGCAATCCTCCATCACACATTGTGCAATAAAAATGCGGATTTCTATATTCTAATCTAGGGAAATGCTCGATATATTTATTCACATTCGAAGGGAACGTTGGCCCTTTGGGCGTCCCATCTCCGCGTACTTATTTAGGGTGCAGTGTGCAAGGTACTGTCGCTTTGAACTCTCTCGCGGTACCGTCGGGATCGACTACGAGCCACCCACGCCCCTACCGCTATGCTACTACCATCCGGTACCACCTTTTTAACAAATACTAGTTCTTAAGCAAATTTTGTACTTCCTACGCGATCTATCGCCAAGGCCGAAATAAAAATTGCAGAATTCCAACCCACACCTTCCACGAATAAATGCACGCGGAAAGATGTTACTTTCGGCTAGGAATGCATATCCACATGATTTATTCTAGCGTGAGCATATTTACTTAGTAACATCATAACTATTTCGCATGAGGAACCGTTTAAAATATACTTGGATATGTCCAGTTATTTTATATATATAAATAAAATCGTGAGTCAGTCAGATTAAAACGGGCGCGACGTGTCTTCTCCAACGAAAATAAAACGAATTTGCGAAAATTTGACGCCCGATCTTGCCACGACAAGGCATTAGTGCCAGTTTACGCGGGCTGCATCTGTTGAACACTTAATTATTGCGGAACGACACCTGTATTCGCTCAAATTTATGCAGGACGACGCTCGAAACGATGTAACGATAATTTAAAGACGTTACTTTTTCTCGATGAAAAATGAAAAGAAAACAATGTCGAGCAGACGAATGCGTTAGTGTTTAACGGAATGGATTATGTAGGTGTTTCAGTGGTTGATAAAATAAGGTTGTAATAGCAAATGATATAACTAACATATCAGATAAATCAGAAACTTATTTAATTTGGTTTGGTGGACGTCCTACATAAATCTTATTTGCTTTATCTATTTCTAATTATTTAGTAATTAGTTACCTACAAAAAATTATACCCAATGATTACTGAAAGACATTCTCTCTAGAATGCCTCACTTGTGATTGACTTTGACTCCGAAATTTGTGTGGATCTTCGTTGATAATTTTCAGGTGAAGATAACTGGGTAACAATCCTCATCAGTCATTTTTACAAAATTGTTTAAAGAATGCAAATGTAGCGGTTTAGTAGCTAGTTCCACATTTTTAGTTTTAGTTTCCAGCATTGATTCTTCCATATTCTTCTTAATTATTTTCTTGTTTGGTTAGGAGTCTTGGCAATACTTTGGAGGCAAACATGGATAGACCATATACAGATATACCCATTGCTAACGATGCCTTTGAAAAAGGGTATTCTAATTAAATTCATCGATCCAATCTAAATCTGACCCCTGGAAAATGATTGGTTATTCGCAAATTATACTTAATAGAATCTAGGTGGTTACCTTATATATCCAAATTAATAACTCAATTTGGAAGAGATAGGGGTTCAGGCATTTGTGCGTAAAAAGGTTTTTTTATAGATCTTTGGAAAAGCGCAATTTCTAAGTAAATTCGTAATTATCGAACAGTTCTTCTAATCTACAACATCTGATATTGATGATCTCGTTTTCTTGAGAAAAAACTTTCCAACTCTATCTATCGAAAGTGAACGTGTTGGTGATACTTTAGGCCTAGATATTGGTCAAGTTTGAGATTTTAGGTACCGGTTGAGGCGTTACTCTCACAGTAAAACTAATAGAATACGAGCTGTCACTCAAACTTCTCGAATAAATGGGTACATACATACCTATTATATTGTGAGCATCATAGCCTATTTTATCCTTCAGATAACCTTTTAGACACAAAGAAGAGAAATTTTGGTTTCGTCAATTCCTTAAGTAAGTTCTGTCCTGTTGGTAGCTTGGGAACATAGATCGATAGTTTGGATTTTTGGTACGTTAGTTATAACTTATCTACAGTGAATTCATTCTTTTCTTAAGGTTGGTAATTAATTGTTGGTAAGTAATTTATTTTGAGAGGAGAAAGATCTTGATTCATTTCATCCTTCGCATAGATGTTCTGGAATATTTTTGGATTTAAAATTGAGTAGGACGGATTTTTGAAAAATTAAATTCTGAGAAAATCATTCAAGATTCATTTATTTTGATATTAGAATCAACTAGAAATCACATTCTTTTAAGAACGAGGTCATAGAAACAGTAAAATCTTATTAAAATGGTGGCGTAAATTTTTCAAAACACTTAGGACCTTAATTAATTAATAAATTATAGAAAAACAGAATCTATGCGATTCCTAAATTTTTCGTAATAAATAATTAGTTGTGTAAAGAAAAAGATCCTAAGTCGTTTTATTTTTCAAGTCTTGGCAATTTTCTGTACCTAACAATAATCAAGGACTACGAAATTCTGTGTAAATTATTTCATAGGGATAATTTAATATTTCATAAGTCAATTTGAGAATTTTCGAACAATGATAGTATTGAGTTCTAATTTATAGTTTTGATGGTGAGACATTCATTTTAAAAATGTGATAAACTCCGATATTTTTGGAAACGTTTAAGACAATACATACACATTGTAAGGAACAGAATCTATAACCGATTTCTCAGATATTTCAAATAAATTTTTTTTTTTGACAGACAAGGACTTTTGCTAATTATATCTACGAGGTAAATGTCCTGTCAATATCTAGGAAACAAAGATGGATGGTATAAATTTCCAAAAAGCTCGATTCTGACTGGATTACTTCGAATTTGTTTATTTTGATTGAATTCGAGATAGTAATAACCAAGGTTATTCTGAAAAAGAAAAGAATTTTGGCATAATCTTTTTGTACATGTTCGTTGCTAATTTGGATATATGGTATACCTTAATAATCTCAACATGGTCCGAACTCTTGGAACGTTGATATTTAGCGTTCTAACATATCTAACATCTAAACCATAGCTAAAACTGTTCAAATGCATACTTCTTAGATCTTATCTAACTTGTTGGGACATTTCCAGATAAATTTTCCAAAATGTCTTGAGCACATAAATGGAGGGTGTGTTGTCTTACTTGACTTCGATGCCGATTCCAGAACGTAATCTACGCACAATAAGGTCATCTCTTCCAAATTTATGGTATCAAGTATTGATCATTTCCTTAAGAGAAAAAGCGGAAACCCGATTCTATCCATCATTTGAGAGGATATATTTGTAATTGATGACTTTAATTTTTAGAGAACAGCTCATGTGTGACATATAAACTCTAACGAATAGGATTTAGATGTTTACTCCATTATCGCAAATAGATATCTCCTAAAGAAATTGGCACTAGAATTCAAATACATATTTCGGTCATCAAGTGGTCGTGTTAGCGCGAAAGCACAGTGTAGTATGGTAATACTCCATTAGTAAAATTATCAATAAAAAGATGTAAATTTTATAGAAAGCATTCTTTAAGAAATAGAAAAGCGTTGTAAACATACCACACATACACTTGAAACATTAAAAATCTAGAATTCCAAATTGCTATAACGACGTGCCGAAAAAATGAAGTTTGTTTATGACGACGGTATGGGATGGTCGACGAAGAAAGTTAGATAAAAAGTTATGTAAAATACCAGGGTTGAAAAGAAGCAGACCACATCAAAAACGAAGTTGTTGTTTACAAACGACGAACAGACCAAAGAAAAAAGAAGTACAATAAAAGGAAAAGACCAAAGAAAAGAAGTGAAGAAAGAATTCAAGAGGGAGGGAGAAGTTAAGGATTAGAAAACAAATTACACTTATACACACACTAGGTAATATATTTTGATTGTATTGTTCATCATTTTGTTAATATAATACTATAATTTTGTAAATATTAATTCTAATAATTTTTGCTTTCTATACAATTAACTTTATCATACTACAATTTTTGGCGCACAAAACGTGGGACGAACCTAAATTCATTCATTTCATTGGCGAACCTAAAGTTAGTTTTTAAATTGATTTAATTTCATTTCATTGTATTATACACAAACTTAGAATTTAAAAATGTCAAACATCAACATCAAAATGACACAGAGCAGGGTGAAATAGAAAGGGCGTTAGAAAAACTAATCTCTTCGTTAAATAAGTTATCATGTGCTATTAATGGTCGGGAGCACAGTCTGAACAAACAAGTAGAAAGTACAAGTAAATCTAATGAGGTAAATTTAAGGTTAGAAGATATCGAGATTACATATGAAAATGAAAATAGAAGAAAAAAGGAATGTACAAAGAGATATATATCTGAATTAAAAGAATTGGTAACTATTGACACTGATTTATCTGAAAATAGGGCATTAAAGGAAGAGAATTCGTTGCAATTAACACATTTGAAAGGTGTCAATGAATCGAACTTTAAGTTATGTCAAAATTTAAATGAATCTACGAGTTTAAATATAGCTTCGTGTGAACAAGTTATTCGACGTAATAACAGGTTATTGCAAAAAGACGCGTACCAGAAGGAAAGGGAACTTGAAACCGAATCAACAATTCAACATCAAACTAAATTAATTGATTTCCTTCAAATAAAACTCCAAATGGAAGAAAAGAAAAAAAACTATAACAGATAAAATATTTGGGAACTCGGAAAAGGAGAATCACCCACCCTTATATGTTGTGCTTAACTATAAAGATTTAGAGTACCAATTGAATAAAGAAAGGGAACCTAGAAAGAGCTTAAGACAAGAGATAGTAAATTTGAAATCGCAATTCTGTTCAGATAATTTGGAAAGAACTAATACCACAGGAAATATCAAGGATCAAATGAGGGTGTTAGAACAAATCACACAATCTCCTGAGAAGAACGATTTATTTCGGCAGAGCTTCATTCAAAGAATACATTACAAAATACCGCACAAGTTCGATCCCGGGATATGTACCAAACCATTAAGGTGTGCTAATTTCAAAGGTCAGTTTCCGCTAGGCCCATATCCAGTCTCTGCAACGAATGCCAAATTGTTGTGCATCCTCAATGTACATCAAATTTACCAAGAACTGATATCGTAAAAGGCATTTACAATGTAGAGAATATTTATTCATATAAAGTTAATTAAATACGTTTCCTATTAAAACGATTTAAAATTAAATATATTAGTTAAATAAAACAATAAATAAATAGAATAGTACATTTTAGACATTGAAGTCGTGTTAAGTACTTATCTTGTTTATTTGAAACTGTTCTCTTCTTCAGTACCATTTTATACTTACCAATTGTTAATCTACAATAAGACACTAATTCCTTTTAATGATTGTCTTCTAGTTTCATTTACATAAATAAAACCTGGATTTCTTAAATGATAGTAAAAATTTTCTGTTACAAGTAACAAAAAATTTGTTAAGGGGGCGGTAGTATAATTGTAGTATGGTAATACTCCATTAGTAAAATTATCAATAAAAAGATTTAAATTTTATAGAAAGCATTCTTTAATAAATAGAAAAGCGTTGTAAACATATACCACACACATACACTTAAAATATTTCAAAATCTAGAATTCCAAATTACTATAACGACGTGAAAAAACAAATGAAGTTTGTTTATGACGACGGTATGGGATGGTCGACGAAGAAAGTTAGATAAAAAGTTATATAAAATACCAGGGTTGAAAAGAAGCAGACCACATCAAAAACGAAGTTGTTGTTTACAAACGACGAACAGACCAAAGAAAAAGAAGTACAATAAAAGGAAAAGACCAAAGAAAAGAAGTGAAGAAAGAATTCAAGAGGGAGGGAGAAGTTAAGGTTTAGAAAACAAATTACACTTATACACACTAGGTAATATATTTTGATTGTATTGTTCATTATTTTGTTAATATAATACTAAAATTTTGTAAATATTAATTGTAATAATTTTTGCTTTCTATACAATTAACTTTATCATACTACAACAGACATTTCTATTTCTATAATTTTACATATTTTCAACATCATTCATGTTTGTATTCTTTTGAAGCAGAAATACGTATTAGTTCTTGGTAGATAAGGGCGAGTACTATTTCGACATGATAATCCAACAGCATATGAATTGCCTTTTGTTAGGAGAAGGATTGAGGATTTGGGTAGAAGAGGTTTCAGTATATTCAATGCGTAACCCTGATATTGTCCCATCTAGTTATGGATTTTTCCATCCAGTGAAGCATGGACTGAAATGCACGTCTCTAGGCCAATCTATACGATTTTACGAAAAATGGTATTCTGCGCCATTCCTCTAATGCAGGTTTCTAAGCAATTGATCCTGCTGCTATTAAGGCCATATTATTGTACGCCAGAAAGCAGTGCGGCAAAACGGATGTGGTCCTGTAAACGTAGTTTCCCCTACTACACGCATTGGAACGTAGTGGGTGTAATAGGGGTAAAAACCTGCCAGCAAGATTACGTCATCTGGGATATGCGTATTAGACTGATTTGACAGAAAACCGACGCGTACATGTAGTACATACGCGTACATATACTTATTGTTAGTACATACTGTTACACTTTGCATAATTGTAAAATTAAAATTCGCGCTTGAATTATATTTTATATATATTTTATTTTGGCCAACATCTGTGTCTTACATGCAGTTGAAGGAAAATAATTTTAAAAGTCATTCTTACAATGTTATTGTGACCTTGTACCCTTATCTACCATTCGTTCGTCCAAAAGGTAGAAATGGTGTGAATATCTTTCGTAAACGTGACCATTTACACTTTTGCTTTCGTCGGTTGCACCCTTCAGTTGTATTTAAATACGAATGGCGCTAATTTTACTCGCTCATTTAGTGCCACTAAATGCTTCACGATTCTTACCGTAGCCACCATCTCAGCGGTTTGGTTTCCCAGCAAGATCTACGACATATATTGCTAAGTGCCCCAATCGCTTCGAAGCCCCATCTTCAAGCTAAGATTCCACGTAGCAGTCACCCCCGTATTGTTTAAATTTACCTCATTTCTTTTTGTTTTCCTTATTATTATTTGATACGACGAATTTCACATACAAAACGTACTGCCACGCCTTTCCCAAATTTCCGTTGCATTCGATCACTTGTTGCTTTCATCATTTAATTAAGTAATTAATATTATTAATAAACGTTCTCAAAGGACAGTGTTTGCTTGTTGCCTAGTGTATCAATCAAATAAATACGTGTTTTATTATTTTAATTTTTTGCACAACACTCCTCGCTTCACCTCTTACTTAATTAACTTCCTTATTAATGTTAGTGCATAAAGGGCGTTGCCTAGCCGGTTGGTCAATCAATTTTTCTTTACATTTACAACGGTTCACTTCCCTTCCCCATTAACCCCGCTAATTAATAATACTATTACTAAATACAGCCGTTTTCATACCCTCTACATCAAATTAAAATACAAGAAAATTCAAACGAAACTAAACAACATTTGTAAGAAAAAGTATTTCTATGCTATAATAGGAAAGCCGCAAATTAATTTTTGTAGCTTCGTACGTTTTATAAGCAACATTTAAGAGCTACTTGCAGTATGGGCGGCATATTTTTTGACATGAAAGCGTAATTGGTATGACGAGTCGGGTGATATCTGGAGCAAGGTCAAGGTAGTTCCTGTTCGTTTTATCAGCCAATATGTGTCGAAGAAGTTTGAACATGTGATTGGAAAATAAAGGCAGATATTTACAATTTACACAAAGAAATATAACGCTTGGAAAATCTCGGTCGTACGTCAAGCACATTGAAGTGTTGAAGAGGTGTTTTGTTTACACATTCATGGCCGGATCTAACGCGAAGCTCGACGACCGCGCGTTTTTTCGTTTCAAACTCGATAGGTAGATATTGATTTACCAATTTTCAAAGTTATATCTGATTTAAAGGGGAGAATAGTTTACACGAATAGTAAACTTTGCCTTACTTTCCCTTAATTTACAAACACCAGGTGTACGTGCATACACACATACAAACTTGTGTTAGTAATTTTGACATCAATCACTAATTAACGGCTATTGTACATACGTTTGTCCATACACGCGTCCAAGGTTGGTTCAAGCACCCTTCATGGATGAATTAGTAATACTATTAGAGTGGTAATTATAATAAATCCGCATTAATTATCGAATTATTATGTATTCATGATGGGTTATTGTGCATTGTTGCTATTGTTCCTATTGTTTTGCCGGAAATATCTGATATATAAATTCATTAAAAGGATTCCTAATAGAATATTCCGCGCATTTGTGATTGGTAATTTAGTTATGCAGCGTGCCAATAATTCTATCTATGATCTTTGTGGATTCTAATTAATGCAGGGTGTTTGAAGATATTGAACTGATGAAAACAGAAAATGGATTAGATTTAATTGATGGTTATGTCAGCCTAATAATTAAGTTTATTATTTCAGTTTTTTGCGTTTATGCTGAAAGAATTGCCTGCCGGACCCTAAAACTAGGTGAAGGGTGATTATCATAATTGACGGCATTTATTTTGAGTCTTCTCTAATACGACTTTCTTTCAGTTCTTTGTAATAAAAATTTGCTGCTCTTTGTAAGTTTTAATTAAGAAAAATATGTGGAAGCTAACTCTATCCGCCAGTTGATTTTGGCTATACATAATTAAAACGTTTTTAGTTGAAAAATATCAACCATAATGACAGTAAAGTATTAACTTTAGCGCATGCCGAAAAAATGTCACGCCAGAATTTGGACAATGTTGGTCACTCAACATGAACTATCGAGTGAAGATGTAGGTATATACAGATAACAAAAGGAATTGATGATGGTGAAGTTTAACGCCAATGATTACAGACAAATAAAGCCATTGGCCAAAGTAAGCAAAATCGCAAGTATTTGGAATAGAAAGTGTAAGGTAGAAATTTATTCTGCGTCCATTACTATTTTCTGCAGCTTTGGATAAAAGCTTAAAGTAAGTAAAAAGGAACAGAAAGAACATTAAAAGGAAGAATTTTGGAATCCGAACGAAATAGAAGTACTGAAAATGCATATGTCGATTTGGCGTTCATGACACAAGACGCAAAAGTAATGAACGACAGCTGCAGCAAACGATATTTCAGCCAAGGCCGTTGGAACCGGAACAGAAACTCAAGAAGTGCGACACATACCGCTAACTTCAAGAGCTTTTAGCACGTTATGGCGACCAATCCTGGCAGCGGATAATAACTATTGATGGAACATGGATACCTCAGTTCAATCTCGAGACCAAAAATCAGTCGAAACAATGGCGTCAACCAAACAGAAGACCTCCGCGTGGTTCCGTCGGTTGGAGAAGTAATACTTATCCGCGATTGCGCGTACTACGCTGGAAATTGCTTCTACAAATACCCTATTCGCCAGATTTGGCTTCTAATGATTTTCATCTGTTATCAGATTTGAAAGATCTACTATTGGGTGTTCGATTTGAGACTTTAAATCAGATAAAACTTGCTATAAGTAGGTGGATAGCAGAGACTCCGAAAAACTTATTTGAGGACGGTTTAAAGAATTTAGTTTCATGCTCAATTAAATGAACTTTTTCTTACTTATGGGATAATTATTTGGACCCTACGGATATAAGACGTGTTAGGTCAGAGGCGGTCTACTTCTTCTTAAGAAAGATAGGACACTCGGGGTGATCTGCCGATTCATGGAGATTAGTCCAACGGGCCTGACAGAGCCTTAGCACTGCCCGTTCAGGCTCTCCCTTATAAACTGACTCGTTAACCTCATCACAATTTTATGTGTTTGCGTTTGTGATTTTAGGCAAAAATGTATTATACCAGGTGGGGTTAAGCATGCTGACTTACTGGTTTGATGTGCCATCTTTTTACTGACATATGTTGCAGATATCCTATTTTTGCTATGCCCCACTTTTTTACTACATAGTTTTTTAACTCAATACGTTTTTATTACTTTATTTTCTCTTTTACGTTTTGTTTGTTTCGGTCTAAGCAATGGTTGGAGGATCCACTCTAGCATCATCTTATTGGTGGTTGTGTGCAACATCTCTTTCTTACAGTCCTGTCGGTCTTGCGTATTTTTGTCAATATTTTCCGCTTTTTTATTTATTTTCTATCCCGAATAAATGCACTTATGCACGCAGTTTATCAGGATTTTTTATTAACATAGTTTTTGATGGAAATTGAAATATTTTGTTGATACTCCACAATTTATCACTGAAAAACAATATCTGATAAATATCCACCACGACTACGTTGACATAGATCGATTCTTTTGTGGATAATTGTGGTTCAATATCACGAATTAAGCTCTCGATGTTGGCTTTGAGCTCTACAATTGTTGTTGGATTATAAACTTCATTTTTCACATAGCTTCAGATGAAATAATTTAACGGCGTTAGATCGCATAATCTTGCGGACCAATTTTTCAATAAATCGATTGTTTCTTGAGCTGTGTGGCAACTTGCCCGTCCTGTTGAAACAACTAGTCGTTGACAAGTATATCGTCCAAAGTAGCCATAAAGAAATGATTAGCATGTTTCTATAGCGCACTTCATTGACCGTAATAGCAGCACCAGCCTCGTTTTCGAAACAGTGACACGAGATGAATGTAATGGTTGTTCAACAATTTCCATTGGATTTTCAGAAACCCATATGTGACAATTGTGTTTGTTAACATAGCCCATCCAATGCAAATAAGTAACATCACAAAAAATTATTTTGTCTGGAAATTCAGCAACTAGTTCAATGACGAAATCAGCAAATTATCAACGTTGATCATGATATGGTGCCTTCAATTCTAGCACCAACTGAACTTCATAAAGCTTTAGAGCAAAATCCTTGCGCAATGTACTCCAGGTGGTGTTCGCGGTCAAGCCCAATGGTAGAGAATGGCGTGAAATTGATAAATTTGGATCCTCCTCAACACTGTCGGTCAGAGCAGCAACATATTCTTGCCAACGACCGGTGCGAGTACGTTTTGGTGTTTCTACGTTGTGACTGACTCAGTTGACACAAATTCTTCCACTAAATTCTTAATTGTAGCCTCAGACACAGTAAACATTTTTAAATTTCGCGGATAGTTTAAGTTGGTGGTTCCGGAAATAGTGAACATATTCATGGCGAGTATGTCCACGATTGCCGGAACTACCAACTTAAACTATCCGCGAAATTTAAGAAATGTTTACTGAGGATGGACGATCATGGGGACCACGATCTTGGAAATGTGATTTGCGGAGTGAATTTATTTCGGTGCATGAGGGAACCAGTCGTAAACAAATACGATCCGCGAAATATGAAGAGCTAGAAACGATTCTGAAAAGTTGGTTCGTTCAGGCCAGGGGCTCCGACATCCCGGTATTGGCCCAATTTTACAAGAAAGGCTTTCCAAGTGGCCGACGGTCTTGGAATAACAGACTTTATCGCTTCAACTGAATGACTCGGCAGATTTAAAGACAGACATTCTATCGTGTACAAACAAATTTGTGGTGAGTCATATTCAGTAGATCGTGATGTAACATTCGACTAAAAAAGTCAAATGTCGACCCTCACCTCTGGCCACAATCCCTCAGAAATTTATAATGCGGATGAATTCCGCTTGTTTTTTAAAGTAATGCCTGATACATCTTCCTTCCCTGCATTTATTCTTCTCAATCTCGTGCATAGATGACTGGAGATACATTTGTGCAATGGTTTAATGAGTGTTTAATGAGTCGACAATTGCGCTGCGCATCCGAAACAGGTAAATCGCAAAAACATCAACTTGATTTTCCTACCACCTAACACCACAAGTGAGGTTCAACCACTTGATCAACGCATCATAAAAGTTCTGAAGCAAGGCTACAGGAAAAGGATGGTCCGACGATATCTATCGATTATGGACAGCTCAAATTCGACTTCTCCAACAATTTCTGTTTTTGATGCTATTCACTTTTTATACGCTGCATGGATGGACATTACGAAAGACACCATTTTTAATTGTTTCAAAAAGGAGGTGTTGGTAACTTTACAAGGGAAGATGAAACCGAGGAGGTAGAAATTGATTAAGGCTGGCGAGACCTTTTACAAATGGGAGAAAAATTTGACTGAATTGGAAAGTTTTGATGACTTCGACAATGGGCTAGTGATCAATGAAGTTTTGAGACACTAATCGCCGATTACAATGCACCATCAGAAGTGGAAAATGAAGAGGATGAAGATTCATCAGAGATAATTACGCCAAAAATAAACGACGTTTTGGAGGCCTTGAAAACAATCGGAGCTTTCTTTTCTTGTACTGAGGTAGAAGAGGAAACCTTAAAAAATATCAGTTAATTAGAAAATGTAGTTTTTAAAAAAACATCTGTCACTATAAACAAACACAAATTAATGATTTTTAAAAAAATAAAATTTGTAGGAATGTATACATAGTTTGTTTTATATTTATTTTTAGCGTAGCGTAGAAGTTTTATATAAAATAGATTTTATTAACTTTTATTTGATTTAAAAGAAGTAAAGTATATTTAGTAGTACATATATATATAGGTAGTAGTAGTATTTATTGAAATTCGACCTTCCGGCCTTGAATTGGAAGTGTCAGTATATATAAAGACGTTTTCAAATAAATTTTGTTCATTTTTAGCCGTTTTTAAGATTTCCCGGTAACAGCGCTTTCCCGGTTATAGCGCTATTTCTTCTAGGGCCCTAGAAGAGCGTTGTAACGGAGTTTTACTGTATGTAGTTATGATTTAATTTTCGCCAGATGTTGCGTATCGTAAAAAATCTGTAATTTTAAAGTTCTTGACATGTGCCAAGTGACCCATCTCCAGATTTAATCTATTCTAATCCCCGTAGTTTCATATTATTTTCTGGTATTCCTTTCATGACGATTCTTGTTGGTCGAAATAATTGTAACGTTTTGTTTAGAAAAGAACCGCTAAAAATATAATGTTCGTCTTGGGGATGGTGGCAAGCATTTGCATTGACTTGGTGATGGTGGCCTTATCCCAAGCGAAACACGTGTCTAAGACTAGCCAATAATAGTATAACGGAAACGATTCGGCGCAATTTAGTTATAATAATATGCATCTACTTATATACATAGCAGATGTAAAATAGGCGAAATCAAATCGTACGATCTTTCCGGATCGATAATAAAAGAGGGATTTCCCCTTTCTAAACTAGGGTGACGGTAGTTTAGGCACGAACCATAAAACGCATTCTGAACGGCCTTTTATTATTTCGTGCCGGATCGCCTTTCTTATCGACCCCCTCTAACCGATCCACCTGCCCATAGATGACGACGACTCGTCGGGTCGCGCTGCCCGATCGCCCAAACAAAAGGTAGTCGCCGTAGTAGTAGTAGTAGTAATATCGGGAGGATGTGGAAGAGCCCCCACGGGCCGTCGCTATGGTAACGCAGGGGTATCCTGCGCGCCGAATCATTGGTTGGTCGTGTGCGGGGCTCCCTAACTCCGAGTAGTGAAAGGCGAGAGCCTCGTTGACGACGGAACGATTCCGGAGAGGTACGCGTGGCCGGCAGAAACACATCAACCTTAACGATATCAAGACGTTATATATATATACATTTCTTTGAAATTTGTTTATTGACCGATTAAGAGGGAATGAATAGATAAATAAATATATTATAGAACAAATCGTTGCGATAACTGTAATAGAGGGTTAGAAAGGTGTTTTTTGGGGGTGTTTTGAGGTGTCGCGTGTTCGAAATTTGACATTCGATGTAAATAAAACGAAAACATCCCCTTTACACAGACCGAGCTTTCCCTTTCCTGATAAAAGAAATCACGAAGCAAGTGCAAACTTAATAACATGTGAACACCATGTCGAGTGCTTGCGAAAGAATGGTCGAGAGCGGAGTGAATTCTCCGGGTTATTATGGACGTTCCGGAATCTTAGAGACGCACGTTCGCGGTCAATGGTATCGAGTATTCGTAACGCTCGAAGACGACTACTTGAGTATCACCTTGGACGAAACTTACGAAAACACGACCACTTTAAACGGCACCCTCAACAACAACATCGAGACGCCGAGCGGTCTCAGCGACACTCCGGACGTCCCGGACTCGGTGGCGAATCAAAAGCGTCTAGTGAGGGTCGTCAAGTCGGATAATAACGGCTTGGGAATTTCGATCAAGGGCGGTAAGGAGAACAAGATGCCGATTTTAATCAGTAAGATATTCAAGGGGATGGCGGCAGATCAGACGGAACAGTTGTACGTCGGCGACGCGATTCTCTCCGTTAACGGGGAGGATCTGAGAGAGGCGACTCACGACGAGGCAGTCAAGGCGCTCAAGAGGGCCGGAAAAGTCGTGGAATTGGAAGGTAAAATAGAGAATAATTAGGCGTGTGAATGGAAGTATGGAGTTAGAAAACGTGTTACGATCGTGATGATGGTAATAATAAGCGCGGGGTTAAAAAGAGCGACGCGGTGCGCTCTCCTGTTATTATTCGAGGCGCTTTTTAGCTACATGCACGCATGATTCGGCATCGTTAGTTTTTATGGTTCTCACTTAATATATGAGTACAGTGTGAGTATGAAATATAATTATTAGGTCAAACGTCATTGGAAATACAGCTAACGTTAAAAAGTTTCACTACTTACTTGGGTCGTATTTAATGCTAGTTTCGGCCAGTTAAGAACCATCATCAGAAGAAATGCTCACTCAGTGTTATCCACTTTACTGAATAGCGAGGATAATGTTCAGAATACCTTCTAACGTTCTTGAAATTAAAATTTGAAATTAAATTGCAGGGTCGTTCTTAACTAGTTGGATTAAAACTTGAGTTGTAGTTTCTTTATTTTTAACTTTTATCCTATTATACTGTAAAGTTTCGAGGGAAAAATATAGTTTCTAAATTTGGAAAATTTAAACAGGGGATCTTACTTATCTTATGTACAACGAGATCCAAAATGATTGTCTTTGCCGCTTCTGTTACAAAATTTAAGTTTCTCAAAATTCTTATATTGTGGTTAGCATTGTTAGCATTGTTAAAAAATGACATTAGCCCGATACATAACTATATTTATGATAAAATTTTTTCGTTTTGATATTTCATTCAATTACTACGTAGTAGTATTGGGTTATTCGTAAAGTTGAAAAACGATTTTTTTATAGTAAATAAATATTTTATTAAATTACGTATATATTGTCCATTCTGGTCCAATACCTTTTGCCATCTGTCTTGCAGTAGCATGATTCACCGCTCACAACATTTTTGTTCTTTGCTGGCAAAAAAACTGATCCAGGTGTTTTTTGACCTCCTCATTTGAAGTAAAGATTTTATCGCCTAAAAAAATTATAGATACCGGAACAAGTAATAATCAGAAGGTGCCACATCTGGAGAATATGGTGGGTGTGGAACGACATCCTATCCAAGCTGTAAAACCTTTTGGCGAGTTAACTTGTATTACTACACCTGATTGATCAATTCTGGCCTTTTCTGTTTAAGCGACTCATTCAATTTGTCCAGCTGATGAGAGTACACTTCAAATTGATCGTTGTTTTGTCCGATAGACGCTAAAAAAACGATTCCCTTGAAATCCCACCAAACACACAGCTTCACCTTTCGATGAATATCGGCTTTCAAAGTGATCCGAGCCGGTCATCCTTTTTACTCCATGATCTCTTAACATTGTTGTAGAAAACCCACTTCTCGTTCCCTAAGATGATGCACTTCAAAAATAGATCATTTTCAAGACGTTCGGGAAACAAATCACACACGTCAACGCGACGTCACAAATTCTTTCCGTAAGAACATGGGAAACCCATATGTCGAGCTTTGAGATTAAACCTAGGCGTTTCAAATGATAATGAACAGTCGAATTCGATGAATTTAATCTCTCAGCGATCTCACGAGTTATTATTCGCCGGTTTGTATCAATTAATGCCGTTATTATGTCTTCATCAGCATCAACTGGCCTTCCAGCACGTGCTGCATCTTCAACATCAAAATTGCCGGATCGAAATTTTGCAAACCAGTTTTGGCACTGGCGTTCTGTCAATACATTTCCTCCCATACACATCGGATAATTTTTTCCTTATTTGAACAGCACCTTTTCGATAGTAAAAAAGTAAAATATGCCGAAAATTTTGCTTCTCACTTTCCGTATTTTATAGGGTACCAACCAAAATCTACTGCGCAGGATCAATCGAACTTTTTCACCAGTAAGCCTTGCTATATCAGTCAAAATATATAATGACCACGCGGCTTAAGTGCGAAGTTGGCTGTGAAAAAAATACAATGAAATCCTCTGTTGGGAAAAAATGAAATTACTTTACGAACAACCATATATAAACTAATACACGAGTATAAGTGAATAAATAAATAAGTGTAATTCTATTTT
Source organism: Chrysina gloriosa (assembly GCA_038088585.1). Lineage (NCBI taxonomy): Eukaryota > Metazoa > Arthropoda > Insecta > Coleoptera > Scarabaeidae > Chrysina > Chrysina gloriosa. The sequence goes on along the minus strand of CM076087.1, from coordinate 28,032,925 downwards.
TATAGATACATTTTACATATGTAATATAAAATAAATAATTGTATTTTGTTTATAAATTGTGTTTAAAGTGTTCACCATCATTGCTTATGCAAGTATCTACCCTATCCGTCAAACATTATGTAGATAATTTCCCAAGTATGATACTTTGCACAGCATTTGTAATTGCACCTCTCAATTCCTCGATGGTATGTATCCGATTTGTAAACACTCTAGATTTCAAATATCCGAAGAGGTACAAATCGAAAGGTGTAAGAGCAGCTGTTGCTCGAGGTGTGTGTGCTGTTGCGTTCTCGTGTTTAAAATACCCTCCTTCTAATTCACCGACTTTCAGTTGATGTACGAATAAAGGTAACATTTGTTGATATCGATCTGCACTAACAGTTTCGTCAAAAAGAATTGGACCTATTATTTGTGTTCTGGAAATGCCCAATTTTCAGAGAATGTAATATTCTTTCATGAAATCTATTAGGGTTTCTAGTAGACCAAACACAATAAGATTTTATGTAGCCTGCTAAATGAGACCGTGCTTCATCTGAGGAGAAACTCATGCCCTATATCTTATTATCTCTCAGGTTGTCATTAAACCAATGACAAAATTGTAATCTTCTATCAAACTCTAGCGGCAATAATGCAGAGATTTTGTAGGCACGAACGCAGGTGTAACTTCTTTTTCACAGCTCTTTGACATGATCCGTAGCTTAGTCCTGTCAGCCGTTCGTAGTACTTCTTGTTTCGCAAAAACGAGCCAGTATTCTGCTATTATGACACATAAATTACCGAAATATATCCATTCACCATTCTCATTGTCCATTTTTGAAAGAACTCTCAAAGAGGAAAAAGGTAATAGTAATATGTATGCATATATACGAAAGATTAATGAACAAGCGTACGCCAGTGTCAAACAATGGTGAAAAATATCAAAGGATTTGGTGATATTACCAAAATATCAATTGTCATATGCACTTCGAATTTTCACATAGACAAATTCCTCAACATACGTTTTTTCTTCTTGGGATGTGCTGCTTAATACTTGCTTATTCCGCCACCCAGTCGATGTCCTTAAAATGCTAATAGGAATCTTTTGGCTTCAGAATCCAGGATCAAAATTGTTTAATTCTGACCCTGTTTAGCTTCTGATAGTCACAGAGGACATATTATGAAGTCTTCCCCTCCTCGCAACAGACCCTACAGATATGATCTTCCGCTATTCCTATGGTGTGAAGATGTTTATTAAGCGGGCAGCCTCCTGCCAACACGGCCATTGCCTTTCTTTTGGTTTCTACTCAACAAATAAAGCTGTCTCAGCCTTGGTGCGGTTTTCTTTAGCATGTTCTACATCTAAGATTTTCTGGTTTGATTTTGATAATTGAATGAATGATTGAAATGTCGCACGTAGGTTTAGGCCCGACGAGTACTTTCTTAGTCCCCTTGTTTGCCAAGAGATTTCCCTGTTCATTTTCCTGTATTCCGTGCTGTCTCACTGCCAACCACAGACTGACTCTATTGTGTGGTGCCAGAGACACCAGCCAATTTTTGCATTTAAGCCCTAGACTGTATTTGAAAACTTTGTATCGCCTTAATGGCAGCTTGGCTGTCAGCCATGTTGAATTCTCTTGTTTCTGGCAACTTCATCTATCATGATTTGAGCGCATGTAGACATGACTGTTACCTCGGCTTAGAATGATCGTATGAATTCCGAGGTTCATGCTTATGCACCTTCCTATCCCCGCCTCAAAAATTCTACTTCGGTCCCCGTATTCATCTTTTTGATTTGCCCCGTCAATTATAATTCAAAATCCCCACCAGATGTGAATGCCCTGAAGGGTTTTCTGAAACCGAATACGGTGTTAATTGTGCTGGATCACCAAATCCATATGTAATTTTCTTCAATCGTAATTTACCGAAGTGGCCTATGGTCAGCAATACTAAACCACAGTCTTTGCAGTCATTACCAGATTTCCATTTATTTGTCGTTTCGATATTAAAATCTAACATATCCGTTTCAATACAATTTATTGTTTATTGGCTATGTGTCCTTTTTTTCTTTAACAGTGTGATATAAAATATAATACTTATTAGCCGAAATATCAAACATACCACACCCTGCCTATTATTGGCCAAACGTTGTCTGGAAACTGCCATATTTTGTTAAAGCTTGTGCTTTACAACTGTTTGACCAATTTTTTGATTGCAGACCATAATTTGGTTACCAGAATGCGTATTTGAAATCTTTCCCCAAGTTTGGTTTTGTTAAGTTTTATTTTACAGTTTCCAACATCTAGACCTCAGCTTCGATTGTAGAAAATTAAAGGAACCGTTTAGAGTTTGTCGACATTAGTGATGGTCATAGATCCATAAATATAGAAGCATTTTCAACGAAAGCCAAAATAAACATTTGAAGAAAAACCAAACCGACATACTAAAAAAGATGGAATTTGTTACTTCTCTCTGATTTCATTAGTTTCGTATTTCCTCTTTGGCGTTTCCTCCTCCTCATCATCGTCTTGGTAATTGGTGGTCTATATTCTTGACTCACTCTCTGCATAGAGATTCTTCTTCCTCTTCAAAAATTTCAACAAAAAATTTTCAGGAATTTTTCATTTCACTCGAATGGCTTTTATCTCCATCTTTGCTTCTTTCAATCTCCCTTATTTTGATTGGCATCCAGTTTATGATATCGACACCATTCTCAAAACCTACTTTTGCTCGAGTCAAGTTATTCTTACTTTGATTCAATTTCATGAAAATAGTATTTGTATCGATTGACTGTACGTGGCTTTGGGTTCTGATATAGTCGGTCTTTTCTTTTTCTTAACCAACAGTATTAATCAAATTCGCATTCCTCCTTATCAAACAACCAATCTGTGTAATGATGTTTTTCCATCCGACAATTGCAAATGATAAAAAATCTGACGCCGCCCTTCTACACACCGCCCAACGTCCGCAACTCCAGAAATGTTTTAATTAATTTCAACGCGATATCATCCATTATGCATCAACGTTCGCCGTCACCGTACAAGTTCATATTCAATTAGAGGTCGCACGCGCAAGAAAAGTACATCGATATCGAAACAAAAAACGACGCAATCCGAATGATTTTACAATTTTAATAGTTGGCAGATCTGAATAAATTATCATTTTTTACGTTTTAATTAATTCTATTATGGCGCGGCGTTCTTGCCTTTTGTGTGCGAGTTACCTGTTGATTTATGTATGGCGTTCCAAGTTTGATTAATGCGATTTTGCGATAACCAGATATAGCTGTTGTATTGTCGAGATGTGTACCGAAATACATTGTTATGTATACGCATGTTTAGTTTGTCAAGATTATGAATGTGCTTTTGTCGATGTGAATAAGTTGAGTTAAAATCAAGGAGAAATAATTTTATTTTGTAGAGAACTTAATCTGCAAGAGGATGTAAACATGGTACTACCGATAAATCTAGAGATATGCACCTTTTACCAAATGAATTAGTTTTTTACATTTTGCAATCCAAAAAGTCTAGTATATGCTGCCTACGGACGAAGTCTCATTAAGAAAGTTAGTTTCTATCCAAACTATTTCCTTAATGATCTGTTATTAACTTCAAAGCATTTTTACTTTGTATGCATACATCTACGTCTGTATCTTCATAAAAATAATTCTCCTGTTTCATTTATCTCGCTATATATTCACATAGTTATCGCGTGCGTGTGTCATCGCTTGGCGAGAGGTCCGCATAACTGTGTCAAAGTTCATTGATTATATAAATTGTCTTCATTACGAGGCCGCCATTACAGAATCCAATTCGTCAAGGCATATTTTGCATTTTATGACCGCAGCCGAGATGTCTGTTTTACGGTCGCCTCACATTTATTTCAGTTATAACGTATTTAACGACTAACGTACTTACATAAATGCCTCGCCTATATTACTATATTCGTCGGATAAGGCCCTCGAGTTTAGATTTTATTGGGATTTAACGGTTGCCTTACGTAAGGACGTGGGTTTAGTCGCGTACCTACCGCATGTATATGGTTACAAGCGGGAATACGCGGGATGGGGTGGGCATTGAAATTTTCGGTTGTGGCTAAAACGCCGACCAAAAGAATCCGCCAACCGTCAGCTTTCAGATGGTTTCGTAATAATTGGAAAATGCTCGAAATATGTCGATGACGTAGACTTCTACCCATAGATCTGCTTTCTATTAAATGCAACTATGTCACATACTAACTTTACATACATATGTGTCTACTTCTCTAATTAAACTTTTATTAGGCCAACTTATTTTATTCAGGAAGCCTCCTTGAAGTATTGTATGTTGGTTTGGATCAATTTTATGGCAATATTCTTTGATAAAACTGCAATAAAATCGCAAAGAAAAAGGCGAATTGGAGGCTGTCAAAGGCAAAAATTTGATTTATTGTAATATTTGGATTTCCCAACTGTAATTGCTTGAGTAATTGGTAGATACCGTTTGAATTATTTCCATCGATTGTTGGATGTCGAATAAGTGATGTATCGGTTACCAGTCCGTTGCTGCCCTCGCAGAAACAACTATAAGAGCTATCCGTTTCCAAAAGCATTTCCATTTTAAACTCCGAATTTGGTAGAATTATCACAACCTGAGTGCAATAAATATCTTTGCGTCAATAACCTGATTATTTGGAAATAGCTGTGGATGACTTTCATAATTTTCTCAAACACAATAACTGATCTCGTATTGCCACCTATTTTTCCACTTGCTTAGAATCTAGCCATTAATGTTGCTAGTTATGGTTGTTAAAATTTATTGACTTCTCCAATTACAATTCTATAGATGAAAAGGGTCTTCGAGCTACTCGTGGTACATTCTAACACCTAATTTAGTTTGCCTTTTGTCAATCTTCAAAATATATGTCGATAACATTTCTTGATTGACCAAAACCGTGAGTTGCTGCCACTGAGGAAACAACTATAACGATTGTCTGTTGCCAAATCCATTCAAATTTTAAACACCGAATTTGGTAGAATTATCACGACGACAGTGCAGTAGATATCTCTGCGTCCATGAACTGATTATTTGGCAATAGCTTAATGGATGACTTCCATAATTTTCTTAAACACATAATAATTGATCTGGTATTGCTAACTATCTTTCCACTTGCTTAGAAGCTAGCCATTTATGTTATGATTCTTAAAATTTATTGACTTCTCGAATTACAATTCGACAGATGAAAAAGGTCTTCAAGCAACTCTTAGTATATTCTAACACGTAGCTCAGCTTGCCTTTTGGCAATCTTCAAAATACTTCTCCGTAATATTTCGTGATTTACCAAAACCGTGAACATGTCAACAATCTGAAAGTGTTGGTTAATGGATTCGTTTCAATGACCTCATCTGAAATGATTATTGTAATTCGGCCAAGGTGTGATTGGTTTTGGAGGTTGGTATGGCTTCCATTGGACTTCTTGAATCACTTTCGTGCTTTACGAACTAAAAACACGAGAGAAAGAACCGAATTTTCGAAAAGGTGTTGGCGTGACTGTTTATTCTGATTTTCTGTAATTAAGAGGAAAATAATTGTGAATCCCGTTGTTGTAAGTAATACAATAAGCTTCTGTTTGCAATTATTGCTTTTTGTGCTACGCTTCCTACTTTCTTATATATTTTTACTATCCGGTAATTGGTAGACATAACCTCTAACTCAGTAGGGAGGTCCTGTTTTACCATGGATTCTCCCCCTTCGGGGAGAAATCCCCAGATCCCAATGTCGTTCCTCCTTTACTATTATCTCCTAATACGGCAAACAGAATTGAGGAACTAATTATTGCTTCCCAAAATAAAACTCAAAACAGCATTTTGGATGAAATGGATATGGACAGCTGCAGTAGAATTCCAGCTACCGATCAAGGAGCATCTTCTCAAGGTGAGCGAAGTAGTATCATAATAAATTCATACAATCAACATTCTAAGGGACCATTCGAAGTGTATGTACAATATCAATACCCAGAAGAAAATAGAGGAATAGGATCTATTCACCCAATGACTATGGGTAAGATCTTGAGCCAATGTAATATTCCAGGCATTAAATCTATTGCAAGAAAAGGTCGTAATAGGATTTCTATTTTATTTAGTTGTGCCAAAAATGCAAATAATTTTTGGTACACCCAGAGATTAGTAAAAGGAACCTAAATGCATTCATCCCTTCGCACTTAGTTTCTTGTCAAGGCATTATCCGGGGTGTACACACTGCAATAGAGGAAAGGGAGATTATAGAAAATATACATGCCCCCACCAAGATTTTGAAGGTAAGGAGACTTAATAGAAGGGTTGTAACTGAAGATCAGGTCCACTATAAACCAACTGGAACAGTGGTTATAACATTTGAGGGCACGACATTGCCAAAAAGGGTTTACTTATATTATAATTCTGTGGAGGTGGAGATGTATAGACACCCAGTCACTCAATGTTTTAAGTGTCTTCACTATGGACATACTGCAAAACAATGCAAGGGGAAAGAAATATGTAGTTCTTGCGCCGGTGATCATTCCAAACTACAATGTAAAAACACAAAGATGAACTGTTTTTATTGTAAAGAAGAGCACAGTGCTCTGGATAAAACATGTCCAGAATTCTCTAGACAGAAGCAAATCAAAGAAACAATGGCCTTCCAAAATATGTCATACTATGAAGCTTCCTTGTTGATTAAAAGACCAAATGTAAACGTTGTTCAAACACACCATTTCCCTACCCTGAAGAGGACTGAGCCGCATATTGAGGCGAGTACTTCTCACAATACGTTTCGAAAATCATTCTCGCAGGTGTTATCTCCGAAACGCAGAAAACCTGATACTCCAAAGAATATAGATTGGTCTCAACATAACAAGAATTTAATGTACCAAAATGGAAATATTAATTTTCCTTCTACTTCACCTGTTTTCCTATTTGGAAACAAGGATTCCTCCACTGAGGGTTCACAGGATCCAATAAATTCATCTTTGACCCAGCTAAATTCTGTAAAAACGCAATACAAGAGTCACTAAAAGATCATCCTATGGTAATCCCAATTACCAGTATGTTAGAATCTATAATAAACTTATTTAATTCGATACTTCCTCTACAGTCTTAATCTGACTATATTAGCATTTCTTTATGTACTGGAATTATACATCTGCCACAAATACAGCATATTTACTTCCACAAATTGCAGCTTTCAAGGTGTTACAATGGAATATTAGATCTGTTAATAGTAATAAATGTGATTTGATCTGGCTTTTGAGAGAAATGCAGATTAGTGTGGCGTGTCTTAGTGAAACCTGGTTGAGCGAAGAATATCCATGTTATATTTCCAACTATAACATTGAGAGAGATGATAGATTAGATGGCAAAGGGGGATCGGCAATTTTAATTAGGAAAGATATTCCGTATGTTAGAGTAAAGGTACCCTACAACGCCGAGGAATGGCAGGTGACTATAATCCGCTTAAACCAATTCCATATTGCCAGCATCTATATTCCTCCCAATAGTAATATTAGTATCAGGGAAATTCGAAGATGCTTGTCCAAAATTCCAGCTCCATTCATGCTGTGTGGGGACTTCAACGCTTTACATACTGTCTGGGGAAATGAAAAAAATAATAGGGTAGGGGATATTTTAAAAGACATAGTGGATGATTTAGAGCTGAACATCATTAATGATGAACAGCCAACTAGAATGGCATCTCCACATCAAATTGCCCACATAATAGATTTGACTATGTGCACCCCAGATCTAAACTTTATAACTACATGGGAAATGCTAAAGGATACCCATGGCAGTGATCATTACCCTATTATAATAGATTTGTCTCTTAACAAGGATGGGCGGTTACCTGCGAATAGACGCAAATACAATATTACCGAAAACAACTGGCCCCTTTCAGTAATTATATCAGTAAAAGGATAGTTATTATGTCAGAAGGCGACGAGAGTCCTGAGGTGTTCCTACAGGAGGTTCTCCAAACTGCAGGGGAGAAATTTTCACAACCCAATAATAGCAATCAGTACAAATCTTCCCCTCCATGGTGGGACAATGAATGCTCTCAACTCATCAAAGAGAGAAGATCAGCTATACGTCAATATAAAGAAAATTGTAGCATGGAATTTTACTTGGAAGCTAAGAGGAAGATAGCAATAACTAAAAGGAAGTTAAAACAGAAAAAGAAAATGAGCTTTATCGAATTCTGCTCCTCAATAAATAGGGATACTCCTATTACTGAGGTCTGGAAAAAAGTTAAAAGATTCAGTAACATATTCCAACCAGCTCGTTGTCTACCACTAGACATGGATTGGATTGAACCTCTGCTCACTATGATAGCTCCATCTTCAGTTACTGGCTCATTGCTCGAATTAGGTATTGAGTATTCAAACAATCAAGTCTTAAGTGCAGGATTTACATGGCAGGAATTGGCTAATAGTTTATCTAATAGAAAGAACTCGCTCCCCGGACCAGACAATATAAGCTACAAAATGCTTCAGGAACTTCCGTATAACGCTCAGGCGCTGCTATTATGGGTGTTTAATCTTTTTCTGAATTCAAGAAAAATTCCCCTATCATGGAAGGAGTGCTATATTATACCTATCCTTAAACCCAGTAAACCTTCCTGCCTAGCAACGTCATATAGGCCGATTGCGTTATCTTCATGTCTGATTAAAACCCTCGAATCTGTAATTAAAAATCGGTTGGAATGGTGGCTAGAACATAACAGGATTATTCCGGACTCCCAATATGGGTTTAGAAAGGGCAAATCGGCTCAGGACAGCATAGCGACTCTAATAACAGATATATATAAAGCGTTTGGTAATAAGGAATATGTAGTTGCGTGCTTCCTCGACATTACCGGGGCTTATGACAATGTTGATTGGTTAACTCTCCAAAAGCATTAGTTTCGGCTAATATCCCGAAGAACTTAACAGAACTAATTATGGATGTCGTCACAGACCGTCCTCTTAGGATAAAGTACAGGAGTTATATTTCGGACCCCAGACACTCCACTAAAGGTCTGCCTCAAGGATCTCTCTAAGTCCGGTCTTATTTTCATTATACACCAGTACTATGGGGAATAGCTTAACCAGTGATTGTAGCATATTGCAATATGCAGATGATACTGTGTTGTATGTAAATGGAAAAGACCTTTCAAATGCAATAGATAAACTTAATAGTAACCTACAATTATTACAGCAATGGTTAGAGGATCATAACTTCTCTATAAGCATTGAGAAAACCAAAGCAGTGATTTTCACCAGGAGGCAATTACCAGATCCCATACCGCTGATTCTTATCAAAGATGATAATATTAGAATTTCATGGGAAGTAAAATTCTTAGGTATTACATTGGATCGAAAACTGAATTTCAAATCGGAGGTGAATAATATAGTTAAAAGATCTACCAAGGGTTTATACGTTTTACAGTCTCTCAGAAGAACTTGGTGGGGTGCACAACCTTCATGTCTCTTACTATTATATAGGGCAATGATTCGATCACATATTGATTACAGTGGCCCCTTAATCTTTCCTCTGTTTAAAACTCTTTCAACCAAATTAGACAGAATTCAGTTTAGAGCTCTTAGAATTGCCTTGGGAGCGATGCGTTCTACTCCAACAGATGCATTATTAATAGAAGCCTGCGAACAACCTCTAAAAATAAGATATGAAGAGCTTGCCTACAAGCTAGTACTTAAATCCATAAGCTTAGAGAACAAATTAAAACACAACTTGTCTCCAGATATATTTAAACTCGAACTTAATCACCAAAAATATTTGGAGGAAGTTGCCTCTGCCAACCTTAATTAAATCCTATGCCGATAGCAGGGATCATAGAAACCGACTAAAAGTAACTACAATTCTCCCATGCTTTCTTTGTAGTTTTTATGCTCAAAATAACCAAATTCCCGTCATTCTCAATACTAACGTAAAAGTATAATTTATCAAACATTCCCATCCAGCTAGTAAATGGTGTATTTAGTGAAATGGTAGCATCCAGATGGCCATCATTTCATTTGATTTACACGGATGCGTCCAAATTGGCTCTAACTAACTGCGTAGGCATTGGCATATATGCACCATCTTCTAATCAGGAAATATCTATCAGGTTATACGACGACCATAATATAACTAGAGCGGAGTCGATCGCCATTTTGGAAGCTTTAAAATTATTCAACGGCTAAATCTCAAAAAATCCCTCATCATATCTGACTCTCAAAGTGCTCTCTACGCTATCAAGAAATCTGGGATAAATAGTAGATCTGACTGGATAATATTGGAGATTAAGAAAATGTTCTTACAACTGTCAAGTTCTCTGTTTGACATTGAATTCTTATGGGTACCAGGGCATAAAGGAATAGTAGGCAACGAGAAAGCAGATGAACTGGCAAACAGGGGGGCTAGATTAGATCAAATATCTGTCTCTTACAGGGTTCATTTCAGAGACGTTTTACATATCTTCCAAGAGCCACTTTTTGCAGAAATGGCAATCGCAATGGGATCAAGTTAGCCAAGTTAAAGGGAAATACTATCGCCAGATTGTAAGCAAGATCCCAAATAAACCCTGGTTTAAGGACCTAATTCTTAATCGAAGAAGTATCGTCACTATATGTCGACTCCGATTTAATCATTGTCTTTCATTTGCTCATCTAAATAAGATCAATATCCTGGATTCCCCCAATTGTAACTGCGGGGTGATAGGCGACTTAAATCACATTTTCTTTGTCTGTAGAATAAACCTAATTCACTGCAACGAATTTTGTTCTCGACTCATCGCGATAGGGATGCCTTCGCCATTTGCTTTTCCCTATCTTCTGATAAATCCCTCACTGGAGCTTATTAAAGCAATAATGAACTTCCTTGATAAAACTAAAATCAAATTATAATATGTAACAAGAGAACAATATTTTCCCAATAAAGCCTCTCCCTCTTCTCTACTCTATTAAACCTATACGTGTCTTTCCGTGGCCCATTTCTGTGATGCTACAACGGGCCCTGTAGCAAGAAGAGTCTTAAGCTAACCCTTTATATTCCTTTAGCACGCTGCATGCAAACAAAGCTTATGTAGAGCCCCGCTTAACGAGTTTTGGATCGATTGATAGAAAATAGAATGGCAATACTTTGTGGAATATAGTAGTGTAATTTCTTTTCTCTAGTCATCACACAGTGTCTGGCTGAAATGGTTTCTTCCGTAAGCCAATAAATACGAAGAAGAAGAAGAAGAAGAACTAAAAACACCCTCCTCCCGTTCAAGAAGAACACAAACAAGCATGTTGATTCACTATATTCCTCTGAATGTGCTTCATTTAGCGGCGAAGTATTGTTAATGTGGGAATTTTACATTTATTTCTGTTTGATGGTAAATATTAATGGTATCAATTTCTTGACATGCGTGAAATTAAGAATTCTGTAACTAATACCTAAATGGTTACAGTGATAATTTATAAGAGAACAATAATACTAGATGAGGGGTGGTCTGAAGTACAAAGCGAGATTACTTTTGCGCTAAAAGCGTCATAAAACAACTACGTATTCAGAATTGATGAAAAATGTGATTTGCGATAAATAGGAAAGTCCATGGTTTAAAATCAACTGGTATAAAAAGCTTTTATCCCTCCCACACCAATTTGAATCTCTGCAAATACGATTTCCGAAAGCTAGGTTGTCATTCTCAATAAAGCGAAAAAGCAAGCCTCAATTATGCCAAAAGTGCCATACTTCATGAGCGATCCGTTCTTTTCTTTATGTATTCCCCATTGAGGATAACAACCTAGTTTTCAAAATATGGTAGATATTTGAATATCCAAATTCATGTAGTGAAGGCAAGAATTATTTTAATTTCTTATTTTTAACTTTTTAGAATGAATATTTTGTTAAGCCAAAGTATGAAATCTTATGTCTTAGTCTTCGGAAGATCACAAAGCAGCTTCTGCTTCGAACAGTATTTTCAAGGGACTCTCTCTCTACCTTTTTATATCGTAGGATGTCGAGGAGGATCGATACATCAAATTATAGTGATAATGGTCCATCCAACTATTAGACTAAGCAAGTGCTGTTTGACTTGGAGCTAGGCTGATGTTAAATGCACTACCACACACCCATCTGTAATTGGTTTAAAGAAATATAATGTAATAATTAACCGGACCTGCGGAAATAAAGTTCGAGTTTTGTGAGGTTTAAAATTGTCTTGAACTAAGAAAAGCGGGCAAATTTGTGAATTAAATAGTAAATCTACTTTTTATTAAAGTTGTACTGTTTATCTGCAATTACGCAGAAAGGGAATTAGATTCACGCAATTCTTTAAACCGGCGCTCAAATTACATGCGAGTAAGTATACTAGATTTGTTACCCGGTGTGGAGTTAGCTATGTATAAATTTCATCCATAAAATTTTTCTTTCGATTTCAACATCAAAACGCAATAATAGGATTTAACCAACCCTAGTAAGTGATTTTTTATGTTAAGAGTTAACGTCAATCCTTTTATTATGAAATTCGGCGATAGTATCGAAATACACTTACCTCTACCTGTAAGCACACATAAGTTGATATAATTAAAATTTTGACAAAACGCTACAGCAGATATTTAATATCTGACTTCGCAGGCTTTATTCTACGTTATCTCTTCTATCAGAAACCAAAAATACATTTCTGTGCCCAAAAAAATTTACAATCGCGCTGTCCACAATGTTTTTTCGATTTCGAATTCAAATATCTGCAGTCACACTTTGTCAAAGTTCGAATTTTATCAACTTATCTGTGCTTATAGGTACAGGTAAATGGATTTACGAAAAATTCGAAATTCCGCGATAATAACTTCATAATAATCGGATTGTTGGAAAAAAATTTTATGGATGGAATTTCTGGTTAACTACACGCCGGTGATTTGTTATATACTTCTCGTTTCGAGTAAAATCAGACCCACTCATCATAGTTACCGAAAGATTGAATACTAGCACGAATCACCTTGCATGAGTCTATATCATGAAATTTGATGACCAAGGTATTGACAACGCCATCGTTAAATTTAGCATTTGCTTTGAAATGAGCAAGAAGAAGCAAAAGATATGAAATTAATCTTGAAAATAGACGCTAGAAGTAATATAACACTTGTTTCTATTAGTTTAAATATTTAATTGAAGTACACTTTACATTCTACCACATACATACTCATTACATAATCGACTACGAAATAACTACAATACGACTACAACTACTAACAAAACCACAGGTGCATACCTTATATATTCCACATTGCGACTATGTTCAGAATGGTACATTTGGCGCTATAATTTAAAATTTACTTAAGTTCAACAATTAAATCATTCTCAACCTTATTGCACAGATTTGGAAAATTTTTATTTAGAAAACTATGCCGTCAACTTTAGTAGAAAAATATCAATGAAGAAACGCTGATAGTGCCAAATACGTATCAACTAATCTGATACCTTATCTTTACTCTTGTACTTTTCCATTTGGGGATGACATGAAAGTTGTCGAAAAACGTACTCAAAGTTACCCAAACTAATGTGATAAGAGTAAGAAACTGTTTAACCATACTTTTTAGTTGCTTCTGTATTTGGAAATGTTGCCTATAGGAAAGAAATCTGGATCAAGTTCTCGTAATAAGTAAGCAGATGAAGAAATTTTACAACGGTTGATTTAAGTCTATCATACTGAAAGATAACTGTAAGCATTATTGAATCTCCTCGACCTCTTGAGTTGCAATTTAAAAAGCTGCAAATAATTGTTGCAGTTCCGTTCAAATTGCTTCTTCATTATGGTTTATTCTCTTATTATTAAGTGTCGATTAAGATAGATACACCGCAACTGTCACGTCCATTAGGGTTTAGTAAAATTTTAAAATCATTTCTAACCAGTTTGGACGATATTAAAATACTTATAATCTCTAAATTACCTCCAGATTTCAAACTAATTACGAAGCTGTTAACTCATAAAAACTGTAATTTAGATAAAAGATTTTTTGTATCGTAGAAATTTATTACGGAAGGTTACTGAAAATTACATATTCGTATACCTCGATATTGAAGAAATCCAAAAAAGAACCCACATCCATTAATACCCATACCCGATATTGATGATCATGATGGGAACGCGGTAATAAATTAGATTCTTGTCACGGATATGCGTACGGCTTAATTTCACGTAATATAGTGTTACCGTGGTCGTGAGTTATGTGTAGGTTACGTGCTATTTCGGTAAACTTCCGTTCCGCATTTTTATCCGACTCCTGTATATACATAATGTCTATCGGCGAAAACTCACGGTCGATATAAAGCGGTAGGTTACATACCTTGACGTCTGTTTACCCGATGCCGACGCATGTGCATCAATATTTATTATTATGTGTGCATATGGATAGCAGGTACACACATACTTACACGATACTAGGTGAAGTTCCTTTTGTTGGACGGTAAGTGATTGCGGCGCATACCGTACGGGAGCTGAAATTATTTAGCGTTTCATGACCGGAATGCTTTGTGTTTTATAATTAAAATTTATAATAAAGACGTGCGTGCAATATATGTTGATATGCAAGAATGAGTGTTATATAGTTACAGAAAAGCGAACGGTAACGTGAAGTGTAATAAGTTGGAGATTATGTCAAAATATTGTTTTTGTCTCTGCTTATATTGGTTTTCATAATTTTTTGTCTATTTCTTCGATTTTAGCACTACAATATCCATTTACATTTCTCCTGTTTCCACTGTAACTACCATAGGTTTGTTGTGCCTCGCCTCTAATTGGAACCGAGAATCTTCGAGCTTCTGGATAGTCTGAAACGTTCCAGCGAAACGCAGCTGGATTGCTGGATACACTATCTTTCCCCTTTTCGTCGCCGCCTTGAGCTAATCAACATGTCAGATTTGTTGCCAACTCGATACCATGAATGTATAAATATTATTTTTGCCTAAGCTCAAATAGTTCGTCCTGACTTTCGTAGACTTTGGGATGAAAACCTTGCAGTTTGTTAATCCAGCTTCTACTTTCCCTTTCGGCAAACATCCTATGGTGAGAGAATTGTCTACGCTAGTAAATACAGGCATCTTTAGTGTGGTAAAATGCTCCATATTATCGAAAGTGTTGGATATATAGTAATCTGTAGGATAGTTAGGAATCTGTAAGAGTAGGAGTAGGGTTAATGGATGGGGAACTTTTCACAGTTGTCACAGTAATCCTGTTGGGATACTTTTATTATATCTTGTGTGGATATTTGGTAGTAGAACACAACAGTTATCTGGCGACGAGGATAAAACTATAATTAAAGTGGATACGTGGTAAAAACAGTGGAAAGATAATTAGAACAAAAATCGTGTTAGGCGTTAATCATGTACTTATCCAAACATGGCTTTCATTGGGAGTATAGAAACATTTGAATATCAAGAAGCAGATATCTCCTCGTATTTGGAGAGAATGAATCAACTGTTTATTTGCAATGGAGTAAAAGAATCCAGGAAAGTACCTCTATTCTTAACATTAGTAGGAGGAGAAATATACAATGTATTAAAGGATTTATTGTCACCCAGAAAACCAAGTGAACAAACGTACCAACAAATAAAGGAAAAGCTGCTCAACCATTTTTCACCAAAAAATTAGTTATTGCAGAACGGTATAAATTTTACAATGTATCTCAAACAAACGAGAATATTGGTGAATTATTGTTAAATAAAAAAATGCAGCAAGATATTGTGAGTTTGGTAATTTCTTAAATGATGCACTTCGTGATAGGTTTGTTTGTGGTATTCAATCAAGTGAAATCCGGAAGAAACTTTTATCTTAAGAAGAATTAACATTTGATAAAGCTTGTAGTTTAGCTTTAAGTTTAGAATTAGCTGAAGGGCAAGCTAAAATTCTTGGGAATGATGTTGTACATAAAGTTCAGCATAAAGTTACTGGACTAAAATATAAGAAAAAAGGAGAAATAGAAAGAAGCACATGTAAACGTTGTCTAAAACCCCATGAAAAATGGAATTGTCCTGCAATAAAGTGGAAATGTTATTCATGTGGACATATGGGACATGTAGCAAAGTCATCATTCTGTAAAGAACAAGTGCATCAAGTGGAAATGGACGAAGAGCAAGGAGGAAACATAAAAGAGGTCGAAGGCTACAAGGATGAGGGAAATGCGCTTGATGAGAAACAATTATGGTATTCATTCAATAGTAACTAATAAAACTAGAGTGTTAAAAGTTCAAGTTCTTATAAATGGTAAACCAGTCCTGATGGAAGTGGACATGGGAGCAAGTGTAAGTGTGATATCAGAGGATTATTATAAGAAATATTTTAGTAAAAATAAATTACTTAAGAGCATTATAAAATTAAAAACTGTTTCAGGAGAACTCTTAGTAGTTTGCGGTATTGTTCAAGTAAATGTTAGCTTAGGTGGTAAAAATTGTAAAAAATTTCAACTCATTGTGTTCAGGAATAATAATTTAAGTTTACCCTTATTAGGTAGGGATTGGTTAGATGAATTAGTAGTGAATTGGAAAAGTACCATGTTCCCTCGACCTATCTCTATATCCCAAATTAAAAGCAATGTGGAAATCCTAGAAGAATGGAAACACAAATATCCCAGGGTATTCGACAGCAGCAGAAGAGAAACAATAGCAAATATAGCAGTGCAAGTAACATTAAAAGAAGATTTTCTTCCAGTTTTTCATAAAGCATATTCAGTTCCCTTCTGTATGAAAGTTGAAATTGAAGGCGAAATAAATAGGATGGTAGCAGATGGAATATTAGTACCAGTAAAACTTGCAGACTTTGCAAGTCCAATTGTAGCTGTACCCAAAAAGGAAGGAGGTATTCGTATATGTGTTGATTTCAAAAAGACATTGAATCCTAATTTGAAAACTGATCACTACCCTTTACCTCGGATAGAAGACATCTTTCAAGTAGTAAGTGGTGCAAAATATTTTACAGTGTTAGACCTAACAAATGCATATTTGCAATTGTCAGTAAAAGAGCAATCAAGACCATTGTTAACAATTAATACTCATCTTGGCTTGTTTCACTATACTCCACTTCCCTATGGAGTTTCGAGTGCACCTGCTATTTTTCAATCTGTAATGGACAGAATTTTACATGGATTACCTATGGTAGGGGCCTACTTAGACGACTGCATTGTGGGAGGGGCAACTTTAGCAGACTGTATAATAAAAACTGAAAGAGTCATCGATCGTCTAAACAATTAGGCCATGAATTAGATGAGCATGGTATTGCTCCATTACAAGCTAAAATGAAAGCAACTGCTAATTGTCCTAAACCTAAAGACGTCACTCAATTGAAAAGTTATCTGGGCATGATAAATTTTTATTCAAAGTTTATACCAATGTTATCTAGTGAACTCCACCCACTATACGACTTACTAAAGAAGAATGTACGTTTTGTTTGGTCAGCAAAATGTGAGAAAACGTTTAATGATTATACGAGGGTTGCCTTTTATGTTTCGGGATTTGGTAACCCTAGTGTTGCAATTTGGCAACTGACAGCTCTATCGTAAAGTTGGACATTTTTGAGGTTATACGTACTCAGAACGTTTTGACATACGAGCGCTATTTGTGTTGTTTACAGTAACTTAAAAGATTCATCTCGGCCCAAAAATGGAATTAAATCGTAAACATTTTCGTGCGATTATTTTTTACAACTTTCGACGTGGATTAACTCAGCAACAGTGCATGGATGAACTTAATTCAATTTTTGGCGATGAAGCTCCATCAGGGACCAGTGTTTTTCGATGGTATGGTGAATTCAATCGTGGTCGTAGTTCACTCCAAGACGAATTTCGTGAAGGTCGTCCAAAATCAGTTGTTGTTCCGAAAACCATTGATGCTGTGTGCGAATTGATATTGCAAGATCGTCATGGGACCTATCGTGAGATTGAGACAACCTTAGGCATTAGTGGGACCAGCATACATTCAATATTGCATAAACATTTGACTGTCAAAAAATTTGTTCGCGTTGGATCCCACACAATTTGTCAATCGCTCAAAAAAGGCTCGTGTCGATTGGTCGAAGGAAATGTTCAAAAATACGATCGCGGTGCTTCGAAACACGTCTATGACATCGTGACAGGTGATGAATCGTGGATTTACGCGTATGAGCCCGAAAGTAAACAGCAGTCGACTGTATGGGTGTTTGAAGATGAGCCAAATTTAACCTCAATCAGAGTGGCAAAAGTGCTTCGATAATTGGTTCAAACGCATGCAAAAGTGTATATATCTTCATGGGGAATATTTTGAAAAACAATAAAGTGATTTTCGATGATCAATATTTGTTTTTGTTCTTTAATCCCAAAATATAAAAGGCAACCCTCGTAGTTATATATGTCAGCTCTACTCTTTCCAAAGCAGAACAGAATTACGCTCAAGCACACAACGAAGCCTTAGCAATCATTGTTTGAGTAAAGAAATTCCATAAGGATATCTATGGAAGAAAATTTACTCTAGTCACGGATCATTTACCACTTAAGACAATCTTTGGATCTAAAACTAATAGACCCATTATGACATCATAGACTTCAGAGATGGGCATTATTGTTATCAGCGTACAACTATGATATTCAATATCCGAAAGGTAAGGAGATAGTAAAAGCCGACTGTCTTTCAAGATTACCCTTACCTGAACCTACGGGCGAAGAAATTTATTCATTTACAACCGATTGTAGGTTACCCTTAAGCCCTACAGAAATACAAGAGATGACCCAAAAAGACAAAATACTTGGTAAAGTAATGGAATTTACGAAACTTGGATGGCCAAATTCCATGTAAAATGAAGAATTGAAACCCTATTTTAAATGTAGGAATGAACTGAGTATCGAGAAGGATTGTTTAACAAGAGGGAATAGATTAATAATACCTACCTTATTGTCACCAGCTGTTTTGGATATATTACACGACCAATATCCTGGAATTGTTAGGATGAAAATGTTAGCCAGAGCAGATGTCTGGTGGCCGACAATGGATACAGAGATAGAAATGAAGGTGAAAACATGTGAAAGCTGTCAAGAGCTTGGAAGGAAATTACCTGAAACCCCACTAGTACGTTGGCCGAAGTCTGACGGAAACTTTAAACGAGTCCATGCCGATTTCTTTAAAGTTAACGGGCAAGACTTTCTACTATTAGTAGATGACACATCTACTACATCTTCTAAATGGGCAGAAATATTTTTAATGCAAGGCACTAATGGCTTGAGAACTATTTTCAAACTTAGAAGTGTATTTTCAACATTTGGACTACCGGAATAACTAGTAGCGGATAATGGACCGCCATTTAATTCGGTAGAATTTCACTCATTTTGCAAAAGCAATGGGATTAAGATGACAAATACTCCCCCATATTATCCCACATCAAATGGATTAGCTGAGCGTATGGTACAAACTATAAAAAGTAATTTCAAAAAACAAGTCAAGGAACTAAGAGACAAGAATGTACATATCGATAACCAGCATTGTATAGACAACTTTTTGTTCGCATACCGTAATACGCCGTCATCCTCTACGGGTAAAAGCCCTGCACAGATAATTTTTAAGCAATTAGCTAGGACTAAATTAAATATGTTCAAACCAAGGCTTTTGGAAGACAAGAAAGAGGAAAGGAATGTGAAGCTAAAAGAAAGGGAAGATAGAAAACGGAGACAGGAAATATTTTTTGTAGAAGGAAAAAATGTGAGAGTATATTTTGAACCAGAAGAATGTGGCGAGTGGGAAGAATATTAAAAGGTATAGGCATTAATACGTATTTAGTACTGAGTACTAAGTACACCCCCACCTAGTCCACCCGAATCACAATTCCTTCGACGATCCTCGCGCACCATCAAACCGCCAAGTCGGTTAAATCTATAAATTAAAGGGAGAAAAGTGTTGGATATATAGCAATCTGTAGGATAGTTAGGAATCTGTAAGAGTAGGAGTAGGGTTAATGAATGGGGAACTTGTTACACGCCGGAGTATTGTATAAGAATAAATAGTTTTAATCTTGTTGGGATACTTTTATTATATCCTGTGTGGATATTTGGTAGTAGAACACAACAGAAAGTTCATACTCTTGATTTTGCACCATATGCACCTACTTCGTAGAGGCATAGTCAATTTTAGAAATTCTTCCTATTTCCATCCGAAGTGAATAATTTTTTATTCTTATTCTTCCCTACAGACCATTAACATATACCAGGAACGCCTTCTATGTTTTAACAAACAACTATTTAGCGGCGTTATTGAGATGTGTCATTGCTATTTGCGTAATATTTGACATTTGTTATTGTGAAAACAGTGGTAGCTTAGAAATTGACCAAGTATTTTGTTGCAATTTTGTAGAAGAATGTAAATTTCACAAAAGGTTTTCGTTGGATGACTTCGTGCAACTTTAGTGAAGAACTAACTTAACAACAATGTATAGAATCACTTGGCTCAACTTTTGGTAATAAATCACCATCAGAAAGAAATTGTTTGTAGTTGGTTTGCATAGTTTAGTCATGGTCGTGCATCCGTCAGTCATGAATTGCGTGAAGGTCTACCAAAATCGGTTGTGAAATAAAGGCATTCCTAGAAATACTTAAAATGCAATACATTCGGTTTTGCATGAGCACTTAGTCGTGAAAAAGGTCAGTCCTCAATGGATTCCGCGTAATTTGACCGAAGCTTAAAAAAACTCTTGTTAGTCGGTGTAAGAAAATGCTAAAAAATTCGACCGAACTGCAAAATCCGTATACAACATCGTAACAGGTGATGAAACTCGAATATATTGGTATGAAACGCAAACCAAGCAAACTAAACAATCCATTGTTTGTGTATTCCAAGATGAACTGAATTTCACAAAATTTGTTCGGCCGCGAAACAGCAAAATCCATATTCAATATCGCACTACTGGACGAAACTTAGATATATTCATATGAACCAGGAACTAAGCAATAATTCACTATTTGGGTGTTCCAAGATGAACTGATTTCCACAAAAGTTGTTCGTTCACAAAACACTTCCAAGAAAAGGATTGCTGGTTTCTTCGGTTGTACTGGACATGTCGCAACCATTCCTCTACTCTAGAGGATTGAAAAGCAGTTAATGTTGAATGATATACAACAATTTGTTTGCCAGAGGCCACGTACGAAATCAGGAAAAGCGACAGAAAATGTCTCATCATTTTGTATTATGATAATAGCTCTCACAGAATACGTCAAATAGTTGATTAGTTGGAGGAGAGAAACAACAGATTAATGTCTGATTGCCCATATTCATGTGATTTATCGCTAAACGAGTTTTTTCTGTTTTCAATGTTAAGCATAGAATGCGTTGATAGCAATTTGCCGTACCTCTAAAAGCGTTTAACAACCCTGTTTTTAAGATACCAACTTCAGACTGGAAAGAATGTTTGGAGAATTGGTTTGAACACATACAAAAGTATATAAATCATAAAGGCGAATATTTTGAAAAGCAACAAAACAATTTATTCCCAAAAAGAATCTTATCGTTTTTGTAACAACTTAAAAGCCATCTCTCGTAAGTACTTCTCTTTGGTTAAATCCTACAAAACAAGATTTAACCCGTAAGCATCAGATGGTATAAGATCAAGCAGAATGGGATTTCCATGGAAACTCAACAAAATGGAGAAAGATTCGTGTTATAGATGTTGCCTATAAACCTCAAAAGTTTCTAACAGGGAACCTTCTACGATTTTGAGCAAAGAGTTTGATCACTATTTTCTTATAGCTTTGATGGGTAATGGTAACAGGAATGCTATCTTCATTTCCAATATAATACAGATTTTCTTCTCTAAAACTAAATGCACAACATTCATTCAAATAAAATTCATACGTGAATACAATAGACTTGTAAATGAGTACACCAAAAGCAGACCAACCCTCCCAAACAACCTGGTGCTTTCCAGAATTTGAATTAAATCGACAATCATTAACAAGTATATTCAGGTATTAAGTTCTAGATATATAAAATAAATAAAATCATCGTTTCCATATCTTTCGGAAATACAGTAGAAGCCGCTTATTATAATCACGGTTAATGTTATCAAACGGTTATTGTTATCGAAAACCGTTGGTCCCAAATCACTCTATTTAAAACTCATTGAAAGAAAGCCGCATATTGTAATCAAAAGCCGCTTAATGTTATTAGTTATGAATAGTATCCTTTGTCGGAAAGTTTCTTCAGGCGACGGTGTCTGCAGCGCAACTCCTTTGAACGAGCCGCTTTTTCTCGCCGATTTCAATTAAAACTCTCATATCGCATATTACAATCTAACGAATTGTTATTTCTATATTATGAAGAGGTCATCTTTTTTTTGATGTACTTTATGTATAAAAGGTCCGTTCGTTTAAATGATATTCAGTTTCTCCTATACTCTTCTACGAATCTCACGTTCTACAATCTTGTGTACGGGTAAATTATTGAAATTTCGCATAAACCACCGTGGTCATGGCAGAAGTGAATAAAAAACGTCGCGATCTATCGAACGAAGAAAAACGACAAATTCTCGATAACTTCGATAAACTTCCGAAAATGAATCAAAGGAATGCTGCGGTACAATTAAAAATTTCGCAACCGCTGTTGTGTAAAATTTTAAAAAATCGTACAGAAATAGAAACGTGTGCGCGTTCGAATGAAAACATAAAACGAAAAAGGGAAAGATCTGGAAAGGATAATCAAGTTGAATCAGCTTTAAAAATTTGGTTTACAAATGTTCGCGAAAAAATGCCTCTGTGAATGGTCCTATCATGCGTCAAAAAGCAGAAGATATAGCCAAAACTATGGGGAAAGAAAATTTCATTGCAACAGACGGATGGTTCAATCGGTGGAAAAAGCGAGAAAACATCGTTTATAGACCTCTGCACGGTGAAGAAAAAGTGCTGATTCGTTAGCAGCCGCTGACTGGATGCGTTCGGAATGGCCAGAAATTATTGCAAAATATCCGCCTCGGGACATCTACAATGCAGATGAAACAGGACTCTACTTTCGCGCGATGCCTAATCATACTTATTTGTTCAAAAACGATAAAGTAAGAGGTTGCTTATCTTCGAAAGAACGAGTAACAGTGTTATGTTCTGTTAATATGGAAGGTGAAAAGGAAGAACTTCTAGTGATAGGAAAAAGTAAGAATCCTCGGTGTTTTAAAGGTGTTAAAACTTTGCCCGTGGAGTATTTTGCTAATGCGAATGCTTGGATGACAAGTGTCTTGTTCAGCGAGTGGTTACTCAGGTGGGACAAAAAATTGAAACGCCAAATCGTCTTATTAGTAGACAATTGTACTGCGCACAAAGTGAATGCAGTTTTGACGAACATCCAACTTATTTTCTTACCTGCGAACACTACGGCATTGATACAACCATGTGATCAAGGAATCATTCGAACATTCAAAGAATACTATCGAGGGCAAATTCGAGCCCAAATTATACAAGAACCTGATGAGAATCGAGATGCACCTACTGCAGATGCGATAGCAAAAAATCAGTCTTCTAGATGCGCTGCATTTGCTGGTAAAGTCATGGAGGCAAGTTCAACCAGAAACGATCCGAAACTGTTTTCGAAAAGGAGGTTTTTCCAAAACTGGTGATGAAGAACTTGATCTCCATGAAACGTGCGCTGACATTTTAGAAGGTATGAAAAAGAACTTGTTTTGTACATCTAACTAATATTTTTTAATTTTTGTAGTTCAAGGTCTGTCCAAAAGCGAATTTTCCGATTGGGTGGATATCGACAATGATGTTCAAACAGCTGCCACAATGACTATATCAGACATTTGTCGGGAAGTTGTGGATCAATCGTCCGAAGGAAGTTATCCTGAATTACCCGAAGTAGGAGAAGAAGAAGAAGAGGAAATGTCTGAAGAGCCGCCAACTAATGGCCAGATGCAAGAAGCGTTAAATATTCTCCGACGTGGTGTACAATTCCGAGAAAGTAATTTTGATAGATATTATGATTTTGAAATATACATACAAAATCTTATTAATAAAAATAAACGTCAAACGACGATCGACCAATTTTTCGAATGAAATCGTAAAGTGTAAATAAATGTACCTACGTATTGTATCGATGATAAAAAATAAACAAATTTGGTAAAATATTAAAAATTGTTGATTAATCGTTAATTTTTCCCTTGAATTTTATTTGTAAGTCGTTAAATAATTTGATTACATACATACATATTTATTATTGACTACATCAGCATAGAAAAATACATTTATATTTACCTTCCGCTTACTGTTATCATTCGGTTAATGTTATCAAAAAGGGTTTGTTCCAAATTGATCACAATAAGCGGCTTCTACTGTAATTCCAAATACAGTAGCCTCTCGATAATCCGGCAGATATCGGACCAGAGTACTGCCGGATTACCGAAAACGCCGGATTACTGGAATGTACTAAAAATATGCATATAAATATCGGGACAAATTATTTATTTTAATGTAGTGTTGTTTACATTATTCCTTTGAAGTTGAAGGCATAAAATAGTTGTCTATTATTGATTGTTTTTTTACTTTAAATGACATTTTCAATACGTTTTCTTGAAGACGCTTCAATACTAAAATGCTACGAGCAGAGACACCATTTTCTTCTGCCCAAGTAATAGATGTAGCAAAGGAACGAACGGCTACGTCATGTGGTATTGTCTGAACAGCTGGTGTTACTTCGTCTCCCCGCTCCCGTCTTCACAATCCTCTTCTATTGTGGTCACAGAGTCTACGATTTCGTCGTCTGACAAAAACTGGTTTTCTTCCCCTTCATCGCCAGTCAGCTAGTTGCGGACATCATCATTTGTCAAAACATTGTCAGCTGTATCTATGAGGTGTTCATTGAAAACGTCTCTCAGCTGATTTAAGTGATTGTTATCAATGGCTGTTTCGTTTGTTTTTTTCTGATATTGCTCCAGAAGGTCCATGTTAGGCCACAAATTTGCCCACGAACAAACAATCACTTTTTTATTAAGATTTTCCCAAGCATTGGCAAGTGAGAAAACGCTGTCATCTTTAGACAAAATCGTGTACAGAAGGCTCTTTTTGGACTGCATTTTAATGGCCTGTATCACATTTTGGTCCATAGGTTGCAGAATGGGTGTTACATTGGGAGGCAGAAACATAATACGAATAAAACTGTTTTTTATGTTCAGATCCTCTTCATAAAGGTGACCAGGACAGTTGTCCAAAATAAGCAAAGCTTTTTGGGGAAGCTTCTCTTTAGTTAGGAATTTCTTCACTGATGGTACAAACAGTTGTTCAAACCATTCCACGAACACTGACTTTGTCATCCATCCTTTATTTTGAGCATTATAATCAACGGAAGTTGAACATTCTTAAAAGCCCCAGGCTTTGTTGCTTTACCAATCACTAACATATTCATCTTGTGCGTACCACTGGCGTTTGAACAGGGCATAAATGTGACTATCTTTTGCGAGTTTGCGCCCAGGCGCACTAGCTTCAGCTCGAAGAACGTAGGTTTTGTTAGGTAAAAGACGCCAAAATAACCCACTCTCATCCGCATTATTCACTTGGTCTGGAGTTAAACCCATTTCATCAATCACTTTTTTGAACTCCTCTTTGAAAGGTTCCACTGCATCAGTGTCACATGACAATTTTTCACCTGTCATACTTAATATCCGTATACCAAATCGTCTTTTAAATTTGTCCAACCAACCTTCGCTGGCATGAAAGTCATCGTTATTCATGATCTTTTTTGTAGAAACATGTAGCCTTTTCTTTCAAAATTTCTCCTGGAATAGGCGTATGCCTTTTGCGTTCTTGTAGAAACCACAAATACAGGGTATCTTCAACCTGAGGAAACTCGCCTGTCTTCAATGTTTTCCGTGAACTTTTCAGATTTTCATTTTTTCCACAGAAATTCTTTTATTTTCTCACTATTCTTCCGTATGTCATGGATAGTGGCCCGACCAACTCCAAACTCTTTAGCGAGACTAACTAATGTTTCACCTCGTTCAAGACATTTCAAAATCTTGTTTTTATCCACAAGCGATAATGTTTTATGTTTACGTTTAACTGGTAGAAACATGTTTCACTCACAGCACTACTAACACAAAACTACACTGACGAATGACAGCACGTTAGCGACCATAGCGTATCACGTAGCAAACTGGCGCTAGATTGACAGGCGCGCGCACGCAAAGCACAAAAGCCACTCACAATAGCTGCGCAACCGCTCTAACGCATTTACTAGCTTCTTATGAAACGCCGGATTACTGGCAGGGCCGGACCAGTGAAGTGCCGGATTACCGAGAGGCTACTGTACGTATTTCGGAAATTAAGTTGCCATCCTCGGTGGAAAACGGGGTAGTTAAGTATGATCAGCGATGTCCGGCTAAACCCCAAAATGAACACCACGCAACGACTATTATACAAACCTAAAACACTGCACAATGAACATTACAAACTGAACGCTGGCACGAAACACACCAAAACACTACTGATACTGATTTATTTTATTTATTATTTTGGCCACGGTATCCTTATATATATTTGCAATTAATTTCTGGACAAAATGTCCACAAACCACTTTTGGCGTGTTTGCTTTCATACACGCACTAAAGGAACCACCAACCCTCTAAGCATATTGGCATTCTCCAAAATACATTTACGCAATTTATGATTTACACCTGATTCATTTCAGACAGCCCTATTGTTTTGAACTTACGATCATTTTCAATGATATACTTGGAGTGGGTGGGGGGATACTTACTGTTTTGGGTTCTCTAAAAGAGATCCCAGAGTGGAATTGAGCTTTTTAGTACATAAATGGTAACAAGTGTGACATGACTTAATTTACTTCGATGAATATTCTGATATTGTCGTTGTTGTACATTTATTGTACTTTATAGTAGGTAAAAACACAAAACCATGAATTTTTAATTCAATTTGGCAAATCAGTAACGATGGAATTAGTCAAGAGTCTGATTGTTTGTTAAGTGCTGGAAATGTGAACCGAGGTGGCGACATAATTTTGTGATACTTCGACTATCTATTGAGAAATTGCCTACTTATATCTCGACATAATAATGACTTTGAATTCTTTTAAATCGCTTGTTTTTTTCGGTTTGACCGGCTCGTTTGTAGTTTTGAGAATGTTTTGATAATCGGGGACAATATATCTACAAATCTTCATAAATTTGAAGTTATTTAGAATCCTTCTGATATCTATCGTCTGCAACAGCGTAATAGTGTCTATGGCTCCTTCCTTAAGCCATTGTTATTTCAGATACGCGCTGCCGAGTAAATCGGGATATACTGCCCAATATTAAAGAAAACCTCTATCGTCATAAACTTTGGAATTTCCCATCTCAGTTTAGTAAAGCCAAACAACTTGAACAAAGTAGATTTTTCAACCTTCTCCTTGATATTGACTGGATTTCTCGTGATAACGTTACCGACGTCAATACAGTTTGCAATTTATTTTACACATTTTTATTAATGACCGATATTTTCCACCTACATACACGTCTTTCGTTATTTATGTAGATACCCATTTGAAAGGCAAGTTTCCGGTACGTTAATTGCATACAACTTAGTTGTGGAGGGATGAAAATGGAATTGCTGCCCGTGTCCAGTAATAGCATAACCTTATAATTAGATGCTGAGCAATTTTCGTCTAGAAAACAACTACCCGGACAAAAGCCTTGCTGGTCATAAAATTATATTTAGGTTGGAAATTGTACGCCGACGTGCAAGTACGGATGCATGTTGTAATTAGTTAGGGATGAGAATCGCATTGAATTAATCAGGAACGGATTTCGGCGTGATTCCGGTTCATCAGTGAGGCACCTCCATTCCTAGTCAATTAAGTGCATTTCGCCTCCAGATCTACGAGATATGTTGGCTTGGACATGGGAAAATTAGATGGCGCCCGAATCGCTGATGAGGCGCAATTACGAATTGTAGAGCAGAATCTCTTTTATATCAAAACAGAAGTATAGGTGCTTGTGAAATCTATTGTCCGTGTCGTGATTTATTTTTCAGATCAAAGCTCTTCTCTACTATTATTACTGTTATTGGCACGTACTCCCACATCAAAAGCTAGGTTTTCTTGAAGTAAATACAAGCAACCGAAAATTACACTACATGATTTAAATTTAAACGCAGGTTTACATAATCGATCACGAAGGTTTTCAGCAGTTTTACGAGATAAGTCACCACTTTTTTATATATGCTTTATGTTTAATTTCGGACAGATTTTAATGCGTAAACAGACACATTAGCTGCGTATTGTTGATGCCAAAGAGTCTGTTAGTTTTGTTTATTACGGTCATGTAGTTGTTGGCCTAATGTTTTTACGGCCTTCCTGACTAATTTCGTTCTTTTTTTTTTCGAAAGTTTTTTTTTTGGGCCGCGGTAATGAATATTTATGCGGGCGGTGTACAATGCGCAGAAGTAAATTTTCTCTTACATTTCTGCTGTGATGTTAAATTTAGTGCACACGAAAATAAATCATTTTTTAAAGACGCAGTGGAGTATTTAGTCCGCACGTGATGTTACACGTACATTAAAATATATTTACGGCAAACGATATTCAAATTGAATTAATTGATGTGCGCGGCGGGGCCGTCTCTGGCCGACTGTATTATTTCCTTTTAAGCGACGGCATGGGCATGTTAACATCCATAAAGCCTAAAGAGTAATTGCGAAATGTGGAATCGTTTTCCCAATTAAGCACTTCGTATAACAGGCTTTAACACATATCTCGTTTTGTAAAAAAGTTTAGCTTAATGCTAACGAACAGATGTCGAATTTATGAATAATGAATATAACTCTTCAAATTCCCCGCACGACACCGGTTTTGCGACTATATTAAGGTCTTCTCCATTCCCATTCTCTACTACTACCCATGATTGGAACGCATAACATTACCATTTTATAAATATCGAATCGGAAATAGCGGCGTAGGTTATTGAAAGAAATCATAACTTCGTTCTGCAAGTCGTAAAAGACAGAAATCTTGGATGTGTAGGTATTTTAAAACACATTGACTTCGGCGTATGTTTTATTATACAAGTGCACATGGTTTTAAATTTAACCCTATCGATCGGGTAAAAATCGATCGCTCCGACGCACGTGTACTCACAATCAGGCCTTGCGAAATAGTTTCAAATATTTAATTTACATATTCATTCGAACTTCAACAATAAACTTCGAATGCATCGCGGTTGGAGTACAAGCGAAGAAGACAACTTGTAGCAAAAGGCACCAACGTACTGCATATGCTGATGATGTTACGACAGCGGCAGGAATAAAATAAGAAGTCTGTGGGAGACCGGCAGAAAGACCGGCTTTAGAAATCTTGGGAGTGAATATCTGAGGAATTCGCTCGTCTTTATTTGAGGAAATAAAATTATTGTTAGAAAAAAGTTCTAAATTTATAGCAGAAATACTTTTAATATTTTTCTATTTTCCAATAAAATTTCAAAATGAATTTGTCTTTAGGGAATGATACAAATTCGAGGGGATGAATACGTTTATATATGTACTTGGGAGTGTCGATAGGCCATGGAGAATAGAAATGATAATAAGATGGTTAGGAGACTTGGATGTTATTACCTGGTGGAGGCTCGTTTCTTTTGTCACTGCCTTCAAAATACTTGGTATTGGATTGTGGTAAAAGACAAAAATGATAATAATAAAAACGATACGCGGGTTAGTCGTAGCAATTTGGATAACGCAATTAGTTGGTTACAAAGATGGTGATTCAGACAGAACCCGTTCAATGGAAACGATGTAAGTTCAAATTCGAGAATTTATTAGTAACAAGGCGCCACTCTCCTAGTATAAAACTGAATCGCATCTAAATTTCTGGAGTCAGAGGGACCCTCCAGCTTCGTTGGTAAGTGAACGACGTTATCCAAACCGTCGACGTTACTCATTCTTTTATTCGGTTGTGAAGCCACCAGCAAAGTTACTCGACAACTCTATTGAAAAAGAAAATGAAAGAATTGAAATAAATTGCGGGGAAAGAATGACGTTGAAGAGCGCTTTATTTGTTATTGACAGCACCGTTAGGGTGTATAAGGTGTCGATAAAATTCAAATAAGTTAGCTTCGTATCGTATTTAAATAATTCTTACAAAACTCTCGGTAATCGTTGGAATTCCAGGGGCTTCACAGACACATTACAGCTTTAGAAAAACGTAATTAGAACAATATTTGTAAGTGACAATTAAACGTGATCCCCCTTAAAATACTAAACAGAATTAAATGTTTCGTTCAACAAATATCTAACTAAATTGTTAACGGTAAGATAGCAAAAGTAAGAAAATCCTTTTAATTGAAAACAAATCCCCGACTTACTAAATCTAAATTAAATAAATAATTATAGGGATTTTTGCCTAAAAGCTCAACGAGACCGATTCTCAACACGGCGTTGTAGTCGCTGTCGAGACGGAAGCTGTCAAAGATGGCGAGTTCCTCGCACTCGGTGTTGAAATGTCGGGAATCCACCCGGAAACAGAAAATTTAAGATTAATTCGGCGATATAAAGTTAAGGGTCGGTACTAGATGAATCGAATCGTCCTTATAGCTTCTACGATAATTCTTAGATATTCTTAATGTTCTTA
The DNA here is from genome assembly GCA_038088585.1 of Chrysina gloriosa. Taxonomy (NCBI): domain Eukaryota; kingdom Metazoa; phylum Arthropoda; class Insecta; order Coleoptera; family Scarabaeidae; genus Chrysina; species Chrysina gloriosa. Next base: position 28,002,372 of record CM076087.1, on the reverse strand, counting down.
GATGTTCTCAAATAATCTTAGGTCAACCTAGCATATACTAGGTCCTACTAGCACCCTACAACAACGTGAAAGAGAAAATGACGGCATCGTAATTAACAAAATGAAAAACTCACCTCCAATAGAGGGAAAAGCAAACGCACAACGTGGCCGGTATTTCGAACAGTGAAATTGGGGAAGCGTAACTTCCGGATTTACACGACGATAGTATTAAACTTCCTAGAGTCGAATTCGCGTGCATATCCTCGACAAGCGAATTTTTAAAGCGAAAACGGAATAACCTATTCACGATAAACGACCTGTTCAGCCAAACGCCGCAAGCAAAATGCCCCACACGTGCATCCAAAAGGCGCGAGGTGTATCAAAACTACTGAAGCGGGGCGCCATCTATACGTCAGAAGTTGAAGCGAGAGGCCAAAAGTAGCAAACCGGAACGCTGTGACAAATTGGTCGTAACATGTAACTAATAGCTAAAAGTCGATAGAAACATAGAGCAAAAGCAGCTTTACACATTTTCGAAGTAAATCACAGGAGACATTTCGACCATTATGTTGTCATCTTCAATGGAGAATAAAGAAATTACATGTTGCTTGTGAGCGAACGACCTTGGATTATAAATAATAACTTATGTGCAAGGATTGGTAAATGGGTGGATAAACGTAAAGTCGTACGTCTGTGAACGCTGCGGATAGCGCAATTTGTCTATGGAAGCGTACGACTTTACGTTTATCTGCCGATTTACCAGCCCATACTTGTAAAGTAATTTATCTACTGTGAGATTGTAAAGTTTGCATTTCTTGGGAACGAATATTTCTGTCACTCAGAGCGACAACGTGCAAAGTTGTTTTTTTTTTTTTGATTTGATGTAGTAATTTTATTTAAATTCATTCTAAATGACAAACATTAGTACTCTTTCCTAAGCTAAAATCGTGAATTTATAATTCCCATATAATAGTATGTATAGTAAGTATATATGTATTCTTATAAAATTCATTTGTAACTACCTACAATACAAAACTTAACGTTACCGAAGCTCAGTGCAAATGTTTTCGTCTGCAACAAAGACGTCCTAAGCGTATCCTTCTACGTTCGTTCTGTAGGACGTGATGCGACGATTTTCGTATTTCGACATTTCGAATATTCGTCTCCTAGGAGAGCATCTATCCGAGCGAAGTGTTGCGTAATAAAACGGAAACTCAATTATGAATTTTACATCGGCGAAACCGCCGCGTCGTCGGATCGAAGCTTCGGAAAAGAATACCTTGCACGCGATAATATGCAGTTGTATATGCATAGTTTATTTCGCATTTACATATTTAACGTGAGAATTTTGTTGTTGCGAAACGAGGCGATTTAGAAATAAATTTGTTATTCAAATCTGTTTGTGACACGTATACATACATATTCGTAGGTGCTAGTTTTATGTACGCAGTTAAATGCTGGAGACTTTAAGGATATCAATACCAAGTATTCGATTTCATGGTTTCCCTTTTATTGTCGGCAAAGTTTCGTTTGATAATTGACTTTAAAAGTGTTGGCAATTCAAAGAAGCGTATCAAATATTTACTATGAAGTCGACGACTTTAATTTTGAAACGTTCAAGTATTAATAATAAAGGTAAGCACTTTAGGACGCTTAATAAAGAAAATGATATACAGGTGTCCCAGACTTCACTCCCCAGGCTTGTAACTTCGTTATTCTTAACAATACATAAAACAAAGTATATATATTCTTAAATGGGAGGAAATTCTCTATACGATAGCAAAAACCAATTTACAAAAAGTGCGTTAGTGTAATGACAGCTATATTCAACTTTTTTTTCAAATAGCACAGTATACTTTTTTTTAATGTTCAGATGGTACCTTTTATTCTCTTTACAGCCATATAAATTAATATGAGCCTTACATGGGAAAATTTTCGAAAAAAACTTGACCTAAAGTTTGCCATGCAAAAAATTGTGGTTTATAGTGTTTATCTAATAGGCGATGAAATCAACAGCTTTCTACAAACAAAAATGTGTTTTTATTCGAATAGCAATTAAATGTATGCTATCAACTACATCTAATAAATACAAAGGTTTATTTTTAAGGTATCCACATTTATAAAAGGCATTTATTAAAAAAACGCATCTTTGAATAAATTTTCACTTGAAGTTATATTCAGTTCAAATCAAATTATTTAACAATGGCACTTATAAAATTATCGAGATAAAAGCTATTAAATATTTTATCAACTGTCATTAACAAAGAAAATATCAAGTAGGTAGGTACATGTGCTATTCGGACGAATAGCATGCTGATTTCCAATTGTTTTCTAAACAAAATTCTGTCACTTTATGTTGTTAAATTCATTGAAGTTATTATTATTCCTTGTATTTTGATAGAATATGAATTATTCGAATTCCGAAAAGTGCGATATGATGTTAGTGTATGGTTTGTGTGGAAGTAATTCGAGGGAGTCAGCTAGAAGGTATTGCGAGCAATATCCTGAGAGAAGGCATCCTGATCATAAAACGTTTAAAAATTTGGAAAACAATCTTAGGGAGCATGGATCTTTTGTAATAAATAAAAGTATACCGCTTCCTAGGAACATACATGCTGCTGATGAAGGACATACGGTAGCTGTTCTTGCTTATACGGAGGTCAATCCTACATCTTCCTTAAGAGAAATAGCCGCAAAGTGTAATATTTCAAAATCGTCAGTGCAACGCATTTTAAAACGAAATCATTGTAAAGCATACAAATTTAAGCGCATACATAAGCTTCACCCCGGAGATTCAGAGAGGAGACTTGAATTTATTGCATGGGTTCTAGTGCAGTATGATCACCAACCTGATTTTTTGAGACAAATAATGTGGTCTGACGAAAGTAGATTCCATAACAATGGATTGGTTTCAACACAAATTTGCAGATACTGGTCTACAGAACAGCCACACTGGCTGAGAGAAACGAATAATCAATGCGTTTTTTCAATAAATGTTTGGTGTGGAATTTTTGATGGGAGTTTAATAGGGCCACATTTTTACGATGGGACACTAACTGGCAATCGCTATTTACATTTTCTAGAAGAGATATTGCCAGAACTTATGGCAAATGTACCTCTTCATATAAGACAAAATATGTTCTACCAACAAGATGGTGCTCCAGCACACAACAGTGCGATCGTACGAAATTATTTGGACACTAATTTTCCTCAACGATGGATGGGAACACATGGCCCGGTGGCATGGCCAGCTCGCTCTCCCGACCTCACGCCGTTGGACTATTTTCTGTGGGGTTACTTGAAGGAACGTGTTTATAAGGTAGCCGTCATAAATGTGGATGACCTAAAAGGCAGAATAAGAGAGGAGTGTGCAAACATTTCCATGCACACTTTATTAGAATTATTAATTGCTATTCGAATAAAAACACATTTTTGTTTGTAGAAAGCTATTGATTTCATCGCCTACTAGATAAGCACTATAAACCACAATTTTTTGCATGGCAAACTTTAGGTCAAGTGTTTTTCGAAAATTTTCCCATGTAAGGGCCATATTAATTTATATGGCTGTAAAGAGAATAAAAGGTACCATCTGAATATTAAAAAAAAAAGTATACTGTGCTATTTGAAAAAGAAAGTTGAATATAGCTGTCATTACACTCACGCACTTTTTGTAAATTGGTTTTTCCTATCGCATAGAGAATTTCCTCCCATTTAAGAATATATATACTTTGTTTTATGTATTGTTAACAATAACGAAGTTACAAGCCTGGGGAGTGAAGTCTGGGACACCCTGTATATGGAAGTTTAAAGAAGATCTGGGCAATGCTAATCAGTGAACTGATGTCCACACGCTAAAAACAAGAGCTCGATAATAAAGTGTTTTTAGAATTTTTTTAACCTGTTCAACCATTTCCTCGTGGTTTGCATAATTTGGATTCCATACCAAACAACAATGCTCCAGTCTATCACCGCATTGTACAAACTAATCAAAGCGTCAATTTATAATTGTTTCGTGTTTCTGATAAGGAAACCAAGCAAGCCAAATTACACCGTCCATGTATTTTCCACGTGTATGTAAATGTAAGCTTAGCGTCCAACACGTCACTCGATACATGTCGCACTGTTCCAAAAGGTATTGCGAATTTTCTAAATATCTTTTGCATTTATTTATATTTAATTTGAAACTATTTACCTGACACCATGACTCAGCAGAATTAAGGTCGTCCTGTAATACTACACAATATTTAAAAGATTAAATTCTACGGAAAATTTTGAAATCGTCACCGTAAGGAAGGCAACATCATTTACATTACAAACAATTGGGATTCTGGGATTGGTCCATGTAGTACTCTAGACGCAAAAGTACATATTGCGGATGTAGAACTACGATATTCAACTTAACTGATCCGTCAAATATGAAGTGAAGATTTGATCGAAGTGTCAAAGCCATTCAATTTGCACAAGTTCAATTTGTGCTGAACCAGATCGAATGCCTTCGTAAAATTTATCTAAATAGAATCCACCTGACATCGGTCACCTATGGAATTGTCCCTTGAGATACTCATGCTGTATACATCCCTGCTACCAGATTTAAGAGCAGGTGCAATCTTAAATATGTTCCAATAGTCAGGACCCATTGTGGTACCGGTTTTCGGCGATTTTATAGTCACAAAATTGTCGGGTGCAGTAAATTCATTTAGTGCTATTACACTAGTAGTATTGTATGTGGCATTATTTATAAATAAATATAGTCTGGTAATAAAGAGAAGACAACTGGTTGGCAAAAATATTTGGAATTTTATTCGGCGAATCAAGGTTTTCTCTCCATCCTTCATAGATTCAGAAATGCCCGTCTGGTCTTCTTCGCTTATGAAGTTCAAAAGTTGTTTTGGATCATTTTCTACGTTGATATAAAGTTTTGCGATATGATTCTGATAATCAGCTTGAGTAATTGATCCTAGACTTAGTTCTCTGTTTTCCTCAAACTTATTGCGATTTAATGTCTTTTGGGCTTGATTAGTTGCCACATCAAGGAAAGAAAATCAGCTCGAGAAGGAGGTATTATTTTCATGTTGATGCACAAATGATCGCAAGCTTCCATCACGTCTTCGCATCTCAGTCAGAACTGGATCCCAGTTTGTGTCTAGAATTAAACTGTATACAAATGAACAAAACTTATACGCCTAAAATTAGATTTAAGTCTGCAAGAGAACTAAAATTTCTTATCTGTAGTTTTGTTGCATAAAAGTACAACGTAGGATGATGTGGATCTTCAGGTCTCAATATGTAATTAGATTTTTCGGCAAATGTATCTAAAATTAGAAACAATGAGGCTGCTCCGTTTCCTTAATTACTGTATCTTCTATCCAGTCTTTATTCACAAAATATTATTATTATACATTTGTTATTTTGATTTCTTATTTCATTAATTTGTATAATATTATTCGCAGAAATAAAATTTTGGTGCAACAAGAGTTTTACTACAATTCGCCTTATCAATATTGGAAATATTGAAATCTCCAGCATAAATCAAAATGTGAAAGAATATAGTAAACTGTAACCTTAGTGATCCCGAATAAATCTTGCATAAGAAAATGCTCCATAATACATACATCTAACTCGTTATTTAATTTTCCTGAATAAGAATGTAAGCAACAACAGTGACATAAGCGTGTAAAACATTGAAGAAGATATTATTTGAGTGATAACGGGTGTTTTTTATAGAGTGTCACAAGTTTAAATCATAATAAAACAAGGAAATATATTTTTAATATCAATGAAACGGGCTTTATTGGAAAGAAAATTTTATGAAATTAATGTTTAACCTTCCTATACTCACGTCAAAATATGAAACACATACTATACTATATAAGTCGGTCTCATAGACCGTATGCGTGAGTATAGGAAGGTTAAATATGATTTCTGCCATGTGGCTGCCACGGCTGGCGCGTAGAAGGCGCAATCTGGAACACCAATTTTCAACAACTTCGCAGCATTTGCGGCCGTATTTCGCCGATAACTCTTCGAATGTTGATTTCCAGGTGTTCAATTGTTTGTGGTTTATCGACGTAGACAAGTGACTTAACATAACCCCAAAGAAAATAATCCAATGGGGTTAACTCACACGACCTTGGTGGCCAATTAATTGGGCCATTACGTGAAATTATTTTTTCATCAAAAGTTTCTTTGAATAAATCAATTGTAGCGCCCGCTGTGTGGCATGTGGCTCCGTCCTGTTGGAACCACATATCAGCAAGATTAATGCCACGTAATTGAGGTACGAAAAAATTTCGAATCATATTCCTATACCATTCACCACTGACAGTAACATTCTGACCATCATCGTTTTTGAAGATATATGGGCCAATGACTCCGCCAGTCCATAAAGCGCACCAAACAGTAATTTTCTGTGGATGTAAGGGTGTTTCGACAAAAGCTTGTGGATTCTCCTCACTCCAAATGCGACAATTCTGCTTATTTATGTACCCATTCAACCAGAAATGGGCTTCATCGGAAAATAAAATTTTGAACGGAAATTCTAAATCAATATCAATTTGTGCTTCAGCCCATTCGCCGAATTGGCGGCGTATACGATGGTCGTTTGGCGTTAATTCCTGCACAAATTGAATCTTGAAAGCTTTTCAGCCAAGATCCTTTCGTAAAATATTCCATAAAGTGGAAGGAGATAACCCCAGTTGCTGAGAACGGCGACGAATTGATTGATTAGGATCATCTTCAATGCTTTCCTGTACAGCGGCTACAGCTTCTTCAGTGCGCACTGGTTGGCGTCTCACGGGATGCACATTATCAGTAACAGTAAATGTAGTCCGAAAACGATCTATTGTTCTTCGAATAAGCCGCTCTGAAGGACGATTATGTACGCCATAAAATGGAAGAAGTGCACGATGAGTTTGACGAATAGAACAATTATTTTGATTAAAAATTTCAATAATTTGCACGCGTTGCTCTGGCGTAAGTCGATTCATATTGAAATTTCAAATCAAACTAAACAAAAAGCAATTATCAGCTGTCGAATGAGTGCTCAAATATAGCAGTGATGCCAACTCAAAGTTGTGACACTCTAAAAACACGCGATAGATGTTAACAGTGCTGTCCTTCAGATTAGAAAAAGAAATGGCAAGTCTTCAGTGGTGATATGGCAATACGTTTGACGACGATTTTGTCCGAAAAGATCATTGGCAAGATCAGTATGAATGAATAGTAAAAAATAATAGTTTTCTAACCGTAAATACCGTCGAGTTTGGCACACTTTTTCCCCATGTCGATTTTATGTGAACATTTGACCGAATACAGCTGTATGACGCAGTAAAAGTATTTAACTATAACAGCACACATTACAAAACATTATAATGTTAAACGAGTAATTATCTCGGTTTGTTCTATAAAATTCCTTCTTCTTAGAGCTGTCTCATACACAAAACGAGACAGAACTTCCTTAATATCAGCTGTTAATGTATTTTTCTTGCACATATTGTGAACAATCAAACAGTAAATTTATACTAGCTTTATAAAGTTCCCACAGGCCGCATTAAATTATTTCGAGAACATCAAGTTCAGTCTATATTTAGGTGGACTATAGTTTATGTAACGCGTGAATAGTTGCTGATGTAAGGTGTTGAGTCGGACAGGTAGAATAATAAAAGGGATTGGGAGGTCTGCTGATATATCGATGTATGTGTATACGTACGTGTATAAGCATCTAAAAATACCCCTTCCAAGTTTCAATTGAAACGTATTAAGAGATTCCATAATGAATTTGTTCTTACTTTTATTTTGCACATTATCATAATTTTCAAACTATCAAATAAAGTACAACATTTAGAACCGTAAAATGTTTTTGTAATTTCCTCACATTTAATCACTGTTTTAGCCGAATTTCTATACATAAGGAATAAGATGCATTACGTGACGGGCACGCGTATTTCATTAACGATATTTAGAAGAGTAGTAGAAATTTTGATTGCAGTGAACAACTAATGTAGGGTTACATAATTTATGTAACATAAATGAATAAAAAAAGACAAATAAATATATGATTTCAATATTTAAAACTCATTTATGTTTCTCAGAAGACTTTCAAATATGTGTAAAACTCTTGAGAAGAATGATTTATATTGGCTTTAGTTATTAATAGAGGCCGGATTATATGAAAAAAGTGGAAATATGCGCATAAATATGCAGATGTTTCGGGCTAAATGTGCATTTTCTTATGAGAAATATGCAGATAAAGAAATAGGAGTAATGCTAGAAAATATAATACTATAGAAAAAAAATATTCTATTATGTTTACTACAAGTTTATTTATAACATTTTATAACATAATTAACTATGAAAACAATTATTAAACAATTTACATATATCTCAAAGTTTTTAATAGAAAAATGGTAGCGCTTGTCTGACAACAATTGTCAATTGATAACATGTATTTATATATTGAAAAGGTTCGTTCTACGTCCACGCTTGTTATAGGAGCATATTTCAAATTAGAAATATCCTCTATTGTCAACTCAATATTTTCTACTGACTCACCACACAAGATTTTAGCAATATCCTTTAGCTTTTTAAAACCCTCATTTTCTTCTATTACACTTGAAAACTTTTCATACACGGGTTTTCCCACCCTTCCTTTAACATCAAAACATAACTTTTCAAATTTGTTTATTATTTCAACGCTCTCAATTAGCGACATAAATTGTTTTTCCAATTGCCATATAGAAGTGGAGATAAAACTGTAGTTGGCTTTAATAAACACCAACTGTTGAGGTATTTCTTTACTCGAATACACCTTTTGGGCGTCTAGCACATATTATGTATCGCTATCAAGATCCATAAGATCCATTTGCATGAAATATAGCAGCTTCCAACCACGTTCCCCATCGTGTGATTACTGGTTGAGGAGGAAGCGTAATACCGGGTAGATGTTGTTTGTAAAACTGAACTCTTAATGGAGCCTTTAAAAACACTTTCTTAACACTACTAATTAAAGTATTTACCAAGGGAAAATGGTTTCTTACTTCTTCTGCAACACGATTTAGTCCGTGCGCCAAGCAAGTTGTGTGAATTAAATTTAGGTAAAAGATTTTCAAGTTGCAAGCTGCCTTCACCATGTATGGTGCGGCATCCATTAAAAACAATAGAATTTTTTCTGTTGGAATCGATTACGGTAAGAAAAACGTTGCCAGTTCTTCCTGTATAAACCTTGTTATTGTCAAATTATTTGCCTTTTCCAACTGTTTGGATGAAATTAAATAAGATTTTGCTGGAACCGATACGTTAAGGATACCTATCATTAAATGAACTATGTATCGGCCCACACTATCAGTAGTTTCATCTGCGCATATGTAAAGGTAATTGTTTGACACAGCCTTCTTAATGCTACTCAATGTTTCTGCATAGACACTACATATTTTTAGTAATGCCTATACTATAATAAATTACATCCAATAAATAAATAAAACTCGGATACTTCAAATATGCTGAATTACTACAAAATATGCAAATAATATACAAAATGCATATATTATGCAAATATGCAAATTTATGCAAACTGCATATTATCCGCCCTTTAGTTATTAATATTGGTTTTAGAAGAGGCACTAGTGATTGAGTGTTCTCACTTGTTCATATTCTATTCATTAGAGAGAATATTCTCTCTACGGATGCATTGGTTCCAGGCAACCATATTTATTCAATAATTGTGCTAATGTTTTTGTGATTTAAGTTATTATTTTTAAAGTGGTTAAATAGTTCAACACACCGGGTTTCTCTAGGTAGATTTGAATGGTTCCATTCCAGAATCTTTTCTGCTGTAATATAATTGGTAACAGCGGTTTTTCACGACTTCTCTCATTTCCGCACATTTTTGAGAACCTTAATTTCTCTTCAAAATTTTTATTGAAATCCTATCGCATTCTAGATAGTTTGAGCTACGTTTTCGCGTTTGTTTCATTCAAATCGGATGAACAGTTTTCTTATAATAAGCATTCAAAAGTCGATGGGGCCCCTGGACCCCGTGTGTATGGCCCGGGATTTTCCGGAGGTGTGTATACGAAGGGTTAAAGGTCTAATATCTTAACTTGTACATATTTATATGGTTGAAAATAACGGACCAAAAATAGGATATATTTTTTGAGATTCGTGATTTGATGCATCAGTGAAAATGGAGATATACTTATTGTTAGCTTCAGATAAAACTGCTTTTAAATCTTCAATCGCATTGCACGCAAAAATATTCGTAATTGTGCTTTCGTTTTTGTACGCGCCCATCAGAATTTAGGTTAAAAACACATTTGAATTAACTTAGACGTATAGTCGTCTGTGCGGAAACTGTGGTTTTTTCGAATAGTGTGATATTGTTTCAATTTTGATATTTTTGGATAATAGGATCGTGCGATCTATCGGGAACAACGGGATGATGGCTTAATAAACGGTACTGCTCCGTTAAAAACGGGACGTATGGTCACTTTAGGTATAGGTCTTCCGTTTCCTCCGTTTGTTTGTTACAGTTAATAAAATCAGCTTTTCACAAAGCTCTTTGGGTTTTTTTACTCAACTCACTATTACGTAAGTTGTAATAAAATTAACTTAAAAAGAAAATATAGAGAAATAGTGTCTTTGTACATTCTGTATTGATGTCATGTATAATTTTAATCAGCCTCGGTTTTTTCGTGTAATATTTTCATGTCAGTTAATCGCACTCTATCGAAGGCTTGGGTCATGTCCACAAAACTCGTATACGCAGGATTGTTAAATTCTCTGGCTTTGGTGGTAGATTACATTTTGTGCAATCCCTGTAGTTCATTTATTTGAATATCTTTGGTTATTTCTTCTAGTATGATTTTCGTCAATAGCGAGTAATTGCGATCATATACTGTTATTGTTATTACCACAACAAAACGCTGGCAACGTTAGTGGTATTTCAGCCATCAAGTTGTTTATAGTTGTTATCCTCTGTCTGGCTTTCAGTCTCTTCCATTCTGTTTGACTTTTGGAAGAAATAGGTTTATTTAATGCCATGTTCTGAAATTAGTTCTCCAGAAGTGATTGTATCTCAACCTATTTTTTAGTCTAAATCCTACAATTGACATTTTATTGCTTAAAATGTATAGCAAAAACTTCACGTTTCCCCTATATATGAATAATATTATTCTAACCCATTTCGCTCCGAACATTTCATACACATCAATACGCAATGCTTTCTGAAATTTATTAAGCGATTTATGCGTCTCCATGCAACGGGTTACAATGTTGCAATACAGCAATTTACAACGTTATATAGTACGCGTTAGGTTTTCCCGTATTCCGTTGACCGCGCTTACGGCTCGTATTAATTGCAAAATCGACATAAATTTCGATCTTTAAACTGAAAACGTCGGTTCGCGCTTCATCTTAGATTTATGTAACCGATCGAACCGGTGCGCGCCGTTCCGACGTTCCTTCTCGAACGTGCTTTCTGAACGTAATCGTTATGAATGTTTTATGGGAACGTATTTAATTAATTCTCATTAATAATGTATAATTGTTCGACGTAGAACTTTCTATCTAAATGGATAGCGGCGCCGAATTAGTCCGCCGAAACTCCATTAGAGCGATATTACTTTTCCGGAATTAGGTGGGATTTCGCAAAAACTTCGGAGAGATTTTCAGATTTATGTTTTAAAAATGCCTTTAAATCGGGAGAAATGCTGGAGTTAACTAAAAGGGGAAGAAATTTGGAACTGAAATGGAATCAGAAATGGCTTTTAAATATACTCAAGAGATTAATATCATAGATTAAGGAAATCGATTATCTCAAACTAGGACAAAATAATAAATAATATTTTCACCACTACCATGAGAGTTTGCAAAAAGCATAACAGCAAAATTTCTATAGAAAACTAATTGCGATTTACAACACGACTTATACTATTCCCGATGGTGAGAATGAAAGCCTTTGAAATTATACTGACATCTGTAAAAGTTTTCTAACATTAATGTCTCTCATTGCCTCTCGTAAGATTTTCAAGTGAACAAAGCAATAAAACAGATATAGCGTAATACCACTAGTAAACCTTGAACCGGTGAAAGTAGAGTGATCTTACAGTACTTATATCAAACTCGGAGAGTTAGATGCAAAATCTGCTGAACTTGTGGACAGAAGTGATAAAAAATATGAGAATGAAAGTAAGTACAGAGAAAACAAAATTAATGATGATCTACACAAAATAAACAGATGAACAATTGGAGAGCCAGATAAAATTTACAAACTCACAAAAACTTACTACGCAGTCAACAAGACAATACTGCAATACAAAGAAATAGATAGGGAAATAAAGTTGACGATCCCCAACGCGTCTGCAGCACCAACCTTGACATATATATATATATAATAATCTTTTACCCTTTCTACCTTTTGGTGTAAGGGTTCGGAGCCACCGAGCCGTATATGAACACGCATGTGACGCATGTACCGTACCGCTCCTGGCCCGCCCAGTGGCTATTGCCTTCATTTTCGCAGCTTATTAGAGGTAACAGATCCATTTTAGGATTTTAAACTGCTACGCTCTGCCAACCTTGACATACGCGAGTGAAAACTTGACAATAAATAATAAACAATAGAGATCAATGTATTAGAGATGAAACATATTAGAAAGATAGTGGGAGTAAACAAACTGGACAGAATAAGAAACGATGAAATTGGGAAAACAATAAATGGATGGACCAGATCGAAGAGTATGGGAAGGAAAAACTCTAGAAGACCTAAAACGACTAGTAGGAGGCAAGATAGGGTGGAAGAAATGGAGAAGAGAAGAACCGGAACCCCAATCCGACGCTTGGAAGGATCTGATAAAGAATAAGCAGATGTCTCTTATTGTTAAAATCCTATCTTAGATAATCTGTAATGGAGAAGAATAGAGCTTAATATTTTCACCTACCTGATCATAGATACGCTTTCTACATAAAGCTTTACACTACTGGTTCCCATTTCCAAACTGCCTAAATGATGTGGCTTTTTGGAACATCACTAAACAGTTTAAGGCGATATTATGGAATTTGTATGATGGAAATCAACGTGAAAGAAAGAGTTGGTTCAGAATCCTGGAGACCTATGGACACAACATTGTGATTCTAAGCCTTTTTTTTCTGCAAGGATATGGACAATTAATGATAATCTTTGTCATTCGTCCATTGTTCATTCTCTTATTATTTAACATTCATATATATAAATGATTTACTTTGTAAATTAAAATGTAAATATTTGGCTTTCGCCGACGATCTGAAAATATATAGCGTGATCAATTCACCTGCAAGTTGTATTAATCTACAGACCAATCTCTTATTAATTGAATAATGGTGCTTCTTGAATGGCCTCTCTTTGAATAGTGGAAAATGCTCAGTAGTTTCCTATGGTACATGTTCAAACACAATAAAGTTTAATTATGCAATTAGATCTACATCAATTACTAGGAGAGATAAAATGGAGGATTTGGGAGTGATTTTTGATTCGGGTCTGACATTTTCTAAACGTATATTATCCATATGCTCATCAGCTTCGCGCCCTTGGGTTCCTTATAAGATCTTGCCGGGGTTTCAATAATTTACCACACAATTAAAATTTTGTATCATACCCTGGTTCAGAGTAAATTGCAATATGGGTCATTGATCTAGTATCGCTGCTAGACTTGCCAAATTCTTTCTGTGGAACGCATTCAGAAGAGGTACCTAAGATATTTGATATTTAGGACTTCTGGCAATTATCCTGCTCACCGCTCAGATTATGCAACATTGTTGGAAGGGCATCACTTTTGAGCTCTATCTGATTGCCGTGAAAAATACAGTGCCAAATATATATGAACTTTTACCACTAGTAAAGTTGATTCCCCATTGTTGCTCGAATATATAAATATTAAATTACCAAGCCAAAGTACTAGATCTACCAATTTATTACATAATTCTAGGGCAAAAGCCAATATTTTAACGAGATCGCCAATGTTCCATATGACGAACAATATTAACATATTTTATTGCGAACTAGGAACTTAGGTCTGTTTTCATTTTGAATTTATTATTAATTCATTTTTATAGTATAAGTATATTTCATGGTTTACTTTATTACTTACTGATACTGATGTAATATTTTGAAAGTCATGTTCATTTCTGGTCTTAATTTTCTTCTTTTTTGTTTTGCATACTTACTATTGTAAATTGTCCTGTAATTGGTCTGTGACTGTTGGACAAATAAAGATTATGATGATCATTATTATTATTCTTTCCTTTCGACCCCAATTTAGTGGGCTTTATGCCCTTTTTAAAGGACAGACCCACAAGTTGTCAAAATACATATCTGGACTTTTCCAAACGAAGTGTGATAATGATCATTCTTAATTTCTAAAGGCCGGATAATATGCAGTTTGCATAAATTTGCATATTTGCATAATATATGCATTTTGTATATTATTTGCATATTTTGTAGTAATTCAGCATATTTGAAGTATCCGAGTTTTATTTATTTATTGGATGTAATTTATTATAGGATAGGCATTACTAAAAATATGTCGTGGTTGTAACAAACAAAGAGTTAAACAGTCCTCTTTAAATTAAAAATAGCATTCTATGAAGCCTCTTCTCGATACTTTTCCGATAAGCCCTTCCAAAAATTTATTAATGCTGTTCCCATACATCTAAACCGGGACAGAATTCAAGGAAAAGCTAATTCCCTGAAACTTCTAAATAAATACAAAAATACATTTTACCAGAAAATTAGGAGCACAGGTGTTTCTTTGTTATTCGGAGAAATTTATTCCCATATTCGAAAGCAATCTTATTAATTTTAAACGTCATTTTATGTTGGTTTTACGAAGTGTAAACTTGTGGGTTGTTATTAATTATAATAGCAAAAATGCGGAAAATAGCGACTGTGCCTGGATGGATTGCACCTTATTCAGAATTGCGTATGGATGGAGAAAAAGTATTTTGCGTAGCATGCAGGAAGTTTGTAAGTAAAATTTAAGTTTATTTCTTCTTATTAATTTATAGCTTTTAAACGATGTTTAACAAAATCACCAATACAACGCTTCGACAAATAATTTTATTTTAAAATTTTATTTTAAAATGAGTAAAATGAGATGTATATTTCATGCGCATTTTTCCCATATCATCAGCACAATACGGAATATCTGATATTCCGTATTCCGCTGATGATTTTTTAATAAAAATCATTTTAAAATAAAATTATTTGTCGAAGCGTTGTGTTGGTTATTTTATTAAATGTTGTTTATTCCGATTGCTTCGCAAACTCTTTACACATTAGTTTTTTATTACTCATTTATCTTTTACTAACACTTATTTTATAAGAAAACAACTGATGATATGATATTTTTTATGCAGGTTACAAGTGAGAGAAAGTTTCAAGTCGACCAGCATATTAAAACTCCATCTCATGCTGCAAAACTATCAAAGATGAAATTGGCGAAGAAGGGTCAGCAAACATTACCGCAATGTTTGCCATCAACCTCCAAAAAATCGGAACAAGAACAATTTAATGAAGATTTGTGCCTAATGTTTGTGTCGGCAGATATTCCACTACATAAAATAAACAATTTAAATGTCAAGTTATTTTTTGCAAAAGTACACCAGCAAATATAATATTCCCGACGAGAGCACCTTAAGAAAAATTATATTCACCGTATCTACGCAGAAACATTGAGTAGCATTAAGAAGGCTGTGTCAAACAATTACCTCTACATATGCGCAGATGAAACTACTGATAGTGTGGGCCGATACATAGTTCATTTAATGATAGGTATCCTTAACGTATCGGTTTCAGCAAAATCTTATTTAATTTCATCCAAACAGTTGGAAAAGGCAAATAATTTGACAATAACAAGGTTTATGCAGGAAGAACTGGCAACCTTTTTCTTACCGGAATCGATTCCAACAGAAAAATTCTATTGTTTTTAACGGATGCCGCACCATACATGGTGAAGGCAGCTTGCAACTTGAAAATCTTTTACCCAAATTTAATTCACACAACTTGCTTGGCGCACGGACTAAATCGTGTTGCAGACGAAATAAGAAACCATTTTCCCTTGGTAAATACTTTAATTAGTAGTGTTAAGAAAGTGTTTTTAAAGGCTCCATTATCAATAAGAGTTCAGTTTTACAAACGACATCTACCCGGTATTTCGCTTCCTCCTCAACCAGCAATCACACGATGGGAAACGTGGTTGGAAGCTGCTATTTTTCATGCAAATCATTATGAAGAAATAAAGACAATTATTATGGATCTTGATAGCGATACACAATTTGTGCTAGACGCCCAAAAGGTGTATTCGAGTAAAGAAATACCCCAACCGTTGGCATTTATTAAAGCCAACTACAGTTTTATTTCCACTTCTGTATTGCAATTGGAAAAACAATTTATGTCGCTAATTGAGAGCGTTGAAATAATAAACAAATTTGAAAAGTTATGTTTTGATGTTAAAGGAAGGGTGGGAAAATCCGTGTATGAATAATTTTTAAGTGTAATAGAAAAAATGAGGGTTTTTAAAAAGCTAAACGATATTGCTAAAATCTTGTGTGGTGAGTCAGTAGAAAATATTGAGTTGACAATAGAGGATATTTCTAATTTGAAATATGCTCCTAAAACAAGCGTGGACGTAGAACGAACCTTTTCAATATATAAATACATGTTATCAGACAAGCGCCGCAATTTTTCTATTGAAAACTTTGAGAAATATGTAATTGTAAATTGTTTTCATAGTTAATTATGTTGTAAAATGTTATAAATAAAGTTGTAGTAAACATAATAGAATTTTTTTCTATAGTATTATATTTTCTAGCATTACTCCTACTCTTTTATCTGCATATTTTTCATAAGAAAGTGCATATTTACGCCAAAACATCTGCATATTTCCACTTTTTTTTTTTGCATATAATCCGGCCTCTATTAATTTCATTTTGTTATTATTTTCCTCCCTAATGAAACATTGTGTCCCCAAACGCCTATTACACAAATCTTAAATATAGACGTGTTCTATTCACGTTCGTTGCGTATTTATTACGTTCCGCGTTTAATTGACCGTAGAGAACGTAATTGAGGCTTTAATAAAGACGGGCGGAATCCGGACGTTACGTCGCCACGTACTGTATAAGCGGCGTCATACTGACGGGACGGCAAAAATCGGAATATCCCGCCTTTATATGTGTGTGTTCGCGACCGAGAAGTTAGGAGCTGGAAATTGGACCATTGTTTGGTCGGACGAAGAATAGAGGAAGGACCCGGTCGTATTATTGTCTCAAGAGCGACGTGGCGCGGCGGTCCGGGGCGGCATTAAGAAAGGCGACGTGTCAGTAAGCGAACTGCCATCTGCTCCAAATTGTACGTGATTTTCCACGCTTTATTGCATTGCAAATGGTTCGTTCGGATCTCCTATATTAAAGCATCTATCGGTGTGCAATTTCGTCGCCGAATGATAGATGAGACGAACGAGAAACGTAAATATTAGGAAAGAAAAAGAAGGAAAAATCGCATATGGAGTGATCTGGATCTCTTGGTGTTAAATTTGGAGAAATTATTTGTTAGTGTCAATGCTTTCGACACACTTTTAGGGAACCAAATATGAATATCACTAAACAAGCATTATACTACTACTTTAACCATAGATTAATAATCGTTTGTTACGTGCTTCCTAGAGTACCGTGTGTTCTACAGAAAAAATATCTAGAAACAAAGAAAACGAGTACTTAAGTGTCCTGAAGATAATACTAAGCAAGAAACACGGCGGTCAGGAAGCAGGTAGCTGTCGGAATATATCGGGAAAATTTGATGACACCCACAAACAAAAGCTGACTAGCTGGAGCTTAGAGTCGTGGCGTTGAGGTTTACTGTAACGATAAAATGGTGTTAAAAATGCTGGCTGATTGTACGATGGCTTCAGGGGAGGTGCCTGAGAGTAAACGGCGAGAAAAACAGGTAAACTTCGGAAATTTTTATGGCAAAAACTAATGTTTCGATTAGATCCAGGTTTCTTTTATTAGAAAACTAGCCGTTAAGCCTGTCCCTGCCAGGCAGGAAAAAGAAAATCTGCTTGGCAGAGAAAAAGGAAAAAATTATTTGTCACGCCCCTTTTACGTCTTAATTCTCCGCGCACAGGCCAAAAATCAAAAATCCGGTTATGTTAGGATTTGGCCTAGGCGTTACTACATTCATGCCAATTTTCAGCTTTCTAGCCCATCAGTGGGCTTCAAAAAGCTCTGGATAGACAAACAAAGAGGAACACATAAATAAGGAAATTATATTATGTATAGATACATATGTACATTGAGTTATGTTTAGAAATTTCTTTGAATAAATTCGTTGACTGGAGACGCCGTTATTGTGGTTGGTATCAGACGTGTTGTTCGTTGACATGGTTTGTCGTGCCAAGGATTCCGGGCAGTCGGTTGATCCGAAACATGAAAACGCAGGGGATTCTTGAAATACAATATACAAAGGGGTTCGCATCCTAGGATTCTTTATAAATTTTCATTTTTGACGGAAATGCGACCGCTTTAATTTAACATTCGTTTTTCGTTCACAATTTCCGACGATTTTGGTTGCATAAAAAAGCAATGGTTCAATCAAATGAAAAATCCCTACGTAGCGAACGAGAAAAACTATCGAAGAATATTGTGTGACAACTATGTTTCAAGATAATCGCGTTTGAAAAGTTTAAATAATTTTGCGATTGCGGAATTTCAACATCAAATGTTCACACAATATTCTACGTACTTCGAACATTAAAAAAGAAGTTAAAATCGATTTTTCAAAAAGTGTACTTCAATGCCCTTTCGAAATTTGTCAGAAACATTACTCGCAGGATAGAGATATCTTTCACCTTTCCGTTAATCAGCAATCCCAGGGCCATAGTCACTCCGAAGTAGTCGCTGCTTCGTTTGAGACAATTGTTGCTCTAAATTCGCCCTTCATGGGTCGTGTTTCGAGTTTGAATTTCAGCCTTCACAAGGCGGTCCGCATCCTCGATCTCGCATTGCCTGTCAGTATTTCTCCCGACTTGAATTCCCAAGGCATCTCCCACTTGGAGATAGGATGTTGGCAGCAATTCAACGGACGTTTTTCGCAGAATTGTGTTTACAGATCTTGGACGTCGCTCTATCGGTTCTTGAGGTTTTATTTCGCTGGTCTTTACAGTTCATTTTATCGATTTCACTAACGAAGCACAGAATAGAACATACTGTTCACTCCTGTAGGACAAACGATAGACGGACGATGCTTCAAAACAAAAACCCCAGCGCGACAGCTATAGATCTAACTTACCGCGCACTTGACCTTCAGCTGCCTTTTGCAGAATAACCCAACTTCTTCAATATTGCGAATTTCTACATGAAATTTATACACTATATTCTCTGAACTACAAACTACAAGAAAATAAAATAAAAAACAATTCGATTTTTTAAAAT
The DNA here is from genome assembly GCA_038088585.1 of Chrysina gloriosa. Taxonomy (NCBI): domain Eukaryota; kingdom Metazoa; phylum Arthropoda; class Insecta; order Coleoptera; family Scarabaeidae; genus Chrysina; species Chrysina gloriosa. Next base: position 27,982,932 of record CM076087.1, on the reverse strand, counting down.
GTACTCAGGTACCTTCCCTTAAAAGGGCGCCATTGATTCGTAGATCCACCCTTACGAGCGTTCTACTCCGTCGCGTACAAAAATCAGGTTGTTTTACTGAATTTCCGAACAAAAATTATATTATGTTCCCTTGGCCTTGGGTAATTCTGCCTCACGGTGTTCGTGAAAGGAGTTAAAACACACACAAAAGAAGAAATGAAACTGTAGAGTAAAGTTTGACAAACTAAGCGTATATTAAACAAACAACAATAGTTGAGTAAAATAGTAGACAAGGGGTTTAAATAACGAGGGTCATTACAAACGCGACAGAACCTTTAAACGACGTTTATATTACAATTTATTCATTTCGTTCATTCAATCCTTTAGGGTTGGTCACCAATAGACCAGACACTTGCTTTTTGCTCTTTGTACCGTTCCCCAATAACACTCTCACTTCCGTTCAAACAACCGCATGTCTTCCAGAAAAGCCACTATCTTGCTCAGTGGATGTCTGAGTATTGTCGTGGTTTCCGATAGATCTTTACCGAAATGCTTTCTTCAGCATATATTAAAATAACAAAGGAAGGGTTTGAAATTTACAACGACCAATGGTTAGGCAACAAACGATTTACGTCGAGTCTAAGGTGAAAGGAAGAAATTACATAATCTCATTTTCCAGAAACAGATAAAAAGCACAGTTTCGGGACGAATAATTGCGTTTTCCGCACTATTAATTTCATAAGTTTCATAAGGTTTTTAATGAATTGAGAAAAGTACTGTCCTAAAAGGAAATCCCTACCTTAGAAATGTCATCTCTTAGAGGTAGTCGTCGAGGTGAGTTGAGTTTTCCTTAAACGTCAATGAGGAGGGGTCGTATCATCATCCGGTTGGTCTTGCAGCCTGGACAGCTCCGGAAAGCATCCTCCCAAGAAGAGCGAAACGATCCCGAAGGTTTCCGATTCGTTGGACTACAATGCGGGTAATGAGAACCCTGTACGCACAATTTCTGCGGTCGGATATTGGCATTTGAACGCCCGTAATTAATATAATTAATTACCGACTACACAAACAGAAAATCCCTACGAACCTTCGAAGGCTAGAGCGCTGCCGCCTAAATTCTTCTTAAAAATACCCTAAATTCTAAATCAACGCACGAGAGTACAGATAACTCCACGGAATTACATTTGTTAAACCAAGGCCACGCGAAGCGAATTAATAAGAACGATATATAGAGTGTTCGATAAATACAAAAGTGAATTTTGAGTTTCGAAATTTAACAAAGAAATCAATCATTAAATTTAGACTGTAACATATTTGGTAGACCACAAAATAAGGTTACAGTTCTAGGGTTAAGAAAAAGAGAGAGTGGAACCGTCCAACGGTTGCATGGAGAAAAACACAGAATCAAAACGCAGGGAAATCCAGTAACAATGGGGTGCACTGAAGTTTCACATCAAAAGCAGAGATGAATGGATGTAATCTGCAGAATCTGCAGAATATAATAAGTATATTACATACTTGATCCTTCGTCATAAAAGGATGTTTAAGATTGAAAAGAAAATTTTGACACTATCGTTTCTGTACGGTTGAAGAACGTGAATAATGAATTAAAAGAATATATGAAGATGACAAATAAATATATTAACACAAATATTTGACGGACGAAGGTGGGAAGAGAGTTTTATAAGAAGAACAAATAAAGTAGTGTACCATCAGATGACGAGCGAATTATGGAAAAGATGCTGAAGACAAGAAGGCTGTTATACATATATCTATTGAAGAAGATATGTCGAAGGAATGTCAGAAAAGAAGACATTGAAACAAATGGCATGGAGAGAATCGCACAGTAAAAGGAAAAGGGGAGGATTAGAGAAGACACCGAGAGGAATAGTTTAAAAGAAATTTATATAATAAACTGGAAACCTTGTACAGAATGGAAGGATATTGCCTAGAACCTAAGAATCTGTTCCACAAGTAATATGTGTCTCATAAATTCTATGTTGGGTATAACCCTATAAAGAGTGATAGGTATGATGCTGTAAGATTGGACGAGCGTGCAGGTTATTCAACATCACCAAAGCGACAAATCGGATGGTGACTACTATGGAAAAATGATCAGTATGAACATGAATATGTGATCCATCTTGCTGGAAATATTGGTAATGGTAATTGGTGGCGGTTTCGTTCTTACTTCATGCCTGAGAAATATTCGTTGTGTTGCTGTAACAGGTCACGTCTTGTTATCTTAATGGGGGCGCTATTGCTATATTTATAGAGCGCTAGATAAGAGATAAGGGTAAAAAAAATGAAAGGGGGAGTCATTGATCTAGGTGTATCAGTATATTGACCCAACAACAAAGCAAATCAAATAATACCAAACAAAACGAATCAAATATACAATTAAATGCACAACGATGTCTGTGTGAGTACCGTGCTGATCATCCGGTATGTGATGTGGTTCGGAAGGACCGCTCCGTGCCTCGGCCGACGCTCGGCTCTTTCGCAGGGATTTGCCACAATATTTCATGCATCCTCGGCCTCGAGTTATTACTGCTGCCGGAGAAATATTGAAATCCGACAGGATACCGATGGAAAAGGAGGAGTATGGGCGGCAAGTTACTCACATAGACAACAAAATATAAGAAAAGATTACGACTAAATTACCATCTACGAATTACTTCGCCGCGGCGTACGCTTATTAAAATAACCGCTGAAGGCGGATAGGTTAGGAATTCCGAGCTGAAGGCTCTATTGTAAGATGGAGAAATAAAATGTATTTATCTGTGTTGAAAATTTCCCTCGACGTCCTCGGTTGGAGCAGTGCCGCAGCCAGGTGTTCGGGCTCGTTTCCGTAGCGTGATGGTATGTATATCCGGAATCATCCGTTTTGTCTCTCCCCTTTCGTGGATACAACATCCATATTCCCACACGGGATCAGCAACGGGGGATGACACGCGAGATACTTCGATGATCCTCTACTAGAAAAGATAATTTCTGGAATTTTCTCGAATGTATCCGTGATCACAGCTACGTTGATGTTCAGATGCTCGTTCACTGCTTGCAGATACCGAGCTGAGTCGAGTCTCTACCAATCTCTCACTGCGCACGTCACACTTTTCCATTTATATGATCCCCCTCCCGCGGGCAGCGTCGACCCTTGTTTGCAACTTCACTCATAACGTCTACAACTTACAACATTACAAGATAAACAAAACAAAGTGACGACATTACATCTATTACAATTACATATTTTCAAACACTCAATACAGCAGTTTTAATACAGTAGCACATATAGAAAACATAATAGGTAAATCGGTAATTTTAATGTAGCGCCCTCTGTGGGAGAGCTGCACTTATCCAATGACAATAACATAGAGTGGGGTATCCGCTTATAACTAAACACAATATATAATTATCATAGAATACAAATTTAGGAAAATAAGAGAAAACAAAAAAGGTGCAACAGTCTGTTTCTACCGCAAAAGTGCGGTGTTGTCTCAACCCAAGCTCCAACACAATTTTATTCAAAGCAGCGCTGAGCATCTTGACAGATAGTATTGCACTGACGTCTAGCTAATAGAATTAAAGTTTAGAAACCGTCAAATATTTTTGACGCACCCTGTGTATTCTTGAAGCATATCTGTGCAAATGAAGTTAACTTTTCGGCTCTCCGATGTTAGAGATCACTTCATTGGGTATGCATCTATTACATCTTTCTCTTCAGAAAAATCCCTAAGATATGAGAGAGATTTTGCGATACCTCTTAGGGCTAATTGATGTGATTTGTGTCTTACAATGTTAATATCTTACTTTTCAACCCTCTTAGTTTCATAACTTTATAAAGACGTCGACGTTTGAATAAGAAGCTTCCCGATAATTGGTGAACATCTCCGCCATAATCCTTTTAATAATGTCTGTAGTCTTTAACCTTTTCTGACGGATCGATCTATAGGTCTGCACTTCATAGACGTTCTGCTATTCCTGGGGCATAGCAAAATAAATGATGAGAGAAGGAATAAGCGTATTTGTTTGACGTTATTTAAATACGCTAGGTACTTTATGGGAAACTCGATTGTTGATTAACCAAAAATCCTCTGGAAAATGAATAAACATATCAAATTTGTGCCGCTTTTAAAAGAGTAACACGAATTTACTACAGGTCAAATTGCAAGTCAGAATACCCAAACCTATTTACAAGTTTTTTTGTCCAAAATTGCTTTCCTCATCCTCTGCGGATATAAGGTAAATAAAAACAAGAAACAACTGAACGCGGTTCGCAATAAATTATTAAAGTTATCCAATTTCATCTCGTAACCATTATGCTCGACCGTAGTTCGTTTTGCAGATAGCCTCCGTGTCTACTTCGCAATTCACTGATTCATTTTACATTACTTACTTAAATAAACAAGAAATTTAATTTGCCTCCAAAAACGAAACTGGATGGGGTTTTAATACCGCGATACGGCCTACAAACCAGCATATTTACATTTAAAATTGCCGCTAAATAAACACCGTGCAGAGGCGGCGGGATCTCTGATATTTATTCGTATACATTATGAATGCGGTTAGTCTCTTACATGTATATATTTAATTACATGTTTGCGGTATACGATCAACGGATACTAATGTTAATAACGAAATTAAATTCGTTTGAAATCTGTGCTATTCGTCGAGAATTCGAGGTCCTTCTTTAATTGGTATTTCTGAGCGATTACTTTGGTTATTTGTAAATATCAGGGCTGCTCTATTTTCATTGGGCCTAGTAAAGTAATAAACATATTTAGTTATAGTCGTTCAAGGTCTGAAGGTACCAATCACCAAAATATTTGTTCCAAATTCTCCCGCGTCAAGTTGCTTATCTTATTTTTAAATGCGTCTATCCCTTCTTCGGCCAATGTAAAACGTAAATGTCGTAACTTAAGAAGAATAGAAAACTAGAACATCTACATAACTTTCCAATGAATGACCTACACTGAGATTCATTTGTTAGACAACTTTTACGGAAAGTTGTGCAAGTGCTGCACTGCAGCCTACTTTGCATATGTGATGAATCCGTGTAACATCTAGTTGGGGAATTGTTTTGTTAATCGGAGAAGTGCTATACCGTACTGAAGAGTCTTAATAAGGACGAAACTAGTCTACGGTTGCGGTCTATGATTAATAAAGCACAATTCCCTCCATGACTATTATGGGCATATGCAATGCAGACTGCAGTGCAACCGTTGCACAACTTTCTATGAAAGTTGCCTAGCAAATGAACCTCAGTATAGATCATCATTGGAGAGTTGGATGTTCCATTTTTTGTTCTTTGCAATTAGAATTTTCGCAAGTATCTTACAAACTTAACGCGTGGAAAGAGAGAGGAATTTAATTTTCTTTGTTGTATTTCCTTCCTTCCATAGTATTTCATGTAGTTCACTTACGTAACCACATGTTAACAACTTAATTAATATTTCAGTTTGCAAAATGGCCCTTCATATATATAAATACGTGCATGGCATAATTCAAACACGGAAAAAAGAGAAAATTCTAGCTGCGTAACTACCGTTAATATCGCGTACACGTCCTTGTATATTTTAATATAAAAGAAATTAGTACTTCAAAGTGTTATTTGATTTCGCTAACGACGCGACATTGTTGCGAGTTGGTAATTCATTTCATGGACATAATTTCGTTTTTATCGCTGCACAGACCGAACAAATTACCTCTTTTTCTGCAGATAAGCTTCGCTTGGGTGCCGCTTTTGTTTAACATTCGCATCTACAAAAAGGTTAAACATCCTTTATCATCACCTCTAAAATTTTAATATCGCCTTTATCCTTTCATATTATTTCTAAAAGTGAAAAATATGTAATGAAACTCGTATGGATTTAAAGGCTTGGAAAATAGATGAGAGTAGTATAACTAGGGACGAATTTTCGAGGTTTTTATAATAGGTTTTAATAGTCCGTTGGATTTATTACGCAAAGAAGAAGAGAACTTGAGCGCGAGAAAACTTGGTGTAACCGCTGTCGAGTTCAAGTTGCATCTCAAGCGTATAAGTTACGTCTATTTCGCAGTGTACAACGGTGCATATCAATACGTATTACTCTGCGATGTCATGTTTACCCAGGTGTAAACCTGGAGATAACAGAGTCTGCATGATCCGACGAAAGTTTATGACGTTGAAGACGGGCGTAACTGACATTTCAGTCTATTTTCCTGCAAGATAGGGTAGCAAAGTGATTTTTACTCAAAATATGTGTATGTATATGTACATACATACAGAGAGAATTTGAAATAACCTTATTTTTGGCATGTTGCCTTTATTAATTATTATTATATATTGAAAATGTCTTACACCTATTGGTACACAAGGCGTGGATTATATATATATATATATATATATATATATATATATATATATATATATATATTAAAAACATTCATCACAGTTGAATTGCAAAAAGTTCGGATCTTTTTACGATTAAACTAATTCTTTCCAGTAAGTTGGGTTTATATCTTTCAGACCTCATTTCCTGAAATCCGCAGGAAATTGCAGTAATCTTTAAACTAGTTTAACCCGAGGATCAACTAGGATGAATATAGCAACTCATTGATGAATCTACAACTGTGTGAGTATATTGTTTTAAAATTTTTCCAAAAATTTTGGATCAGATGCCATATCACGACGTATGAATATGCAGGCATGATGTACAAAATCTGGGTGATTTCTGTGTTGAAGATTGGGGACGATATTGGCTCTGAGTAGTAGCGTTTAGTTCATTAAACTTTAAGCAGATCCATTCTGAACTTCTTGTCAATTTGCACAAGATGTTGGGGTAGCGCAATCAATTATGGTGAAACACATACACTGTGTAGGATTTGTGTATTCAACATGAATTCTTCATGAATTAAGGGATTACAATTCCGTACACCACGTACGTATGTATAAATCGTTTATTTTTCAGGAAGCTGTATATATATTTTTGGATTGGAGATGAAAAGTGAATTTCCTACCGAAAATTTGATATGAATGAAAAATATGCAGTTAGAAAATACCATGACTCCAAATGAAAAAGAAGCTTGGTATGCATTTGAAGACTTGGTCGAAAAGTTCTTAGGAAACAGAAGAGATTCAAATTATGCGGAATTTGTGGGCGGTGTGCTAGAGAAATTTCGAGTTTTGGGATATAACATGAGTGCGAAGTTAATTTCACATTTCGATGGATTTCCTAAAAATATGGACGCTGTGCGGGAGGAAAAAGGAGCGCTTTCATTAGAATATCCGAGATATAGAAAGAAGATACCAAAATCAATGGAGTACGTGAGTAATAGCGGCTCTGTTGCTCTGCTGCTCAAAAGAGAAGATAGCGTGGGAAATAAGAAAAAAGATCGAATAGATCACCGCAAAACAAACAAGGACAATTGACATGGAAATTAACTAGAACTGAAAGTGTGCATTTTAAAGAAACTAACGTTTGCGTTATGTTTGTGACCAAATTTTAAAGAAAATTGGATTTGACCCATATGTATGTATAGATATGAGGGCATTTTCGATGTCCTGATTTTGTAATTGGATAAAAACCAAACCGCTTCGAATTTCGTCAAACTTGCATTACTCACCAATTGTTGATGACATTTTGGCATATCCCAGGTTCAATACCTGCTATTTCGCGTCGTATGCTGTGTTTTAATTCTGAAGTAGTGTTTGCCTGGTGGGCGTAGACAATTGGGTTTAGATAACTCCAGGGAAGAAAGTCTAAAGGTGTGATCTTGGTGGCCAGTTCACATCGCCTCTTCAAAAAATTACTCACTCAGGAAAGCCATCGTTTCACCACTGGTGTAGCTCGTTGTGTCGTCTTGGTGAAAGAAGATGTCGTCAATATCAATATCATCCAAACTGAGCCACAAAATGTCGGTGATCATCGCTCTAAACCTATCTCCATTGGCAGTTAAAGCTCGGCCGTCATCATCCTCGAAAAAGTAAGGCCTTCAACCCACAATGCGCACCAAACAGTTATTTTTGCAGATGCAATGGCGTCTCTGCGTACACTTGTGGATTGTTTTCTGCGCATATGCGACAATTTTGTTTGCTAGCAGATTTTGGCAAGAATGTATTTGGTCGCTGAAAATAATTTTTTTGGCCAAAATAAGGGGGATTCCGAGATGTTCTAACGCCAAATGTGCAAACACACGATGGCTCTCGCTGGAATTAATTGAAACTTGTAGAGGTGTAGTTCGAAATATGTATGCTATATTCGCCAGATTGAGGTGATGGAAAGGCTTACAATTAGTCGTTATTATAGATTATAAAGTACTTATAGATGGCTCACTCTCACTTTAATGGTCGTTGCTTAAAGCGCTAGAATGCTCATGTGATCGGACTGTGAATTTTAAATTTAACTTCGGATTGGAATAAAATAATTAAGAGCATATATAATATCTTATAATTAATTGATGAGGGAATCACTTGTTGAAACTCCATAATGAAATTTGTGATAAATCAAAAATATTTCAAAATATTTAACAGTAGTACCACAGTGTGGCGAAACATAATTGTAGTGGTACTATGATTAAATATTTTGAAACAAAAGTCTTTTTGATTTATCATAAATATAATACCTTTATTAACAATGAATAACAAATTAGGTTACATTTTTTTAATCCATAATCTATAATTAATCTATAACTTTAAATTCAATATAGTAATATATGGTAATATGAAATAAAGCTCTTGGCCTATATTCTAATTCATTTATAAATATCTTATCTTGTGATACAGTGGACGCAACCAACTCCAATCTGCATCTAGTACAGTTTCTTATAATATTTAGAACATTCTTGCCTATATACCCAGCGATGTAAGCACGAATATGAATTATTCCTACATAATTTTCAGTTTTTATTGGAAGCAAGATAAAGTTATCTGCCTGTTCCATCGAAATTCACAATTTCTGTAGGAGGCTGCAAAAGGATATTTTTTAAATTATACAATACGCCCCTAGCATCTGTCTCGCAGTTTGGTGACTGAGGAATCATACAATTGTTAACGATCAAACGTTTAAAAGATTGCGCAAATGAGTCGCATGTGGGATTGATATTTCTTGTACCATGATTCCGTAAACATCCGAAGACATTTTTAAGTGAATCTTGATTGAGCTTCCTCAGACACATGTATTTTAGATTTGTTGGTGTCCGTTGTAACATGGTCCGTAAATATTTTAAACTACGGATCGTACTTATCCAGTTGCTTATACAATCCACTTTGGTAATAGGGCCTCTATCAATAGGACCGCTTCCCTCATTCTCGCTTGAGCGCTGCCCCCATTATTGGGTCACCTCTGATTTCATATTCGTCTCTGTCAATAGAGCCCACGCTAACTCAATTAAATACAATTTAGCGCGAAGTGAATTTCGACGGCATGAGTGCCCGTCAATAGTGGAGCACCCGTGGTCCAGGAAAAATACTCTCCTCACCGCCCATAGCGGGCCCTATTACCAGAGTGAACTGTAGTAGAAGGAGTAGATTCTCCTTTTATTGTTAAAAATTTGATGCTTTTCAGTACTTGTATCAACATTGGTTAAGCTTTCTCTTCCAATTGAAGTACACCATTTGATATGAAGCTAAAACAAAATTCACAATTCATATAATTAATTGATAATAATTTACAAGGGATATCTTATACAGTGAAAATTATTAAATAGCTATATTTTATACAAAAATATAACAATGACGTTTTAATGAACATTTAGAAACATTAGTCAAAGAACATAATGCTTGAGGAGGCTAAGATGCTTACCAATTGTTAGATTATTCAATTGAGTATTTTTACTTGAATACAATAAACAATTTATAACATAATTTGAACTTAGTGTAGTAAATGTTCATAAATACCCCCATTATTTACTATGAAACATTTCTAAATAATCACTAGGGTAAGGTAATCGTGTTGTCCCAGCATCGGCAACAGCTGGAGCAACCAACGGAACTCAGTACGCGCCTGGCTGATACGATGCGTAAACATCTACCAGGTGGCAAAGCAGTTCAAATTCGTAAACATTCATCAATGACTCAATCATCAATTGCTCAAGCTGTTAGGGCCGTCAAGTCATTATTATTGACAGATGAACTTTGATGCTGACTTACACACAAGCTTACCTCCGGGTCTTTTGGAAGTGTATGCAAAATAGCTTCTTTGGTAGAGTTTTTGTACAAAGGTACACAACAGAACATCACGAATGAAGAATTAATCAAGCACAAAACGATGGATATAAAATACTCTCAAACTCGCCAAATACACACCTCTACCCTTCGTAAATCGAGGCGAAATGATGCTTGTAGACCATTGCTTATCCATGCTTGTAGACAGAAACACAATTCGCAACCGTTGAAACCTGAATTTATCGGCGCCAATTTTAAAATGACCATACAGGAGCCACTTGCGATAAGACTTTGCAACGGTATTGCAAATATTTGTGCGCATAGCGTGGTCGTTGTACATGTCGAGGAATCGAAACATTTAGACTTCCGGGCACGCTTCTTCGTTTGAATGTGCGATATGATGATGTACAAGCGTTACTTGGTTTAGCACTGCCCTAGTTGACTCCAGTTTTTAACGAGGCGACGAATATAATGTTCGTTTTGGGCGATTATTGTGAACCGCGGGTTGCAAGTAATGTGCGTTTTGTGAGAACTACAGAACACTTAATTTCGTAATATCGCTAAATGACTTCGATACGTTCTTGAGTTGTGTATCTTTCCATGATGGATATTCCTATAAAATCAAATGTCGAACAAGTAATAGGATTGCGAGATGAGGGCATGTTCTTCGCTTGACCTATGTCAGTTCAATTCTGTTGTTAATTGTGATGGAAGACTACTTGACCTGATTGTCTCCAATGTGAACTGCAACATAGATGTAGAACCTGACATTCTACCTTTTGTGCCCATCGATCAATATCATCCAGCTTTATCTATCACGTTGTCGTTTCTGGCATCTGCACCTGTCCATTCACCTTTTCCGTCTAACGTAAATCTCCGATATAACTTTAAGCGAGTTAACTTTGAGCAATTATATCTTGACCTTGGGAATACGGATTGGTCATTTTTGGAACGTACAGGCGATGTCAATGTGGCTCTAGATGAATTCTACGCGACTCTTTACCGTAGTTTTGATAAATCTGTTCCAAAGTTTGCTGCCTCCAGAATTGGATCTAGTTATCCGCCCTGGTTTTCCGCTGGTATAATTGCTAATATTAAACTGAAGTCCTACTATAAACGCAAGTGGATTACTACGAAGAGCACTTATTTTGAGAAAGAGCTTAAAAGACTTCGCACTCTGTGCAAATCTGAAATTTCGCTGGCCTACGAACGTTATTTACAATCAACGGAAGCATCAATTTTGAATGACCCCAGACAAATATTTAAGTATATTCATGATAAACAAGGTTCAACTAGAATTCCGAAGAACTTGTCTTATAACGGTTCATCTCGTCAGTCGCCTCAGAACGTCGTAGATGCTTTTGCCGAAGTCTTTCGATCTAATTATCTTGCTAGTGCACCGTTTTCTGATCATACCTCCTACGGTGATTGTGTTCCGTTTTGCCTCCTACTTGTTACTGAGGAGGAATTGAGCAAAATTATGGCCTCTTTTCCTGAGAGTTACACTTCTGGCGATGACTCAGTTCCTTCTTTTCTTTTGCGTAACGCTGGTTCACCTTTTGCTAGACCTCTGGCGGTTTTACTTAATTTGTCTATCAGGACGTCCGTTTTTCCTTCTGTGTGGCAAAGAACAAGAATATGTCCTATACTTAAAAAAGGTAATAAATCTGAAATTACTAACTACAGACCTGCATCGATCTTGTCGAATTTTGCCAAGGTTTTTGAGAATGTCCTGTAATTACATTTATATAAAAACGTTATACCTTACATATCGCCTAATCAGCACGGCTTTATCCGTGGTCGGACAACTGTCACCAACCTTGTCAGTATTTCTCAATTTATCTGTGGTAAGTTGGATAGCCGTGGCCAGGTGGATGTGGTCTATACGGATTTCAGCAAGGCGTTCGACATCATTGACCACATTATACTAATGTATAAACTATGTGGGTTTGGCCTTAGTACACCCTTTCTAAAGTTAATTCAACAATACTTAAGTAATAGACGTAATTATGTACATTATAATGGCTATAAATCCTTTTATTTTATTTCGACATCTGGTGTCCCGCAGGGATCAAATCTAGGGCCTTTGCTATTTGTTTTGTACATTAATGACCTCTTGGAGAATCTATCATGTCCGGTGTTGGCATATGCTGACGACATAAAAATTTATTCTACTATTAACAATTGGAATGATGTTTCAAATTTGCAGGATAATGTTAATTACATTCTTAACTGGTGCGCTAAATTTAAATTTAAATTAAATCTTAATAAATGCTGCTACGTTTCTTTTACCCGTAAATTTAATCCAATTGCCTCTAGCTATAACATGGGTGGTCACTCCTTGACCAAACTGGATGTGGTTAAGGATCTTGGTGTGCTGTTTGATCATGCCATGAGCTTCTCACCTCACATTACTCACCTATGTCTTTCTGCTTCTAAGACTTTGGGGTTTATAATATGCTCTTGCAGATCATTTCATAATGACCAATTGCTGAAATCACTTTTTTCAGCTTTATTATTAGCAAATTAGAATACGCGTCGCAAGTCTGGTCTCCTCATTATATCTACCTTCAGCTGTCAATTGAAAGGATTCAGCGTCGTTTTCTTAAATATTTATCATGTAGGATGGATGGCATTTATCCCGATCGAGGAATTGATTACAATCCGTTGCTGGGGAGGCAAGGCTTTAATTCTTTGGCCTTTCGACGTGAATGTAGTGGTGCCCGTTTCATATGGAAATTGGTACATGGAATCATTGACTGTTCGGCTCTGCTTTTACAGTTAAACTTTTATGTTCCTAGAGTATCGTCTCGTTCTCAGAGTACTTTTTATACCATTTTCTAGAACCAATTTACTTAGCGCTTCGCTACTTGCTACAATGTGCCGATCTGCCGACCTGCATTACACGGATATTTTTGCTAATAGTATTAATGATTTGTAGTTACTCTAATATTTTGTATTTTTCTTTAATGTACGTATCTAATTATTATATTTTTTGTCCTATTACAGTAGACTCCCGTAAGTTCGGCCTCGGTTAGTTCGGTCTCCGCTTAGTCCGGCCGGCTCTCTGAGCATTAGTCACACACTTGGCGAGCGCCAGCCAGACGCGAACAGGCAGCAAGTCTCAACTTGTTTACAGTATTGTATTCTTTGTTTAGTTCATTAGTTACTCAATTTGCTTCTTGTATTCATACTGTGCAGTCGTAAAGCGCTCATCTTTACGGTAGGCCTACAGTCAGTGATTCTTGTTTCATTTGCGATTTTTACTGTTTATATAGACAGTATACTTGTTGTGTGTTTGAACAATAACTGTTGCGCGTCGTGCATTAAACTGTTTTTAAAATGAGTGAAACGCGTAAACGTAAGTACAAGTCAATGGAACAGAGACTACAAGCTCTGGAAAGATTGGACAAAGGAGAATCCGTGCAAAGTAATTGCAGAGATTTAAACGTGGGCAAAAGTACAATCAACGACTGGCGGCGCAATAGAAAAATTATCGAAGGCTTTTGTACACAGATTGCAACTGAAAAAGTTCTACAAAAGCGTTGCACACGGAGAAAAGCGAAACACGAATTGGTGGAAGATGCTCTGTGGTTGTGGTTCGTTCAAGAACGAAGACGAGGAACCTCGTTAAGTGGACCAATCTTAAAAGAGAAGGCTATGATCTTGCACTTAAAGCTTCAACCAAAAGAGGCGTTCTCGGCTAATGAGGGATGGCTCTCCCGATGGAAAAAGAGACACGGGGTCCATTTTATTGGAGTTTGTGGCGAGAAGCTGTCAGCACCCCAACAGCGGCCAAAAATTTTTCTGCAAAATTTTTAAAAATCATTGGTGACCAAAACTTGAGTCCAGAGCAAATCTACAACATCGACAAAACTGGGTTAAATTTTAGACTTCTGTCCAGAAAAACCTTTGCCACCCCACAAGAAACATCTGCGGCAGAATTTAAAGTCAGCAAAGAGAGGATAACGGTCGCCTTGTGTTCAAATGCCTCGGGGACCCACAAGGTACCCCTATTTGTCATTGGCACAGCAGCAAAACCGAGAACGTTTAAGAACATAAACATGGAAACTCTACCAGTGTATTATCGGTCGCAGAAATCAGCATGGATGGACACATATTTGTTCAGGGAATGGTTTGTGTGCGAATTTGTTCCGAAAGTGAAAAACCATTTGACAAAATTAAATCTGCCCATCAAAGCACTTCTACTGCTTGACAACGCGCCTACTCACCAGGAAGGTCTTCAGTGTGACGATGAAAAAGAAATTAAACTGCTGTTCCTGCCACCCAATGTAACCAGTCTTCAACAACCAATGGACCAAGGGGTCATTGAGTGCTTCAAGAGAAAGTATCGCCGAAAACTGCTTTCTGAAGTTCTTTCCAAACTGGAGGCTGATGACAACTTAGACCTCTTAAAAGTGCTGAAGTCAGTTAATATGAAGGATGTTGTGTACATGTCGACCAAGGCATACGACGAAATACCACCGTCGACGTTTGTAAAGTCTTGGAAAAAACTTTGGCCAAATATAGAAGATAAGATTGACCAAGCAAACACAACAGCAGATGAGCGAAACAACATTCTTGTTAACGAACCTGATGACAATGCAGCTCTATTGCAGGACCTTCAGCAACTACCGAACTGTCACCCATTGTCGAAGAAGATGTTTTGGAGTGGATCAACTTTGAAAAGGAACTACACAACGAGGTTTTGAACGACGACGAAATCGCCGAGTGTGTCATTCGCCAAGAAAATGAGAAGGATAACGACACAGATGCTGCTGAGAATGAAGAGGAAGATGAAGAAAATAAAATGAACTACGCTGAAGGCAAAGCAGCTTTGCAACTGGCAGCTACCTACGTCGAACAGCAAAAAGAAGCAACTGCCATCGATGTAATGATTATTAAAAAGTGGCGTGACTTTGCACATCAAAAATCATTAGAAAAGAAAATTCAGAAAAAAATTACTGACTTTTTTTAAGTGTTTAAGAAACCAAATCACCAATGTGCAATAATATTTTTAAATTTTATTAGGCCTAGTGTTCTGTAAGTATTGTTTTATAGTATTTTTGTAACGTTCTATCTTTTCATATGTGTTAAATATATGTCAGAGTATTCCTCTGTGTTGTCTTCTACTTAATGTACAAGTGTCTTGTTTTTGCTAGATCCATACAAACAATAAATGGGCATTTTCTAGATAAGCATCGGTTAGTTCGGCCTAGGGTCCGGTCCCGAGGTGGCCGAACTTACGGGAGTCTACTGTATTGGTAATTACTGTTGGACAATAAATTATTATTATTATTATTATTATTATTATTATTATCACGAATACCGAACATTCCTATTGCACAACATTGTTCTATTTTTGTTTGATATATCCAGCTTTACAAAATAGTTTCCCAACATGTTTCAATTTGTAAACCTCTGTTAGGTTAGGTGTTAGTACTTCTCCAGATTTTATAGTTTCGCATGGGTTCAGAAGATCCCTTGAATCGTTTTTGACCGGTAGATTTTGATAGCTTTATAACTAATTAATCACCTACTCCACACCGGGTATATTATTTCAAAGCGAACGAAAATAAATCGAGACATTCTGCCACAGGATTAACATCTCTCGTTTCCTAGTAAATCAGAGCGCGGCGCGAGTTGATTGATAAACGTTTAGCGGTTGATTTAAATTTCAAGTGTCGATAATGGCGTTTATACAGAAGAGCGTATTCCACGTTACAGCATATACTATCGCCGAATGAATAGGTAAATAGGGTTTACGCAGTAAATTCGCCAACGTTCGAAACAAAACGGCAGCGCGGCGGCGGTCTCTTTTATTTTGTTAATGATGCCGATGTTATGTAAATGCGTATTGTTCGACGGGACCAGGTCGTAATTGCAACAAAATACGCTGACGTTGATTTATCGTCGAGTTCTTGGGTAAAATATTAATTCGGAAATTAATTAACAGGGGATAAATTAATTAATTGGACGGAGATGTATAGGGCGATGAAGGATAGCAAAAAAGTTAATTGCCGTGTTGATTTCTAGACCTAGGAAACTTCGCGGATGTATTAATTTGATACCTTTTTGAAACTATTGTTAACGTTAAGGTAAATTTAACATCGTGGTATGGTTCGGAATTACTTAAATAGCGACCTCTAAAGTAAGAATGAGTGTGGATTAATTAAAAAGAAGAAAGAAATTTATTAGTTGCTGTAAATACGAGTATCAGCCAAACCAATAGGAATATCGTTAATACTGATAATAATAGTACCTAGTAGGTTATGAAATGAATTTTTGCTACTCTTTGCTTATTGTCGATAAAGGTAGTCCTATCGCTCTTATACGTGCATACTAGTGATGGATCGTTATTGAACTATCTGTTATTTTAGAACCGTTCTCGATCCAGAACCGTTGCAACTGTTATCTCGCTGGGCAAAGAACGGGTCCTTTCGGACGGTCTCCAGCGTACGCGGTTGAAGAAGAAATTCCACATCATCGACTTCTTTCCTATTAAATATTTCTCCATGATGATTATTTTGCATGGGAAACTTCCGGACGAATGAATTGTGATTACTTGATGATTGTTCCTATTTCCTAACTATCAAGTTGTTGTTCGATGGACCAGCTATGGATTGTAGCAAACGGATGTGTCCACAATGAAAACAGACTTAAATGTTTTTGTTATACTTATTTTACACTATGTGTGTAAACTAGCGTTGAATCGTGAGAAAAGAAAACTGTATAGGAACTTCTAACGAAAAACTCAATGTACGCAGGATACAGTTACATCATCAATACACAATCATATAACTCGGGGAATCACCAAGATGTTAGAACTAGTGATGGGAAAGTATAACGTCCGGGAAAAACAAACTATATATCAAATCAAGCAAAGGCCGCCAAAGGCGATGTACGCATGACATATTTTATTGATGTTATGATGCGCTATCAAATAGTACTGTCGAGTACGAAACAACGATGACCTGTTATATTGGAACCGTTATTTCAAAATAACGAGAACGGTCGGAACTATTCTTTTAAAAGAACGGGTTTTCCCATCACTACATCAGACAGACGCGTGCCGAGTTCCGTTGGCTGCTCCAGCTATTACGGATGCTAGTTTTACTACAATAATTGTCGGTGTACATCAATGTTACACTTCTGTAATAACAAGGGTGTAGAATAATGTTACACCGGCGGCGAGTAATAATAATAATAATAATAATAATAATAATAATAAATCTTTATTATCCAATAGTTTTTACATATTAAGAATTATGGCTATTAATTAATTACAATATACGCAAGTACAGATCACTAAACAAAACGAATAATTAATGTCCTGTTCCGGACATTAAAATTTCTGACCATGTGCGCAAAAGGACAGGGCACATTGGACTGATATCGGGAAATGTAAAAAGTTTATACGGTACGCACGTTGTAAGCAGGGACCATAAAGAATAGTTGTGGCAGTAGGTACGGGGAATCAATTCTGTGTTGCAAAATCTTCAGAAGAAATCCGGCACTGCAACGCTCCCGACGCTGCCTTAAAGAAAGCTATGCCGTTGCATCACTTCGGTGTAATCTGAGCCTCTTGTGCGATAGGTACTGTCATTTTTGTAGGGCATATGTCTTAGGAATCGTTTTTGTACGCGTTCCAGTCGAGGTATGTATACATAGGATACCACACAACTGACACATATTCAAGCTTGTTTCTAACAAGTGTGCAATACAATGTTCTTAGCGTTGCAATATTTTGAAAGCTACGTGATGACCTAATCAAAAAACCCAAATTTCTTGATGCTGATCTTGCAGTAGACTCGATATGCTCAGAAAAGGATATCTGATAGTCGAAGAGAATGCCTAAATCACCCACTACTAACTTTCACAGTAGATCTGCCAGAGATTAAACTATGCTGATGTTCAGCGATGATTGGCTTCAAGTTCCTGGACACCTCTGTGTACAGGAGATGCTCATAAATTTTAGCAATATTTGATAGGAGACATATTGGTCAGTAATTGGATATATCTGTGATATCACGCGTTTGTAATATAGGGGCAATTCTTCCTACTTTCCATATTTGTGGAAAGGTGCTTGTTTTTAGTGATAAGTTAAAGAGAACTGGCAATGGCTCGGCAAGATGTGATGCGCATTCACGCACCAAGGAACTGGGGATGGACTCGTGGCCGGAAGTCATTTTCGACTTTAAACATCTTGTACTATTTACAACTTCCAACTTAGTGGACGATCTGATATGAAAAACGTTACCGTTACTAAATTTATATTGAAAATTTGCATGTGATGATCGTGATTGAAATGTTTCTGAAAAGTAATCACTGAAACCCTATATGATGTCTTGAACATTTTCCAACTCCAAACCATTCCAAATCATATTTCCGAGGATACGTGTACAAGTCCTCTTACTATTCAGGTATCTCCAAAAGAACTGTGGATTTTCAGTAATAGAAAGTTCTGCTCTTCTGACGTAGTTTTTGTATGCAATTTTTATTTCACCTTTCGATTGGGCACGCAGGTACTTGAAGTTTTGTGGTAAGAATGGCAGCTGATGGATCTCCATTTCTTAAAGTAATACTCTTTTAAATTCAGGTGCTTCCGGATCCTTCTATCAAACCAGTGGGGGGGGATATTTGCAAGTAGCATTCTTTATTTATGGTGCCGATCGGCCAAGAATCGTGTATAGTTTGGAGTAAAATTCGTCAACAGCATAGTTAATGTCAGTATAATTTTCTAAGACAGACCAGTCAGCATCCTCGAGATCTCTAAACAAAAGTCTGTTTTGAAGAAGTTATATCGAATATTATTATTAGATGGAAAGTTGGGCAACTTGATATTCAAATTCATATTTGTGGGTATTCTCCGAAACAAGGGGCGCGGTATCATGCACTACATCAAATCCACAAGCCAGATTCGTAAAAAGTAAATCCAATATTCTGCCATTAGCATCTATATGTATACTTTCCTTATGTTTTGCGTGTTCCTCTTTTTTGTCTATCCAGAGCTTTTTGAAGCCCACTGATGGGCTAGAAAGCTGAAAATTGGCATGCATCTAGTAAAACGCCTAGCCCAAATCCTAACTTTTTCATTTTCGGATTTTTGATTTTTGGCCTGTGGGCGGCGAATTAAGACGAAAATGGGGCTTTAGCTTATATTTTCTTTTCTTTTCCTTCCTGCCTGGCAGGGACAGGCTTAACAGCTAGTCTGTTATATTGTTAAGCTGTTTCAGATCAAGAACATCCATAAAGCTCCGTATGGCAGAGCATTTTGGATGATTGCTTAAATTACCAGATGGAAATTCTAGTACATTAAAGTCTCCACATATTACCACATATTTGCCAAGAAGTTCCGTAGAGAATATATCCGGAAACGCCTCAAATTCATCACATCCAGTATCTCGTGGCACGTGCACATTTACAAAAAGCATATAATATGAATCCAAGCTGCACTTGCAGAGGTAAAGATCTATTGAAGGTGGAAATCGTAGATGACATGACAAATCGATGAAGCTGGCGTTGAGTTTACTAGGAAAAGCTGCTAATACACCGCTTCTAGTTCTGTGAACGTTTCAAAATATCTCTGTCGGTTCTAAATACACTATAGGACGAATCAAATAATTCGGCAGTGGTGATGTCTTCAGAAAGCCATGTTTCAGTTAGTAATATTGCATTAGCCCGCATTGAGAGTGCATCGGACGTTTTGACAACAAATAATGAAGTGTTCCGGTGATGTACAAATGCTGTTGCACTTATCTAGTTTCCCGATCTGCTTTAATAGACATATGCCTTATAGGAGCCTCTTCTTTAATGTTGGTGCTAAATGTTATAATAAAAAACAAGCAATACGGTCTCGTAGCAGGAGATAGAGTTACAAATCCCACCCTTAAAAGTAAGAAAGGGAAATCAAAACGGTTAGTTAGGACTTCGACAAGGAATTTTAATATTAGATTTCTCACGCTAGGGCATAAGTAATTCAAATTGATGCGTAGTAAGCAGGTGGATATAGGAAATGCTACGAACGGGAGAAACATTATCAATTTTAAATGATAAAAACTTAAGTAACCTTCGCTGAATGCCTTCTAAAGATAGTTGTTGATGTAGATAATAAGGATTCTATACAACAGAAATATATTCCATCTTACTGTGAACGAAAGACGATAACAATAAAACCAAAGGATTTAGAAGCCACAGAACAAACAGATTATACATGATCAGTAAAATGCAAGTAAGAATAAAAAATCACGCTTAAATTGGTCACAGTTATAGATCTAGTCAGAACATACCTCTTCACATTATATTGAAAAATAAACTCCTCACTACATCTGCTATATGACATAACATTACACTTACCAAACATTAAGGATATATCATCTTCGAAGCACCAAGAATTAATAGCTTCCAAATTTGGTTGTAGTTTTAAATAGTCTGCATGTGAGGCAAGCCTAGAACATTAGAACCTAAAAATGGGAAAGGATCATTTACATACAAATTAATTGAAGAGGTCCTAAGATGGGTCCCTGCAAGAATTTGGATGAAGAGTAACCATGATAAAAGATCCAGAACGCAGGATTATCCAAATACGATGTCATAAAATTTAGAAATTATGAGAAGTACTCAAAAGCATCAAGTTTAGCAATAGGAATAGTGTGATCAATCGTATCGAGCGTTTTTAGCGAAATCAATATATATTACGTCACCCTGTAGACGATTGCAACCCACTATCGTAAATTAGAAAATAAATAGTAATTACTACGAGCCATGTCTGGACTATACGCTGGATGTTCCAATTCTTGAAAACCCGCATTCGCGGATAGTAGCTTGTAAAATGGCGACAGTATGGATGGGAACGTTGTCGTGCAATCATCGAACAACTTTGGTCAATTTTGTTCGACGTTTGGCGCAAATATTGTAGGGTTTGTTTCCTTAGAGAAGAGCACATTACGTCAGCGGCGCAATGAACCAAATTTGGTGTTCTGTATACGTTACTATGGCAACCGACTAGCGAAAGTCAATGAAACGTCACATTTCGCGCATATTTTCATAACGTAATGTGCTCTTCTCTAAGGAAACAAATTCTATAGCATACTAACTTACCCGTCACGTGTTGCTGTGACCTCAGGAGAAACGCAATTAAAGGAAACTCGTTGTGATAACATTAAATTTACAGTGTGTCATTTTTATTGAAACTTATCATTAGTCATTATTTACATTCAATTGAATTGAATTTGTTCGTATACATGCGCCACCTATCGTAGAATATATTTACTATGCCAAAAATATTTGACACGCGAGCGCCACCTATCGTAGGATCAGTATTACACATATGGAAATTCATGGCGTTTATTTTTTGGAAAACGTTGATTAAATAAATTGATTTATATATTGTTGACAGTTTTATTACGCTCTTTAGAGTCAATGAGTACAATGCCCTCATAATCCCCTAACATTGTGACTTTACTCTTTTCGTTGATTGAACGACTTTCGCCTTTCTAGGACGAGGTTCATCGATTCGTCGCCATTCCATCGATTTCCTTTTGAATAGAGGATTATAAGACAGAACCATTGCTTCATCTTCTAGCACAATAGACTCCAAAATCGGTTTCTGGTTGTCTCCAAATATGCTTAAAAGCAAAGGCGCACATTCGACGTTGGCGTTGGAGAGCGGAAAGAAGACGCGATAGATCTATCTTGCACTAATATTATTCATACCCTAATGGTCATGGAGAATTCGGCGAATACTTGTTTCAGAAATGTTAGATATTACTACTAATTTCTTCACTTTCCGACGGCGAAATTTCTTCAATCATTGTAATTTTTTAAGGCGTTATCACTTCAGTTGGCCGATCGGAGCGCTCATCATCTTCAAGGGATTCTTGTTTCAAGACGGAAACATTTTGCCCACTTTTCTACAGTGGAATATGAAGGAGACAAATCACCATAAATGTTGTCTAAACGTTATTTAATGTGATTATTCATATGCCCTTCTTTTGTTAAAAATTTGATCATTTTTTCGTTAGCTGTAACATTTTCATGCACTAATTACGTTGTGTGACTGACTAATAAAAACTTGTACGCTAGTAACTTCATGTCTATACTAGGGCCGGTGGGGAATTCCTTACGGCCTTTGATCTTCAGGTGTAGACTGCTTCGATCACGCAGCCTGGGGAGAGATGAGGTTGGTTAGCGAAGAGCTAACTGGGGAAGATGACTTTTCACCTGTAACACATACAAGAATTTTAGACTGAAAAATAGCCGCTTGTCAGTCGTTTAGAGGCCGATGATGGTCATGGAGGGACCTGCGGGATTGCCTTAGTCCAGATCGATGACATAAAAACTTCTACTACGCGAACCGTAATATATATATAGTGTAGGCCCCGCGCATGTGTAACTATGACGAAACGGAGTTTGAAACATGCTTGAACCGGTATAAGCCTGTCAGGTGGAGAATTTATGGCGCCTACCTCGTAGGTCGTTGGATGGAGAGTAATGCTGATTTAATTTTATTAAAATCTATGTTGTTGAATGGCAGTGTAAGGCTTAATTTTGTTACGAATAGTCAAGGATACTAATAATGATCCATAATTTTGCAGGATTAGAAATACGATCCTTAACAAAAAAAGCTAGGAAGTCCATCGCGTCCAGAAATCATATTTGATTTTAAGCGCTAAAAATAGCCATAACTTTAGCAAAAGTTTCTACAATATTCTCAGTATTCCCAATCTCTTGACCATGAAGCAACAACCACCCGGGAAGCCTAGATGTTCCATGTTTTGCGTGAATGACGTTCCATTATATCTTGGGATCGCTGGCAATACCATTTTTAGCACTAAACTGAAACACATCAAAGGCAGCCTGTATCTCAGTTTGCATAACTTACGCAACCTTCTGAATTATGCCTAGTTAATATATGTTGAGTTATAGAGATTACTATTTAAAGAACGCAAAAACTCTTGTTTGAAATTACCATTTTTATTTCCATCGAAAATTCCGGATTTTAAATATTTACAGAAATAACACCACCTAACAAATACTCAAACATTTCATCACCTCGTTCCTTAATTTCATAGCGTGATTTTCGCAATTCGAACGATATCAGAAAATACACAGGTTTATGGAACTATAAAGCGTCACTACCGAGTCTGGTAGACAATATAACTATCGAAATTTACATAAAATGGCTGAATTATATCGACATTAACATTCATTTATTCATAAAACCCTCTCCTTTCTGGTCGTATCGTATCGCTTCTGTATCGATTACACATTCAATAACATTCAAATTATCCATTTAGTGGAGCTATTTAGTTCGGAACGTGCTATCAACTTAAAAATTACGATCGCATGGCATTTTCGATGGAAGTTTCCGGATATATAAAGTTGATGTTCTTTTAATATCGTTGTACGAAAGTTGTTTGCGGTACTTTTCGAGATAATTATACGAAAATTGTTGTAATGGAATATTATATCAATACCTATTAGGAGGTATTCTTTCTTGGTTAACGATGGTATGACCAAATGATAAGCGTAGTAGCCGTTCCTTGTCATGTGCACCATTAGAAGTGATTATAGAGTTGCACAAATCTTCGTCTTCTTCTTTTTAATCTTGTAGAAGTTGAGTTAATTTACATTCTTACACATTCAATTTTATCATCTATCAGTCTTTTACAGGCACTATATCACATCGATAAACTCCTCACGACACAATTGTTTTAATAAAATCGGTGACACGTGTTTCGCTAGCTCAATGCAAGCATTATCATAACCGTCTAAACCGAACTTCGGTTCCTATCGCCGATTTTATTAAAACAACTGTGTGGTGTGGAGTTTACCGATGTGATATAGTGTCAGTAAATTACACCACAGTCCTTGCAATCACCTTCAAGTTCTTTGCAGATTTCCATTCCAGTCCTTTCTTTTCTACTTCTGTTCTTACTCCTTCATTCCACGCTTTTCTTTGCCTTCCTC
Source organism: Chrysina gloriosa (assembly GCA_038088585.1). Lineage (NCBI taxonomy): Eukaryota > Metazoa > Arthropoda > Insecta > Coleoptera > Scarabaeidae > Chrysina > Chrysina gloriosa. The sequence goes on along the minus strand of CM076087.1, from coordinate 27,958,838 downwards.
TTATGTTCTTTCCTTGTGATAGATCCCGTGTTCAATTCCTTTACAAATGTCTACTTTGTTCTTGTCCTTTCTGGTCTTATATTCTCCTTACATATCTAATTCTTGTGTGTATCCTTGCCTTATGTTACATTGCTGTACATCATTCCTGGTATGACCTATTTATTTCCAGTGGCCCTAAAAATGTTGACTTGGCATGAATTTATGGATTTTACTTGTTTGATTCTTTCATTTATTTAGTCATCTAGCTCTCCATTTTCTTTAGTCAACGTTCCAAAACACTTGTAGTTTATTCACTCTTCTGTGCCTCCAATTTGATCTGATATGCCTTCTTGGCTTCAGCTATAATCATGGTCTTCGTTTTATTTAATTCTTTGAGTTTATTTTTTCTCGTTATTCAATTAGAATATTTTAATTGTACTGGAGGTTTCCTTCTGAGCTTGCCAGGATGAACATAGATCAGCTCAGTTCCTTGTGTCTCTCAAATTTTTCAAAAGCCAATTTTCTTCCTATTTTTCTTTGCTTCTTTTACTGTATCACCTGATGCTGCTGCGAGCTTACGATCCAACCTTCTTTAACTCATCCCTATCACCTTTATAAGAAATGTATCTGCAAATTGCTTGCAATTGCTGTGGAAAGTGGTTCAGAATGAGATTCACTACACATATGCGATACATTGAGCTCGTTTGGATACTCATATATTGTGTTATAACGATCGATTATTTATTTTATTTGGTCACTATTACTTGCAACTGAACGATCTGAATATTATTCATTTTTGAGTGATAACCAGAACTATATTTTACGTACTAATTTTAACTTTGTCGCTTTTTCCAGTAAACATAGCATAACTTTTTGTGAGCTTGCAATCCTTTTCTTTGCAGAACTAATACGAAACGTGGCAATGAAATTAACAAAATCGACCACTCCCTACACTTCAGAATTGTTGTGAAAAGGAGGGGTTGGAATGTAGTCGACCTGAATATCTGCGGAGTCGACCTGAATATCTGCGGAGTCGACCATACTTGATTTGAGTCTTATTTATTTGTTTGGTTTGCTTTCGAGGTCTGGTCATAGAGGACATTGTTGTGTATCAGTGCCGAGATCACGAAGATCAAACGCTTACTTGGAAGTATTATGTTAGGGTGCTCATCTAGATTAGAAAAGGAGTGAGGAAGAATAGTCTGCATTTGTGGAAAAGCAATTTGTGGTTTTTGCGCAAGCACAACGCTCCAGCGTACAACTCCCTCTCTGTGTTCACCAGATTTGGCCCCATGCAATTTCTTCTTCTAGCAGATTTTCTGAAAAGGATGACAGTTGATAAGCTATTGTATTTCGGTGAATAATGAAAGAAATGTATACAGCGGTGTACAGATAGGACAAATTTTTGAAGGATATAATAGTTCATTGCATATTGGCATATTGGAGGTACTAACTATTAGATAAAAACGTGGGCTTAACATTTTAGCTACGAGGATTTGCCGAAAAATTTGTTTCAACGAGTAAAAACGACAATTGCTTTATTCCCAAACACATCATATCTTCTCACTCTTGAAGGATGTACCACAAACATATGGCAACTTCTGAGAACAAAATATCCCTTACTTTTCGCAGTCTACTAGTTGCACATCTGTTTATCTGCGTATTTTTAATCAGTAATCATGCGCGTTGTGTTAGGCGGATTTGTATAATCCGACACGGCACACAAACATTGTAATTCGATTCGTCGACGTGCGCGCTAAAACTACTAATTAAATTAGTAACCGCGCGTAATTCGGAAATAATTTCCCGATCGAAAATCAATGCGGTCGGTCGACGCGATGGCGATGGCGATGGCGAAGGGTAGTTCGTCTCCGTGTCGTAATTTTAAAACGTTTAACGGTAACGGGATTGCGGTTAATTAGCAAGTTTTCATGGAGCCGGGCGCGCACTTTTACGATTATTGCGTCGGATTCTATTGTAACGGTCGTACTTCGTTTCAATTAACGCTTTCGACGTCCTAAATTTCTATTTAATAGTTACAATGTAACGACGTGTTCGAGGGAGTTTAAATATATGCATTTGCTACTACCGAGTACGCTGCAGAAAAAGGGGTTCCTGTACAGTCTACAGATTAACGATTTCCAACATCTTTACTGCGGGTTTTCACCAAATCCAACACGTGTCGGTTCCGGAGAATACGAGTAGAGTCCCGTTAATGAGTCTACCTGGAATACTGGGTACGAGTGAAGTCCCTGAAAGGGTACGAGTAGAGTCCCGTGTAGGAAGAAGATAAAATTAATTTATTTTCGAAAATCTTTTATTCTATTTAATCGTTTCCGCCCTAAAATAGACAAGTAGTTATTTGAAATTCAGATGTATTTTTAATTATTTATTCGGAATCATTAGAAAGTACTAGCTTTCTATTTAATCGTTATTTGTTCTTATTAATCCTTTCCGTCTTAAAATCTTCTAATGTCCTACCTGCCCTAATTGAGTTTTACTTGCTTCTATAAAAGTGGAAATGAATTCAAAATGAACATCAGTCTAATTTTGCACTCCTTGCGTAAATTTTAGAAGTAAAAATGAATCTTGAAGTAGTGCAAAGCGAAAAGGGAAAACCTATTCTTGTTATAAACAACTTTAAGTTTAGATTTCAAAAAATTTTAGCCAATGACGTTAAAAAGTGGGTTTGTTCAGTTGGTGCTATAAAAAGTGTCCTGCGTTCCTAAAAACAATTGGTGCTAATGAAATTATTGAACTTAAAGAAAATCATAATCATGATCCAGTGAGTGATAGGCTGCTAGATAGACAAAAGATGAGTAATAGTTTAAAGCGCAAAGCAAGTGACGATATAACGGAAAGACCATCGAAAATTATCCACAAAGAACTATCAAAAGGTGATATCGAAACTCTTCTTCACAAAGACGTAAAGTGTATAGCAAGAAATAATAGTGCTGCAAGAAAATCTGCTCTACCGTTCAATATACCAAAAACAAGAGAAGAAGTACACCAAGTGTTAGAAAGGTTAGACTTGAAAACAAATAAAAATGAAACTTTTTTGCTGTATAACAACAACGAAAATGGCGTAGTAATATTTGGCACCAAGACGAACTTGGAGTTTTTATCATCGCTGGACAGTTTTTATGTGGATGGAACTTTTAAATCTTGTACAAACCATTTTGTTCAATTATTCACTATCCACGGACTACAGAACAACTATTACATCCCACTGATACATATTTTACTTCCGGATAAATCCACCCAATCATATTTAATGGCTTTTCAAAATCTAATCAATTTGTGCAATGACATTGGCAAAATTCTTCAACCAAAATCTGTAGTAGCTGATTTTGAACTTGCGATTCATCAAAGCGTGAAACGAGCTTGGCCAGAAGTAGCTGTAATAGGTTGCCGTTTCCATTTAGGTCAAGCTTGGTAAGTTGTACTTTTTAAACTTTTTAAATGATAATTTATGTACTCATTCTTTGTTTTTCTTTCTATAGGTTTCGAAAGATACAACAGTTGGGAATTTCATCACATTTTAAAAATAAGGAGACTGCTGTTGGAAAGTTTCTGACTTACACGTTTGGACTACAGTTCTTACCCCCGACCAAGTAGGAGAGTGCTTTGCGTTTGAACTAGCAGAAATTCTACCAGCTGACGAGTAAGTCAGAAAATACTGTGATTACCTCACGGATTTTTATGTAACGGAAGACTCTACATTTCCACCTCAAGTATGGGCCAGTTCAGAAAACTCTTCATTTCGCACTACTAATGCTTGTGAAAGTTTTCATTCAAGGTTTAATCAAAATTTTTACACCAGCCACCCGAACATATTTTTGTTTACAAACAAAAAACTGACTTTGAACAATCAACTGTAGCTCGCCGGAACTGAGACCTGGAATAAAATTGGGGTCAATCGACTGTTCTTCGGAGCTGTCTGATAATGCCTTATCTCCCAAAACCATACCTTGTCAATGTGAAGGCGAAGGCGGTTCTCGTAGAGTGTGAGGAACAGGTCTTATGGTACAAGGCAAATTCGGATATTCGATCTTGGGTTTTTTCTTTTAGAATAACCTTGAGTTGTTGTCCTGCAAAAAACAACAATCGTCAAAATGTTTGGTAAGTTATCGCCATACCATTAGGACTGCAAAAGGCATACTTTTTCTCTTCCCTTTTATGCACTGCACCAATGACACACTACAGCTGACACAGCACACATGGGGAGCTCACTGCTTGTATTGGTCTCAAATTGAAACGCCAAAATACATGAAACTGGCTGTTTTGACAATTTCGGAAAGTGGTCGGGCTTTTGATTTCACCAGATATTCTCCACAAATATAATAAAGCTTTCTTAACTACACACAACTACTCACTAAGAAAATTATACGAAGACTGAGTAAGAGCATAAGTTTGATGGTATGCACACTCCATTCTTGGTTATCTTCCTCTTTTAAAATGTACCGCTTTTAAATGGCCCATTCTTAAAATATACTACCTGCCAATATAAAAGGGTATAATGAGTCCTTTAAAAACTGGACGTATTAGGGCCTTATGAATATTTTTCTATCATTAGAAAGGTATTAGTATTGTGAAAATCAATTGTGTATGCAACATTGATCGAAACTTCGATTTAATACAGCCTTACGCAATATAATTTGACGTACACCGGTAATGGGAAAACGAATTTCTACTTTCCTTCTCATAAAAATAATAACAAGGAAAGGAGAAAAGAAAAATAAATGACGTGCAAAGCAACGGTAAAAAGCATCACGAGCGGCAGCGGCCTCTACGAAAACCAATATTCCATTTAAATTAAATTACCGACGACAAGGCGTTCGAACAGCTGCAAACATTCTAATTCAATATAACGTAAATTCCGAGTTTTATATTTTTGAAGGCAATTTACCGAGGCGATAAATCCAAAATAAAGAAATTCAATCACCCCCGAATAAAGAATCTACGAATCTGCCAGAGCATCTTTTGAACCAAATCCCGGACTTCAATTTCGCAGACCTACATGTAAATCTCCGATTCGTCACCTGTTGTTGAACCGGGTTGAGTCTTATCTTTAACTCTTCAGTTCACTTTGTGGAGAATTATGGTAGACGCAATAACTGAAAATCGAATTTCCTTCTTTTCGTCGGAATAAATAATCGACAAAGTATGTATATGTTGGTAATTTAGTGGAAAATATTCTTTTCCCCCTTTCTTTTTGCAATTACAAATTAAGGAAGTCGTTAGTAGGGAATAAAAATTGTGATGAGTGCAATTGCAGAAGCGTTATCCGTGATTTCTTCATTCAGTTTTTTCATTATTTATCTATTAGTTCTCCAAGTAAAGGGAACACCAGAGTGGTTTCAATATCACATACGAGGAGATTAAAAAATACGCAGTGTAAGAGCCACTTATTTATTTTTTCTGTGATCGGTAACCTTGCTTCTAGACGAACTGTAGATCAATTTCAATTATATGCAATTTTGAAAAAATATTAGTGTTTATTTACAATTCCGTGATAAGCTCTATGCCTTCAGTTCAACATGGATTTATGTCTAAACGCTTTGCTGTCACAAATGTATGTTGCTTACTGGATAAAGGGGGTTAAGTAGATGTAATTTATACGGACTTCCAGAATGCATTTGACCAGATTGATCTTTTCATTCTTCTCGGGAAACTGTCTGTTACTGGCATGGCACCTGCAAACTAATTGAATTATTTACATCATACTTATTCCATAGGTAACAATTTGTCGAATATGACAGAGTTCGATCATCCATGTTTAGTCCATCCTCAGGTGTTCGGCAGGGGTCTAACTTGGGACCTGTCCTATTTGGTATTTCTATCAATGATATTGCCAGTATAATTGATTTTAGGAAACTCCTCTTTACTGATGATCTCAAGATCTTTCAAAGGATAGAAATGATTGAGGATTGCTTGAAGTTGCAAAAAACTATGAATTCCATCGGTGTTTAATATCAGAAAAACCATCTTTGTGTAAACTTAAATAATTCAGAAAATTGGTTTGGAACCTTTGGTGTAACAAAGCAAACACACTGACAAAGTCAATGCACAAATTTCCACTATCACCAAACAAATATTGCATGTCTCTCGACGCGCGTTTCGCTAACCAAGTTAGCATCATCAGGAGATGATCAAATGTGAATTATAAATCTAAGCAACGTACTTTATATAAATTCGGGTGAGTAATACAACGAATAAGGAGTAATGAGCTCCTTGTTAATTGTTTACAATAGTCGAACTCCCCGTAAATGTCATTAAGATGAGGAAACCGTAATGATTCGCAGTAATAATCGATTACAATGCAAAGGCAGCAATTTGAAAATACTTAAGAAATATGTAAACAAAGGCCTGGAATTATTTAGAATTAATTAAATTAAATAAACAGCTATCTGGGATAGGCCCTTTATCGGCATTCATAGTGAGGCGGCCACATTTAAATATTTCTATGCTTTCAAATGCATCCAGCTTATAGCAATTATGCACATTTCTTAATAATTCCAAATTATCTACGCTTATCCTATGATCATTGTCGAAAGCATGTTGGGCAACACTCGATTTTTCAATTCTACCAAATTTTAAATGTGCCATATGTTCTTTAAATCTAGTTAAGATAGATCTTTTGGTTTGGCCAATATACTTCGACGAACAATCTTTACAACTTATAGCATAAATTCCTGACTTATCGGTTATTGCTACTTTATCCTTCGGATTACCAAGAACTGCTCGAAGCTTGTTACCTGATTTATGTATTAGATTGATATCAACCTTTTAAAGATTTTATTTAGACCACGAGTAATCCTTGGTTCGTAGAAGGTTGTTGTAAGAACAATTCAACTACTTCCCCCGCGTTTGGTTTAGATACGTAGATGATGTGTTCGCGATTTTTGATACCGAGAAATGTCATATTACGGATTTTATTAATGAGTTAAACGCAAAATTCCCTTCTATTAACTTTACTTATGAAATGGAAAATGACAAGAAGCTTCCATTTCTGGATGTATTAGTGTTAAGAAACCTAAATTACTTAGAAATTGACGTATATAGAAAAGAAACCGCAACCTGCAGATACATCCCTAATGACTCTCATCATTGCCCTCAACATAAATTAGCAAGTTTTAATTTTATGGTAAATAGATTATTAAATTTCCCTCTCAGTGCAGACCGCTTTCAGAAAGAAAAGAGAGTCATTAAGGAGATCGCTAATATTAACGGTTATTCTACGAAATTAGTTGATAAGTTAATTAATAAATTCAAGGCTAAGAAATTAATTAAGGACACTTGTACCTTACAAAATGAGGTAGAAAAACCGAAAATGTTAGCTTTACCTTACGAACCAAGGATTACTCGTGGTCTAAATAAAATCTTTAAAAAGGTTGATATCAATCTAATACATAAATCAGGTAACAAGCTTCGAGCAGTTCTTGGTAATCCGAAGGATAAAGTAGCAATAACCGATAAGTCAGGAATTTATGCTATAAGTTGTAAAGATTGTTCGTCGAAGTATATTGGCCAAACCAAAAGATCTATCTTAACTAGATTTAAAGAACATATGGCACATTTAAAATTTGGTACAATTGAAAAATCGAGTGTTGCCCAACATGCTTTCGACAATGATCATAGGATAAGCGTAGATAATTTGGAATTATTAAGAAATGGGCATAATTGCTATAAGCTGGATGCATTTGAAAGCATAGAAATATTTAAATGTGGCCGCCTCACTATGAATGCCGATAAAGGGCCTATCCCAGATAGCTGTTTATTTAATTTAATTAATTCTAAATAATTCCAGGCCTTTGTTTACATATTTCTTAAGTATTTTCAAATTGCTGCCTTTGCATTGTAATCGGTTATTACTGCGAATCATTACGGTTTCCTCATCTTAATGACATTTACGGGGAGTTCGACTATTGTAAACAATTAACAAGGAGCTCATTACTCCTTATTCGTTGTATTACTCACCCGAACTTATATAAAGTACGTTGCTTAGATTTATAATTCACATTTGATCATCTCCTGATGATGCTAACTTGGTTAGCGAAACGCGCGTCGAGAGACATGCAATATTTGTTTGGTGATAGTGGAAATTTGTGCATTGACTTTGTCAGTGTGTTTGCTAAACTTAAATAAGTGTAAAACAATGAGTTACGCTAGAAAAGCCGACATAATTAAGTTTAACTATGTGCTAAATGGCAGTCCACTTCAGCGCTGCACAAGAATGAAGGACGTGGGCATAACCACTGATATTAAATTATCGTTTGTTGAACATATTAATCAAGTAATAGCAAGTGCATACAAAATGTACGGATTCATCTTCAGAAACTGCAGTGAATTTAATAACAAAAATGGTTGCCCATATTGTAATATGCCTTCATACGATCAAAATTAGACATTCTATTTATCAAACACATATTAGTGCTTTAGAACCGCTTACACCGTTTAGCGATTTAAGTCGATTAAAGTTGATTTAAGTCTGTTGTATGCCTGTTATTTATGCCAAAAATTTTAACCCGAAGGGTTTTCTAGATTTCTAATTCACTACTTGGCATTGTAACATATGTATCTCTCAATTGTGCTATGGCTTCCGATACTTTCACAATTATCCTTGACATTGTCGAGATATGCATTTTTTGCAAGTCACCAACTGTTGTCAGAAAATTGCTACTTGCATAGAATCTCAAATGTGTGAGCAATTATGTAATTGGTGAAATACTTCTAAAACAGAAGATGCGATACATGTGTATGTCAGGAAATTGCTATTGTAGTTACCCATCAGTCCTAAATTCTAGATTATTTTCAATTTTCTCCAGTAATTTCAAAACCATCATTGGTTTAGTTAGCCTATACCTACGATAAAATGAAAGTTCATCCAAATGACTGAAATCGTCTGTCCTATCGTAAATAACGCGCTTTGTAAAGCCGAAATCTATTATTTCTAAAATATCTCTCATCTTCGAATAAATCACCCTAATATTCATTTTGATATGTATGTAATACTGTAACCAGTTATGTCTTTGTACAAAATTGATATCTGTGATGTAAAAATCTTGAATATAGGTTAATCTAGCTTTAAGTCTAAAAATCCTAGACTTAATTTAATGGTGACTTAAGGAAAAATAAGTTGAGCTTTGTTGACGGTGCAAGCATTTAGCTCATTGTCGGACTTAATATTTAATCGCGGTGCAAATGGCTCTTAGAGTCAGTCCAACTCAAATTTTTAACATTTTATGTATTTTATGTATCGGCTGTTTAGGTTTATTGCAATAATTCCAGAAAAGTTCTCATCTATTATGGTTTACGATCTACATGCTTCTAAAGTTGGTAACTTACAATTAGTTAATATTTCTATTGTGATGATTCTATTCCTGAGATCAGTAACGTTAGTTCCAGACACAGAAAAGTACACTGACTTTGTGGGTAATATATATTTTACACAAAATTTATGTATGTCTTTATAGATTTTTACGGCTAGCGTTAATACATATGTACAAGCTTCTGTCGTATTTTGGCTTGTGTCGCTATTTATATAATATCGCCATCCGTTTTGCCGGCTTCTTCATAAATACAGAATACTGAAGATCCATTGCATTATTTGAGAAATCTGGTAATACATATAGCGAAAGGACGATACTAAATTGTGGCGGACGACAAAATCAGAAAAGTCTATGTTGAAGGGAGCGATCATCAAATACTTTGATTGTCAAAATTAATTTAAAACAAAGACCAGGAAATGACAAAGTTAGAAATAACTCATATAGAAAATAAGCAGACCAGCAACTGCGAGATAAACAATTAGAATCCAGAGAGTGCGAATAAATACTGACATGGTATATGAAGCCCGATTATCAGGAAAGTGTAAGGAAAAAATGAGAAGAAAACGTAAAAGCAATAGCGGGAATTGCACATATTAAGTGGAACAAAGAAATCCAACTCAAGAAAATAAAATAAATAAATATGAAAGAATAGAATAGAAGTTCAAAGCAAGTCTTACACAATAGATAAAAAGTGGGCTTAAGACTGAATCAAAGAAGAATTAATTTGGGGTTGGGGTACACAGCAATGTGTACATAAATTTTCGACGTGGATTGCAATGAAAACTAAGATTTGTGTCATTATAAAAACAATGCGTATACGGTTGCAAGCAGCTAAACTGACATGAAAAAAGGTTAATACTCGATTATAGCGGCACCAACAAAATCACCTTTGACGAACACCGCAACAAACCAGCATCGCCCGGATTTAATATTAATAAATAGCCCGCCGCTCTGTAAGCTTTTGACGCTTTTGTGCGGTACAGCTTATTAGTCGGCTGGTAAGAAGCGGAAATCTAACGCTTTATTACAAAAGTGCTATTTCGAGAGGTCGGAGAGGATTCTTCATTCTCTCAACTTTCTTTATATATCACTCCGCTATTCATAACTTCTTACGAAGAAATATTAATAAAAGTTCGACGAAATACGCACCAAAGAAAGAAAGTAGATAGTTGCGGTTTGTTTCTCCTTTCGACGTTTGTATTGTCTCTCTTGTAAATATTGGAAGGAACAAAAGTTATATTGGACGGATGAGGGTTCTCGCTTTCGACGGAGGGGAAAATGATATTCGGTATCGAACTTGCAACTTATAACCGATACCGTTCGCTGTTTGTATGCATTGTTTCCTGCCAATGATTGATATCAATTGCTTGCCTAGTAAGTCTCGGATGTTTATTGAAATGTACAGGTGCACATACAGACGTGTATAATTAGCGGAATCGAAATGACGATAGCAACGCGCGCAAACTACGGATATAGGAATATTTATATAAGTTACAACATTGTAACGTCAGGTTATACGACGTTATACCCTATACAAACACCTAACCAATATATTACACATACGACATATATATATGAATAACTGGTGTGTTCAAATTGAATGCATTTATGCATTAGTTGTCCAAGTTCATATATTATTCGGCATATACCTACAACCTGTTTCTATAACAAGTATTACCAGTAGGGAGACTGGCGTATATTTGGGCTTGACAAACTTGACAAAGTTATCATAAGTTTTAAGTTCTTTCTTGAGACCGTGTGCAGTAGGATGGAGTGAAAATGGGAAAGAGCCCCTGTCAAAAACGTATGCGAAATGATTGGTTAAAATATCGAAAATTAATGGGATAAAGCATCTATTTCTACAATTAGCCATCAACAAGTTGTCCCTAGGTCGATTTTGTATTATAAAAAGTACAGAAGTGTAAATAAGTTGCGCAGTGACACCAAAACACAGATGTTCTATGAAGATTCCTTCAAGAAGTTGTTGGATATCGCAACATGTAAATATATCTCCAAAAAAGTATGCAAAGTGCCTGCTGCTGAGGAAAACTTCTTGAATGACCAACTAAATGATCGCAAAATGTATATTGGTTTTGTGGATAAGGTGATGGTAAAATGTATGCGGCATAGTGAAGTTAGGAAGCTAAGCTGGAACAGCTAAACCGACTAATAACTTTAAGAAACTAGCCACTTTCATCATGAAAGTTTACGCTCCACTCTGGTTTGATATCAAGTCAAAATCATCTTGTAAATATGGTCCGATTGATGTCTATAACATGGTTAAAAGATATTTGTATTTGCGAGAAGACTTAATAGGTATTGTCTTAAAAACTATTCAAAAAATGCTTTCTTCGTACACCCCGAAAATCTGTTGCTGGTTATGTTTCACGATGATTCATCACCCATAAGGGAGCTGGCTCTTCGGAGAGTTTTAAAGGCAAGAAAAGAGTTCAAAAGGTAGAAAGTTTGCCAATTCCAGCTTCCAGAACTAAAGATTGGTGCGTCAATCTACTATGATTTAATAGATTGGGCGAAAGAGAAGGTAACAGAACCTCCAATATTAATGAAATACGTCGATATAGAAATTATTTCAAACATTTCTTCAGTAAGTAATTTGTTTGAAATTGAAAACTATCCTTGCCATACTCAGGCAGTAGAAAGGTGCGTACAGCTTGTAGCAGAGACTTCGATATCTGTTTGCGGACCCGAAGCTAAAAATGGTTTCATTCGTACCAGGATAAAAGCCAGGCAAGACATACCCCTTTTTAACAGCAAATCTCAGTATTTCCGTCAAAAAGAAGGAAGACTTCTGATTTAGGACATTAATTTTTATGCTAATTTAATACGTGTTCATTATAGTTATTAATTGTATTACTAATTTTACGTATTAATATTGTGAAGTAGATAGTAATAATGTCTTAAATAAAGCTCTAGTTATAACAGAAACAATTGCTTCCATTTTCGAATTTCAAACCTAATGCGCCACTTTAAAATATTGAGTTAGAAAGCTGAAATTTTAGATGTACACTTCTAAATCTATGGGTCATTAATTAATTAATTATACAATACGGGAAAATACGGGAAAATTAAAATTAAAAAAAAATTCGCTCTATCATAATGTACAGCGAATTGTTGGGGTTGTGGTTAGGGCTCTGTTGCCTCTGCCAGTCTTTATTCGAGGCAGTATGACCATCCAGCGATATATTCAGAAAGCAGTGAGGTTCCATTTCTTCAATTGCTGGGTACCTATCCCTCTGCTTCAATAAGACAACGTTCGTCTTCACATTGCAAGGATTGGTTGGAAGTGTTTTCAAGAGAGCTATGACAACCTTCTGTCTTGCCCACCGGGACTTCCAAATCTTCCCTCATAGAATAGGTGTAAGACATTATGGGTAGGGAATTTACCTAAACTAGTGTCAACTTTGGACGCTCTGCGACATGCAATACTGATTGCTTGAGATGGAATAGACCCAGCTGCCATTGACAAAGTTTTAGATTGGATGCCACTGTGCCGATGTTTTAAAAATGTGGTAAAAAGTTACCTTATACGATGGGCGCCTTTTATGTTTTTACAAACGAGCACTAGGTGGCACTATTAAGATGTGTCATTACTATTTCTGTAAAATTTGACATTTGTTATTGTGAGAACAGTAGCAGCTTAGAAATGGACCTAGTAGTTTGTTTATAGTGAACGTTTAAAGAAAGCAATGTTATAAAAGAATGGGAATTTTGCGTGTAAATTTTAGTTGTATGACGTTTTTCGATTTTAGTAAAGGCCTAACTCAGCAACAATGCATACAATATCTTTGTTTTACCTTTTTATTCTTGTAGATGTCTTTCGACATTTTTACTTAAAACCTTAGTTTCTCTGTAATACTTTCAAGACCCATCAATGCTGTGTCCATTAGAAACTAACTTTGCTTGGGAATTTGTTTTCCTCTGTCTTTTAATAACACTATTACTGTTCGAGTTACTTCGAACAGATGTTTTATTAGTTTTCGCATTTATTTTTGTACAGTCGCCGATAGTTATGAATGTATTTATTACTTGCAATTGTGAGAACGGTCTGGCCTGCGTTGGGTGATTTCTAAGCATTTTAAGGTTTATCACTTATTGTACATTTAACTCTGTTACCCTTGTTTATTGCCCAGCAATAAGTTCCGAGGATTCTATGTCAATACCTTAATTCTGCGACGGAGGTTACCTACCCTGTTGGACCACCCACGTAACTATCGGCGATGTAATATCAGGTACTCTTATTTTTATATAAGCATTATGTACAATTTTTATTGGTGTCTGGAGGACGGCTCATTATTTTGTAAACCAATGAAATCCATTTGCTTTCCTGCACGAAGCTTAGCTTTGTAGGAAAAATTAAAACTTCAGCGAGTTCGATTGCGAATGCAAAGAGAGACAGTTTTCTCAACAACATAATTATCGAAGCCCTATCTATATATTTTATTAAAGTCTTAGTAGGTAAACATAACAGTATTTGTGTTTCATTGCGAACTCCCGCGGTCCTTACAAAATCTCGATGAAAAGAAGTGTTAAAACGCCAGCGAACTGTACCTACGTACAATTACTGTTTGCTCTTCGCTGGGATGATTGTTTTTCATCCTTCTTTATTTCTATTTTGTGCATTTTTCTTGTTTTTTATGTTTCGTCCAACCTCTTCGTGGGTTTCAGATATTTCTTCTTTGATTTTGGGCGTGTTTGCTGTCGAATTTAGAGTGGTTTCGTTGCCCTGTATATTGTCGATTATGTGCAGTATTTCCATATTTACTTTTCTTGTCTTTATGTGAAAACTAGTTTTGACCCGTTCACTTTATTGTAAAAATGTGTAATCAACTGTTCCTTTTATCATCTCCTCTGTTTCCGTCTCCATTTATCTAGCCATTCTTTTGTATGCATATTGTATTAATATTATGCTTTACTATTTGATATTGTTAAGTTACTGAATTTTTCATTATTCTGTCTGTTCTTTAATATTTGTGGTCTTACATAAATTGGGCACATGTGTATCAATTCTTTTACCAAAATTGTCATCTATTTCCTCCACCTCCACGTTTCTTGTGTAATTCAATAATTGGCGTTTCTCTGAATCTTATATCATCGATCCTTTTGTGATTTATTTTCTCCATTATTAAGAAATAATCTCTCTCTGTGTTAAACACCCACAAATATATGGAAATTTCCAACCTCGAGGATTACGCCGCAGAACTTGCTACGTTACGACGTTACGTTTAAAAAGACTGAGAAGTTTGAGGTTTTGGAAGAGTTGGAATGAATCGAATATCCGTGTTCTTTTAACGCATTTCACCACCAGACAAAGGCAGGAAAAACAATAGCACCCAAGAAACCAGCTCCACCCTAGTTCCAAAAAATCTTTTTATTTCCATTTCCATTTAGTCCTTCCTCCTCAAGTTTTGCGTTTTAATCACCCCAGCCGCAGTTTATCTACAGAGTCGTCTTGTCTATTTGGTAATTAAAATTTTATATAGACTAAACGATTCTTCTCATTTAATAAAACCACAGTCGGTTTATTTCAACTTACAAACATATTTGAGCACGCACAAGTAACAAGCATTAGAAATTGCTGTGTTCATCATTTTTGCTCTAATTGTAAATGGCGGTTAACTTCTAATGAATTTTACTGTATACTATATACATACATCTATATATATATAAAATACAAAAAATGATTCTATGTGCGTTATAGACTTCGAAACTATCCAACAGATGTACCCCAAACCGCTTTCATTAGAAGGGCAATAACGCGAGAATGACTTTAGACCACCAAAAAATGCATTCGGTCCATTCATGAAGTGGATTGTCGACTTTTCCCATACAATAATTTTTCCGAATAAAGACTGTCAACACAAAAACATTGATAATAATAAATAATAATGACCTTTATTGATCAGACAGATGGCAAATTTAGATAAATATTTACAATGAATGAATCTGAACACAATTTTTGTACAATAAACGTTTCCTATCTTCTTAACAATTACAATCATTATTATCTGACCAATAGGTGTAGGATTCAGACAAAGTCTGCTATTCTTCCTAAACCATTTAAATAATATACGACATATATATATATATATACATAGATGTATATACACATATATACATCATAGGAAAAAAAGTGCGACAAAGAAAAGAGAAGAAAACAATAATACAAAAACAAAAACAATTAAAAGGAAAAACCACCAGAGAGCAATACATATGTGACTGCAACCGTCACTAACATATTCACAAATTAGTACTAATCAGCTAATCATCCAACTGAGACTGCAGTAGAAACTTGCGCAATTCCCGCTTAAACCCAAGCATGGACATGGAGGCAATGAATTAATTATTCTTGTAATATTGAACGAGAAAGATCGCTCAAGAATTGCAGTCCTGTGAACAGGAGGAGTGAGTAAGTCACGTCACCGAATATTAATACAATGAACATCAGTCCTATACCTAATCCTCCTTGCTAAATAAGCGGGTGTTCGATAAATTAGTATCTTCTTATAAAATACCGCTGTATGCAAATGTCTTCTCCTCTTCATATCCAGCCACTCTGCCTCCCTCAGTTTGTAAGATATATGGCAGTATTTTCGAATACCATAAGTAAAACGCAGGCAAGCATTCTGCACTCTCTGAATCCTTCCAGAGTCAACGCTGTCAAGGCATGGGCCATATAGAAAATCACAATAATAAAATTTAAATAATATCAAGAGATCACATAAAAGCAATTTAGTATCGGTGTTCAATATATGTCTACTTGGGAACAGTAATTTAAGAATATGAAATGAACTGCGAATAAGCATCGAAACATGCGTTTTGAAACGAAGTTTGCTGTCAAGTGTTACGCCAAGAATCTTGCACTCGGTACAATACGGAATCTTAACACCGTTAACACCAATATCCACAACAGCCAGAACCCAGTCCCGCAGAAAACCGCCCCCAAAAAACACCACCGACGATTTGGAACCATTTACTACTAAGGCCATGAGCATCCGCGGCCCCAACAACACCCGCGATATCATCATTAATAACTTGCTCAGCATTCCCAAAATCATTTGGCTTGAAGGAATAATAAATTTGTGTGTCGTCGGCATACTGGTGATAACTGCAACGACGCAGAGACCTGCTTAAGAATGCTGTGTAAATGATGTAAAAAAGTGGTCCACAGATACTCCCCTGCCGAACCCCGTGCTTGATTTTAAGTTGTGATGAGATATTTGTATTAACCTGAACTCGTTGGGTTCCATTATTTAAATAATTTTTTAAGAGCAACACCGAAGGCTTATCCAATCCAATGTAACCAAGTATTGAGATAGACAAATCATGATCAATCATATCAAACGCTTTGGAGAAATCAAGCGAAATTAGAGCAATCATTTTGCCGTCCTCCAAAGAACGAAATACGTCATCAGCGATATTCACCAACGCCGTGCTACACGAGTGCATAGATCTGAAACCGGACTGGAATTCCGGCAAGATGTTATACTTAATTACATGATCCCGCAGTTGCGTATCAATTATCCTTTCCAATATTTTCGATAGGACAGGCAAGACTGATATCGGTCTCAACTGATTGAAATCATTAGGCCTAGTAACCTTGGATGTGACTCGAGCATTTTTCAAATATTGTGGAAATATAGAAGTTAATAATATGCGCAATGAAAGGCAGTATAAAAGGACAACAATATCGAATCATGTCAAGATCGACCATATCCAGTCCAGAAGATCTGGATTTAATGCTTAAAATAACATGACCAATTTCATCTTCTGAAACCATATCAAACTTTAAGAGCGAGGAAAATTCACTAAACTTATTCCTATTGTAAAAATCAATGTACGTTGAAATCATGTGATGCCCCACAGTCGGTGTTGTCGTAAAATGATTGTTTATTTCGTCAACATTTTGCAAGTGTGCCGGGAGCAATCGTTTGGGTAAGTTATATATATTACATCTCTTAACCCCTTTCCAAAGTGCCCCAGGAGATGAACTATTAGCTAGGAATTTATTAAAGTATGCTTCTTTTTCATTGCGGATAGCGCAAGTGAGCTGATTTCTTATTGATTTATAATACTCCCACTTGCTTTTGGTTTTTATGTTTTTTATAGTCAAGAAGTGCCTTATGTTTTAATGATTGCATGAACATGACTGTCTCCGTCATCCAGGGACAGTACGGTCTTCTAAAAGTATATGTTACAAGAGGCGCATGATAATCAAAAATCGAGAGTAGGGCATTATTGAAAAAGTTCACCTTATCATCAATAGATGTAAAAGAAAAGAGATGGTACCAAGGAAAATTAGTTAAGTCGGAATGGAATGCATCGTAATTAAAATACTTGAAGTTGCGAAAAGTTCTAGTTGTAGGTACATGCGCTGGCTCATCCAGTATGATATCACAGTATATTAAACTGTGATCAAGTGCTACAACACCGCTGTCGAAAATCTCGAGATTATCTCGAACAATAACAAGATCCAGCAATGCAGTAATACCAGTAGGTTGATCAATAAGTTGTTTTAGGCCTAAAGTTCACAGCGCTGAACTGAAACTCATAGCACCAGCATCACTGACATCAAGCAGATTAATATTAAAATCTCCAAGGCATACCAACTCATCACAGATAGCAATAACCGCAGCGATAGTGTTCTCAAAAGATTCAAGGAAGCGGCCATTGCTGCGACCAGGCGGCCTATAAACAACGCCCACCCCGTAAGTTTTAGTCTTAATTTTCACAGTTACCCAAAACTGCTCCACATAGGGATAAGTAACAATGTCAGTTACAATTTCAGAGCGAAATCTATTGCTAATGTAAAAATCTACTCCTCCACCCCTTGACGGGCGATCGGCACGCAAAAGATAATAACCATCGATATGGAGGAATTCAACGGAAATACTCTATCTGTCACTGTCATCAGAAAGTTTTATCATTTGTGGTTATCGCGTCGACCATGTCAAATAATCGAATTAGAAAATATAAAAAATTTCATAGACATAAAAACGAGTAATTTTGGCTCCGAAGAGTGATGACGTCAACAAAATAAATCACCAAATTTAATTCAAGCTACCCGGTGAAGTTGTCACGTACAAATCAATTGACACAGTTATAGATGAGGAACAAGCTGTCAACTTTCTATTAGAGTTTCTTAACTCTTTGGAATCATCTGGAATGCCACCACATATCTTAACTTTAAAAGTTGGTTTACCGTTGATGCTCATTCGCAACTTATTGTTAGACCCACCGAAATTGTGCAACGGAACCAGATGGTAAGTGTTGCTGGTTTGAACTTAGGAAATTCCTGTTTTTCGCACCTCCAATTATATGTTGCTTGCTCCAGAGTTGGAACGTCGAAAAATCTTTATGTTTACACACCTACCGAAAAAACTCAAAACACGACGGGTATCTGCTAGTAGTATATAAATGTAGGATGTAATACACGATTTTAGACTTCCACAAACACGAATACTTACTGCTCGCTAATTATACATAAAACGACAATTGGCGATTACACATAAATAACGTCCATTAGCACTACGGACGTAATACGTTAAACGAAAGATCTAGATCTGCATTGCCGTTTCTTGTCTAGGGCCTTCCCTTACATATAATGAGATACGTAGCGTGAACAGTACTTAACGTGGCGCTACATGACTTAATGTTTTGTGTAATTAAGGTCAGACGCAGTAATTGAATTTTATA
This sequence comes from Chrysina gloriosa, assembly GCA_038088585.1. Lineage (NCBI taxonomy): Eukaryota > Metazoa > Arthropoda > Insecta > Coleoptera > Scarabaeidae > Chrysina > Chrysina gloriosa. The sequence continues at coordinate 27,939,813 of CM076087.1, read as the reverse complement.
CGGCTGCAAGTTTCAGACTAATAACAAGAACAACAACAACAGCAACCGTACCACCACACCCACATAATTCGGAGAGCTTCCGAACTAGCAGACAGAATCGCAGATTAGCCCTAATGATTTTTGATTCTGCGGGTAATAAGCGTCTACGTAGTTTTAATTAAGGAAAAGTGGTTAGCGATAAATTTCCTCCGAGCAGCTAGGATAACTTAGATTTTCTTGCAGTTACGTTAGATCGCGGGAAATTATTTATCCACGTCATAAATGAAGGGAGATTGCAATGTACGATTGTACACCGTACGCATCCGCATATATTTCCATTTATTTATACGGACCTTTACTGCCACCGTAACGTAGGGTTTAAATTAAATATTTTTGCAGCATCGTCATAAAATTTTTATATTGTCATGAATCGGGGAAATTCACGTATTTTATGTCGTGAAGTGTCGCTGCAATTTGTCGACGTAATTTCTTGAAAGTTTTCATGTTTAAAGTTAAATGGGAAAAAGAACTTGCTTGAGGCAAGCAGAAAAGAAGGCAATGTTGAAGTCGTGAAACAACGTACTACGTAATACAATGGCTTAGTGAACGAAAATATAATAACTTGCTGTTTCGTCTATTGTCACAAGAGGATATTCTATCTAAAAGATTAAATGTCGCACACTACAGTCTCGTATTATTCTTACTTGTTACATGTTTTATGCACAATATGAAATTCCTTTGATGTTTTCATTGATGATGACAACTTACTGTTACTAGTAAAAATGTTCCGAAAACGCTGTGGTGGGAGGGGAAATAAGAGATGGGGTAAGGAAAGAAACATGGATTAAACTTGGTTGGAGGAAGATGTCCTATTTGGACACGCCTAATAGTCATCTTTCTCAGAAACAACAACCTCTTCTTTCCAGCTCTGATTTCGGCGGTTAAGGTTTTTGGACCATACCATTTGCGTTTGGACTTTCCCCTTATTTCTGGCTAAGCTTCGCAAATTTATCATTGCGAAGCTGGGCATAAGACCTATCCTTTTTAGTTGCCGTTTTAGGATTTTCATTACTGCGGGTACTAACTAGGGAGAGATTTTTTCGTTATCCGAGACGGGGCTGTACAGGCTTTGTGAATGGTTATGCAACCACATTGGATTGAAGAGGCTTTGCAGTGCAGTTAATTTATTACGGTTGCAATGCCCCAACAGAAAAGATAATAAATTTGTTTCAACTCAGTTTCAGTAGTTCTTACTCATTGCCAATCGAAGCAAATTCATTATACTTTTGCCATATATCAATCATTCGTTTTTAAAAAAGTATTGTACATTAACAATTAGACCCATTTATATAGACATAATAATGTACTATGTGTTAATTTGATAATGTATTTGGTAAAAGGGGAAATCAAGAAAATAATGTTAGTAAGATCCTATTTCTTCATATTATTTAGGCATACTCTTTTTAGACGTTTAGGATTATGGTTGTTATGGTTTGAAACTCGTTCGTTGGGATGACTCCGTAATCGTAGGAAATGTTTATTAAATCCTTTTTGGCGTTCTTCTTCTATTATTGTTCAACTGAGATCCTTATGTAACGTGTGGTTCGAGACATATCTTGGAGTATTCGTGATCATTCGCAATATATTCGATTGGAAGCGTTGAAAAATATTTAAATTGGGCTTGTTGGAGCATCCCCATAGCTATAAGCCATAGGTCCAGACCGACTTCGTAATTTCTTTGCCAAGCATTATTTTGTTTCTGATGATGGACTTCTGTCTAGACATCAATTCATTTCCTTGACTTTCGAATCCAGCTGTTTTCTCTTTTTGCTTATGTGAGTTTTCCATGTCAGTCTGCTATCGAGATGGAAGCCTAAGTAATTTTCTGATTGATCATGACGTGGAATTTCTATATTATTCAAAGTAACTGTAGGATATTCTAATTTTCTCAAGATGTATGTTACATATGTGCCTTTGACTTCTTTAACTTTGATTCTCCACTTGTGCAACCAGGTTTGGATATGTGGTAAAATGATTCTGCAGTCTTGATATGGCCATTTCTGGATTTTTACATCTGGATATGATCTGTGTCGTCTGCGAACGTTCCGGTAGTTGTTTCTGTGAACATTTGTATGCCTTAGTGTACAAGATATACCGTGTGTACCAGATCGAGTGGGATTGCATGGGTAACTTTCTTATTATTGAAGATCGAGTTTTGGTTAAATGGGATATGTTTTGCAGCTTTATATGCTGATTTTAAATTGTTTGAGAAAGTTCAAAATTTCAAACTTGTCAGAAATTATTACAAAAAAAAAAATAGATAATACCAGTTTAAAATTTATGTCGAATAAAAATTCAAGGTAGCTGCTTTTGAAGTACTCGTATCAATTTCATTAAGTTAAATGGCCGCCAGATTGGATTTTTGAGTTGCTGGATAGAATTTTTCTTTTCTTTTGAAAAATGTCAGATAACGTATGATTGTATAGAAAATACCAGTAAAATGAACTTATTTTACATTTTAATTGAGTAGGCTTACACAAATCCAATCAAAATATTGTGGAATTTAGCAAATTTTAGCAAACCTTTGTATGTAATTCCTATAATATTTAGTACCATGTTAATTCAGTGCTAAGTATTGAGTACTTGAATCACAAAAGATATCGTGACATTACCTTTTAAATGTATAATCAAGTAAGTAAGTAGCTCTGATGAAAAGCAATAACAAGGGTTATCACATTCTGCCAGAGCTAAAGTGTTACCTACAGTTATTTTTATTACAGACATAAAAAGTTATGGCGAATCTTCCAATTACTGAAAGCTACGATATGTTTTGCACATTTACGAAGTGCTATAAAACTCCCATCTTGCTGCCCAAACTTATTTAACTAATTTTCTCGAAAGGAAACAACCAAATATCAAATCGTATAAAAGAATATACAGCGGTATGGGAGTTCGAAGAAACCCGGAGAAAACTAGGGGAAACAATTTATTAATGGGCGATCATAATTACAACGGTGAGTTAATAACAATGGCCAGCATTTTGGACATTTCATATGATTATTAGGATTAACTTTTGTTATTTTAAATAAATTTTGTTTGTTTTTGTTTAGATTTAAGTAAGCCCACTTGATTAAAATGTAAAAAGTTAATTCTATTCAATAACCCGAAAATCAAATAAGGCGGCCATTTAACATAAGGAAGTTGATACAAGTACTTCAAAAGCAGTCATCTTGAATTTCTTTTCGACATGATTTTTAGATTGGTCTTGTCGAAAACAGAACACTGTCATATGAAACTTTTTTGATAAGCGACTCGTTCTAAAACCAAACTGGTAATTTTCTCGAGTAGTTTAGTTTTAGTTTAGTCTTAGTTTTAGTATTTGTGGTAGCAATCTAATTGGACGGTGTGAGGTCACATCGTATGGGAATTAAAACAATTTGAGCAAATTGAGGTTGTATAGGCCATTATTTGTTTGGATAATTGCATTAAATAAATTTCTCAAGAATTTAAATCTTTTGTTAGATAGTTTGGATAAAACTTTTTAATTTATTAGATAAGTCATACCCTAGAGCTTTCTTTTCATTAAGGTGTTTGATTTCAATTCCAAATCGAAAATGTGTGTGCTTGCACATATCTTAGCATAGTGTTGATCCTTATTTAAATAAGACCCAATTTTAAGACTTATTTACTACCGGTTTTAATGTCTTCATCGAGGGTTTCGAGCTACATATTATTCAAGAGAAATACGCAGCAAATCTGAAGAACACGAGAAATTTGCAATGAGTTTGTCTAGTGTCTCCTCTTGTAAAATCAAAAACTCTCGTCTACTTGAACTTCGTATTGATCTTCATTCCCAGAGAAATTACAAACTAGACCCGATTCTGTTTAAAATTCGCGTAAGATATTCATTTACGAGCTTAAATAGTGTCTTCGTCCGAGAAGAATGTAAACGAATCGAGAGAAACGCGGAGTAATTTCCTAATTCACCTCGACGTCGAAATGGAAGTAAATATTTGCATCCTCCTTCGTACTAAAACCGGAAGACGAACAATAAGTAATACGTAATACACTGAATAATGAAATTATATGGAGTAGATGAATGAGTTGATAGCGTGCGGTGATGTCGATGGAGCGAGCGACGGAGGACGACGAAAAGGAAGGGAGCGACGTCGAAGACGGACGCAGATGAAGTTGAGAGATTAATGAACGGGCCCAACATCACACAATAATCTCGCCCTACCATTTAATGGACTCACCTCAGCCACCGCTGTTTAATTAAGGGGACGACGGCGCTCCGACGTTCGACAAAATCGTTTGTCATCCACCTTATGAAAACCAACCGCTCGCCTAGGTCACAGCGGGGAGATGTGGGCGCGTATTACTATACCGAGTTTCCTACTGTATGCGAGCACTTCGAATGGACGAGAAATTTCACGCTGGTGTTAATGTGTTTTCTTGCTGTTCGTCCTCATCGATTTCCATCCATAGAAATCGTCGCGTTATTGGTGTCTGTCGTTTGCTCGCGAAGATAAATCATCTTCAGTTTTGTTGTCGTCGGGAAACCAGTTGAGAATCTCGATTCATTCGCGTTAGAGTGTGTATCTGTTGTACTTTTCCGAGAGAAAATGAATATGTAGTACGAGGAAAACCACATTGTTTGAATATGATGGAATGGAGTACGAAAAAGGGAAAAGATTTAGTTCCAAACATATACATATTCTAATATAGTCCTTTCTGGAGGTATACGTGTCCAATTGTAACGTAACTACGGGTGAAAATCAGCAGATAAATCATAGAAGACTTTTTCTATTGAATAAATTCTCAACCAACAAGTCTTATCCTATACCCTATTAGTATGCTGGTGCACACTGCAAAAAGAGTTACTGTCACACTTACACCTTACGTTTAACATATCCGCCAACGAAACCTTTACCATGACGGTGAGTTTTCGGTGTAGTGACTTAAGTATAAGTCATTGAGGCTAGATCCAGTGGTTTTAGGTGGATATTGAAGAATTTCATCAGTTCTTTATTGGGCTAATATTTTCGCTGCATATGTAAAACTGACTGCTGTCTCCTAGATCGCCATATGTGTTAATAATAATTGTGAGTTTTGAGTTTAAGACAATTGGAAACCCATACTTTTACGTATCAGGAGAAAATCTCCTTTTTCGAAATTTATTACCTTTTAATTGTAGTTTGCACATCAAGAAATAGTTTTCAATACTACCTAACGATAATCATAAAAATTACGTTTATTTTCAGTATATCTGCCGTAAAGAACATGGAACACAAGCAATTTTAATCTTTTGTATCAAGCTAACGTCGCCCGTCGAGATTGATGAGCCATAATTTTATCTTGGTGGTCAATACCATCCTGATATTTAAGACACGTCTGTCTACACGCCTCACGCTCTATCTTATTCTCACATAAGTACTCTTTATTCGTTTTCGCTTGTACCTTGTGATTCCAAATTAAGCACTAATCGAATCAGTTAAATATTTCATCAGTAAGAATGTATAGTATCACCAACTATCAGTTTTACACCAGTAACTTCTATCAGAAGGATCTTTTCACCACTTAACAAGGTTCCTGCGCAATAATTTTTACTTTTTTCCTAATGAACTGCTGACTAAAACATAACTATTATGATAATTTTCCATCCTTGATTTAAGGGATCGACCCTAATTAGACGCGCAAAAAAATGACTATTTTGAAGAATTTTTTATGGGTTTATATTATAAATATTAATATACAAAGTGTTACCTTATAAATACACTATTAAAATACACAAAAAATTTTTTTTTCAATTTATTATAGTCAGTTTTTGTAGAGAAAAATGGCGAAAAAAGGTCCAAAAAAGAAGTTGGGTATGCGCTGTTGATGAAATCTCTGGAATGGATGATCGGAAAAAAAAAATGGTTTTAGATTCAGTAGGTTAATAGCTATAGCGCATATCATACGATTTTTGATTTTTCAAAAATGATCAAATGGCGGCCACTTTTCCAAAAAACACGAAAAATCACGTTTTTTCATCGTTTAAAAAAATACTTCAACTCAAAATTTTAAAAATCGTATGATATGCGCTATAGCTATAGTCATAAAGAACATGTGGTAAAATTTTGGTAAGTATCGGTTCAATAGTCTCGAAGATTTTATCAACAAGCCGTCCAAAAACGTCATTTTGTACCAGCTACTCATGTATACAAAGGCAGATAGGCGGTACCGCTCCGAGCGGTGCATATTAGCGCGCTCAGATAGCTAAGCAAACGTCGCTCAAAAGTACACTTACAAGGGAAGATCCCGAACCCGGAAATTCAAAAAGATTTGAAACTTTGGGAATATATACAACATATATAGGTGTGCTATACGCAATTTTTTTTTTTTGTGCCGACATTCACTTTGAAGGGGTGAAACACCCCATCGAAAATTGACGGATTTTCAATTTTCTCCACACAACTCCAGTAAAAGAACGATAGAAGATAGGTGTAAATGCAATAGTTGCAGCATACATCAAGATCTTTCAAAATATGTGGCTATCATATATACAGAGTGTTCCGTTAAGCCTTGCGCTTATACTGCAGATGTTTTTGTAACAATACAAAGAAAAGTTTGAGATATAATTTGTGTGACTTTTAATTCTGCTTAAAACTATGTAGGGTGTTCTAATGTACAGAGTGTTCCAGAAGTAAATATCACCCTATCCTTGGTTATATCTAACAGAACTTCATATATTATATTATAATATATATGTATATATTTTATTAAATACTTATTGCAAGGAATGATCTCAATCCCGCAAATTTAAAATATGAAATTTGAAAATATGTAAACCACATATAGAGGTGCGATACGAATTTTTGCTGCAAAGTTAATGAAATTTACTGTCAATCCGTCAATTTTCGATGGGGTGTTTCACCCCTTCAAAGTGAATGTCGGCACAAAAAGAAATTGCGTATAGCACACCTATACATGTTGTATATATTCCCAAAGTTTCAAATTTTTTGAATTTCCGGGTTCGGCATCTTCCCTTGTTAGACTCATCAGTCTTTATAAAATTTTAGTATGAAACTTTTAAATATATATACTTTCGGATGGACTTTTTCTTATATTAATAATAATAATAATAATAACTGTAATATCCAACAGGCCAAGCCCAATTACAGGATATACAAAAATACATAATAAAGACAATAATAACAATCACCATGCACAAAAAAAAGTCAAGTTTCATTGAATGCACTACCCGATTGTTTGTTTCCAATTCTGGAAAGGATGTATGTTGGAACTGGTTTCATCACAGCTGTTCTGGTAAATGGAACGGTGAATGTGCTTCCATATCTTGAGTTAATCCGTGGAACAGAAAAATTCATACGGTTTAATATATCTTATCATCTTATCTCATGTCATTGAACTGACCAGAGTAGAGTAGCAGAAATGTAAAATTTCAATCCATACTTGGGTTTCTTGATCTTCATATCTTGCCTAAGTATGAGCTTGCTCTTATATAAAATTATGGACTTGATCTATGAACAAATGTTTACACGTGTAGTAAATTTCATGCATTTTTTATTTTGTTTCATCTCTATAAAGAAAAAAATATAATATTTTGTTGGTTCGTTTGCTAAAGGATCTCTTGCAAAAAGCATCCCAATGCAAGCAATACAACCTATTTTCGTTCATTTGCTTAAAAACTTCTCCTACATTGGACAACCGACGATTTTTTCAATAATTTTGAAGTTTATTTATAATAGTATATTTAAACTAAAAGTGTTTATATTTCTTACGCCGTCAAATATTTTTATCCAGAAATAATTTGCTTTGTAGTAACCACCTTCTTCAGTAAAAAGGAACAAATCCATACATATGTACATATATACATTAGTTTCTTTCTATATCATTTGCAAAATGTCATCAATTACAAGATGTGTAAAATAACTACACGGCCTTGTAGTTTAACACGTTCACGCCGGCGCGTACCACCGGTGGCCCACAGTAGACTGTGTCATCGGGCGGTGCGTACCACCGGTGGTCCACAGTAGAAAATTAAAATAATGAAAATTTAACGTATATTCATTATAAACATTTATTTTTGATGACAATTATAATTAATAACGTATTATAAACATAACTTTTGTTCAAAAGCATAAACATAATAATTCAGTATTATAAATTTAACTCAAATTCGATACATAGAACACGTGTACAAGCGAAAATCGCGCGCCGCCAGATGAAGCCCGGCATGAATTCAAGCGCCACCTAATGGCGAAAGACATGAAAATCGGTCCCGACGTGAACGTGTTAAGGGAAGTCTAATACGACGAATTCTTTCAAATCAGCTCCTTTATCTTGTCATGTGATGATCAAATCACCAGTTTGACTGTCGCTATAAGTTTTTTCCAATGGAATACCCTTAACTGTATTTCCGTCATACGCCCTATCTTTATTGAGTTTTCTATAGGAGGTTGGGGGATCCATAGTTTTCATGTTCCTCGTTGTCTGAAGTTTTGAGTTCCCTTGAGATATTTGCATTGACTTTAGAGCCGATTTGACAATGTTATGGGTACTACATATTAGGCGCATGCCGACAAAATGCTGTGAATTTTCCTCCACTACTCTCAGCACAGAAGATTCGAGTGCCGATTGCTTGTAATGTTAATAGGCAACAGCCTCACCATCAACACGTGTAATTTGGTAGTGGGAGACAGAAAACAGCTATCACGTTAGACCAGTTATGAGCAAAATTTTGATGGACGCTTGAAATAAAGCGATTATGTAAATAGGGACGCGTCAACAAGTACACTATTACTCACGCCAATATGAATGATGACTAATATAACTATAAACAAGAGGGAGCGCCATGTAATGTTACCCGGACACAGTAGAGGATGCGAATACTGGCAATTACCGTTATCCACAGTTGAAGGGTTTATTACGCCCTGTGGGATTGGAAAGGTCTGTAATTGAACAAAACTCCTTTATGTAGTAGGGGCTAATTCGATGTTCTAGGGCCTATGCTGACGAAATTGTTAGCTTAGTAAATTAAATTTTTAGAATCAGTCGAGCTCTTTGGGGTGGGAGATTTTCGTGACAGAACAATCAGGAAAGCGTTTTCTAGGGAGTAGACTTTGCGGCTTTTATCGGCCTTTCACCTTCAAACTTATTATTATTAGTATTAAGATTATATTTAACTGAAGCCTCTGAAGATACCAACAATATAAACACCGGTTCGTGAATTATCAGCAAGAATCTGCTACTAGAGTTATGGTGACAAATGGACATAGGTTATATAAACACCCAGTGAGGTTCTATGAAACACTTGGTACAAATACATGTTTCCAATATACGAGGGCCATCCAGTAAATAAGTTTCCCTATTTTTTTTCTGCGAACGAAACGTTGTAAAAATTAGTTAGTAGTGTAAGAAATGGTGACTAGGATGTGTTGGAAGCGCGTGACCTTCCACATCACGCTATTCGTACGCGCAAGTCCGTAGCGCTTCAGTTGCCATGGAGCTACCACTGGTGAACGTGTCCACGTGCGAACTCCGTTCTGTAATTCGTTTTTTCACGGTTGACTACCTGCCCCCAAGCACTATGGTTAACGCTGTGAGGTACATGACAATGCTCGCCCCCACGCAGCTCGAACGACCCAAACGTTGCTGAAAAACTTCAAATGGGAAATTTTCGCACATCCACCTTATTCTCAAGTTCCACCTTGGAGGCAAGCACTTTGCGAATAATGACGAAGTGAAGGCGGAGGCGAACCACTGGCTACGAAGACAGGACACAGCTTGGTACAACAGTGGTATCAAAAAATGGCTACAACGGTACCAAAAATGTTTGGACAGAAATGGTGATTATGTAGAGAAGTAGTCTATGAGTTATATAATGAAAATAAAATAACTGCATAATTGTAAATAATGTTGTTTATTGGTTAAAAAATAGGGAAACTTATTTACTGGATGGCCCTCGTATATTTTATCAAACTTGCTACCTTTTCATTAGACTTGAAAAATTTAATTTATTAGCACACATTAAAAGAGCCGACTTATTTCGTTAGTTTAATTGGTGGTTTACTCCAGCATTAACAGACAATCTCAGGCTCCCTTAACATCAAACAATCGAGAGCTCATAACACAGCAGTCAAAGTTGCTGGCATATTTTACGCTCACAGCGGAATTGCGGTTGTCGATTGAGCTTAATTAACAACGCACGCGTAGATTCGAGCCGGCGAAATTATCCGAGGTCTTCAATTTTTCTCGCGTAGGAGCGACGAACAAACCGCGTTTCGTTCCTCCGTCCGCAGATTACCACCCTCAAGTGCGAGGCGTGCTTTGAGTCTCGAGGGAAATCGTTTTAGATTAAAGAGATAATGAATTATTTGAACAGAGTCGCGTAGAGAAATTGCTAATAGGAAAATAGTCGGTGCTAATTAGCCAGGTATACGTTTTCGTACGCTATCAACCGAGAGAACGATTTAATTAGCTCTGATATTTAGCCCTCCTGTTTTCTTAATTAAATAAAGAGCTTACGTGTATTATCTCGCGGAAAGATATCTGTAGATTCGTATATCATGTACGGATATTTGGATTAGTTTGTGGATTTTTAGGATCGAAGGTTGTAGGTCTTCGTAATGGTTTTAATAATTTTATGTAAAAATATATAATTATACATTTAGCTTGAGTGAACGTCGTTTTGTACTTGTCCTAATTAATAATTCTTAAACTTCTCCCCTATGTGAAAAAGCAGCCGAGTCAGAATGGGTAATTAGTTCTCCGGTCGTCTTCTTCACACTTTAAGTAACCGCCGGTATAAATTTCTGATCAGACACGAACACAAAACAAAAGACCGAATTCGTCCATTAGTTTAATTATCTGCGTCGTTCTCGATCGACGCACACCGTAACACGTTCGTCGCTCTCTAAAAGTAATCGCCGTTCAATTAATATCGATTACCAAACCGGGATACGAACTTTTCCCTGTCAAGCGTACCGATAAACACCGAACAAAAGCGCCACGCTACAGTGAACCGAGAAAAAATTAATTAGGGAAAGTCAAGCGCAAACAACGGCGGTAATTGGAAAAGCGCCCCTAACAAAGAAGGTCAAGGTTCCGAGCTGTCGCGACAGAATACAATTTGTGGAAATCGTCATGCATAACAAGGCTGTTGGTCGGTTCGTTCGCTTTATGTCCACCCCATACGGCTACCGTAAAAGCGTAATGGAATGTCGCGTTCCTTTCGGAAGGACGATCTCGTTCGGTGCTGATTCGTATTTGCGCGATGGCTTTGAAATGCTCGTTGCATCGTAAAATCGTGAAAGTATTCCTTGATCACCTAAGTGTTCTAGTGCTATAACAGTGACTAAGTGGTGAAAAGCAATAATTGGTTCCTATCTTTCAGTTTAAAGAATTAAATATTAAAATGCTGAAAGAGTATTTCGGCGTTTTAATTTACATCTATTTTCCTACGTAAAGTTTTTGGATTGAGGATTTGAAAGTTAAAACTTAAGATATGACTATATCCTTGCATGGTCTTTGGTTTCACGTGTTGACTATATTTTCGGAATTTTGAAGGAATTTGGAAAAAAAGAAATTGATACAGAAACGTTGACTACAAAAGTTCATTGGCTGTCAGACTTAGAAAAAGTTTCAATAAACCTCAAAATCAGAAAAAGTTCGCCGTGAACCAATTATCGCCCTTTTACAAATTGGAGGAAACACAATCTTCTACCTAAGTGAATATAGGAACGTTGATTACTAATGTTGACTGGCACCAAAGTCGTAAGAAAGTTTTCCAAAAATATCGAGAATTAAGGAAGATAATACATCCTTCATCTACCCATCATTTCCTTTGAAAACCGGGACGAAACAATCTTCTTCCTAGATGGATGCAGGATCGTTATCAGGGCGAATATAATCTAAACGAATATGAAGAAAACACAAAAAAACAGACGAAAAGGGAACAGAAGGCGAAATGCAATAGAACAGGTGAAACGAAATGAGAAGTGACAGGGAGAAGATCTGATCCCGTTTCTGTTTGTTACCTCTTCATTGTATTCTTTTCGCCTTTTTCTTCCTTGTGCGTGTTCTTCTTTTCTGATATTTATTCTGATTCTTTCCTGCTTGTTCTTCTTCTCTCCTATAGCTTCTTTTTTTCTTTTTCTCTTTTCTTTTATTTTCCTTTTCGGAGATTTCATTTATATTACTTGTTCTTTCTTTACGTAAAGCTCCTTGCACTTATTCTCGACCATCAACTATTCCTGCTATAACTTTTTTCCGCTATTAGTTTGTTATTCTTACACATTGTTACAATTTGAATTTAATGTTTACTTTATTTTAAATTTCGAGATTTCTGAATTCTAAATTTACTTTCGTAGTTTATCGAATACTAGCTGACCCGACAAACGTTGTTTTGCCTTCAAATTTTATTTATATTTAAATAGCTGACCCGGCAGACTTCGTTCTGCCTAGAAAAGTATTGATTTAGATGATTAGAATGTTTTATTGTTACGAGTATGTTTAAAATACAGGTACATGATAATATTTAAAGGAGATCGGTGCAGGTAGTTCATATTTATCTGAAAAAAATTTGAAAATGTGAATAATAAATGAACTATTAAATGATAAAAAGTATATACATAATTAAGAGAATGTTAGTGTTATTCTTTATAGTGGACCCGGCGAGCTTCGTATCGCAGGCGTTGCCCTGTGTCATTTCAAATTTCAGAAAATCTGTGGTCAATTGTCCATTGCAATTGAATCTTTGTTTTGAAATATTGGCTGGATGGGTTGCGGTCGGGTCAATTTTGAATTGTATTTCCCCTCATTGAAGTACTGGAATTATCAATACATGTGTACTATTGCGGCAACAAAAATCGGGACAAGTCTTATAGGCTATTTTGACTGTCTTTTAGCTGTGTAAACCAGTCGTTTGTCATGTTCACGTCAATCATCTTGTCTAATGTCAAAAATAGTTTACCCACGAACGCAAGAAAATTCTGTTAAATGCATTTATTTGAAATAAAAATCTTGGAAACAAATCTTCTTTTAATGGAAACAATAAATTAATCTAGTATTTTTAGTTATTTTTTACCACGGTATCAAATGGATTATTCCTTAAAAACTGAATAAGATTTTCTTCTTCCATGAAATTCCGTACTAATTTACGACCAGAACCACTTTGCCTTTTTAATGTTGTGTGTGCTTTTGGGCACTCCAAATTTATTACCTAGTCTTCTTATGGACCATCCTTCCCCAAGTAATGTAATTATTTCTATTTTTCCAGTAGCACTTAAATGCGGCATAATGACATATGTCAATAATGATTTCAAAATGACATAACTTTTGACAAGGCAAAAGCCAGATTTAAACTACATTATTTTAAGTGTCCCATTTTTTGTTGCCGCAATAGTACATGTGCACAGATGTCATGACCTCACAAAAATAAACATGGATGCAAACATGTGCTCAAATATCATAACCTCCCAAAATAAAGACCTTCGTTGGGAACTGAACGTTTGAAAATAGAATTCCACACCAAAATGATCAATCAGAATGAAATGAACAGCGAATTCTAATTGATTTTCAAAGTAATCCACCTAAAAATAAATTTTACAATTGGAAATTAACGTTTGTATTGATTATCAATGCGCACGCAATCACAAAGAACATAACCATTCACAATGTGCACTTCATCAAACTGAACTCACCCCTATGAATTTACTTTTGAAAAAATGCTGATAAATAGCAACACACGCCTGGACAACGCAATCGAATGCGATGGAAAGACTGCAAATGAATCAGCTGTCAAAAGTTTATGCACACAACGCCATCTACTGGCAATACCGAAACCAGCATTTGAAATCATGTTCGTTTTTAATGTGTGACAAAAAAATTGCTACAAAAACACTTGTCAAACAAATTTGGAGGAAAAACAATTGTCAAACAAATTTAGTGGAAAATTTTCGCAAAAAATTGTCCAAAAGAAAAATTGTCACAACGTAACGTAAACATAAACGTGATCCATCATGAAGATGGCGCTGTAAAATCACTCCATACAAAATGTATGGGAAAATGAATTTTCTTGATAATTTTCTTTTTCGGGGATATTTCGGGAATTTTCTTGGGTATTCTTCTTGTTTGGCCGGAGACCAGTCCGAATTGGTGCGAATCATCGAAATCGGTCCAGGCGTACTTGAGTTATAAGCGTAGTAACTAACGTCACTCTCTTTTATATATGTATATACATAGATGGCATACCTTGCGCGGTTCTATACGCTTTGGCGCGATCTTGGTTTCGCCAATAAAATGTTGAGATGTAGGATGGGGAGGAGCATAGATGCACCGAGTTATAAGGATAAAGACGTAAAAATACTTTTCTTTACTCAATGGAATATGTAAAAAGTTAGCTTCACTCCAAAATATGTCGTTCTCGTGTAGCCAATTTAAGTTTAACATAGCTTTTAATGATGATGAAAAGTTATCTGCAACTTTTTCCTAACGGAAATAGTTTTAACAAACTACCAAAATCAACTGCAGTTAATCTGAAAGCGAATCAGACGAATGGAAAACTTCCAAATATGGGCATGCAAAAGAAACAAATACAGAATGAAACTAGGATACAGAGTAATTTTGAGAAGAGTTTGATTTTTCAGATCTAAACTTCGAGGAACAATGTATGCTGTAAAAAGAGAAAGCAGGCGTCCATATGATATTTCTATGGTACTTGTAGTCTGAAATAGAAATGTAGAATGGTCCGCTGAAAATAGAGAATTATCGATCGGCTCGTGACCGACAATGGATGGAAAAACCGACGATTTTAAAATTCGAGTTTCAGGTACAACTACGTTCCATACAAGTTTCAAAAGACTAAGTGACTTTATTACGTCGTTTATGAATTACTCGTTCAACACAGATTTTGTCGTTTTCTACCTATTACACAGAAAATATATCGATAAATAAAGGTATTGACTGGAAAAAGAAAAATTTAATTAATGAATTAACGTAAATACTACTTTGTTTTAATAGGCAAAGTGTAACAATATCAAGAGAAATTTAAATTACGAACGAATTGGGCATACAATACGTCCTTACGCTTCGATACTTACAAGTCGACTTGAGGGTGTTCAGTACCTTTTTTTCCAGATCGGTTAAACTTAATTTTTTGATTGGTTCTAAAACTATTTTGAAAATTGTATATCTGACCTCTAAAAGTAGTGTGTGTAACGATAAAATACTAGTTTTTTTACAATGTTAAGAGCTTCTACAACCTTATTTTTTCTTCAATGATAAGTGAAGAACCAGTAACTTTACGGGCTCGAATTTTTCCATATACCTATTAGTTGGGATAGCTACGACTTATCATCGAGGTTTTTTATAAATTCCTAGTTTGTTGTTGAATTTAACCTCAATTAAGGAATTAAGGAACCATGAGCTTACCATCATTTTTGGACTTGAAGAATGTAACGATAACAAAGGAATTTTCAAAAAAGATTGAGCTCGTAAACTTACTGGTTCTTCACTTATGATTGAAAAAAATTTAAAGCTGTAGAAGCTCTTAACATTGTAAAAAACTAGTATTTTATCGTTACATACATTACTTTCAGAGGTCAAATATACAATTTTCAAAATAATCTTGGAACCAATAAAAAAATTAAGTTTAACCGATCTTGAAAAAAATGCCGAACAGCCTTAAGCATACGTGCTCGAACGTGTGGCGGCTCGTTCTCCTTGCGCAATAACGATTTTGAGCTTAGGGGTCGTTTCCAATCTAACAACCTAATTTCTGGCGCTTAGAATCTGATCATTCTTACTCCAAAACAGCTTATATCCAGTTAAGTAATTCAGAATAGCAATTTTACTTGACTTTCAGTCATGCATTCAATTCAAATCAACAATTTGGAAAAACAACCCACCTTAGGGTTATAGGTATTTTACTGCAAGAGTTTCTGAAATTTCAAACGCAACTAGATTGAGGAAAGTTTAAGCCAACATGCACAACGTATTTCTGAACATAATATATGTGAGTTATAATATGTGAGTTCTAAACAAAATAAATCCTTTCTATTCCATCAACAATTACTTCAAAAGGTCTTACTTTGGCAGTAACAGATGTAAAAATAACGTAACTACAGTTTTGCTGTCGCCAGTGATCTCATGATTAAAAGCATATTAACGTGACGTGACTGCTAGTTATGATTGCATGCTTGCGATGTATGTTTGGAATACTTTACGGGAACTATTCTGCAATTTGATGGAGATAAGGGAAATTACTTACTATTACCCGATGGTTTACTAATAACTCATATATAATGCGCTGCGCAATATACACATTTGAAAAAGTAAAACTGTATAACTGGAAGTACGAATACATACACATTAATGCTGCAAATTTCAAGTCATTTTTCATGTATAATTAATGAAAACGGAATCTCATCGGTGCAATCACCCCTACAGTTATTCTTCCAACGTATCCCCGTTATTGTTAGTTTAATAAAGTCTAAACGTGGAGGGTGTTGTGCTCATGAAAGCGTAGTAGGGAATATTTCAACCCTTCTGCTTTTGATTCCAAATATTTTAAAAATTTGACGACCAAATAACATTCAGGGGGCAATGTGGTTGCCCCAATTCACACAGTAACATCTCTAAATGGATTACATGTGTATACAATGGAAGTTCCCTTTCCGCTGACCCTGGATAGGAGGCCATATTTTGCAACAAATTTTATTTGAAATTTTAAGCTGGGTGTTTATATGCTTAATAACTGTTGTAGTTAACATATATATATATCTATATATATATATATATATATATATAAATCAATTGCTGTTCGTTTGTCTCGCTAAAACTTGAGAATGGCTGGATCGATTTGGCTAATTTTGATCTTGAAATATTTGTGGAAGTTCAGGGAAGGTTTAAACGGTGAGAAACATAAATAATAAGTAACGGAAAATACTAAAAACGGCAATTTAATTTTCCGTTATGACAGCTGTCATGGTGCGCGCAAAGATAATTAAGGTTATGACATTTGTGATTGTGCACGCATGAATAATTGTTATGTCATAATAGAAGCAAAGTCAGCAATATCCATCACAGTGTTATTTACAATGCCGCGAGTGAGAAGATCGAATCTTTCACAACGAAGTCGTAATACAAATAGACTGCGGAATATTGGGAATCAACTCACTGAAGATGAAGAAGAAATCGCACGAGAGAAGTACGCCGTGTTAGTACGGCCCGATTTCGTGTTTCACAAACACAAGAACAAAAAAGAGGCCATACGTGAAACGGCTCGGTTGGCAATGAGAAATCGTCGAGCAGAACAGAGAGATCAACAACGTCGAGCCGCAAGAAGAAATGCTTTAAGTGTTAATTTGAATCGAGAAGCGTTTCAATGCGATTCCACAATTGACTACAGCTCGTACCCTTCGGTTAGAATTGGCCCTATGGAGGTTATGTGCCTCCATTGCGGTGCATTAAAGATCGCTGGAGAAACGTCTGGATTGTGCTGTCTCAGTGGAAAGGTTGAATTCGCTATTGTTGCCTCCGCCACCTGAGCAATTGCATTCATTGCTTCGTGGTGAAGAATCACGACATTTTCTTTCGAACGCTTAAAGGTACAACGCATGTTTCCAAATGACTTGATTTGGAGCAAATATTATTGAAGAACGCGGATTCAGTCCTACATTCAAGGTAATGTTTGTTAATAAGAGAGTAACCTTTATTTTTGGTAATCATAAATCACTAATTATCACTTCCCTTTCGACTATACAGATACAAGAACAAATACACGATAGAATTGGAACATTACAACCGATTGAAGACGCACAGCATAAAATTGTTACAAATTTGCTTCATGGCCAATATGGAGGACCAACTTGATCGGCGTCAAACGATGAATAACGCAACAAAAGAGAAATTCTTCAAGATTTGCAGCAAATACTTTATGAACATCATGCATTGATTCGGTTGTTCAACACTGCGTTGGATCGCATGCCAAGTGATGACTATAAAGTAGTGATCAGAGCAAATAGACGCCCCGCTGGAACACACAAACGACAATTCAACGCTCCGACAATAGATAAAGTCGCAAAATACAGTATATCACAAGGTGCTTCAATGAAGATAATCGACACGAGTGCAACCCATTCAGCAAATACTTTAACAGAAAGTTGTGCTACAACGATACGCGAATCATTTGGTTTACATTCAATAAAGCAAATGCTTTGTTCCCACGTGAATTTGCTCATTTCTGAACTTTTATTCAACTCAATTAATTTTATCTTATAAACAAGTTAATAAAACTCAGGTAATAACTTAAGACAACATTTATTAATTCTAAGACAGTACGACGTTCGCCGGGTCAGCTAGTATATATATATATTAAAAATCCTTTTTACATTCAAGGGGTAGGGGAAATTATTCCCCCATTCCATGTCCAATGTCTTGCTTATCACATTGCCCCAGATCTCTTTGGGTCTTCCCCGCTTCATCTTTTTCGTTATTTTTGCTTCCCATATTTTTTAACTTGTCTTTGTCTGTCCATTCTCTCGAAGTGTCTCCACCAACTCAGTTGTCTCCTTTTCATAAATTCTAGAATGCATTCCACTTCGAGGTCTCCCCTAATTTGCGCGCTCCTTAATCGATCTCTTTTGGCCACCGCTCGAACTCCTCTCAAATATTTCATTTCCGTGGCTTGTATCTTGTCTTTTTGTCTTTGTGACAATATCCATGTCTCACACACATAAGTAATTGTTGGTCGGTAGATAGGTTTGTATACATTGATCTTTGTTTTTTTTTTTTTGATATTCCGTTTTTTTCCTATAAAGTCATTGTTCACTACGTAATAGAGTTTTATTGTGTTTCCAATTCTCTCGTTTATTTCCGGTTCTTGACCCTTGACCATCACTCCCAGGTATTTGAACTGATTTACTTGTTCTATTTTTGTATTCTTAATTACTATATATATTCTTTCTTCTTCCTGTACCAATACCATCACTAAATAATGGTGACAAATATATTTTTTAAATACATAAATTTGAGGTAAATCTTTACATAAGAAAGCTTGGAATTGAATAAAGAGTGTTATCAAACTGTGTTCTTTTACAACTTCAAACGTGACTCAAGCGGTAAAAAAGTTTTGAGGATATCATTCCAGTATATGGTAAAAAGTCGAGTTCTCGTCTATCGTAAAGCGGTGGTACAATGAATTTCTTGGCTTTCATTAAATGACCGGGTTCCTAAGCCGAAAGCGTCTTAAAGTCATATTCAGTACATGATTGCACAAGACCGGCATGTTACTGTAAAGAGTATTTAAGCAACTCTAAAGATTGGTGTGAAAAGAATAAAGACCATTTTACACAAGCAATTAGAAGTAAGTAAGCTTCCTCTCTGTTAGATACCTCCACAATTTTACAGCAGATTTGCATTAATTCGCTTTAGCAATACATAGCTCATTTCATCTAGTGTACAGGTAATGTCCAAAAAGAAAAAACAAGAATAGGCAGTTTGGATTTCTAAGATTGAACCGGCTCCAACAAAGATTTTTCATGGAAAGAGCCAAAACAGAAAGATGGTTGCCCCATTTTTTGGAATCATTGAACGTTGTATCCGTTGTACCACTGGAAGATTGTCGTACTATTAATGCTGAATTGGTCAGTTTGATTGTGCCAAGTTTTCGAAAGGCGTTCAAGAGGTGGGGTCATCTTGCATTTTGGTAACGCTCAGGCTCGTACTGCTGCTCGGGGTATTTGAACGGTTACCAATGATCTAATGAGGGATTGGGAAAAATAGTTTGGAGATTGGGAATAAAATTAGCTAAATAAATGTCTTTTGTTAATGTATTGTGTTTGACTTAATTTTTGTTATAAGTTCAGCGGAAAGAACATATGCCTCGTATATCCAGAAATTTTTCTATATATTATCTAAAACACCTCTCTTTAAAAATCAAATTAGGTGTCTAATCTAATGCTTCAGTTTATATAATATATTTTGCTCTCATATAATAAGATATAAGTTAGTTATAAGAAGTTATATAAGTTAGTTATAAGAAGTTATACAAGAGGAAAATTCCATTTTGTGAATGTATCAGGAAATGTAGTATATAGCAAAGAAAACCAAATTAAAGTTAGAGTTTCCAATTGACGGTTTCCCATACAACCGAATGGATTAAATTTCGGTAAAAAACAAATTAAAAAGAAAGTTACTAACGTCTGTTGGAGAAAATTCGTTAAACGCTAACACTAATCCGCTATTTACACGGAACAAAGTTTTCTGTCGTTTCCACTATATATAAAATGAGTTAAGAGATCGGTCAGTAGAAGAGCAAAGAGACGAATGATGCTGGTCTAACCGAGACAGCTGAAATTTGTCCTGTAGGCAATTCTACGGCACCATATACGTCCAAATCTAATTACACATCTGTTCGAGGAAACAAATAAGATTATAAGGGAGGAGATTAAGCACAAAGCGTGTATCCTTTGCCTACAATACAGCCTTTGATAGAACAACCGGAATAAAAGACATCGTACAGGAAATTGCGTTTAATAAAGTCGTTAACAATTTAGTATAAGGACGTTAAGTTTAACATTTAGAGAAAATTCTATTTTAAAACAAAACATTGATATAGCATATTCCTTTTCATAAAAGTCGTTATTGTAAAAGTAATATGTATTAATATACATTTACATCTAATCCGGCCGGATGGCTCGCTGCTGAAGTAGTCGTAAAGTATACAGGCAATATTAAAGTTTTTCGATATTGTTTAATCCGGGAAAGTTTACGGCCTGGACAGTTATTGGAAAATTTTACGACATATTCCGTGTATATATTAAAGTCGGGCTAGGAACGGCATTTATTTATTATAAGTAGAATGAAAGTTGCTTTTATCGAGCATGAAATGAGCACTTAAAATGTCAAGTAGTATAACTCTTTTAAAATTGAATTTTCTTGTTAATACAATGACCTTAGAAAACTGGAAAATAGTCTTTCATAATTCCTTTATCTTATAATAGGGACAAAATTAAGCTTGATCTGGATTCTACACAATAAAAATTTCTTATTGGAACGAAATAACTACATTCCGTAATATATTGTCCATTTTTATTGATCGTTTGCAATCCTCCAAGAATCACTATAATTGGGTTTCAAAAAACCAGCAATTCGAAGAAAATCTAAATGATTCTCTAACAAACGTCTTTAAAAATGCATTATTGGACAGCTCGTAAAGTACCTGTGCAATGGCTTACTAAGTACCTAAGGACAAATTGCATATGCCAACAATTATCACGGAGGGAATTATACTTTGTTAGTCGCGGACCGCAACCGTATGTATACAGTTGCGAAGTAAATGGTAAGCTGTTGTCGTAAGGTCAGTGGCATATGGTGGATGTGGCAGCGCAACCCAGTCGAGTTCCGAAAACTTTTGCCACGAAATGTATCTGAACTTACATTGCTACGTGTCTCGCAATAAGTTTACAATTTGGCAACTCTGGTTATTTTGTTCGAATTGCAGTGACCACCTTGGTTAGTTCATAATTATAGCCACCTGAACTGACTGCACGGTTTCATGACAAACTTTCATAGTAGAATTCCTTTGCAGTTTTAACAAACTGATCACAATCTTTTGAATTCGGATGAAAATGTTCTTCGAAATGGCTCATCCTGTTCGCTTGGCGTTCTCTTGCGATTGACATCCTGTAAGAGCACATGTATTACTGCCAGTTATCAAGCTCTTGGAAAATGGATCATGTTTATTGCTTATGAAATATAAGCAAATTGTTAATATTAATGCGTCATATTAAATAAATTTCTTTGAATCAGTTTTCTTTTACATAACCAAGTTGTCCTTTGTGTTCGATGCAGAGGAATGGGAACTGTGCACTTTACCACATTAGCCACAATACAATAGCTTTGGATCAATGGTGAAACTCATATAATCTGATTCGTAGACAAACAGAATTTTCTGTATTGGGTCGGGAAAAACCATAAAGTACTTTAAGCAAAGTCGCTCCATCCCCAAAAAGTGACAGTAAGGTGCGCAAATTCGGCATCTGGGATAATAGTGTTACTACTTAAAACGGAAACTAGCAATTCCCTGACTGATAATATGGTGCGCTACGTGGAAATGTTCTAGCACTTTCTAACTCCACAACTCGTCGATTGCCCTGTTAATGGTAACATATTTTGTAACAATATCGGACTGCAAGCCATAACAAATTATTTTATTTCCGGAAATGACAAAATCCGATTGCCGCCCAGATTTTACTACCTCGCTATTTCTTCCTTTGGGGGTAACTTCCAACAAAAGCTTCTGATAGTTATCCGGCTAGGACGATCGAGGCGAAGTGGTTCCAATTCCATCAAGGATGCTTATAGATGCTTCACATCAAAGAAAAGGGCTAATAATGTAGTTTTTCCATACCATTGATTTATTAAAACAAAATTTATCGATTATTTTTAATACCTTGAAATATTTCATCGTTCCATTACCTCACCCAGTACACCCTGAAGGTCACTGTAATTGCGCCTGGTGTGCAAGAACAATCCAAGTCGATTTTGATCAACTTCAAGTGGGTGGCCTGAACATTGTTCACCTTTATGCCCAAATCACCAAAACGAAGTTTGGCGATTTTTTAAACGATGTCATATACAGCACATGATTTTTGTGAGTTTCCGATATGTTTCCTCCTTTGCAAAAACTAAAAAAGTAAGATGTGATAAAAAAATGCTCGTTTTGATTTTCTCTGTTTCAATGGACTTTAAGTAAAAACTGCATAATCAGTTAAAGTCGTTTTTCTGAAGGGCAAATACAAATTAACCGATAACATTATGGGACTGACGTTTCGCATACTCAAATACACCTAAAATTTTAAACTAAACTTATAACTATACTCGACTTGCCGAACAGATGCAGTAGCAAATTATGGCAACCTTGCAATGCAAATGTCCGACTCACACAGCATAAATCACATGTAAACATATCAAAATAATAACCTCATTTTGTATTTGACATAAATAAAAATTGCAAAATAAGTACTAAAATAATTTTCTTATTTCTTCAAGTATGTTTTGTTGAATTAAATTATGCATCTCCAATATATAGAATTATATATAGTAAATAAAAAATACACAATGGTTTTAAGAAGATCTATGTAATATATAAATACAAAATAAGGAAACAAATAATTAATATTTTTTTGGTACGTATTTATATAAGAAACAGTATCCTAAAAAATTAATTCACTGTACAAATAGGTATAATCAAAAATAATAAATTTTATACATATTACAAAAATTTAATACAGTAAAGGAATTAATTATGACACACTAAAACGTTCTTAACATGTATCTTCTTCGCTATTCGATGATGTAGACGAATCATCATTAATTGTAATAATTAACGGCTCTATGTGTATATCTATGAGATTGTCAAGTTCCCACATTTCCTTCTCTGTTTGAATAACATGTTTAATAGCATTTTGCCAATTTTCAACAGAAATATTGTCAATACCTCGTTGAAATAATTCTTTCACGTCTGCCAATTTAAATGTGATGTTATGTCTCGCAACATACCCCTTCACTTGTGCCCATATTAGTTCAATCGGGTTTAATTCACAGTGATAAGGGGGAGTCTAAGTACCTTCCTATTAGTGTTTTCTATTAATTCATTAACAGCATATTTCGGAGGGCCAGATAAATGTTCTTTAATTAAAGCTAACAATTCTGCTTTTACCATGTTTTCTTCATATGCAATACTATTTTCCCTCATCCAGTTTTGCATTTCTAATTTGCGACTATTAGTTGTAGGTGGCTTATTCAATTTACGACTATGGTACGGAGCATTGTCAAAAATTATAACGCAATTTTCTTTTAAATTGGGGAGAATACATCTCATCCACTCTTCAAACCTTTCTGCGTTCATGTCTTCATAATAATCTCCTGTTCTCTTTGATTCAAAGAGGAGTAAACCATTTTCTACAAATCCTTCATCTGAGCCAATGTGTGCAATTATAAATCTTTTGCCTTTGCCTGAAGGATTTTTAAGACCTGTACTTAAATCTTCTATAAATGCTTGTCTTGCAGTGACAACAGACATATCTGTCCATACTTTATTTACAGTATGTCCAGCATTTACCCAAGTTTCATCCAAGTAATATATCAGGGTACCATTTTCACGATATTTCTTAATTTCACGAAGGTATTTCCGTCTCCAGGTAATAATGTCATCTTTTTCTTTTAAAATACTATTTCGAGCTCGCTTATTATAACTACAAACATAATTATCTTATGATTAGTATATAGAATTTAAAGTAATAAATATTTGTACCGAAAGTTTACTTCCTTTAATAATGATCTGAGAGTCGTAATTTTGAAATTAGGAATGTCATCTCTTTCATTTATCACTGTGAGAACTTTTTGAATTGTTGGAGGTTCATTTTTAAAAAAGAATGAATGTACAATTCTTCGTATAGCATTTTTCATTTCATCATCCACCATATCTAGAACAGCCCTTTTTCTATGATATTTTTTTGGTGGTTGTAATTCGTGATTAGTGTTATATTCTTTCACAATATTGTAAACACTGCGTTCACTAATTTCTGTAAAAGATACTATAATAGTTACTATGATTTGGTTATCGTTTTTGGAAAGATACCTGCTGCTTTGGCTGTCATTTCAACACTAACAATTTTAGAAGTGCTAGTCTCTTCTTGAAATGTTTTAAATATATTCAAAACCTTCTGTTTATCTTCTACCGTAAAATGTTTTGAAACTCTCTTCTTAGGAGGTGAGTTTTCCATAATGTAAGTATATACGATAATATAGTAAGAAATAATGTATAACCTACAAAACAATAATGTATTATTGGTGCACTAGAACGATCGATAAATAGTCTTCAGAAACACTGGTTTATGAAATATAATAGATAATGGATCATTTACAAAGAAAGCTAATAAAATCTAATATTCCAAATGCAATATGGACTCGATTTTTATTCTATTGTAAGCGGCCACCCTGATCGACCAATTACAAACGTTATAGGTTATGTGACCTATTAAACACACATTGTTGCCATAATTTACTACTGCATTTGTTCGGCGAGTCGAGTATAGAGGCCGGATTATATGCAAAAAGAGTGGAAATATGGGCATAAATATGCAGATGTTTTGGCCTAAATATGCACTTTCTTATGAAAAATATGCAGATAAAAAATAGAAGTAATGCTAGAAAATATAATACTATAGAAAAAAATATTCTATTATGTTTACTACAACTTTATTTATAACATTTTACAACATAATTAACTATGAAAACAATTTACAATTACATATTTCTCAACGTTTTCAATAGAAAAATTGTGGCGCTTGTCTGATAACATGTATGTATATATTGAAAATGTTCGTTCTACGTCCACGCTTGTTATAGGAGCATATTTTAAATTAGAAATATCCTCTATTGTCACCTCAATATTTTCTACTGATTCACCACACAAGATTTTAGAAATAAACTTTAGCTTTTTAAAACCCTCATTTCTCACACGGATTTTCCCACCCTTCCTTTAACATCAAAACATAACTTTCCAAATTTGTTTATTATTACTGTAGTTGGCTTTAATAAACGCCTTTCTTTACTCGAATACACCTTTTGGGCGTCTAGCACAGATTGTGTATCGCTATCAAGATCCATAATAATTATCTTTATTTCTTCATAATGATTTGCATGAAAAATAGCAGCTTCCAATCAGGTTCCCCATCGTGTGATTACTGGTTGAGGAGGAAGCGGAATACCGGGTAGATGTTGTTTTGTAAAACTGAACTCTTAATGGAGCCTTTAAAAACACTTTCTTAACACCACTAATTAAAGTATTTACCAAGGAAAAATGGTTTCTTACTTCTTCTGCAACACGATTTAGTCCGTGCGCCAAGCAAGTTGTGTGAATTAAATTTGGGTAAAAGATTTTCAAATTGCAAGCTGCCTTCACCATGTATGGTGCGGCATCATTAAAAACAATAGAATTTTTTCTGTTGGAATCGATTCCGGTAAGAAAAAGGTTGCCAGTATAAACCTTGTTATTGTCAAATTATTTGCCTTTTCCAACTGTTTGGATGAAATTAAATACGATTTTGCTGGAACTGTTACGTTAAGGATACCTATCATTAAATGAACTATGTGTCGGCCCACACTATCAGTAGTTTCATCTGCGCATATGTAGAGGTAATTGTTTGACACAGCCTTCTTAATGCTACTCAATGTTTCTGCATAGATACGGTGAATATAATTTTTCTTAAGGTGCTCTCGTCGGGAATATTATATTTGCCGGTGTAATTTTGCAAAAATAACTTGACATTTAAATTGTTTATTTTATGTAGTGGAATATCTGCCGACACAAACATTAGGCACAAATCTTCATTAAATTGTTCTTGTTCCGATTTTTTGGAGGTTGATGGCAAACATTGCGGTAATGTCAGCTGACCCTTCTTCGCCAATTTCATCTTTGATAGTTTTGCAGCATGAGATGGAGTTTTAATATGCTGGTCGACTTGAAACTTTCTCTCACTTATAATCTTCATAAAAAATATTACATCATCAGTTGTTTTCTTATAAAATAAGTATTAGTAAAAGATAAAGGAGTAATGAAAAAACTAATGTGTAAAGAGTTTGCGAAGCAATCGGAATAAACGACATTTAATAAAATAACTAACACAACGCTTCGACAAATAATTTTATTTTAAAATGATTATTATTTAAAAATCATCAGCAGAATACGGAATATCAGATATTCCGTATTGTGCTGATGATATGCGAAAAATACGCATGAAATATACATCTCATTTTACTCATTTTAAAATAAAATTTTAAAATAAAATTATTTGTCGAAGCGTTGTATTGGTGATTTTGTTAAACATCGTTTAAAAACTATAGATTAATAAGAGGAAATAAACTTAAATTTTACTTACAATCTTGCTGCATGCTACGCAAAATACTTTTTCTCCATCCATACGCAATTCTGAATACGGTGCAATCCATCCAGGCACAGTCGCTATTTTCGGCATTTTTGCTATTATAATTAATAACAACCCACAAGTTTACACTTCGATAAACCAACGTAAAATGGCGTTTAAAATAAATAAGATTGCTTTCGAATATGGGAATAAATTTCTCCGAATGACAAAGAAACACCTGTGCTCCTAATTTTCTGGTAAAATGTATTTTTGTATTTATTTAGAAGTTTCAGGGAATTAGCTTCTCCTTGAATTCTGTCCCGGTCTAGATGTATGGGCACAGCATTAATAAATTTTTGGAAGGGCTTATCGGAAAAGTATCGAGAAGAGGCTTCATGGAATGCTATTTTTAATTTAAAGAGGGCTGTTTAACTCTTTGTTTGTTGCAACCACGACATATTTTTAATAATGCCTATCCTATAATAAACTACTTCCAATAAATAAATAAAACTCGGATACTTCAAATATGCTGAATTACTACAAAATATGCATAATAATATACAAAATGCATATATTATGCAAATATGCAAATTTATGCAAACTGCATATTATCCGGCCTTTACTTATAACTAAACTCGCCTATCAGTAAGATTTGCAATCACTTGTGTAATTACTAACCCAAGGATTGAAATACATCAATCTACAAAAGTCAAATTAATGAATTTCTTCACTTCACTGTAATAATCGAAGATAATGTAATAAATATTTCTCCTCTTTCTCTTTGTCTAGAACTTGTCTTTATCTTTCCTCTACTCCTCAGTCGATGACAAAGCAGTATCTAATTCCATCATTGTGGATCTTCCTGTTAGATAATTAATTGGTTTAATATAATAATAATAACAATGATAATAGTAACCTTTATTGTCCAAAAGTTACTAAAGCAAACAAATGCATGATAATCAATGGTAAAAAC
The DNA here is from genome assembly GCA_038088585.1 of Chrysina gloriosa. Lineage (NCBI taxonomy): Eukaryota > Metazoa > Arthropoda > Insecta > Coleoptera > Scarabaeidae > Chrysina > Chrysina gloriosa. Next base: position 27,911,922 of record CM076087.1, on the reverse strand, counting down.
ACCTATCTTTTCAGTGACATTACAAGAGCTGGAGGAATACGACCATTTAGGCAGGATCATTTTGAAGAAAGAAAGAAAGATACCGAGCTGATATTTAATGAATTATTCATTTCTGTAGTAACCTACATAAATGAACTTGGAGACTATGAAAAATTCACAAGAAAAGTGATAGCTATAGAATTAAAGTATTCGAGGAAAGTACTAGGAACTATATAATACCATTAAACTCCTCACCATATAATTATTTAATTAAATCCGGTAAAACGGTTTGAAGATGCTTGCTTCATTGCTATGAAATCAGCTGCATGCGACGTATGTATATTTTTGTAACTTCGTAACTGTTCAAACATATGGGATGCCATGATAATACCATACAGGTCTCCGTTTCTAGGAATGAATATTTAAGGATGTAATATAGTCCTGACAATTCCTCGTCATCAAATTTTGAATAACCTGTACGTAGTTTGAGAACGAAGTTGTCATATTCAGTGCTAAAACAAAAAGAAAGAAAGCGTCACTCCTGATTTCTTAAACGAATACATTTCTCTGTCACAACCTTTGTTTTGATATTCTTCTAGATTACAGATATTTCTATATTTCTTAGTGTCCTTATATCTGAAACTGCGAGACATAAAAGTACGCGAAATATCTACAGTAAAAGTTGCTTTTTGAAATAGCTACACTCGTATAATGTGAGTCTGGTCGCGTAGAGAGATTCATTTTAACAGAAATCAAAAGACATTTATACATCTGTACGTCACGTACGGAATACCCAACGCGTTTGATAAACGACATTTTTCCATGTCGGGCATTATCCCGTCGTACACAAAAGTAAACTATTGCATTTTTGTCGGATCGTAGAGCGAAGCTTCCGGACGATTTATTTGTCGATATGATATACGGCAACGTGGATAGCGAATTTACCGCTTTCGTTTTTGACGGATACTTTACCTCGCGATTTAGTAAACAAAAATAGACGAGTCGTCATTTGTGGATGTTAGATGTAGAACGTGAAAATGAGATGTTTTGTGCAGCATCGAAATGATTCTTCATGAAAACCAAAAGAGAAGTACACAATATGTGTGCGTAGCTGAGAGTATCCTAAAAGGATAATCACAGATCATCTTCCTAGGTGTACAAGTATGAAATAAGGATTTTTCTTTTCTAAAAAAACATGTTAAATTCGGAAGAATGATAAAGGGTGCTTTATTCAAAGTATGCTCAATCGCTTGCTATGCATTTTTTCCATCTTTCGGGCAATTTGTCAATACCACGCCAGTAAAAATCTTCCCCTTTTGCTGCGAGCCTCGAGCCATTTTTTCACATCTTCGTCCGAACCAAAGTCCTACTCAGCAAGTGCGTGACCCATCGATGCAAAAAGTGGTAATCGGACGGAGCTAAGTCTGGTGAGTAACCCGCATGGGGTACAACTTTCCAGCTGGGTGCTTCCACCGTGTCGCGAATCGGTTCTGCCGTATATGATAGAATATTGTCATGAAGAAAAATGACTTTGTGTTGCCTTTTTCGGTATTCTGGCCTCTTTTCAAGCAGCGATCAGTTCAAATCGGTCAATTGTTGTTGGTAACGTTTACTATTAACCGTTTCCCCAGGTTTTAACAGCTCATAATAGACCTCTGCTCCCACCAAACACAGAGCATCGTCTTTATGCCAAAGCGTTTCGGTCTAGCGCCTGGGTTTACCCATGATTGTTTTGCAAAATGTCACATGTGTTTTTGCTCTTTTCTGAATCTTTCCCATCTCTCGTAGTCGATTGGAAACCGTTTGTTGACTAACGCCCAATTGCTCGGCGAGTTGTTTATGTGTTTGCGAATTACCTTCGTCCAACAATGCTTGTAATTCCACATCTTCGTATTTTTCTGGCGATTTTCCACCTTCCTTATCTGCAACATCGAAGTCACCACTTTTGAAGCACCGAAGCCATCATTCACACGTATCTTGCGATGAAGCATGTTCACCATAAGCTTCTCGAAGTAATCGATATGATTCATCAGCAGTTTTCCTCAGATGAAAACAAAAAATTAATGCTGTTTGCGAATGCTCTTTGCTCGGTATAAATTTCGACATATTGAACACAATAACACACTATGCACACACTTTTCCAATTTATCACTCGTGCGCATCTGCTGTCTGCAATCCGCATTTCATACTTTTGCACTTGGTAAAGACATAAATGGAATGAACTGGTGTACCCACCAGTTCCATGACATTTCTACATCCTTGCGTTCCCTCCTTTAAGAAACAGAACGTAATGAAACCGCAGTAACGTTTATTTGCAAAACTAGAACAATAAACATATTACTCCATCCACTTCCACATCATCATTCTCAACGTTCGTTATACTTTTCGCCAATTCCATCAATAATTTCGAGAAATACATCCCTCTCTAGAGACTCATCGCATAAGGCATCCAAGGGTATAGGTAACGGTTTCCCTTTTCTTATTTTTCCTTCGCAAATAATAATTGTATCAAGACGTCACGACACATTTCCTAGCCGACGTTCGACGCGGAGAGTTCGAAATCGCAAATCGCTCGAGAACTACTTAAGCACAGGCCATTGAAAGTTTGTGTTGATTATATGCTCTTTAGCGAAATTTCCCAAGGGCGCACCTCGACGTGTCTGGGATTTAGACGCGTTAAACTTTTTAAACTTTTAGCTCCGGAAAATGGATCGATTTTCGGAATTGCCGCCGTCGAACGGCGACATATGCACGTGTACCGAATCCACATCGATCTTGATAGTTCAGATTCTATCGCTAGGATCAAAATGCTAGTAAATTAATGTGAAATTATCCATAGATTTTGTTCATGGAATTTTTTCTACCATTTTGGATACAAACTAAAGAAGTTAGTCTAAAATCGCTTCAGGAAATCAGTTCAGTAGATCTTAATTGGATAGTAACCCAGTAAACATTTTTTAATTTTGCGGATAGTTTGAGTTGGTATTTCCGGCAATAGTGAACATATTCGCATGCATTGTGCTTAAAGATTGGCGAATATGTCCACTATTGCCGGAATTACCGACTTAAACTATCCGCCAAATTTAAAAAATGTCTACAGGGAAGGTTGGTAACGACGATTCTCACGGCCAATGTCAAATTCGAAACGAATTTCAAGCTTGGGTTATACACAATTCAATGTCTGCTGTTGTAAGCGGGTTCTTCAGGGATACACTAGCGTTTATGTCTTGCACCGCACGGAATGTGTTTGGCATGTGTGAGAAACCGTTTCCACGTTGTGTTTACCAAAATGCATACTTTTGGTCTGGCAAGTTATGTTTATCAGCTCGTAATTTTCGTCAAAGGCTGCGAAACATTTAAGTAGAGCGTCGATGATCCTCATTCGAATTTTTTTCCGGAAAACCAAACCTTTTTTTAAGAGCAGAAATTTCCTTAAGTACTTTGGGGCCGACTTTCGTGAGATCAGGAAAGAGTACTTCTTTATGTGAATGCTTCACGTTTAGTAGACTATTTAATTAATGTGAAGATGTGAAATAATAAGTTCGTATTATTGCTTCTTCCGACTTATCGATCAGAATTATTAATTGGGAATCCAAAGAAAGAAAATAAAGGAACTCTAACTTTCTCAAGCAAAAACAAGAAACGCAGCTTTCCTCTTTTTTGGCGCAATTGCACTGGATGTTGACTGTTGTTTCAACTCAAATTTGTAGAGTACATCGAATGTAGGTTTCGTCTGTGGTTATAGATCAATATATAAAATTATGCGAATTCGTTTTTTAATAGATATTGGATTTTTTAACAGATGTCTATTACGTGTTCACTTAGCTGACAATTGGCAAATAGAAACTATGGAAGTAGTCACCTACAATGCTTTCACAAGTACTATTTTGACCGTGTACTTCCCCAGTTGAGGCGTTTGTAGTCTTCATAATCTGACGTGTTTGCGCTCGATAGCGTTGGTCGTAGGTATTTAAACTGATTTATTTAGGTGTTTAATGTATCACCGCCCATTAGTCATGTATGGATATTAACAGTTTGAAGATGTCTTCTTATTCCTCATTCCTTGCAGTGTGGATGTCATACATGTACCGGGTAGCTTTGAGCTACTCTAAAGCAGGGGTCTCCAAACTACGGCCCGCGGGCCAAATCCGGCCCGCCAGTGTCATCAATCCTGCCCGCGACAGCTAATAGCTTATTGTTGTTGTGATAAGTTGGATAAAAAAACAGAATGATAATAACTCGGATTTATTTACTTGCTAGGTAAAGCTTAATGACAAGTATAATACGCAGAAAGTAATCAGTATGGCCCCAAGGTTGAAAAGTTTGGAGACCCCTGCTCTAAAGCATCCTCAAAGGTACATCGAACTATCATTTCTTATTACTAGGTACGATTTGCCAGTCATAACTTATATGTTTATACGTGGGCCCGCAGATCTTCAGTTCGCCTAGTATGAGTGTACACTGCAGATTATAGTTCTAATATTGAAATATTGTTTAATGTTTGTAATTTTCATGTCAGATGACTGAAAAATTTGCATGTTGTTCTGGACTAGTTGAATTGGGTATCTGGAATATGTTCCGTTTTTAGTGCAAGTATAATCACTTGTAATTTCTTCTATGCAGTATTATTTTGTAAAACCGGCGTAGACGGCCTATGAATTTAGTCTGACTTGGTGACTGATATGCAACCGTCCACAACTTCAAATAACTTCTTCTTTCATCGAACGAAACTCGTTCCTTCCATTGTTTCGACAAATTTAAAGGTAGTCGGTTAAAATAATCGCACGTTGCATTTACCTTGAAGCTTGACAGAAGCAATTTGGAGAATAATGCTTTCTAACGACGATTCTAGTCTAAGAACTTTCAAAATATTTCTTGGAGATTTGCAAGTGCTTTAGGGATTGAGGAAAGCATTGCTGGTTGTTTTAATTACCATTAGAACTAGTCTTATTCACCGATTCATGTTTCGTACAATATCTGGACTGCTTCGTTTGCAAACGTTTAAAATGAGGGTTATAAAGTACCTATAATATTACCAAGATATTATCGGGCATCGTACGCAGAGATACTAAACCTTTTACAACTGGAACACGACTCCATTAATGGTAACATTGGTAACGAAACAGTTCAATTTGTCAATATTTTCTTACGCGACTTCAAGTGTTACAAATTTTTAGGAAATTTTCAACGGAGTTCGTCGAGCGCTACTCGAGATTTATAGAATTCAATAAATACAATTCGGCAGAATCTAAAATAGAACAATGTAGTTTTCCATAAAATCGTTTATTTAGTTTTGCGATAAATAGTTAGATTTGGGTCAGAAATCACATTTGCTGGAGATTTTCCTAGAATAATAATAATAATAATAATAAATGGCTTTATTGTGCGATCATTTTTTACATAAAGAGGAAAAAAATAAATAAATATGTATACATAAGGAAGAGAAAAAAACTATATATATATATAAAATGCAGATGCATAACCCCGGGGCGAGGCCCAGTTACATGTACTACATATACCTGCTCTTACCTAACCCCGAGTAACAGTAACACACTCAATAAAAATTATGATTTTGCAACATGATATAATGGACTAATAAAATAATATAGTGAAATAATAAGTAAATGCCTAATCTCTAAGTACCTAAAAACTAAAAAAGTGAAGAACTTAAAATTAAAACTAAGAAAACTAAAACCCTGCTAGTGTGATCCCCGTCCCAGATGATACATAACAAAATAATTAAAAATAATAGAGCAGAACAGTAATAAAAGGAGAAAAGAAAAAAAACCAAAAACAAAAACAATAGTTTGCACGACCATCCAGCAAAGAGAGAAGATCATGATATTAGATTAGAGAAGAGTACAGAGCGGAGCTTCTGTTTAAATTGTGCGACGGAGGTACACATTTTTAGATGTGTTGGCAACTCATTATATTTATTATAAATACAAAATGAGAATGATCTCTCATAAAGTGAGGAGCGGTGAATGGGCGGAGAAATCAAGTTACGAAATCGGATGGTGACACTGTGAACAACCGTCCGATATCTTATTTTTTCATACAAATAAGGTGGCGACTTTAATAGTAAAATTCCATGAAATAGTGTTAGCATTTGTATTTCCCTTCGACTCTTCATATTTAACCATCCTGCATCGGATAGTTTGTGCGATATATGTTGGAATTTCCTTATACCATAAATATATCTCAGACAGGAGTTCTGAACTCTTTGTATACGATTAACCGTGATTTGATCTAAACATGGGTGATATAATTCTGAGCAGTATGTAAATTTAGATAAAACAAAGGCATTACATAATGTTTTTTAAATATTGGTGTTCAGAGTCGCCGAATTGAATTTGCTTCTCCTTATCTCTCTTTGTTTATTCTTTTACTTCCAGTTTTCTCTTTCACTTAAATATTTCCTTTATACTCGTCTAATTTGAATTTTCTTTTGTCTTTTTTCTCTTCGGACTGTTTATTTAAGTGAGTTACTTATTGTAGCTAATGGAAAATTATTCTATGGTATTATACAATTTGAAATTACGTCCTATTTTCTCAAATTTCAAATATATAAATTAAAATTCCGGTTAGAAAAGGTGTTGGGCTCAGTACTGGCTCAGTACCTTATAGAACACCAGATTTGACTGAAATGAAGGATGAATGACTACCATTGTACGAGGGCGGTTCAATAAGTACCCGTTTTTGACGACAAAGGGCGTTCCTGAGGGAAGTTGGTGTCATCGTCTGCTGCTATCTATCAAACAGCGGCAAAACAAATTTCAGACTGATTGATAGGTTAGTTTGCATTTGGCAGCCATTCCAGAAAGACGTGTTTCGTGATTTTCGCTAAGATGGAGAAAGAGCAGTATCGTTCGGTAATTCGTGAAGAGATAAAAGCAAAGTTGGATGCTGTTTATGGGGACACTTCGCCATCTATGACCACAGTTAGATATTGGTTCGACGAATTTAAACGTGGGCGAACATCCGTTTTTGATGAGGAGCGACCAGGACGCCCGGCAGACGTGGCTACCGAGGAAATCATTGAAAGAGTCCACAACATGATTCTCGCTGATCGACGAACGAAAGTGCGCGAAGTAGCAGAGGCCGTAGGTGTGTCGACCGGAACGGCAATTAATATTTTACATGATAAGTTGGCGATGAAAAAATTGTCGGCCCGATGGGTGCCCCGATTACTCTCGGTGGACAACAAGCGGATGCGGCTGTTAACTTCGAAGCAGTGTTTGGAGCAATTTAAGCGAGATCCGACACTAAGCAACAATCAAAACAATGGTTTTCTCCCGGTGAATCGGCTCCAAAGAAGGCGAACACTGTCCCATCGGCCGCAAAGGTCATGGCGACGATTTCTTGGAATGCGAACGACGTCATCATGGATTTTTTAGAAAGAGGAAGAACAATTACTGGACAATACTACAGTGGGTTATTGGACCGCTTCGACAAAAAATTGAAGGGGTCACGGCCGCATTTGGCGAAAAAGAAGGTGCTGTTTCACCGCGATAACGCACCAGCACATTCATCCGGAGTTGTCGCCGCCAGACTGCATGAATTGCGTTATGAATTGCTGCCGCACCCCCGTATTCACTCGATCTGGCTCCCTGCGACTTTTTCTTGTTCCCTAACATGAAGAAATGGCTTGCGGGAAAAAAATATAGCTCCATCGAGGAAGTCATCGCCGAGACAGAGGCGTATTTTGGAGAGTTCGATAAATCCTATTTTTGGAGGGGTTACAAAAATAGCAAGAACGTTGGGAGAAGTATATTTTTCTAAAAGGGGACTATGTTGAAAAATAAAAAAGAATTTTTGAAAAAATGGTGTCTTCATTTCTAACACGGGTACTTATTGAACCGCCCTCGTATATACAAGGCCTTTTGAAAACGCTCTTTTAGATGATTGTGCTATTTATAAAATTGCAACTCCACTAACCTGTAACTTATGTGATAAATTACATACTGGTATAAAATTGTGAATAAGAAGGACAACGAAAGCGTTCATTGCTAATGCAGACAAAATTTGGCGTTGCTTAAGATATGTTACTGAGAAAGTTGGGAAGTACGAATTTCGAAAACTACATAGGTTATAATCTTCAGCGTAGAAAACAGAAGCGAAGTAAATGTTACTCGTGAGCTTTGCTTAACAAGTACAATTTTATCTAATTTTGCCTGTGTAAAATTAATTTCTAGATAGATTTTAGGTCTGTGAAGTTGGCACCGCAAAATAGAAAAAATCTTTGGAAATAACATATTTGTTTGACCATAGTTTGACCATGTTCGACCGAAAAATAGTTTTGTTTGACCACCCTTCATTATCGAGAAAAAATTTCTTTCGAAAAAAGAAAACGATTTTCTGTACAGTATTGACCATCGGACTTAAAATATCTACTTGGTCGAACGATTGTTAGGAATACATGATTTTTATACATCAGGATAAAAATTCATGAGGTGGTCAAACATGGTCAAACGTTGTTCCGTTCAGTGTCGACCTTAATCCTCAAAAAAAAAAAAAAAACTGGTAAATAATTTTGGTATATAAATAATTTATGTTATGCCCTAATGAAATTTCAAGCGATGATCAAACGTGGTCAAACGATTTTCTGTACAGTTTTGATCTTAAATTCTTGAATAGCTACATTGAATAGCCTTTTTCAATAAATAAATCATTTCTGTTACTCTTAACTAAAAATCCATAAGGTGGTCAAACGTGGTCAAATGTTTACCTAAATAGTTTTGACTACCATCTGGAAATAACCATTTTGCCAAACAATTTTTATGAATAAATAATATTTATTGAACTTTATCAAAATTCTAATCAGTGGTCAAACGTAGTCAAACGATTTACTATACGCGAGGAATATTTTATCATCGATTATTGATATTTGAAAAAGAAATTTTTTTCGCGATAATAAAGGGTGGTCAAACAAAACTATTTTATGGTCAAAAGTGGTGAAACGAATATGTCATTTCCAAGGATCTTTTTCTATTTTGCGATGCCTTCACAGACCTATAGATTTTGATGTTGTCGATTCAACTATGAACTTTACAGACGTACATATCCCATAATATATTGGATTTGATTCAGAGTCGAAGGAAATGTGAGGAATGATCCTGAAAAATCTCACACTAGAATTTTCGTAGTCAAAGTTATTCTCATTGCTCTTCTGATTAATCTAGCACACAGGCTATCAAAGTTCAACTTAACTGTTGAACAGCCGATCAGAAGGTTGTCTGACCTTCCTTTCGAGATAGCATGGCTTTGGCGAATTAATTCGCGTATTCCTCTAGAGAAGGAACTTCAACATTTGTGAGGGTTTGCCGGTTTATGACTGACAATGAGTCGTAACTTTCCTTAAGATTTCATATGGAGGAATTTAATTTTTTCAAGTGTGAATTGGTTTTGCTAGATCAGGCCAAATTCCCATAGGTGTTAATGGGCGTGAGGTATTTAAATTCAAAATTTCGCTTTTCAATCCGATATCAACCCTCTGCGGACCAATTCAGATAGTCTCTGCCATCTAGACATAACTACCAGGAGAGATGATGTTTTTTAACCCTCTGCAACTGACGTCGTAGTCTGACAGACACCGCAAGAACAAAACTCTTGCGTACCTTCGTACAACTCGAGGTTACGGTCTTCATACGCTCGTTACCTTTTCTATTTATGTTTCTACGATGCTCAGTGTGAAAAGAGCGGTCGTGGTCAACACACGTGGGCAGCTGCGCGGTAAGGTGTTTGTAATACCCACACATCAGCATTAGTGTAAGTATCTAGCAGACCACCACATCAGTACTATTGTAAAATTCCATAGTGTCTACAAGACCTCACGTCAGTAATATCGTTAGTGTCTTTCAGACCTTACGACAGTAACCTATTTTGACTCTTATTATTACGTTGTTTTTTGGCAGGCATTAAGCTGAGACAAAATGACTTCCATCAAAAGAACATTAGGCGGAACTTTTAAAAGCAGTGAACAGCAAATAATTGATTGGCTCGAGGAAATTGAAGAAGAAGGAGAAGATTTCAGTGATGACGATGTTGTAAAAGATCTAAATTTTGAACCAGAACAAATTGTATATGAGGGCGACGAAATTTGTTTGGAAGCGGGGTTTCACGAGAAAAGTAATGGCTTTCCGGAGTTTCGAACAGAATCCATAAGTGAGAATTTGCATAAAGGTAAAAATGGCTTTGTATGGTCTACTCAGGAAGGTCAAAGAAATTCCAGAGTAGCGGCTTATAATATTGTAAGGCTACCAAAACTTTCAACTACGTCAAAATTTGAAAGTTATGTTGATCTTTGGACAACATTTTTTGATGGGTCTATGCTTTCGAGCTTGATAGTATATACGAACCAAAAGCTTAATATGTATAGAATACAGTTCAAAAATAACAGCCGAACAGAACTTATTGACACAATAAGTGTAATATGAGACTGAAATGAAAATTTGCTAATGATGGCACAGGCCATGAAATATTTCGATGCGTTATGAGTAAATACAGATTTTCATGTTTAGTCAACTGTTTAAGATTTGATGATATTATGACCAGAGAAGAACGTATAAAAGAGGATCCGCTAGCTCTTATATCAAATATATTTAACAAGTTCATCTCAAATTCTCAAGCTCAGTACTCCCCTGGCGCTTATATGTGTATTGACAAGATGTTGATTCCATTTAGAGGTCGTTGCAAATTTGTGATCTACATGCCACAAAAACCTGCTAAATATGGACTGAAGATCATGATTTTATGTGACGCAAGAACTTTTACACCTATAATGGTTACATCTACTGTGGTAAAAATTCCGATGGACTAGGACTAAATGAAGAAGAGGAGAAATTATCGGTGCCATCGCAATCAGTCTTACGACTTGTGAAAGTTGTTGAAGGCACAAACCGCAATATCACAGCTGACAACTGGTTCAGTTCCATCCCACTAATGGAAGCTTTGTTAACAAAGAGTCTAACATATCTCGGAACATTGAGAAAGAATAGGAGAGAGATCCCTACAAGCTTTTTGCCAAACAGAAAAAGAGAAGTTGGAACTTCACTTTACGGTTTCACCAAAGACTTTACATTATCATCCTTTGTTCCAAAGAAAAATAAAGCAGTCCTTCTAGTTTCATCCACACATCACTTTCGAGAATCCGACACTGAGTCAGGCAAACGTAATAATGATTGTAGATTATAATCACACTAAGGGAGACGTTGATGAGATCGATAAGAAGTGCTCAGTATAATCGTGCAGTCGCAAAACTCGTCGTTGGCCAATAGCAATTTTTTATAGAATACTGGATATGATAGGTATCAACTGCTTCGTTGCGTACCAAGCATGTGAAAATATGGACTCCAAGATGAGAAGAGGAAATTTTTTGTTAAATATGGCTCGGGCAATGGTGCTACATCACATGAAAGCACGTGTATACAACGAAAGGTTACCAAGAGAATTGCGCATGAGCATCAGTCGAGTTCTTGGAAAAGACTTGCCTCCTCCACCTCCAAAAATTCAGCCCGAGGCTAGTGGTAGAAAGCTATGTCCGCCTAAAATAAAAAGAAAAACAAAATACAGCTGTTGTTCTTGCTCAAAGCCTATTTGCTTGCAGTGCTCCAGTCCTCTATGTGAAAACTGCCAAGAAAAAATGTAATATTTTGAGACTGTATAATAAATGATCTCACCCTACGATTTGGCTAAAAATCAAAACTGAATGTATATAATATGTGTTTTCAAAGATAAAGAAAGAAGTTCCTTAAAATTTATTTGAATAAGTGTTTTTTTTTTTCGTTTCTAAGGGAAGGGTACTGTTTCTATTGTTTTAATTAAACTAAATAAAATAAATCATACCTTTAAAAACGTCCTTCATTTCAAATTTTAATCTTATGTTAGCTTTAAAACTATTTACTGTTATAAATAAATAAGGCAAAGAATGTGCCAGTCAGAAACTTCAACATATGAAATGAGTTTAAAAGTGAGGTCTGCTAGACCCCACGTCAGTTGCATTGTTAGAATTAGTGCACGTCAGTTGCAGAGGGTTAACATAGGTGCCAGCTTGTAGGATAATATTGTGACAATTATATATTGCTACCTTTTTCTATTTAATGTTAACATTTCCACCCTTCTATTGTTTTCTAAATGCTTATATAATAACGTTATCCACCAGCAAAACGTATTTTCTTCGATCAAGATTCTAGGTAGAACCTTTTATGTCGAATAAAATACCAGCAGAGACCGTACGACTTAACTTAACGTCCATTTAATTTACGAGCTCAAGAAATGGAATTAATTTATGAACCAAAAGCATTCCAATCTGTATGAAATCAAGCAATAAGTAATAAGTCGCTCGGTAAATAAAGCGACGAGATTGGCGAAATTCTTTACAAAGAAAAACGAACAAGAAAAAACAATTTCGGTTGTGGGAAGTAAAAAGCGAAAGAAGAAATATTTACCTAGTAAAAGTAGGCGTTATTTCTTGCCCCGAGCTTTTTTACACCCGTCTTCGCCGCACCTCGTCATCTGAACTTTGATCTCTCGGTTGATGTGAAATGAAAAATGGATAAACATGAGATGTTGTTTTTTTGGGGAGAAAGGGTAAACAGAGGAATGTCGAGTAGCTTCGTGGATAAACGTTTTTTTCTCCCACGTTTGACCTAGATAGTTGCATGGAAAGTAAATTTATTATTTGCATTGGAGCCAGTGAAGGGTATTATTGATTTAATAAAATTGTACAACATAATCTCACATCCCGGAAATAAAATGGACGGGGGCATTTCAGATCGACTAACATTTTGCATATTAGGTTGCCATCATGCACAGGATATGTACTATATAAGACATAAGTCTTGCATCAAATTTAGAGAGACACATAAATAAAGAGAGAAAAGTATAGATCATCTGTGAACTGTGCGATCGTAATATAAGCACCTGTCGTCTGAATGGCAACGAGTGTCCTACGATTGTAAGAAAATAGCAAAAATATAAAATAAAATAACTAAAATACTACCCAGGCAAAAAAGCCTATTGAACAATTGGCTTACATTTAGAAATGTATACATATTCATATTTATTTAACGTTAAGCATATAACTACCTTTTCATAGAATATGTAATCGGGTTTTAAAGTTTTAACATATAGTTACTTTCCAATAATATATTTTATGAGTTCGTATTTTAGTAAATACATAAATTAATTAACCTTCCTATACTTCACGCATACGGTCTGTGAGACCGATTTATATAGTATAGTATACGTCTTTCATTTTGACGTGAGTATAGGAAGGTTAAGTAGATATATTTTTGTTACATTTAGTAAAATACAATACAATGCTTGTAATATGCGTAAATGTAAATAATATTGTGCCCAATTTATTCATTTACAGGTCCTAACAAACACTTAATTTTGTGATGCAATTTGTTTTGTAAATTATATTGTGTTGTAAATACTAGAGATGCGCTGAGGCAGACGCAGTTATCTGTTAACTATTATCCTTATTTACTATGAAAAAAATATATATAAAGAAACAGAGTTTAGCTTTAGCGCTGAGGATGACATCTTAGTTGTCGAAATACTTTCCCAGTATTGTGATACTTATTTGTGTGGTGAGGAGTTTTTGCAGTGTTTAGTGAGAAGAATAATGTTATTAAAAGCAATTGAAAGAAAACTATTAAAATCCTAACATTTTGCGATATATATTAGTTTTAAATATTGTAGGTCAAAATTTCCCTAACTATTAATTCATTAATAAAAGAAATACTATAGACCCAAAGATTTATTAACAAATAACAATAAACCCAAATAATATTTTCTATAATTAAATTTAACAATTCTACATTGAGAAAACAGAAAAACAACCGTAATAACAATCCAAAATTATCAAAACTTTTTAACTCAAAGTTTTGATAATTTTGTTAGTATTTGGTATAGTAGCCTCCATTAAATATCACTTCCTCTAATCTTCTAGCCATTGAATCAACTAATTCTTGACAAAAGTTAGGAGAAATTTGTTGCCACACTTCTTCACACTGTTGCCGAAGTGCATTTCCGTTACGATGATTTCGGTTACCCACCATATCATCCCAACATCGAGCCATATGTCCCCAGACATTCTCAATAGGATTTAAGTCTGGGGATTTGGATGGCCAATCTACAACTATCACCTCCTGGTGCTCTTCAAACCATCGTTTTACTGCAGCCGCAGTATGAATTGGGCTATTATCCTGGACGAGGACAATATGTCTATCATTTGCGTAAGCCAATGGTAGGATGTAATCGTCTAGCTATCTGATGTAAACTTGGGCAGTCATTCGCCCGTTTACTGGGATAAAATTTCCTGGCCCATGACTGGACATCCATGCCCAGTACGCGGCAGTTACTCGTCCGCTAATCTTTTTTTTGACGATATATTCTTTATGAACCCTAGTATTTACGGGTCTGTATACTTTCTTTCTGCTAATTTGATCAGATCGGAACGTTTTTTCATCCGAAAAACCACATTCTCCCAATCAAAGTATAGGTGCTGAATTGCAAATTCCAAACGCTTTTGAGCGTGATCTTCAGTAAGATCTACAACATGTGCAGGTATCCTACATCTTCTACCGTGTTGCTTCAACACTCTTGTCACTGTTCGGGCGCTCACCGGTAAATTGGTTTCCTGCACCAATTTTGGAGCACTGAGAAAGGAGTTTTCTTCTATTAAATTGAATAATCGATTACCATCTTCGATTGACACCTTCCTTGGTGCTCCAGGTTTTGGTTTCACGGCAACATTGCCCTGGATTTGGTAGCGCCTAATCCATCGTGATACAGTAGACTGCTAAAATTTAAACAATAACTTACTATGATTAAACATTATATGTATATATACTTTATGGCGTTGTATCTTATCAAAATAGTTCCAAAGCAGAAAATACCTAATACATACTGAAATGTTACATAAATAATTATGTTTCGACATATAATTACTGGATGACACTTAAGGGTTATTTAATTTTGCTTGAAAAGTTCGCCAAATCTTTTAGTTGCAAAAAATAACTACTACTTACCGATTTATTAACTCGCTCACTTATTTCCCTTGTCGTAAAGCCATTTTGCCAAAGACCAATAATTTCTCCTTTAACATAGTCGAGCTGAAAGGCATAAGGATTGACGAGAAGAAGAAGAAGAACATAGTCGGTTGAATATCTTTTGTTCATTGCAAAGGGAAGCCTCTTGTAAAACTTATATGGTTGAATCTAAAGTTGCGGGCAATGTAACACATAAGATGATCTAGTCTTATGTGAGATAATTTATTCTATGCTGTTTAGGACTACGCATGACTAATTTCGGCACCATATTCACTGTGTAAGTATTTTCTAATATCTCTTATTTACTAAATACAATAACAACCACTTATTTAACAATGTATTGATTCATTGCTATTTTCTTATCATCGTAGGACACTCGTTGCCATTTCAGACGACAGGTGCTTATATTACGATCGCACAGTTCACAGATGATCTATACTTTTCTCTCTTTATTTATGTGCCTATCTAAATCTGATGCAAGACTTATGTCTTATTACGTACAGTATTTAAATACAGTATGTAAGAAAATGCAACGTATACAGAAACTTAGGTTGCGGAGTAAGCGGCTTGCCACATGATGCTGAAGCTCCTTTATTTAGAAGTGCAATTGTAAACACAATCTGCCAGGCAATTATTTCGCATATCAGAAGTTCGGATACGGAGAGTTTCACTGTACTTAAAAGTTAGGAAGGAGTACAATATAGAAAAAAACTGATTACTCTGCGTAGTAATTATTTTATATAAAAAAATCATATCCACCCTATCAAGCAAATTATTCTGGACATATTTCGAACAAGAAATGAAAACAAAATGTCTGACATTTACGTTAATGGGCGATATCTAACTATCAAAAGATTGATCGTCCTTCGTCGGTAGATAATTATTTATCGATCGGTCTATTCTACGCAACGATGTTTTATGTCGCAAGCTTATTTAATAATGAATTAGGTACTCTTACAACGGCCCTATTACTATTTAAGCAACAAAGTAGTACGTCTGCTTATTGTTGTCGATCTTAATTGCTTTTGAGAGCATCAATTCCGTGGAGGTACTGTATTCACTATTATTAAACAATCATTTAGGGTATGTAACTAGTAATTACTGAGTTCGTTGTGATCGTTATTGTATTGCGTGGATCACTTGTCCATGAAAGAAGAAATTAACCTAGATATAAGATTTCCTAATGATTCGTTTTTAATTTCAGGTAAGGCAATTGAGAAGTTACCTAATGGAAGTTGGTTGTTGTATCCAATGAAGTATGGACGTACATGTATAGGTATGTACTACATATGTATGTAGATGTCGAAGTTTGAAGGTATTTATTGCAGATAAATTTTTTAAAATAAAGTTTCCCTACATTTTCTGGCTACAAACTTTGTCTTGTAGAAGCAGTATTGTTGTTGCCATTTTTTAACATGATTTGCATTTCTACCTAAGTGAAATGTTTAGAAATCCAGAATTTCATAGAATTTAAAAATTGAATATTGGAAGTCGTTTCCTTGTGATAGTCGATCATGATGGTATAGAACTAAACTACATTTTCTCTGTTTCCACAACTTCGATTATTATCAAACGATGGATAAGCGACTCGATATACTCAACTGTTATGGTATTTTATCTAACAAATTTGCACAGTAAAAGGAAGAAGAATTTACTTCCAAATTGGGTCTTTGGGTCTGTATCGGAGTATTACTTTTAGGTCGTGTCTGGCAAACAACAGAGAGAAATGTTTGTTGCTAGACACGATCTAAAAGTGATATTCCCAATATGTTTATCACTTGTAATGTGTATTATACAGGTGATCATTTGAAAACTTCCCACCTTGAAGAACTCTTTAATTAATAAAATTATCAAAAATCACTAAAACAGATCAATGTTATTTTGAAGGAGGACATTTAATAACCTATTCCAATCAGTTGGGAAACGTTCACCCTCCCCTTCAGCTACCCCCATCCCAAAATTTTAAATAGCACTACCCCATATGTGATACATCATTTTAAAGGGTATAAAATTCTCAATATTTTAAAGCAAAGAAAATTAAAATCGGCCGAGCCGTTCATGCATTAGAGACAAAAATGTATTAAACCGGAAAATTAACTGACAAACGTTGACGATATCGATAACAATCACCTATTTATGAACACAACAGTTGCAAATAATTAACTACAACAATGCAAAATAAACTTTCATTAATTAACAAGAGTTTACAAATTACCTAAAACTAAAACTCAAAAACGTAAACAATTAAATTTATCGTAATAGATGCTCGAATTGCGCTCCATTGGTTGCTAGGCAATGATAAAGCTATTGTTCAAACTCTCTTCTAACATTTTCGAAAACTCGCCGCGGAATCAATCGGCATTCGGATGTTATTCGTTGTTTCAGTTCGTCGATGTTGGCTGGGGAGTTTTATAGACGACGGATTTAAGGTGGCCCCAAAGGAAAAAGTCGAGGGGGAAAGGTCAGGAGATCTTGCAGGCCACTCTACTGCTCCTCTTCTTCCAATCCACCTCTCTGGAAACTTGTTATTCAACCAGTTTCGAACTGGTACCACAAAATGTGGTGGGGCACCATTTTGCTGAAAATAAACTTGATTTTCATCCAAAATTAAGTTTCCTTCGTCGTCTACTTGATTTTCTATTGTTTCCGTAATCAAGGGATCTATGACATCTTCCAGCATATTGAGATAAATAGTACCATTTAAATTTTCATTAATAAATAACGGACCAATGACCGAGTCCCCCAGTATACCAGCCCACACATTAATTTTTTGTGGCCACTGAGTATGCGTTTCTCTAAATAGATTCGGGTTTTCATCATTCCAATAACGACAATTATGACGATTAACATAGCCATTCAAAAAAAGTACATTCGTCACTGAAGCAAATATTTTGAATTAGATTTGGAGTGGTATTTATCATCACAGTCATTTGTTCACAAAATTGAAGTCGTCTATCGAAATCATCTTCATTTAGAGCTTGGTGATTTTAAGTTTGTATGGATGCCATTTATGAAGTTTTAAAACTTTCTGAACAGACCCATACGAAAAACCAGTTATGTTGCACACTTGCCGAATTGAGCTCGTATGATTTGCAGCAAATTGTCCTAATATTTCTATTTGAGAGTCCTCATTCACAATTCGAGGTTGTGTCCTTTTTTATTTGCTACTGATCCAGTTTCTTTAAATTTTCCTACCAAATCTAAAACGTATCGATGGGATACATGGTTATTTGGATGTCTTGCATTAAATTCCTTGGCTGTTCGTCGAGCACACTGACTTTCAGCTCCATAAATGAAAATTATTTCAATTCTCTCTTCTAAAGTGTATGTCATTTTAGTGACACAATTAGCACAAACGCTACCCCAAATCAAAGGAATCTAAAGTTATCTGAAGCGGCGATATTTAATTCCTGAATTCTACAACAATTGACACTTTGAACTTGTACGACGCACGTTCTTTTGTTTCAAAGCAAAACGTAGGTAGATGGCTTGATCAACCACTCAAAATGGGCATTATCAAGACACGTAATCTGACACGTAATTAGATAGATTAAATAATCAGGTAGATTAAACAAGTGTTGTGTTCATAAATAGGTGATTGTTATCGATATCGTCAACGTTTGTCAGTTAATTTTCCGGTTTAATACATTTTTGTCTCTAATTCATGAACGGTTCGGCCGATTTTAATTTTCTTTGCTTTAAAATATTGAGAATTTTATACCCTTTAAAATGATGTATCACATATGGGGTAGTGCCATTTAAAATTTTGGGATGGGGGTAGCTGAAAGGGAGGGTGAACGTTTCCCAACTGATTGGAATAGGTTATTAAATGTCCCCCTTCAAAATAACATTGACCTGTTTTAGTGATTTTTGATAATTTTATTAATTAAAGAGTTCTTCAAGGTGGGAAGTTTTCAAATGATCACCCTGTATATTAATAATTAAGGTTCAACAAACGAGTGCATGATAAGTCATCATTAAGTAGTGTAAATCGGACTGACGCATCCCCCCACCGCTTGTCACCACTTACGTGCAAAGCGCGGCATTAAAATTCGAACCTTATTAATAATAATAACATTCTTTATTGTCCAACAGCATCAACCAATACAAGGCGATATGCACTAGTTCACAACAAAATACAATCCAAACTTAACCAAGAAAATGTATTGAAAATAATATTGGAGGCACACACATAAAAAACAAAAAAAATGGTACAGATTAAAGCGTAAAGTAATAATCAATCCTCAAAGAAATATCGCTTCATCAGCATAACTGTGCAGTTGAGCAAAAATTTAAAAATACAATTGCATCAATCATATAACAATGAGATATGCATATGAAAATACAGATCGCAAATTACGCCAAGTTCCACAGAAAATGTCGCTGTATAAGTTATTGCAGCAACGACAGATACGTGTAATTGGCGCAAGATGCATGATATTAATTCTTGCCTAGTATAAATAAAATGTAGACACATGGCGCGACTGTCTAGCAGGAACATGAAACCGAACACAACGTAACAATTCCGAGCAGCGGATATGGTTGGTAATAAATTTGTACAGAAACATTGCACAAGTGCTTTCACAACATTCACGCGATAAAAACACCAGGTAATTGTGGCAAAGTATCATGGTCGCATTTTTCCGGATAATTTTCTGTTTCGCGAAAAATCAAATAGTTCAACAAGTGGCGCTGCACGTGTTCAAATCTGATTTGATGACTTGTATAATACCGACACCATATAATGTTGGCCTATTTCGGACCAATGAATAACAAAGAATCGCTATTAGAGAAGCATCAGTGAATTCCCTAGTATTAGGTATGAGAAAGTCTAGTAACTTGAAGGTATTACAAAAACCGTAAGTTGCTTCTCAAAATAAAGTTTACGGCAAAACCAAATGCTGGAGTCTTAGACCACCCCAGTGGGAAGCCTTCAATACTATAATCAAAAACTATTTTTTCAACTTTTCTTCACATTGAGACGTAGTTTTCTTTTCTTCCGAAGGACAACAGCATAAAAACGGAGTGGATTCTATGCTATATGTTCAAGTCATCCGTATATGCTAAGTGACATTTCGTTAAAGTTGGTAATAAGTGGTTTACGAAAATCAGAAACGGCAATGCTTCCAACTTCAAACATTGAGGGACGTCAGATGTTTATGTAAATTGCTTTAAGTAGGAACCATTGCATATAACATAATTGACTCGCTCTGTAAGGTGGGATGCAGTCTAATTTGAAGAAAGTGTGTGAGACCGATTCCACTCAATATATAAAATTATACATAAAAAAGCAATTGAATCGAAGGCCTTTGAAAAACCAGTCTAAATTACATCTAACTGTGAACAATGATCAATGGCTTCGTTGCTTCTGTCCGACCCATGATTAGATGTAAATAAACGTTTGTGAATGTTTTCGTAAATAATTCGGTTATCAATTTTCCTGATCTAGAAGCTTCAACATTAATGTTCGATGCCTAATAAATAGTAATAGTAATAATTTATCTAATAAATCAACAAATAGAAAATAAGGCAAGAAAGTAATTGCGATTGCCCATTTGGTGAGATTACAAAGGTGTTGTGTATTTTGAGCTGCTTCCAAGAAACTAGGCGATTAATTCGGATATTTACTGTCAACAACTAATGAAACTGGATGAAGCAACCAAAGAAATACGGCGAGAATTGGCAAACCGCAAGGGAATTGTGTTCCATCATGATAATGTAAGGCCTCGCACATCTTTAGTAAGTCGTGGGAAATTATTGGAGCTTGGTTGGAAATTGATGTCACATCCCCCATAGAGCCCTGATCTGGCAGAATCTGATTACCATTTATTTCGTAGTTTTAAAAATTCCTTGAATGGTAATACTTTCACCAACAGTGTTGACCTTGAATCGAAATTTCCATGAGCCTGCAAAAAAGATGGCACAACGTCATTGAACAAGATGGAAAATACATGATTGATTAAAGTTTATTGTTCGTATAAAAATGCGAGTTTTATTTCACAAAACCGAAATTACTTTCTTGCCAACCTAATGTATGTGCGAAAATTGTAATTCTAGTCGACCAATTATTTCAATTAGTCCATTTTATTCCTTTAATCAACACCCTCTTGTTGTAGGGGTAAGAGAAGGCTTTAACGGGGCGAAGAAAGAAACAAATTTGAACAACTTGATATATCTTCTTATAAACGGAGAATTTCTTGATATATAATATAATTTTTTCAGATAACGGTGTAAATCGCAAAATAAGTGAAAATCGTCGAAATTTCTAGGGCGATTTTTACTCCCTAAATGTAGGACTCCACCAAAACGGAAAGGGACGATTTACAACATTCGATGGAGTCTACAAGCCGACCTACAAGTTTCATTCAAATCATGGGTTGACATTTGGAATAATCATAATATTTCAGTTTCAATTTTTTCAAAATTTCGAAAAAGTTATTTTGCTTAAATTGCGAAGTTGGGACCAATCTACCGTCAAATATTGTGTTTGATGTTATAAAAAATGCTAACAGCTAAATCAACGTCTTCTGCATTACCAACACATCTCCAGTCTGCATCAAGAATATCATTTGTAAAGTTTAAAAAAGTCAGTATGAGAAAAGTTTTACCGTATATTTGTGTTGGCAGACAATCGACCAAATGCAGATTGAGAAGGAATCTGAAACAATACATATATGTAGTGCCAGCTGATGATCATTTTCAGGGACAACAGGACCAGAGGAGCGATCAACATTTATACAGTGTGTCCCAGGTGTGATGGATTGAAAATTTTTGAATTTTATTTTAAGATTGTAGAATTAAGCCCTGCTTGGCGTGAATAGAATTTTAAGAATATTTTCAGTTTTTGGAAAACAAGTTGGCCTTGACGGTGAAGCGCAAACTATTTTCTTTTCAGGTAACCTACCCTTTTTGTTCATGATACGTCAAAACGTTACTAAAAAGAGTTGTTCAGAATTGAAAAATTATGGCTCTATGCAAAATTTCAGAAATATTTACGTACTTTGACTAAACCGTCATTTTTTAGATTGAACATAATAATTTACAAAACCTAATAACATTGTTGTACATAATGTAATAATAAATTATTTATTCAATGTAACTACCGCCATTTTTACACACTTTTCTATGCGATGTCTGAAATCTCTGAAACTGTTACGAACTTCCTCGATGTGTATTTGCTGTACGCCGTTTCTTATCCTTTCCTTTAGTATTTCTCTACTGTTGGGTATTGGTTGAGAATAAACCAGTTGTTTGAGGCGACCCCATAAAAAAAAATCTAATATTGTGAGATTGGGCGACCGTGGAGGCCACGCAATCGGACCATTTCTAGCTATCCACTTTTCTCCAAACACCAAATTTATCGATTCAGCTACGCGTGTTGTCGAATGTGCAGGACATCCGTCTTGTTGGAAATACATTGCTTGTCTTTCTGTCAGCGGCAAGTCATGTAAGTACTCTTCCCTGAATCTTTCAAGTAGCTGTACATAAACATTCTGATTTAACCGCCCCTCTATGAAGAAAGGTCCAATAATGCCAAAACAATATGAAACGGCACACCATACATTCACTTTTTGGTAATACTGTCGTCTAGAGTTGACCCGAAAGTTTGGATTTTGTGTAGCCCAATAGCGACAACTTTGAGAGGAAACAGCGCCATTTGTAGTAAAATTTGCTTCGTCAGAAAAAACAATGTTTTTATAAAAATTTCGTTCTTCAATACATTTCTCCCCGATGGTAAGACAAAATAATAATCTTCGGCCTTCATCACCTTCTTCGATAGTGTGCTCAAATTTTGGTTTGAATGCCTTTACCTTGTTTGCCTTATAAATTCTTTGTAATTCCGATTTACTAACATTAAGATTACGTGAACGTTCCCTCAATGATAGTCTAGGATGTTTTCCCACCGAATCAAGAGCAATAATAGTTACGGCATCGTTTTCATCATGTTTCTTCTTTTCTTTCTTTACGTTAAGAACGCTGCCAGTTGCAAGAAATTTCTTAACTATTCGCATGGCAGTCATACGTGTAAGGTTGGTATTGGGAAATCTCTCGTTAAACTGCTGCACCACTTCTCTTAGTGCAATTTGTCCGAGTCCATAACACTGAACAACGTAAATTCTCTGCTGTAACGTTAACATGATCTAGCATTAATTGAAATTTGAACTAAGGGATACTACAAATTATTGTAATCTGACAGTACTTAAGATTACTGAACAATTTTGTTTTCATGGCCTCCCATTGTTTTATTTCACGCGAGTTCAGACATGCCAGACTTTAAAAAAACAATTTATTTTGTTCAATCTAAAAATACGTAAATATTTCTGAAATTTTGCATGGAGCCATAACTTTTCATTCTGAACAACTTTTTTAGTAGCATTTTGTCGTATCATGAACAAAAAGGGTAGGTTACCTGAAAAGAAAATAGTTTTCGCTTCATCGTCAAGGCCAACTTGTTTTTCAAAAACTGAAAATATTCTTAAACTTCTATTCACGCCAAGCAGGACTTAATTCTACAATCTTAAAATAAAATTCAAAAATTTTCAGTCCATCACACCTCTTGTAACGTCAATCCTGGCACACACTGTATATGTTTCGATATTACAAAATACAACATCGAGGAGACAACCATCAGTAATGACGATTTTATTGAATTGTGTGAATCCTAAATATGAAGAAGAAACAAATAATGAAGAGTATTCAGAGTCAATTAGGACTGAAGGATAATAATTCCTGGCGTTAAGATCACCTACAAACAGAAATCAATCATCAATTCCACAGACTCTAAAAGTATACTGAAATCATGAGCAGACATATTTGGCTGTATATTGGCAATAAATTGATCAATAACGTCTCTTATATATCCTACATTTCCCTAGGTTTTAAATGCAATGTGGTCCGTATCTAGATTGTCGTTGATTTATTCGCTTTTAAATTTATACTCGTTGACAATTGCTTCTTTAACACAATTTTTCCTATACTATTCTGCCCACATTTTTGTATTTTACAATATCATATTTCAATATGTAATCGAAATATGAAACCCAATAATACAGAGAGTAAATTCATTAAATTCGATTATTGTATTGGCAAAATTGGTCTGGACCGTCCAGGTATAACAAAATTAATACAACGGAAATGCGTTATATCCGTTACACAACGAAATTAATTACAAAATTTGATTAATACGGCGACAGTAATAAATAGAAACGTTAAAATTAATTTTTACGACAAAAGCTAAAATAATTAGTTGGGTATCATTCTGCGCAAAACACAGGCAGATAGGCGAGTGCAAACAATAAAACGCAAACATTTAATTTAAAGCGTAAAATAAATAGGGGTAACTGAGCGAGAAGAATGACTTTATTTGCGTAAATCGAATAGATCGAATCGCGATATATAATAATCCGAGAACGAATCAAAGTAGCCGAGATAAAATTTATTGCGATGATGATCTGCAGAATGTAACTTCTCGAAAGAAAATGATATAGAAAGCTATATCGGGATATAAGGAAGAAGAAAGAATCATTTACTAAACCCACGCAATACTACATAAAGTTTCAGCTGCAGTGGACAATAAAGGGAACATTTACTTATTCCGAGAGAAAGCTAGAATGACGTAACCGCAAAATCAATACCACCAACATAAGGATGGGAATATCCTGTCGTTAACATCCGTTTTAGAACGTACTTTACTAATTAAAAAAGAAATTCAGTCGTAGTTTTAACTTAAATGATTCGCTGTATTTTGCTACATTTTTCATGGACGGAGAGAAGTATTTGGCTGGAAAAGAATACAAAAGAACGCTTGAATCTTAATTGACCTAAAATATTTTATCATATTTGATGAATTTCCCCTGAAACCGACAAAACCAGAAATCATTTTCCAATTACAACTGTCTTGGCTAAAACTTCCATGAGCGAAACGACAAAAGCCAACCGTTTCAATAAAATAAAGTAAAACAACTGTTGGCAAACATCTTTTGACATTTTACGCGAAGAGCCGACAGGATTTACGTGTTTCATGAATCCATGTTCAGAGCACCATAGCAATGCATAACTAACAATGCACACCGCAAATAACCAGATGCCATCAGAACATATTTAACACTGTGCTAGTGCGTCGGTCAAATACTACGAATCAATAGACACTCCAAAATCTAATGACAACCCTAGTTTTCAACTACTCCCTAATGTCTGATCTCTGCTTTAGAATTTCCTGGAATTATTCCTATATGATCGATGTTCAAAAGAGTTTCTTCAGTCTCCAAAATGCAGGGTAACAATAGTACAGGAATAAATATTCTGCTCAGTCACTCAGAGCACACATTCCAACACACAACTGTTTTCATTTAGTTTCTACTTCCAAGATCATCAGATCGCACATACGGAATCATCAAGTCCAAACTTGATACTCTTCTTCCCAAACTCCAAAATTTTAACCACAACTCAATTTTCCTATTGCCTAAAAATGTCCAACCTCTACGTGGTCAAACTCGAAAGCTACTTTTCAGATTTCCGAAATCACCAGAACAAAACTGCACCGAAAATATTGGTTTTCTCTCGTCAAGATTCGATAGCACATACGAAAAGGTAATTAGACGAAAGCAATTAATTTCTATTTCGCAAATTCCAAAGAAAGACAATCAATTCTCTATTTTCGAAGACATCTACTCAATGAATCGGTCTCTAAATCGAAAATTTCCTAACCTGAAAGTTCGTAGAACGGAACAACAAAGAAACAATCGTATAAAATTTACCCGATTCTCTTTCCTCGAACTCCGTAAATTTAGAACACACTACAAAGTTTAACTGTTTTGAAGTATTTGATCCCTCTTCTAAAAGCTTATAAAATGTCTCCTACATGGTTAATTTCCAAAACTACTTTTCAAATCTCCGAAACCAGATAACAGGTCCATTCACCGTTCACCAAAATAATGACTTTCTCCAATATCCCACAAGAAGCCTAAAGATATAATTGCTGCATGTCGAATAAATTCTACCTCGAAAAAGGATGTCCTCCAAATACAATTGCCTTTTTGTGGCTGATTTCGTATTTTAGGAATTCCTACATTTACACCTTCCATTGAATATAATAGGTCCATGCATCTGTGCTTCCTGGACTTGACGGCGGTGTCCGAGGACTTCAATACATTCGATTCTAACTGGGAAAGAGCTCTGTTTCCAATGGATGCCGCATAATTTGACCGAAGGTCAAGAAAAGGCTTGTGTTAATCGGTGTGAGGAAATGTTCAAAAAATTCGCCCGCGGAAGTGCAAAATCCGCATACAACATGGTGTTTGGGTGTTCCAAGATGTACTGGATTTCACAAAAAATGTTCGTTCACAAAGCACTGCTTAGAAAACGGTTGCTTGTCCCTTCGGTTGTACTGGTTATATCGCAACCATGTCTTTACAAGAAGAATGGTTTCTGTAACAATTTAAAAGGCACTCTGGTATAATTATAATTCAATCCCATTTCACTGAGGATAACAACTTAGTTAGTGAAAGACATAACTGGAACCTTTTCAAATTAGATGTAAGGAATATCGTATACTTTTCAAGTTTCAATTTTTCGTTTCCATTTTCTGCTATGTATATAGATAACTCTCATTCTGATCATATAAATCGTTAATTGGAAACTTGGACGTTACACTGATAGCATTCAGTCGACATCACAAATATTTCTCTTCATGTTTGCATATAACCTTACGGGAAATTACTCGCCGATGAACTCGGTGTACCGGTGCAACTTCGTGGAGCAGCGAAACAGCAAATTAAATTAAAAATTTCAGTGCGAACTGCATTTAGCATTTTAATTACTTTATCTACTCGGAAAGTTTTAATCAAATTCGTTCGAGTGGGACGATAGGCGGTGGTAACGGAGCGTAGAAAGGGGTAGGTAGACGTCATAAAAGATGTGATGTTTGGAAGAATATTCAATTTCGTTTACGACTAGGCGGCCAGTCAGTCGAATGCAACGAAACGTATCCAGTATCTTTAAGTTTATACCTGAGATGAGTTAAATCGTTAATATCCCAATTTGGATTTCTTAAAATGTATTTTAGAGTAAATGTTAGTAGTACTTACATATGTGATGTAAAACTTTTAATTGACGTAACACATTGATTGTTACTCTAGACCTTGCCCAAAAGTAAAAATTGCTTGGTTACGTTCCATGATAGGATACAGTAGGAAGTAAATACATAAATATAACAAAATTGCATATTGAGAATTGGTGGAGGCGCCGATGTTTGGCTTTATTTGTCCTTGCAGTTCTTGCTACTATAATAACGAAAAGGTAAGTGTTAGTTCGGAGATGTCAGCAAGTACTTTAAAATCATTCTTTTTAAAATCTAATAATGAGTTATTTTCCTGGAAAGTACGTTTATATCGACAACGAATATCGTTAATTCGTTAATTTAGGAAGGGTAACCGGCACCTAATGACAAACAATATTTCTATTAAGATCAGTTTCTTAGTTATGGGAATAAATTATCGTGTTTAGAAATTAGTTTGGTCAGATGATTTTATGCAAAGAACAAAAAACTGTAGCACCTTCGAGAGCTACATTTCGGACATAATATTTCGATGACATCCATTAGGAAACGGCGGACAATCGACCCTGAGCATCTTAGAAAGCTATAATACTCCTATTTTAACAACTGCTTCTCTTCACCCGTTCATGTACCAGAAATCTCTCAGTTGTTAACGTAAAAGGTACATGGACAGCGTTTTAGTAGGAAAAGAACCGGCGAAGAGTGGTCCAAATCCTTACTTATTGCTTTCTTAATTAGGAAAGCTGTTTTTCTTTTCTGAAACTGCTCAGGAATGTTGAATGTTAATCTGGTCGTTTGTGTAAATCATCTTCAACTTTCAACATAGATTTCATTGTTGTTCGACCAATGATCACCTTCAGCACACCGGTTCGTCTCCTAAATGTTTCTGAACCCTACCGTATGCTGGTATTCAAGGTTACTTTTTCTCTGGAAAATTTTGGTTCTCGTAAAATTTTGCTTACTCTCATTAGTTTCCAACAAAGATGAGGATATTTACCCAGTCCACAAACTCAGGTGCATCATCTCCGGTTCCAGTTTGGTCTTTATTTATATGAAAGACACGAGAAGTTCTTGTTTCTCGAAAATAATGAAACGCTTCATTATCAGATTAGTGATATCCTAGAAAAACAACAAACAAAAGTGTGTGTGACATCGAAAAATACCTTAAAGAATTTATTGGGAAACCCGAAAGACAAATCAGATTTGGAACAACAGTCAGTAATTATAAAATTGAGTATAACAAATGTCATAAACCATATACACGTTCATTTCCTTTATCGTGCAATATGGGGATCAAAAAGCGGCGATATGACAACGACCCGCTTAACGGTCATCGCCAATCGGCGTTCGCATCACGTTGGAATCGTCTGTTGCTGCGTGGTTATCGAGAGATATATAACAAATTGGTTAAAGACGATTCAAAATATTACACGAACTATAGCGTACTTGTATTATTGCTTACATATTGCATTTTCAAAAGGCCGTCCATGTATATAGGACAGTTTAGACGTACAGTTATTCAATGCAAAGAGCATGTGGTATGATAAAATGTGTGAATTCACAGGGTGCGGTAGTTTGCCTTTTGCATGAATCTTCAGTAAATAGAAAAATTGTCCGAAAAAGAGATATGTGCTGTTAACGTAAGAGGGGGAAGGGGGTCGACGAGGATTAACACGACGTGGGTGCCTCTATTCGGCAAAATTTGTTCTGCTAGTAGGGAGAAAAATGTGCCCCGGAGCTGTAGAGGGAAATGTTTAATTTGTATTAATAGGATTGAGAAAATCACGATATATTCGGGAATACACGGTTTGAAGTTGCTTGCCTTGTTGCTAGTGAAACACATATCACTGGATTTAATTAAATAATTGTATGGTGAGTGTAAGATGAAAACTACTCAAATATAAGTGCAAACACAACAAAAACTCACTAAACGACATGGTTTATGTACTCGGAAAACTTGTTAAAGAATTTTGAAATAAAGTGTTTATAAAATACCTATATAATACTTAAAATATCGACTAGGATACTAGAATGAGTTGGTTGTGATGTATATCAATCGAACACTAAATAAGGAGATGTTATAAAATAGGGTGACGCGCAGGATTAGATAAATTCTTGAACAAGCCATCTCCACTGTTTCGGGTAAATTTGAATGAAAGGTTGCCTATCCTAAAGAAGTCGGTAGATCGCATGCGTATTTTAAGTAATTTTGTCCACAATCTGATTGTTTAATCTGTTAATTTATAATCGGAAATAAAACTTTCGGTTTCAAATTTGTTTTTGAAACTTTTTCCCAAAAGCGTTATCTTACCATTGACGAATTATGAAAAGAGTAAGTATAACGACGAGGTAAGTAAAAAAGTAAACGGTCCCGAGTATAACACGGGGACACTCGAAAATCAAGACAGGACAGAAGATCGGAACAATCAACCAAGTTATTCAATAGTTTGTATAAAAACAGCAAGTCACGTACTTTTCTTTTCTGGTACAAGGGCAACATATTAAAGTGCTTACAACATTCAGTGTAGTTAACATATGTATAGTTACCATTGAAGCTCATGAATCTAACGAATTTTTTTGAATACTTCCAACTATGTTAATATAAGTTATACATCTAGGGTTCCATACTACTGAAGCATAGCTACCTATACTATTGATGTAAGCAGAATATAATGTTTTCATACACAAGGTGTTCTTAAATTCCTTGCACGAACGCATCAAGAAACCCAGCATCTTGTAACATTTCCGCACGACATGCTCCACGTGATCTCTAAATGTTAACTCTGAATCAATAACAACACCCAGGTCAGTTACAAGCTCAACCCGACTCAAGGTGCCATTACCAAGACCATACTGAAAATCTATTTTAATTCTGTTTCTTGTAAATTGAATATACTTGCACTTATCAAGATTCAGAAATAATTTATTTCTAGTACAGTAATACGCAAATCTATCCAAATCTTGCTGCAACAACTCGCAATCGGACAAAGTTGCAATGGCCTTGAACACATTGAGATCATCAGCATACTTCAAAAATTGAGCATGTAGAAAACAAGTATGAATATCATTAATGTAACAATTAAAGAGCAACGGACCAAGGTGAGACCCCTGCGGCACACCCGGGGAGATAGTAATAGGGTGTGATTGATAACCCATTAGCTTTACAATTTGTGATCTATTGGATAAATATGACGTTAGCCAACGATGCAGATCCCCATGCACACCCAAAGCTTCTGAACCAAAGTACTATGATTTAACTTGTCAAACGCTTTGCTGTAATCAGTGTATACAGCATCAACTTGTACTCTGTTATCAAGGCTTTTTGAAATAAACTGTGTGTAGGTAAGCAAGTTAGTTTCAGCGGATCTTTTAGGGAAAAAAACCATGTTGTTGTGGTACAATCTGCTGCTTGACTTGATAATTGACTCGATAATCAATCAGAGAGTGACGTTAGTTACTACGCTTGTAACTCAAGAATGCCTGGACGGATTTCGATGATTCGCATCAATTCGGACTGGTCTCCGGCCAAACAAGAAGAATACCCAAGAAAATTCCCGAAATATCCCCGAGAAAGAATTATCAAGAAGATTCATTTTCCCATACATTTTGTATGGAGTGATTTTACAACGTCATCTTCATGATGGATAACGTTTATGTTTACATTACGTTGTGACAATTTTTTCTTTTGGATAATTTTTTGCGACAATTGTTTTTCCACCAAATTTGTTTGACAATTGTTTTTCCACCAAAATTGTTTGACAATTATTTTTGTAGCAATTTTTTTGTCACACATTAAAGACGAACATGATTTCAAATGCTGGTTCCGGGATTGCCAGTAGATGGCGTTGTGTGCATAAACTT
Source organism: Chrysina gloriosa (assembly GCA_038088585.1). Lineage (NCBI taxonomy): Eukaryota > Metazoa > Arthropoda > Insecta > Coleoptera > Scarabaeidae > Chrysina > Chrysina gloriosa. Next base: position 27,880,968 of record CM076087.1, on the reverse strand, counting down.
TTGACAGCTGATTCATTTGCAATCTTTCCATTGCATGCTATTGCGTTGTGCAGGCGTGTGTTGCGATTTATCAGCATTTTTTCAAAAGTGATTTCATAGAGGTGAGTTCAGTTTGATAAACTGCACATTGTAAATGGTTATGTTCTTTGTGATTGCGTGCGCATCGACTTATTTATTTATTTATATACTGGTAGGCCGACAGTAACGGGACTAACCCAACAACACTGTACACATAATAACAAATGATTGTGAGTAACAATATTATCGCAATATAGTGAAAATACTATATATATATAAACATAATAAGAGAATATAAAATTAAATTAAATTATACTACGAAAATATACAATAGAGGAAAGAAACAGAGACAATGGCTGTATATTGAGGGCGCTAGAGAAAAGAAAATATGCCACAACAGTTAAATTTGTTAAATCTGTAAAATTTGTAATTACTGTGATCAATTCACATGTTTGAATCAATAAAATTGCTGATTACAGTGTGCTTAAATCTTTTGAAAGTGAAATGAAAGATATCCAAGTTATTTGAATATCGCAATTGGGCATTGTAGAGATGCATAAATCTTACCATTGACGAATTATGAAAAGAGTAAGTATAACGACGAGGTAAGTAAAAGTAAACGGTCCCGAGTATAACACGGGGACACTCGAAAATCAAGACAGGACAGAAGATCGGAACAATCAACCAAGTTATTCAATAGTTTGTATAAAAACAGCAAGTCACGTACTTTTCTTTTCTGGTACAAGGGCAACATATTAAAGTGCTTACAACATTCAGTGTAGTTAACATATGTATAGTTACCATTGAAGCTCATGAATCTAACGAATTTTTTTTGAATACTTCCAACTATGTTAATATAAGTTATACATCTAGGGTTCCATACTACTGAAGCATAGCTACCTATACTATTGATGTAAGCAGAATATAATGTTTTCATACACAAGGTGTTCTTAAATTCCTTGCACGAACGCATCAAGAAACCCAGCATCTTGTAACATTTCCGCACGACATGCTCCACGTGATCTCTAAATGTTAACTCTGAATCAATAACAACACCCAGGTCAGTTACAAGCTCAACCCGACTCAAGGTGCCATTACCAAGACCATACTGAAAATCTATTTTAATTCTGTTTCTTGTAAATTGAATATACTTGCACTTATCAAGATTAAGAAATAATTTATTTCTAGTACAGTAATACGCAAATCTATCCAAATCTTGCTGCAACAACTCGCAATCGGACAAAGTTACAATGGCCTTGAACACATTGAGATCATCAGCATACTTCAAAAATTGAGCATGTAGAAAACAAGTATGAATATCATTAATGTAACAATTAAAGAGCAACGGACCAAGGTGAGACCCCTGCGGCACACCCGGGGAGATAGTAATACGCTGTGATTGATAACCCATTAGCTTTACAATTTGTGATCTATTGGATAAATATGACGTTAGCCAACGAAGCAGATCCCCATGCACACCCAAAGCTTCTGAACCAAAATACTATGATTTAACTTGTCAAACGCTTTGCTGTAATCAGTGTATACAGCATCAACTTGTACTCTGTTATCAAGGCTTTCTGAAATAAACTGTGTGTAGGTAAGCAAGTTAGTTTCAACGGATCTTTCAGGGAAAAAAACCATGTTGTTCTGGTACAATCTGCTGCTTGACTTGATAATTGACTCGATAATCAATCCAAACGTTAATTTCCAATTGTGCAATTTATTTTTACGTGGATTACTTTGAAAATCAATTCGAATTCGCTGTTCATTTCATTCTAATTGATCATTTTGGTATGGAATTCTATTTTCAAATGTTAAGTTCCCAACGAAGGTCTTTATTTTGGGAGGTTATGATATTTGAGCACATGTCTGCATCCATGTTTATTTTTGTGAGGTCATGGCATCTGTGCACATGTATGTATTGATAATTCCAGTACTTCAATGAGGAGAAATAAAACTCAAAATCAACCCGACCGCAACCCATCCAGCCAATATTTCAAAACAAAGATTCAATTGCAATGGACAATTGACCACAGATTTTCTGCAATTTAAAATGACGCAGGGCAACGCCTGCGATACGAAGTTCGTCGGATCCATTATAATAAATAACACTAACATTCTCTTAATTATGTATATACTTTTTATCATTTAATAGTTCATTTATTATTCACATTTTTAATTTTTTTTTCAAATATGAATTACCTGTACCGATCTCTTTAAATATTATCATGTACCTCTATTTTAAACATTCCCGTAACAATAAAACATTAAATATCTAAATCAATACTTTTCTAGGCAGAACGAAGTCTGCCGGGTCAGCTATTTAAATATAAATAAAATTTGAAGGCAAAACAACGTTTGCCGGATCAGCTAGTATATATATATATACAGTCGACGCCGGCTAAGATGGACTTGCGGGGACCATGATTTTTAGTCCATTTTAAAAGAAGTCCATTACACAAGAAGGCCATAACATTTGCACAAAGAAAGTTTAAAATGAAATAACATATAAGGTTTAGATTAAGAAGTATTATTTATTAATAAAAAAATCTGTTATTTTACACTGCTTGTTTCTATTTTTAAGAAAGTTAGTTTCAAGGTTTTGTTCTAGTTTTTCAGCAAGGATCAATGATGCGTTATCACCAATGTTTTCCAAGTAGAACGCAATTTCTTTAATGTGTTGTAACACATCAGCAGCTGATGGAACAGATCTTGGCTCTTCGTCATCTGAGGCTTCTCCTTCGTCTTCTACACCACTGTTTGTTGCTTGTTCCCTTCTAAAGTGCTCTACGAGACCGACCTCGTCTGGTACTTCGTAGGTGATAAGATCGCGGTCAATTTGAATAAAGTCCTCCACATTTTCTAGACCTTTAACATACTCCGTTATATTATTGTTTTTAGCCAAGTAGCGATAGGTACATTATCCTGAAACAACAAAACATATGTAAAAATAAAATTCAACTCACCTCTTCCTCAAAATTATGACAATCCGAGATATTAGCATGGCGATAACAATTTCTAATACAGGCAGCTGATACTCGCTTCCATGCCTTTGATGCAAGCTGAATTCCATCAAGAAGTGTCGTAGATGGTTCTTTCTCATTGTCCAGGGCCTGCACTATGTCTAGTAATAAAAGTTTTCGGTAGTGTGCCTTAAATGTTCTGATAACACCCTGGTCCATGGGCTGGAGGATGGCCGTAACGTTTGGTGGTAAAAACACAAGTCTAATGTTTTTAAATTTTCTAATTTTGGATGGGCAGGACAATTATCAACCAGCAGTAAAATTTTGCGGTAGATCTCTGTAGCTCTCGATCCCAATCTGTCATCTCTTCCTCAAATATGATGGATGTCATCCAAGATTTCCTGTTGCTTTTATATTTCACAGGTAGTCTCGATACATTTTTAAAACATCTGGGTTTCATAGCTTTTCCTATGACCAACAACTTTCTTTTTCAGAGCCGTTCATGTTTGCACACAGAAGTATGGTAATGCGTTTTCGATTGTTTTCCCCCAATACATTTTTCACCCTTAAATTTATACGTCTGCGACGGCAAAGTTCATAAAAAGGCCCGTTTCATCGGCATTAAAAATGTCTTCCTGTTTGTATCCGTCACACAATTTAGGCCACTCTTGCGTTAGCCACGATTCGGTTACGTTTTCCAGAAACAGCGCCAGCTTCTCCACTGATCTTGCCAATGGTTATGTTATGTCGCTGTTTGAATCGATGAATCCAACCATCGCTGCATTCAAAGTTTGAATTAGGCTCTAACATCTTTGCAAGCTGATTTACCTTTTCTTTTAAAATGTGACCGTTGATCGGAAAGCCCATTCCATGCTTCGCAGTAAACCAATTCAATAGTACAGTATCGACATCTTGCCTTTCAATTTTTTTTACCTTCTTTGTCTCTGATCTACACTTTTAAAATCATCCAAAATTTTGTCTTTTGTTTTTATTATTGCACTAACTGTCTGTTTATTTATCTCAAAACGCTTACCTACTTCACTTTGTTTAATACCGCTTTCAACTGCCCGTATAATTTTTACTTTTGTTTTTAATGATAACATTTTTCGCTTAACCATTTTAAAACCGAACTCTAACACCACCGAACACCGATGAGAACAATTTTAAACTGAAGGAACAAGTTACAGAATAATGTACAAATCCGTATGTATTTTACTTGGAAATTTATAATTATAGCATTACTTGGAATAATTCGAATTGAATTTTATGCGTCTATTAAATATTTTCTTGGAAATTTTTAATTATATCTTTACTTGAAATAAATCGAATTGGATTTTATGTTTTTTTCTTGGAAATTTCTAATTATAGACTTCTCAAAAGTCCATATTAAAAGAAGTTCAAGTCCATATTAACCGATATATTATTAATGTTAAATAGACATTTTTGTTGGAACCACGCAAGAAAGTCCATTATAGCCGAAAGTCCACTTTAACCGAGTCCATTTTAGCCGGCGTCGACTGTACATATTTCGCAACCTAAGTCACATATATTTATCTTTGGATTAGTTCATCAAAGGTCAAATAGAAAATAAGTTCTTTAATAGAATGTATTTACGAAAACAGTTAAAACCGTTCTGAAAGACATTCAATTGAAGAAGGTTGTTTTCTAATTGACCTATGTGGTGAAGCTAATCTAAACCTATACAAGTAACGAATACCGGACGGCAAAATTAGTAAGTAGTTAAAGTTAGCGCTTGTGACTTCGTTTTGTCGGTTTTATAAGATAGTGAAAATTTTATTGTTCCTAATTTATCCGGTAAAAGAATTTGTATTCTCTGCTTTTCGGTGGCGTTGTTGTCTATTTCCTTACATAAGATGCTGAGCCTGTTTGACACTAACTGATCATAGAGTTGCTCATGAAGGTCTACATTCATCCTAGTAAATTGATGGTTTGCAGTAAAAACGGAAATTGACAAGAGAACGATTCTAGACAAGGAGGCTATTTATTTAAAACACATCTAAGAAAAGAAAAGTTGTAAGAATTTTTAGAAGATTATAGGTTTTGTAGAAAATGATGTGTTATTAAATGCAGTCATGCATTTAATAAATTTAGGTACTAAACTTTCCTTAGTATTTAGTGTTGCCGCCTTTAGCGTCAATATCCGCCTCAATCGTTGGAGTATATTGTAGAGTAGCTTTTGAATATATTTGAATGAATTAAATAGTTCGCTCCATTCCACTTTTAGCGCAACGACATTTTTAGTTCTCCTTGTACTCAGCCTTCGTTTTATTTCCTTCCACAGTTTCCACAGAATGGAGTTGTGAAATAGCTGAAATGAATGTTTTGGATTGTTCTTTTGCTGAAATGCTCGTGATGGACCCAGTTGTAATCGTTATACACTCTGATTCCAATGGGCTTTTAAAATATGTACACACTTAAATCGATGTATAAATTCCATGTAGCTATCCCAGCCACTGCTATATAGTTCCAAAGAAGAGCGGAATCGCCACCAGGTTTGACAGTCGGTTGCAAACTTTCTATATTCTACACTATATGTACGAAGGGCGTCTTTCATTTCTCTACAAACAACCTCCTAATGGCGTTTGTGAGATGTGTCATTACTGCTATCGTATTTGACGATTGCTATTGCGAAAACAGTGGCAGCTTAGAAATTAACCGAGTGATTTGTTTGCAGTAAACACTTAAAAAAGCAATTTTGTAAAAGAATGAAACGTTTGCATTGAGATTTTCGTTGGATGATCGCAAAAAATTAAGTGAAGACCTAACTCAGAACAATGAATAGAATAGCTTCGTTAAACGTGTGGTCACAAAACACCATCAGAAGACTGATTACAATTGATTTGCAGAATTTCGTCGTGACCCGTCAGTGATAAATTGTATGAAGACCAGAATCGGTTGTTATTCCAAGAAACATGCGCAAAATAATTGAGGACGATCGGCAATTGACTTGCAATGAGATAAAGCCGTCGAAGACTGCAATACATTCGATTTTGCATGAGCATTTCGGTAAAAAATCGCAGAATTTCACCGAAGTTCAAAAGGGCTTGTGTTAATTGGTGGAAAGAAATGCTTAAATAATTCGACCGAGGAACTGCAAAGTGCATATAAAACATCGTAACAGGTGACAAAACTTGGATATATTAGTATGAACCGGAAACTAAGCAAAAATCCACTGTTTGGGTGCTCCAAGTTGAACTGAATTCCACAAAAGTGGTTGGCTAACGAAGCACGTCCGAGAAAATAATCGTTTGTTTCTTCGGTTGCACTAGACATATCGTAACCATTGCTTCAGAAGATCGAAGAACATTTATTGCTACACAATTTATTTGTCAGAAATCGTAGACGAAACTAGGAGAAGCAACCGAAAACATCTCATCATTCTGCATCATGACATGCAGTACGTCAAATAATTGATTATTTGGAGGCGAATAACATCGAATTAATGTTTCATTGCCCGTATTCACCAGATTTCTTTCTGTTCGCTAATGTCAAACGAAAAATACGTGAACAGCGATTTTCATTTGAAGTAGAAGCTATCAAAGCCTTCAAAAACCGTGTTCTTGAGATACCAATTTTAGAGTGAAAAAATGCGTTAAGGATTGGTTTGAACGTATGCAATGTATAAAATCTTATATTATTGTGTATATTGTGAAAAGCAATAAATCAGTTTTTCCAAAAAGATTTTCTTTCCTAGGTTTCCAAAGACGCTTCAGACGTTTCGGCGTTAATTTGACTGCAACAAATTTAGTTTGTTTCCATCCATTTATACTTATGTACAAAATCTAATCCTTTTTTCATTGTACTCCCTTATACATATGACTTCTGACAAACAATACGGTCGCAATATCCGCTTTTTCGCAAAACTTTTCGAATGTATTGGGCATGTGCTGGTGTTTTATAGTCTACTGTTGTTACATTTTCTGCAATTTTTGCGGCACTTGCTTTAAATTCTGATTTAGTTTTGGTCCACCCTGTCTGTTAAAGTGTAAGATCAACCACAATAGGGTTTATCGTGGAGTGAATCACTGCCTGTCCAATTGCGCAACGTTCTTTGGATGGATGATCTTAGTATTTCTATAGTTTCAGCTATGTCAGTTAGAGATTTGCCTTCCCTTTTTAGATTCACTCTTTTCTCGAATATTGCGCGCTAATTTCCTTCTACCGAAACTTTCTATCGTCATTTTTAAATTTGCAAATTACAACTAGATATTGACCTACTAACTGACGCCATGACTCTCAGAGGATAATTTTCCTAAATCTACTAAATATATCATTTTACGGTATGCAGATATTTAGACTTTCGTGAGATAACGCTATATATTTTTTGACATTTTCGGTTCTTTTCTAAAAACAATAGACAACAAACAAGTCAGTTTCTACTACAATTTTTCTGAGTGTATTCTAATTATGTTAGTGTTATTCGTCATCTTTTTCTGCTGATGCTTTTACTTTGAACCAACTTATTCTTAGTAGGGTGTATATAGATTTTCATGAGCAACTTTATTAGAATTAAAACTTGAAAGCGCCACATATTCACGATTTAAAAATTGTAGATTTAATCTATAAGTAATTTCCATATTCTATAAATAAAGTTTTCCCTTAAATTCCCTTAAATTCTTACATGTCTTCCCTGAAAAAATCGGCATATGGCTTTCTCTTAATTACAACTTAACGATACAGGGTAACTGAAATTTTGAAAAACGTCAAGTAATGCCATTTAATTAAAAAAGATTAATGTTAGAAGGGATTAAATATGAAAAATGGTTCTGTCCGTTCTCCGCGTTAAACTTGGAGACGATTTTTAGATGTGAAAGATATTGCCGGCGCGTTGAGAAGTTTCATATTCCGAAATGGGCACTTAAAAATCTTCTCTCTGGGAATAATCAAACTTTTGCGTCACATTTTACCAAACTTTTATTCCAATATTATATTTTCTTGCACATTTTTAATTAGTAAAATGCAGGAACACTTAAAAAGATAACGTAATTCAGGGATTACGTGATTAAGTTTTAAGTTTCATTATGCATTTTCTCCGCATACATTAGATCATGGATGCACAGACCGCGGCCCGCCTGTCGAATACTGGTGGCCCGCCGACAGCAAAAATAATACTCTCGTACATTCGAAGAATATTTAATTCTATTCCAGAATAAAACCAAAAAAATATGTTCGAAAAGTAATTTGAATCTCGCGCGCGCGCTATTTGAATCTAGCGCCCAAAAATGCTAAGTCAAGTAACATCGCTTGCTGCCTTTATATAAAGTTCAAAATAGTAGAGAAATCAAGAATTTTCTAGCGCGGTGTGAGCAAGCGAGATAGCAATAGTCCCGAATTCCCGATTGCTCGCGTAGGTACGAGTAGATACACGAAGCTTCCAGAGTCGTATGCGCGGTATAAAAGCCACGCTAACCGCAGCGACCGACAGTTCGGTTTTAATTTGAGTGAAATGTCAACAGGAAGAAATAAGCGCGAAAATACAAAGCGAAGTAATAAGTGATTGAGAATAAGTGCAGTTTAATAGTGTTTTGGGGAGGCAATAGTTCTAGTGTAGATTTTAACTCGACTAGCCGGTGTCATATATTTTGATCCACATTCAACGTAGATTTCCTGTTAACCCGTCAAGTGCCGTGTATAATTGTGTTGTGAAATCGTAAGTAAAACTCAGTTATTAATAAGTGTTTCCCTACCTATTTAATCAATTTTAATCAAATTTAGCTTTAATGTTGGCCAAATATTAAAATAAAACAAAGAAATTACTATTTTTATCAGAATTTCTCTAACTGTAATAATTACGTCATTATTTCAGATATAAAATCTGTATAAAAATCTTAAAATTTCTGAGGAATTTAATCAATTATTTTTGATAATTTAAAAAGAATGGGTAATTTAAGTAGGTACTGTAATTGTTTTTAGGTGCTGTGTTAATCCTAGCCAGGATTAGAACGCAACATGGAGAAGCCAGGATCTAGTAAAAAACGTAAGGTTAAAGGTGAAAATCGGCAGTTTCAAGAAATTTGGACTGAGAAATACTTTTTTGTATGGTCGCATAACAAAGTCGTTTGTTTAATTTGCAAGAATTCTGTTGCGATTGCAAAGGAATATAATGTAAAAGGCACTATGAAACGCAGCATCCTTCTTTTACCAAGTTTACAGGCGAATTAAGAAAGCAAAAAATGTTGTCTTTAAAACGGGAGCTTATTGGTCAGCAAGCTATGTTTACAAAACCCATTTAAGATTCAGAAACAGCTACAGAAGTTAGTTATGATAATTTCTCGAATGATAGCAAAGCGAAGTCGCCCCTTCAATGATGGCGATTTTGTAAAAGAATGCATAGAAATTGCCGCTAAGAAAATGTGTCCAGAAGCAGCAAAAAAGTTTGAGAAAATTCAACTGAATCGTATGACTATCCAAAGACGAATTATGTCTTTGTCAGGTAATATTGCGGAACAATTAATTGAAAAAACTAAGATCATTGAATTTTTTCATTAGCACTCGACGAATCCACTGATATTAGTTCCACAGCTCAACTTCTCATATTCATACGAGGTGTTACTCAAGATTTTGAAGTCTTAGAAGAGTTATTCGGAATGTGTTCATTGAAAGGTCAAACCAAAGGAGTTGATATACTCAATGCACTTTTGGATGAGTGTTCAAAAACTGATTTGGACTTATCAAAATTATCGGGAGTTGCGACTGACGGTGCTCCTTCGATGATTGGTGTCAATTCCGGGCTAGTTACTTTACTGAAAAAGCATCTGCAAGGAAAAAACATAAACGCTGAAGATCTCATGCAGTTTCACTGCATTATACACCAAGAAACCCTCTGTTCTAAAAAAATTGAATTTCAAAATGTCATGAAAGTGGTAGTTTCGACTGCAAATTTCATAAAATCACGAGGACTCAATCACAGACAATTCAAACAATTCCTTGATGACATCGAAAGCGAATACGGAGATTTACTGTATTATACAGAAGTAAGGTGGCTAAGCCGTGGATTGACACTGGAACGATTTCTAAATTTAATAGAAGAAATTGGAATATTTCTGGCGGAAAAGCAAAGGGATGTCCCGGAACTTAAAAATCCTGATTGGTTGTGTGATTTGGCTTTTTTAGTTGACATTACAAATCATTTGAATGTCTTGAACACACGGCTTCAAGGCAAAAATCAACTGATATCCCAGCTCTACGCTCATGTATCATCCTTTCAATGCAAGCTGACACTTTTCAGATCACAATTGAATTCTGGAAATTACAATCATTTTCCGAATTATAAGAAAATGGCTGAAAAATTCAACAAAACTGCGATTAATTTCAGTTATGTAGAAAAGCTAGATATTTTGATTCAATCTTTTCAAGACAGATTTTCGGAGTTTAAAAAAGTGAAACCTCTGTTGGACATATTCAGCAATCCTTTCACGATTTTAGTTGAAAATGCGCCAGAGTCAATGCAGTTAGAAATTATCGACATTCAAAACGATCAAGATTTACGCAACAAATTCAACGAAGGAGATTTGCTGAACTTTTACCGCTGCATTGATAAAAATATGTACGAAAAGTTGCGCATAAACGCTCTGAAATGTGCCAGCTTATTTGGTTCTACCTATATATGTGAACAAACTTTTTCAATACTAAATAATAATAAAACAAAAAATCGAAACCGCCTTGCAAATGAAAGTTTGGAAGCAGTTTTACGTGTTGCTACATACAAGTAAATTTGAGCCAAATATAAAAAAGATTGTAAGCACTATGCAGTGCCACGCTTCAAATTAATAAATTCTTTTTGAATTTTAATAAATTATTATCAATTCTTTATTGTCTTTAATTACCTATACTTCTGGCGGCCGGCCCGCCATCAGTTCATGATTTGCCCGAGTGGCCCCTAGTCTTCATAAGTCTGTGCAACCATGCATTAGATGAATATGCAGATATCGAAGTACGTAGAGGTAGTTCAGTTATTATATTTTATTAAGACAAAGCAAAGTTTCGGTCAACGCACGTAAAGGTCCAAACTAAACTAAATCAAATAAATTAGTTCGCATTTAACGACAAAATATTTTACGTTTGAAGAAATCGCTAAACTGGGAGTGAATGTGGCACGAAACGTTTTGTTAAACATAATGAAATGTAGATTTCGTTTAAGGCCTAAATCGCATTCGATCAATTTAGCTGGAGATTTTTGGAGATGACAAATTACACGCGTGGACTAAATTAAGTATTCACGCGACGTCGTTTGTGAATATTTAAACTGGTACTAGAGCTGATATAATCAATCTACATGAATTAATAAAATATCCTTTCGAGATGTAATTAAAATTAAGTGTGATTCTACTGACGAATCTTTAATGAATGAATGAATGCATGAATTAAATGTATATATCAATCATAACCTATTAGAAGCTTATCTTTTAGATTACTTTTACCACCTTTCTGGGTCAATCAAAGGCAAATTTTACATTTAGAGCTTTTATTTCAGCACGCTAACTTATACCGTTTCTTCATGGGTCAAATAAAAATAATTTGGGATGAAACATTTAAACAGTTTAGAAATACAAGGAATTTTAGAAGATGGTTCTACGAATTTAATTCTATGAGACTTCAAAGTTCCCTCGGATTTTTAACAAAGGTCGTAAAAGTTTCTATACTAGTTTAATATAATAGAAAATGACTGCCACTCACTGGTAACCCTTGCAAACGATTTGCTTGCTATATCACTAAAATCACATCCTTCATTGTCCTCATCGTCGATCCATCCACTGATAACGACCTTATCGCTAAAGAGAACTTAACCGTTTAATCCGCAAACCAAAGATCCATCATCTCATCTGAGGTTGGAAATGATTTCCTGAAGGCTTACAGTCGCTGACTTGCAGCTTAGATCGCACCCCAATGTGTACTGGGAGGGCCCATGGCCTTATGCGGGTCGATGTTATCCAATGTAGATGATACATCCTCTTCTGCTCCAGTAACCATCACGGGAGAGTAGAGTCGTCAATTCATAGTGCAATACCTCTTGCACCCTTCTCGTAGTGGTTCAAGTAGAGGGTTTATTTGGATCCAATTGTGAGAGGTGGTTTCCCACCGGTTAATCAGATTCCTTTACCTTCTCTTATGCCGATTTAGTATGCTTCATTGCCAGTGCTCTTCTCGTTAAACCACGATTTTGATAGGGACACCCCTAAACAAGAAATGAAGTCGTCGGACTAGAAACCAGGACGGTGTCTTGGCCGCTTATATTCGTTCCAGTTCAGAACCCGCTTTGTTTAACTATTAATGTACACTCTTCGGAACAATGTCGATGGAGTTCGCATAGGACGAAACTAGTTTATAGTTATTAACGAACTAGGTGAATGAATTGTCAAAACTACAGATTACGCTTTAGAAAATTGGATCCATTTTGATCAAGACATGCTGTACAAGTGTGGCAATGAGGTTATGCTTTAGGAGTTCTAAACACGTGTTAACTGTTTCAGCCTAAGCATTTACTTCTTCTCGATGTTGGATGTACGGTTTTACTGTTAGCTACTCATTTTCATTCATTGATTCCTTTTAGAGTTTGTCACCAATAGGCTACAACTTGAGCATTATGTTTTTGTACAAACTCCCAATAACACTCTTACTTCCGTTCAACACTATCTTGGTTAAGGGAAACGGCAGCATTCTTTGTAAGCTCCACTGGATGCTTCCGTTTAAGTTCCTTCAGTTCCTCACACGCACAAATAATATACTGTGTGTCTAGCTAAGTTCGCGACAAATGGAAAACTTTTTTATTCTTGGGTTTATGAAAAAAGTTATTCTTTATAAAAAGTCCTGCTTCATCCAAAACTTAAAATTCAAATTGTCAGATTTTAATATTTGTTAATCATATACGAGATATGACAAAAATATGAAATTAGTATAAGAGTAAAGTATCTTTATTTTCAATAATACTTAAAATGTTATAAGGAATAGTCGTTCAGAATTGGAAATTATACAATTTAAATACAGCATTTACACAAAAGAAAGCATTGAAAATGTTACACAAATGCTTCAACATATCCGACTTCTCGTTCCATACATGTAACGGTTCTATCACAAAAATGCCTTAAAACCCTTCTAATTGTTTGTGGAGTTATTTTACGGATTTCTTCTCTAATAACACGTTCTAGATGGCCTACATCCGTAAACGGCGCTTGAATATAAACATGTTCTTTTAAATAACGCCACAAGAAAAAATCAAGTGGAGTCAGATCTGGAGACCGAGGTGGCCAACGTATTGTGGAAAAGCGGTGTATAACCCTTTCGTTCAAACAATCTTTAACATATTGCCTTACGTCCAACCTGCTATGACAAGATGCACCATCCTGTTGAAACCAAATATGTTGGCGTTCCAGCAATGGAAGATTGTCGATAAAATTACTAATTTCACTTTACAAAAAATTTAGATACCGGTCGGCATTCAAAGATTGGTGAAAAAGAAAGGTGCAATTACATAACTTTTGTAGATTCCGCACCATACATTTGTCTTGAACGCATATTGACTTCGAGTTTTTATTGTAAAATGTGGGTTGGCATCTGTCCACCAACGGCAGTTTTGACTCGATACAGTTCCGTTCGATGTAAATGTTGCTTCATCGGAAAATAAAATTTGTCTCGACACAAAAGGATTATCTGCTAATATTGCCTGAATGTCAGCACAAAACTCCAATCGTCTGTGATTATCACCTGGTCTTAGAGTGTGTACAAATGTAAGCTTGTAGGGATGAAATTTGTTTTTTTAGAATTTTAGCTACCGAATCTTTGCTTATAGTGTTTGACATCAACAATGCTCTTTTCCGCAACGAACACCTCGGTTGTTCTATTGCTGATAGCATCACTTCTAGTTCCATTTCGTTATCAGCAACATGGTTTTGGCGTTTGTTGTTAAATCTGTTTTCGACATTTCCGAAAGCCACCTCGGTCTCCAGATCTGACCCCACTTGATTTTTCTTGTGGGGTTATTTAAAAGAACATGTTTATATTCAAGCGCGGTTTACGGATGTAGGCCATCTAGAACGTGTTATTAGAGAAGAAATCCGTAAAATAACTCCACAAACAATTAGAAGGGTTTTAAGGCATTTTTGTGATAGAACCGTTACATGTATGGAACGAGAAGGCGGATATGTTGAAGCATTTGTGTAACATTTTCAATGCTTTCTTTTGTGTAAATGCTGTATTTAAATTGTATAATTTCCAATTCTGAACGACTATTCCTTATAACATTTTAAGTATTATTGAAAATAAAGGTACTTTACTCTTATACTAATTTCATATTTCTTGTCATACCTCGTATATGACTAACAAATATTAAAATCTGACAATTTGAATTTGAGTTTTGGATGAAGCAGGACTTTTTATAAAGAATAACTTTTTTCATAAACCCAAGAATAAAAAAGTTTTCCATTTGTCGCGAACTTAGCTAGACACACAGTATATGCTGGTTTTCTATTTAGTTCTCCTACATTACGATTTGCTTACTATTTCCGTGTTACATAGATATTTTTTTATTATCCAATTAGGACTATGCTTGGATTGATATCTGGAATTTTCAAGTCAAGGTATGAAGTTCTGTTATACAAAATGGATGCTTCGGACACTTGGTTTGACTCTACTGATAAGTCGAAGTGGCCTCGAGATCTAAAGTGTTTCATCCAAATTTTAGTGATTCTTCACGCCGGACCGGTTCATTTATATCCAAATAACAAAATTCAGTTAGGAAGGTAATTACCAGCAGTCGTCGGCCGCAGATGGGGCGCAATATGTTAGCTATTAAATTGAAATCGAAATAATATTCGGTGTGGCTTTGCACCGGCACAAAAATAATCAATCTTGCAATCAATTTGCGATACGTCCATTTCAACATTGTCATCGGCGATTTCCAACAATATAATTTTCGATCATAAATCACCGATTTTCGTCCGTATTCAACGCGGTAATCTGCATAAAAAACGGTTTAAATGTTCTCCTCTCGCGCCTCCTTCGCGCCCCCTGGACAAACTGCGTTCCACCCGGTAATTCGTGCGATCGTTCATGTACCGTTGCAGTTTTAATTAATTAATGGCGTATGCGATAAATACCGAAACGAGTAGGCAATGTTTAAATTCAAATTAATGCGTATAATTAGGACACGATAAGGGTTGATTTTTACGACCGTTACGTGTTATAATTTCCGCTATTAGTTGTAAATATAGTATAAATTATGTGGATTTTATGAAGCGTTTGCGTACGCACAATTTTGGTTTATGAGCTTGCCCAATTGAGTACTCCCGCTACAATGGCCATTTTGGCGAAATATAACAGTTTCTAAATTATTGAAAACCATCGAACGCAACATTTTTCAAATGGATTTTCCCACGTGACGAGGATATATACTAACAGCAACGTAACTTGCCTTTCAAACAAAAGCAGGTGAGAAAATCTTTTCCATAGACGTAAAAAAACATCCCCTGTGTGTACGTATATCCGAGTTATCAGTCACCTAATAGAGATATACGCGATAACAAATAGCAGAAAAGATTGCGTGATACGAGACGAATTTTGAGCGAGAGCCGTATGAACTGCGCTGAATAAATCTGCCCTAATCCTGGTATTTTTCAGTTTTACGCCAACTTAAGAGGGATGAAGTGAGAAAATGGTGCTTTACTAAAAGTTCGTCGCCGAGATTTAGTACGCTTGCTGGATGTGTATTCGACTACGGTGCGGAATACTAAGAAGGATGGCTTTCTCCAACGAATTTGGGTCTTTCTTTTCTTATTAAAAGAAGGGCGCCTTGTATAAAACGGATGATCGGTAAAAGTAAATACTTGAGTGTTACAACACGTTAATAGAATATATTTATGCTTTTCTTTATTTCCTTTCTGTACAAATTTGTATAGATGTAATAGACGAAAAACGGAATTCTCCAACGATTTTATTAAATTGACGGGACGTAATATATGTGTAATTGCCGGTTAATTCGAGTTTAAGGTCTAGATTAAAACTCGCGTCACGCGATGCTGCTTAGTCGAGCGTCTAATTAAATATTTTAATTTGTTTCTGCGTCCTTATTAAATTGTAAAGGTCCTTTACGACACGTCTCCGGTAATTACCCTGCTATACGTTGGAGAAAGTTGGCTCGTGATAAAGTTATGGCATAAATTAAGGGAAATTTATAACCCGGTACCCGAATGAAAAAATAGCCGTCGTCTACGTATGAGTATCCTTAACTTTCGCTTAACTAACATGCACGACAAATGCTAAGTTGTAGCCAAAAAATTACAATAAATCATATATTTTTAAACAATGTTCATTATTATGAGAGTCGTCCTTTTAGTGCATATATCCGCAGATAGCAAGCAGTACATTTTCGATTATACTACTAGGAAAGTATCCTCCACAAAAATTGATACACTTTTGTATTCGTTCAAACCAAATGTTAAGGAAATGATTTCGGTCTTCATTTGAGGTCGTCAAAGTTGCCATTTTAAAGAGAACTACTTTTCCCGGCTACTGCAATCACTGGTCACAATTTATTATTGATCCTCGGGAATTATCCTTCGAGCTGTATCTGGAATCACATAATCCTAGTGGAAGATAATTCGTTATTCTGGGTTTCTCGAACTGTGGGGATTACGTTTGGCAAACAAACAGTAGTATACCATCCGACGTTAACCATTGTAGGATCTTGTAAAACATGATCTGCCTTGGTATGAACGTTGTGACCATCTTCGGTACACTCCAAGAACGACTAAGCTTTGTTTGATTCCCAATTCTTTAGAAAAATAAATCAATGATTCGCCACAACTCACGATGCTGTAAATGTTCTTTAAACATTTATTTCTTGAACGACTTCAAAGTTTTCCGACATCAATTGATGCGCGCCGCATTTTACGCTTACACTAAAGCAGATTACACACAGTCGACATCTACGAGGGCGGATTGGTAATGAAGCTACCTAGCACTACATGGCAGCACAAACACAAAAACTTTTTTTTTTTAGAAATTGCGATCTGTCAAACGTCAGCTGTTAAAATTTCACCCAAATTCATCTATTAGTTTAGTTATTGTTGTCGTTTGAAGTAAGCAACTTTTGTGTTTCTTGAAAAATGGAAAAAGTGAATTTCGTGCAGTGATTAAACACTATTATTTGAAAGGGAAAACGGCGAAAGAGACAAAAGAAAAGCTCGATAAACATTACGGTGAGTCTGCCCCGTCAGATTACATGGTAAAATATTGGATTGCTGAATTTAAACGCGGCCGAACAAGCACTGCAACAATACCATCAACAGGAAGGCCAAAAGAGGTGGTTACTGAAGAAAATATCAAGAAAATCCTCGATATCGTTATGAATGATCGCCGAGTCAAGTTACGTGAGATTGTTGAAATGGTAAACATATCATATGAACGTGTGTTCAACATTTTGCATGAACATTTGCATATGAAAAAGCTATCGGCAAGATGGGTGCCGCGTTTGTTGAGTGTCGAACTAAAACGAGTTCGACAGACCACTTCACAGCGGTGTTTGGACATGATAAAGCGTAATCCTGTTGATTTTTGGCGTCGATTAATAACTGTTGATGAAACGTGGGTCCACCACTACACACCTGAAACCAAAAATCAATCGAAACAATGGGTGGAAGCTGGTGGAAGTGCTCCGAAGAAGGCGAAGACAGTGAAATCGGCTGGCAAGGTTATGGCCACTGTATTTTGGGATGGACACGGAATATTACTCATCGATTACCTTGAAAAGGATCCACAATCACAGGAAAGTATTATCGTGCATTATTGGATCAATTGATTGACGCAATCAAGAAAAAACGACCACATTTAAAGAAGAAAAAAGTGCTCTTTCTTCAAGACAACGCACCGGTTCACACAGCATTAGATACGATGCTAAAATTACGTGAAATACACTTCGAATTGGTTGATCATCCACCTTATAGTCCAGATTTAGCTTCCTAGTGACTTTTTCCTGTTTCCAAACTTGAAAAAATGGCTCGCAGGAAAAAGATTCATCTCAAACGAAGAAGTGATTACTGAAACTAACGCGTATTTTGAGGGGTTCTCAAAATCGTATTATTCAGATGGTATAAAAAAGTTGGAATATCGTCTTACTAAGTGTATTGAGCTAAAAGGAGACTATGTTGAGAAATAAATGGTTTTCGAAAAAAAAAAATTTTTTTCCTACTTAGGTAGCTTCAATATCAATCCGCCCTCGTAGTTAGTACTAAGCTCGACGAAAATGCTGGTGTTTTTGAACTTATACAGAGAGCAAAATACTTTCTAGGGCGTGAGATGTAAACACATTAACTGAGGGAGAGTGAGAGGGAGAGTTGTAACGTTCTGATAGGAAAAGCCAAAGAAGATCCTCCTGAGGCAAATGATGCCCTTTTTGATGAAGAAAACGGAGTCTTTAAAACCTTTCTTTCGGAGGGAGTTAAAAAGGTATGGTCTTAGAAAGAAAAAAAAAACAGGAAGCTCGCAAAATAACACAGAATTTTTCCATAACTTCAAAAATGTAAAGAAAACAAAGCAAAATTTGTAAGAGAAACAAATTTTCTACTATCATAAGAAAGCAGTAATTAATTTTTTAAATATTACAGTTTTATACGAAGAGTTGGTACCTCCGATTATATCTTTAACTAGAATGTCGTTTACACGTAGAAAAATCAACATTCGACCAATAGTATTCCGACAACGCAGGGAGTTCCTTCAACTTTGAGTCTCTTTACGCTAAATAACCCCAAATGTGTACTGTTTAGACAAAGAAATGTAAACGTAAAAATCGAGTCATATGTTTAGCAGGTTCAAGGCCGTTTAAGATCTGGAATCGCTCCATCGTCTCTACGACCAGGCGATTTTAATTTTTTTCTTTTACTTTTATTGACTTACTTTTACCCCACATACTCTCATAAACGAATTTGTTAAAAATGATTTTTTCGCAAGTTATGCCGAAGGAAATTATTTTCACATGCACATACGCCTTTATGTGCATATGTTGACTGTTTAAACATTTGTCAAATTAAATCAATATGTTAGGAAATGTCCAGAATATATTTGAATCCGAACTGTTTATTTAATTCCACGATAAGCGCTCACCGTCGAGTGCATATGAGGATCTAATACGACAGCGGTCTCAAAACAACGTGTATTTGCCACCTTATTTTTATTTAATTTTTTATCTTTATTTTACACTTACTAACTAGCTTTTACTTCATGCAATCTTCTAAATAAATGAGACACATTAGTTACAGCAAACCCGGTATATGAAGTCACGTTTTGTTATTTCAAAGTTCTACTGCTTAACTATCCAGAAAAGCGCAAGGACATGTAGTTTTACACTAAGGAAGGACAAAAGAGTGTTCTTGGGGCATAGCGATGAGCAATCGAATGAGAACCAGGAGGAGGATTTACACACCAAATGTGCAGATGAAAATGAAAGTTGCTTATTTACATTTTTACTTGGTTTCATTCCAATCCAACGGTTGGCTCACATGTGCAAATTAACGGCAATTGGTCGGTTGTTGCCGATATTGTAATAATCTTTGTAGAATGTCCGAATATTCTCAGCGAGTATGTATGTTCTTTCTACGCCGATTTTGTTTTCATGCACTTGGACCCATTACCTCCAGTACGTTTTGTCTTCACCATCCTTTAGGGATTTAACCCTTTAAAGTATCTTCCCAACCAACATATCTGGGTATCAAGTAAAAAATTTTGTAAGGCACAAAGTCTTGACTATTGTCTCCAAATTCACACGTAATGTTGTTTTGATTACTTCGTTCTTTTTGTTTTTGTCTTTTTTTTTTGATTAGTGAGAATTTGAAAATTTGAGAATTTTTACTACACCTCGGATACCGCAGGGACGATAGTTGAAAACCTTCTCGTCGTAGTAAAATCCTTTGCTTGATCCAATATACTATCAAACGGAAGCTAAATATTTCTGTTGTTTGCAAAGCTAGTTAGTAAGAGAATATTTAATCATTTCTTTTCCAACAAGTCGCCAAAATCTGTATCAACCTAGATGAAATATTAAGCACAACACTAATAAACCCCTTTCTCAAAATTTGTTATGGTGTTTTTCATCCCTAGCCGTAGACAATTTTCAATCTCCCAAAACGTTTATCCTCGATGTTTATCCAATTCCCCGTGTATTAAAGGAATCTGGAAAATTACAATTATGTCACTGTTTTGGCTCAACTAAACTAAATTTTAGCTTACTAATAAACCAAGCTATATTTTTTACAGATAGTGGATAAATTTAATGAGTAAAGTAAGAAAAACCATGAGGACTGACCTAGTTCATGTCGTTAACAAAAATCCCGTACGAACCCACCACCACTTCTAACTCCCAGTGAAATGCAATGAAGCACAAAATAGTAGCAGTTAATCGTAAATTCAAATGAAATTGAAAAGAAATATGAATGTTTCCTAGATTTGGTATCGAATGCACTACTTCAACAAAGTACTAGTTTCCAACAAGGAAACAACAACAGACCAAAGAGCTATAGTAGAAAAGCTCGTCTCTGGCTTTTTATGGAAAATTGAGCAACTTAAACCAAAGATCTTTTATTACAGTGGAGCCAAAGCTACAACAGAATTGGACTAATAACTTCGATTAGGGATCGCCATCAAGCTTTGTGCAACCGTTTCATGGATAACATAATGCATAAATGGCTCTGTGTTTTGTTCTAATTCTTTCTAATAATTTATTTATTTATTTAAATACACTGGTCAACAGACATGTCTATTTACAGATCAGGAACCAACATAAAAATTTACAATGTGGTACTTGAAAATAAGGAAATACAAATAATACAAAATAATACAAAAATTTCAAATTACAAATAAATTAACAGGAAACAATAAGGGTGATTGCAAGGACTGTGGTGTAATTTACTGACACAAATATCACATCGGTGAACTCCTCACCACACAATTGTTTATAATAAAATCGGTGACGCGTGTTTCGCTAGCTCGAGGCAAGCATCTTCAACAGTCGTATAAACCGAAGTGACAAATTTCTAACATTAAAAATTCTACAATATGCATTTTTACGCCACTTTTACTGTGACCATGTGCATGCACAAATATTTTTCCTCTCGGTGACGACTCGGACGCCTTTTCACCACCGCAAATTCCCATATTAAGTCAAGTGGACGGCCAAGGGAAACAGTACCTGCTACCCGAAGTTTGAACGTGAAAGATTTACAAGTACATTGTGTGAATTGGTTAATGCCCGAAGAAATTAAATTAAATTATAGTTAAAATTCTTTCATTTGATCATAATAATCGGAATAAACTAGATTGAATCGGTTCCGCGTCCCGATTTAGAAGATTTATATTTTTGTGTATGTGTATGGCTTCAAACTCATCGAGTTCTCGCGGTGAATCGACCTGTCTTATCAATTTTAAATTTTCCATTTTTATGTCGTGCCCCGTGTCATGCATATGTTTCGCGATACTTGACGAGTCTATCCTGCCGTAGCGATAATGTGCCACATGTTCTTTGAATCGTGTAGCTATTGCACGTCTTGACTGTCCTATATATGCTTCATCAGATTCACTACAATTAATTTTATAGATACCCGACCGTTGTTCCGGAACTGTTTTGTCTTTCGGATTACCTAAATGACTCTTTAAAGTGTTTTTAGATGTCGAGCACACCTTCAAGTTTTGTTTTTCTAAAATATTGCTAATCCCCTTTGAAATCTTGTGATGCAGTAATTTTATAAAATTTCTTTCCGGCGTAACTACCCCAGCCAAAGTCGTTGAATTTCTTATGTGGGCTTTTCTTTTAATTCTTTCTAACCGTTTTTTAACATCTCTTACGGAGTAACCGTTGTATATAGCTATCTTTTTGATATATTCTAATTCTTTTCGAAACCTGTATTGTGTGAGCGGGCATTTAACTAACCTATTGAGTAAGAAATTGATAAACGACATTTTATGTTGCATACAATGGTTCGAATCCGCCATTATAAACCTATTAACGTTTGTACTTTTGCTGTATATCTGTTGATCGACCTTGCATGAAGCCATGCTGTGCGGTAGACAAGCGATTTCTTACGTAATTGTAAACAGGTTTGTAAATACACATTTCAAAATCTTTCGCGAAGTTGCAAAGGATAGTGATTGGGCGATAGTTCGTGATACAGTTGCGATTGCATTTCTTAAAGACAGGACAAATTTTAGAATCTTTCCATATCGGTGAAAATTGAGATGCTTGCAACGAGAGGTTAAAAAGCACACTAAGAGGACCAGCCAAAACCGAGGCACAATCCTTTAAAATAAAGAGAAAGAAATATTACTTAGCATGTCACAGTTAATATCATTTCCTTTGCCGAACAAAGGGTTTATTTTTCCGTGCTTTGTGTACGAGGATTGGAAGTAGTCAGCATAAACATTGGCAATATCAAGTGGATTTGAAAAGACATGATCGTTATACAGAAATTCGTGAGGCAGAATTGCAGTTTTACGTTTCATATTCACGTACGTTCAAAAGCGTTTAGGATCAGAGGGTATGTTTAACTCAATACGGGTGATAAATTCCTTGTAAGCCACCTCTATGCTATTCTTCAGTAACTGTCTCAATCTGCGAAATTCCAGGTATATGTCCTCACTCTTATTGTGTTTGTAGGAACGCCACACACACTTCTTGCGATGAATAATATTTATAATTTCAGGAGTGAAATAGGGCGGATATGGATTCTTAAAAAGTTTTGCAGTTTTGGGAATGCAAAGTTCAAAAATGGAGAACAGTTTGTCATAGAAATATTCAACAACAATATCTACACTAGTAATATTGTCCAAAAATGACCAATCCGCAGTAGAAAGTATAGCGTACAATTTATGGAAATCAGATTTATGAAAATTAAATGATTTTTCAATAGGATACACGTGCTCAAATTTTACGTCAACAATGTGGTCACAAGAGATATCCAATGGAGGGTGGCGATCATCTATCTTGACTAGTACATCACAGGATTGTGTAACAGAATATGCTCTATTGGAGAAAATCAAATCTAGCAATCTATTATTACTATTCAGAATAAAGTTGTATTGTGTGAAATCAAAAAATTTTGAAAAATCTTGTACAGTTTTGATATACATATTAGATAGATTGTAATTACTATATTGTATATATATATATATATATATATAATTGTGAAGATACTCCAAAGCTGAGTCTGAGATTTTCGTATGTTCTCCTGCTACCTAAATATGGTGACCTAATGCCCAACATGCCTCTGCACACACCGGCTCCCTCATCACAGCTTTCCGAGTGTACAAGAAATGCTTGTTGGGAGTTCCCGATAATTCGCTCATTCTCCGGTAGTTTTCCAAATCCCGGGATTCAGTAGTACCTTCTGTTAAACAAGATTTATGGCTAAAGTCAAATTGTTGAAGTCAATATTTCGTCTACAAATGTTATCGTATCCTTACTTGTTGCTATTTAGTTACTTAGTCATACCACAGCTCCGCTCAGAATTCCCATCGTTGTTGTAAAATGGATCGCTGTAAGGCTTACAACTGGACACACTCAATTGAAGTTCGCCAATTTACTTCACACATGTATGGGAACTGATGTATAAGTTGAAGCTAACTCTTTTACACCTAGTTCGTGATCCATGACCTTTTAGATTGAGGTGTTTAAAATACATACGAATATTTAAATTTCGTCATTATCACATGCCCATTCTCTTCTATGATTTGGGGCACAATGTCAATGTTTGTTTGGGTTACTGGTCTCCTTAATGGACCTGTCTTGGAATCGTTCCTAAATCTGATGCATTCACGTTGGAATTCGCAGTATCCACGGGGAAATTATGTATTGATGTAATGCCCTCACGGCCCAAAAACAGGAACCAACTCGCCTAGACATAATGTTCAGATTATCCTCTCCGAAGGTTATTCAATAATTGCGCGATACATTTCTTGATTCTTTTCCATTTTTTATTCGCTTTAAAAATTCAGTAATGTTAAATTTCGTGCCATAATTTGATGAAAATGCGACTTTCAGTTAGCTAAATATTCCTTACAATTATTATTAAATGATAGTAATAACTACAATGAAATAATAACAACAATAATAGTAATAGCAATTATAACATTGGAGTAAATATTGAATATGACACTTCCTTCTTTTCGTAACGTAATTACAGAGTACGCGAACGCAAGCAGAAAAACAAAGGACGCGTACGTTTCCTTTGTGTGTAGAATTTCGGCTATGAGCGCGAAAATTAAATGCGAAATTAATTTGCTCGCTTTTTAATTAAAAACTTCCCTTATCTTGAGAATTCGCATTTGACGAGCTCGACGTCCTGAAAATCCTTTTTTAATTTGCGTCGTAATCTTTTCATCTCTGACGGATAATTAGATATTGATTCGGATACTGTTGCGTCCGAATAAACATTGAATTTTTAAATTATTATCCCAAAGAACGGAAAATTGGTCTCTTAGCTGGCGTATAATACTTATTTTACGGTGATCACTTGTTTTAAATTACTTGGAATTCGTTGAATTGTGTAAATCGAACAAGTAGTTCTTATGAGTTTTGTTAAAGATGACGAGTTGATTGTCTAAATCTGGATTTGGACGTCTAGATTTTATTTGACTTTATTCTAAATCACAAGTTTTGTTGGCTTTTTTATTGGTAGCAAGTAAACCAAAATATAGACACCTATTTGACATTTTTCATCTTCAATAGATACCTACTTCAACTATTCATTATCATCATCATTTAGTAGGTACATATATCAATCTGTCACAAAATATACCAAATCCTCAAAATACCTCTATTAACTCCAGGCTATTTCTACAAAAACCTCATTTCTCATTTTATTCGTTAAGCAGGCAATACACGTTCAAATTTTTACATGTAAAATACATGAAATATTACATGTAAAAATTCACGACAATTCGCGATTGAACATAAGCGATACGCTCTCTGGTGGCAAATCTACTAACTAATTATAGACACATTGCCGTGACATTATCGTTTGGATGTGTTGTATATATTGTGTATTCCTACAAACAATTCAACGTTTTAATAAGTTTTTAGTATGAATCGATATTGTTCTGTACCACATTGTACATCCTGGGCGAAAAGGAATCCAGAATTAACTTTTCATTTGTTCCCTGAGGCTGACAAACAACGTATTTATATTTACAATTAATTCCAAACTAAAGCTCTGATTGATAAGCAAAAAGCATGGGCTTTAAAATTAAAAATTGGAAAACCAGTTACTAAATTCATATAGAGATAAGTAACGAAAATAAATGTAATAGTAATATATTAAATGTACAGACCTTTTTAACAAGATTTAACAAATTATTTATTTGCAGAGAAAGACAGTGTTAAAAGAAAAATATTAAAGGGGGATGCAGCACCATCACAAAAGTTACCGCTTCTAGTGGACAGTAGCGTATCAGGTCCTTTTAATAGGGCAAAACGGATAATTAAACGAAGGGTAATTCGGGAGAAAAAAGGTGAAGCTACAGGTGATTGTGATTGTAGCAATGTAGAAAATACATGTACAGAAGAGGATATCGAAGCAGCAGAATGAGGAACCGATTTATATTTTTCTCTGATTTGACTTTTTTGGGTTGAACAAACAAATTTCAAATCTGTCTGGGCACAACTTCCATGTTTCGAAGATCTTCTCTGAAATATAAACGCGGAAGATGGATTTATTACAATAAAAATACTTATATTAATTATAATTACCTTGTACATTTAATAAGAACTGCAGAAATATGTTTGCATCTACCACTATTTACTGCTTTGCATGAACAAAACATGTTGCTGGTTTTAAATTTCTATCTGGTGTTAGACACACCATTTTTTTATGTTATGTTTTATAATCTGCCGAATTTAATTTTCCACAGATGACATGGTCGGCATTCAAAACTTCCTCCCCTTCATATACACTAGAGCATTCAGTGTCACCAAGGTATCTCATGTACTCTACAATACTTAGCCTAGTCGTCATTTCCATCTGCAATACTTATTTTATTCACATTTTCGAAACACTTATTATGTATATTAATTATTTCAAGATAACCTTTTTCACACATTACATACCTTAATTGTACTAGAATTAAAAAATGTCTTTTACTCGTCTTTAT
Source organism: Chrysina gloriosa (assembly GCA_038088585.1). Taxonomy (NCBI): domain Eukaryota; kingdom Metazoa; phylum Arthropoda; class Insecta; order Coleoptera; family Scarabaeidae; genus Chrysina; species Chrysina gloriosa. The sequence goes on along the minus strand of CM076087.1, from coordinate 27,854,842 downwards.
CACACCTTACAACACAATATAAACAGAAAAACTCAAATAAAACTATCGCAACAACTAAATGTTGTATTGTAAAGAATAACGCAATGTGTCTATAACTGGTTACCTTTGCAGCCGCAATGGCGCTGCAATCTTAAATTCAATCGCCTATAACCTTCAAAAATAGAACATCGTCTAAATCTGAAATATTGCGTGTAAAAATTGATGTAGAAATACACGCTGACAGTACACGATCAAATTCAAACTTTTTGAATAAATTCATGAAAAATACATGTAATTTGTGATAGTGTATTACGGCTTTTAGTCTTGTGTCAATTCTTTGGAGGGACGCTTACGTTCTTGCTGCTAAAGATGTTTTCCAAGTAATAAACCGCATCCATTGACGCCGTGTGTATCGGGGCCAACTTTATACAAGCGTCAAAATAAATTCCTCCCCAATACGTTACAGATCCGCCCCCAAAAGGGATTGCTAGAGAAACATTGTTACTTGAAAATCGTTCTCCTAGTCTTCGCCAGACACGTTCCTGTCCATCAGGAGACTTTTAAGTAATCCTCCTATCATCATAGAATAAAACCTTCCTCCAATCGTCAATAGTTCAGTGTTTATGATTTCTGGAAATCCGCAATCTTTGAATTTTCTGTTTCTGGTGATTAATCTAGTAACTACTTAATTCAGTCTCTTTTAACGTCTTACAATTTGAGACGATACGGCAACATTGCGAACAGCTACTAATTTATTTTAAAAGCATTGCTAGTAATTCTGCTGTTTCTTAGGATTGATTGTTTAAGAAAACATGTATTTGTACAGCCCTTTCTCCCTTGACCTGTGCTTCGAGAGTAAGATCCTGTCTCGTTAAGTCTTCTGATCAATCGAATAACATATGAACAACTAGACGCATGGTGCATCCTTCTTCTAGTAGATTCATTTTAAACTTCTTAAACCATGCTAATGACTATAACAACACCTATGTAGCAAATGTGATATCGAAGAGAATTTAATGCTTAATGTAAAGTGGACAATACTAGAGTAATTCAACATAAAAATATATCACCTTGCATAAAAAGTATTTTTAATGGATAATTGTTACTTTAAAACCAAAAATTCCTTGACCACAATTACATTGAATGTTAGAGGAGATGCAAAGCATACTTGTAAGGACATTAGTAATATCAGAAATACTGAATTTGATCTTTGATTTAAACATTCAAAAATACAATAGTAGTGCGTTAATTTGGTCCAGGGGTTTATATATAGTTTGTCATTCTAGTCGCGAAGATAAACTTTACTTTTGTGATCATATTTCGACCGAAACCAATTGCCAAAGGTATTGTACGTAGTATCCCCAGGGTGTAAACTCGAACAAGGGGTAACGTTTAAATATTCATAGCGAAAATACGGAAAAGGTTCGCGTGAGCGGGAGCAATAAAACGCGCCAAATTAGTCGGAATGACCCTATAATTTGTAATAATGAGATTTTACGCAATATCCAGGATGTATCGGCAATAATCTCCTATTGATACACGCGCCGAATTACCATAACCGTCGAGATATTTAGAGCTGGTGCCAAATATTCCACGACTTTCAGTTGTGTTCGCTTTAGTGAAAAATGGGGTAAAACGGAAAAGGAATTTCTTAGTATATTTGAAACAGTCACGTTAAATTCGAACACGCACCAGTTTAGATGGGGTTGAGAAACTAAGACTGCTTTATGAGATCGCTAGTGAATGTAATAAACATGTATTTTGTGTGATGTTTGCCAGGAAGATTGTGGATTTACCAGAAGCTGACTCTTAGAAGACAAGTCATTTAATGGACGAAAGGAAGCTAGTACTATCAAAGGATTTACATCAGAAGAAAATTTAATTTAATAATTTAAATTTATTCCAAGTTTGGTAGCAGGTTTACGAATGAGTGGATCCACCACAGTAGAGGCAACAAAGTACACATTGAATACAAGGAATTTTTATTTTGGCATTTATGAGATTCTTGCTCAACCACACAGTATCAATACATTAGTTTTAAAATCTTGATTGGACACAAATTTGGGCCACACAGATAGAGACTAGAGCACACTTTACCGTTTTTGGGAATTCTGGAAGCAGGTTTAAGGGGTTAGACCGGTGTGACCGGCCGAAAAAGTAGGTAATTTTCAAGTGTGGATTGCCAAAGAGACAAGAAAGCTGTACACTTGCAATTTGGTGGTTTAGTTAAGTACACTATGACGATATAAAATCTATAAAATCAAAAGAAACATAATAATTTTAATACCATTTATTACCCTGTTAGGAAAAGTAGTTTTCTTTCGCAGCGTTTATTGGTGTCGATGATTCCGCCGTAGTGGAACGCCTGAGCCCGAAACAAAAAATATATTACTTAAATATGTTGCATTCCCTAAGCATTGACCGAGCTTTTTCAAATTTTATAATTTGACTGAAAAAGAAATTTGAACCTTTGGTTTGATTTTTGGCTGTATTATTGGGAATTAATTTGTTAATATTTTGGAAAATAACAACGATATTGCAAAAATCCTCAGTCAATGCTTAGAGAAAAGTATGAGTTAGTTAATCCGTTGAATTGATCCTGAGAAACCTTCGACACCAATTTGAAAAACGTAGTTTCGAGAAATCATCATTTCCTGCTTTGCTCTTCCGCCTTAAAATGTGACCTTCTTTAGATGCCTTGAACGTAGATGCCTCAGCAATCGAAATTCGTGCTTCGTTCAATACTTCGCAAATGTAAATGCTTGCTGTAACCGGCCCAATGACTATATTCATGGTATTCATCATTAAAAGAATGCTTGAATAACAATTATTTAATATACTGCTGGCAATATTGACAGCAGTTTTAACACATGTAACACTGCTAAATGTGATTTTGGAGCTAAGGTCCAAACTAACAAATTCAGACTCTCGTTCGAATTTTGAGTGTAAGCACCTAAACAGCGCCCTAACAAATCATTGTTGCTAAGTTCCTAAGGAGTAATTGCCTCTATAACATTAGGATGAGGAGCAGATTTGTGAGTGTGTTCACTTCATTTATTTGTCGCCTTTGCTACAGATTTTATGTTGGAGTTTAAGGTCAGTTAACGATTTGTGCTGTAACGTTGCCCATATTACAGTTTTCATTTCTTCTATTGGATTTTTATGTCTCCTAATCAAGTCTGTAATAAATGCTCACTCAGGCCCACAACAGACTCGTCTTGGGCGCACGACCAATCTCGAGCGGCCGGCGCGCGAGTACGAGTCTGTTGTAGGCTCTGTAACTCAGAAACTAATTAGAATTTATACTTGGGACCTTTAGATCCATATTCTACAGGGTTGAAACTATTTTTAAAGCAAAATTATTTTTGTCAATTTTTTGAAAATTTTATACCGGTCTAACCCCTTAAGGAATGACGTACATTTAACTGGTCGTGAAAAGGCGGGTCTTTCTCAAATAGAGACACGAAGAGTGCAGTTAAGGAGTACACTAAATTCTAATTTCTGACTATTAATAAATTTAAGTATGAATTTGTAAATTTTCAAGTTATTGTTATACAGTAAGGCGATGATCTTCGTAGGAAAGTATTTGAGCTTCGCGCGTTCTTATCCGTGCTTTGCGCTGCTGCGTGATTCCTCGCGTACCATGAAATCCACAAGTTATAAAATATCTAAACACGCGAAAAGGGCTCGTAAGTCTCGTGAGGATAACACAAGGCAAATACACAGCGTTCAAGAACCTAGTAGCTGTCAGACAGTCTCGAATAGACTTACATCGGAAGTACAAAGGTTTACTTTCACGAAAACCGATGTTAAAGACGATAGGTAATGGTACAAAAATTGTATAAGGGCGCCACTGGTCCTTAAGCGTGATTTTAGCGTTTTCGCTCGGTCACGTACAAGAACCAGTTTGAATTGCGATGGTGCGTATAAGAGATAGGGTGTCTCACCGACTTTTCAAGCTAGAAAGATACTCACCCTGCCACCCCTTTAGGAGAACTTACTACGGGACCCGTGAGAAAGGGAGTTACATCCACAAACAATAAGAAATTAAATCAAAATTCTATTGAAAACACCAAGTTTGTTCACTCCGCCAATTTGAACTGGGAAGTAAACTGTATGTTAGAAATGTAACAAAGTTGAATAACTTCAAAGAGTTAAATAATGTAAAAGGTTAAATAGTAACAAAAGGTAAACGAATTTGACGCTATTAAATTGGCATGGGATGAAGATTCGATTATAAAAATGACAAGAGAATCTACAATTTTCAAAGTAAAATAGGCGAAAATAAAGCGTAGGGATAACAGCTTCAAACAACACGAGAGATAGCAATCTTGTCGGCGAAAAATATACTCTTACATCGATCTTGCAATACGAAAAGGAAAGGGGCGAGAGAAGGAGACAAACATGCCGTCTAGACGTATAGTACAAATTTAACGAGCTCAAGACTGATACATAAATAAATAAGATGCTTTTCACGAGATGGCCAAGTGGAAATAATTGCGTCACCTCCGAAAATGAATGTCCCACGCGCATAGTGATGACTAGAGTTTGTTAAAAAGTGGATGACGTTAGGTAGTATAAATCGGACTGACGCTGTCGCTCCTACGAATTTTATTATTTAATGATAACTTAGCAATGACAACTTATCATTGAATAATAAAATTCGGTGGAGTGACAGCGTCAGGCCGATTTACACTACTTAGTGATAACACGTCATCCACGTTTTTAACAAACTCTAATGATGACGTTGCCTTTTTTGTGGTTACAACGAAATAGAGGGACGTTGATTTGCGTCGGACGTAATAAGAAATTAACAGTCGTAAAACTTAAACAAAAAAACTAAGTTTCTAACTAAAGAAATAGAAAAGTGGATGGGAAGGGTAGGCGGCAGGAGAAGGGGAGGGGGAGTACTTCAGTGGCTGACATTGTTACGAGGTTTTGTCTAGTAGCAGCGATAAAAAAGGCGGGGCAAAAAAATTGAGCAAAAGAGAATTTTGAATTTAGAAATACAGGTACCAAAAGGAAGTTTTAAAAGAGAAAAACCAATGTTAAAATGTAGACTATAACAGCTCGTTATATTTGATGCAGCTGAAAATGACGTGGTGTACATGGCCAAGTTGAAGACCGTTTTTGCATGAAGATAATGTGGAAGCCGTCCATATCCAAGTTCCAATCTAGCTATTTAAGAGCGAAAGTATTTTGGTATTAGTACATGCCAATGTTACTTTCCCAATTTTGGGTGTATATGTACATCAATGTTATTTCCTTTTCTCTATTATTCCATTATACAGTTTGCTGATTATTTTCTCTTTATATAGGTTATCATTCATGTGTAAACTAAATTGTTCTGTTAGTTTAGTTAGGTTAGATATTATCCAGTAGAATACGTTCCATAATCAAATTACTTCAATGATTAATGTATTTGTGTATCGTGTGGTCTGCGTTTCAGTGTTTCCGCCGTGCTTTCACGATGATTATTTGTTGATTATCTACCTGTTGGTATTCCACTACTTTCTAAATAGAATAGATTGTTGTTGCTGACACATCCACGTTCTTATTTAGATCTTACCATTGGCTGATTTTATCCAGGTGATCATCATCAGGTTCATCAATATTTATCCATTCAACAGTCGCACCAATACAGTATTCGTGCTTGGACTTCAATATTTTATTTTGGGAAAACTTTGTAGAAAGTCGCTTTTGCATCAGCGTTATAAACTTTTTGTGCACACATTCCTACTGAAATTTGGTTTTCTCGTTCCTTGGCTAGTCGCCATGTCTTCTAGATTTACATTTTAGGTTCTTTTTTATGTTTTCGCTTCTCCAATGCTTACGCTATATTTTTGGCGAAAAGTGGTTCAACGCCCACCCCCTCCCACTAAAACATGAAATCCGTATTGCTTGGTAATTGTTCTAATTCTCGCCTTTGTTTCGTGTTTACGATATCGACCTACTTGGTAAGCTAGCTGATTATAGGATGCTCAGCTTGTACGAATTAAATACGAATGCTCTAAATGTACGAGCGCCATTCGTAAAGTAAGTTCTGTTTGGTTATTCAAAAAACACCAATACATGAAGAGCTTTTTATTATATGCAGTTTAAAGGTACTATTTTCAGCTATTTTTGTACATAGTTGCCATTAAGATCAAGTCATTTGTCTTAGCGATGAACGGGCTTTTTAATGTCCTCTTCATAGAACTATGCCGCCTGTGAATTAAGCCATGCTGTAACACCATCCCGCAACTCTTCATCGCTCTTAAACCGTTGTGTATTGTAGTATGGTAATACTCGATTAGTAAAATTATCAATAAAAAGATGTAAATTTTATAGAAAGCATTCTTTAAGAAATAGAAAAGCGTTGTAAACATACCACACACATACACTTGAAACATTAAAAATCTAGAATTCCAAATTGCTATAACGACGTGCCGAAAAAATGAAGTTTGTTGAGGACGACGGTATGGGATGGTCGACGAAAAAGTTAGATAAAAAGTTATATAAAATACCAGGGTTGAAAAGAAGCAGACCACATCAAAAATAAGAAGTTGTTGTTTACAAACGACGAACAGACCAAAGAAAAAGAAGTACAATAAAAGGAAAAGACCAAAGAAAAGAAGTGAAGAAAGAATTCAAGAGGGAGGGAGAAGTTAAGAATTAGAAAACAAATTACACTGATACACACATTAGGTAATATATTTTGATTATATTGTTCATTATTTTGTTAATATAATACTAAAATTTTATAAATTATTATTTGTAATAATTTTTGCTTTCTATAAAATTTTAAATAATTCTCAGTTCTTTTCAGTTCAGTTCAATTCTCAGTACAGTATTCTATAATTAAGAATCACCGATTTTCACGAATTTTCTCTTCGATATCACCCAAAAGTTCGTCCGTCACAACAGTAGGTCTTCCACTCCGTTCTTCTACCATCTTCTACCTACACTGTCACTCATGACATTTTCATGATAAACAAAGTTCACGTTGAATCTCATACAGAAATTGGATAACGGCACACAGTCGCACAGTGGGCTAGATTCGTAAAAAGTGGACAAAAATGTAATTACTTTTCTTGTATATTCCAAATTTGGTAGTGAAGGATTTTTCATGTCGCTGATTACGAACCTGTCATTAGAAAGTCCAAAAACAAAATGGCGGATCCAATATGGCCGTCGATTTTTTTAAAAACTCATCCGAATACTATAAAATGCCGTAATTTTGTTTATATATCGATATTCATAAACCTGTTACAAAGAAAAGGAAGAACACACTGTGACAGAGAAATTTTCAAAAAATTCCAAAAATTTGACAAAACTCAGTGATGGGAGTCGCTGAATGATATTAATTAGGGAGAAAATGGTAAAAAAATACAGTGAAGGTTTCTTTTATCATCCATTTTTATATTAAGATCCTGAATATTTCACAGTTCTATCATGCGCAATAAGTAGGGATACATCATTTCTCAGTCGGAATTTTCATCGCTACTTTCAAAGGATTCAATTACATGAGTCGGTTTGGTTGTTCTCGGATCGCAATCACATAATAACTTCAAAGCCTCGGCGGACAAACTTTACTCGTTTTTGTATATTTTTGGCCCATGCTTGAAATATAAGGGTCGGAAGTAACAAGTAGTCGATTGAATACGTCTTCCATAGTCGATGTTCTCGAACTTTTTCGAGCAAAATTTTCGCGATATCTTTTTATGTTTTTATTACAAGCCTCTTGGATATCTTCCGACATCTGACCAATCGGAAGAGGCCCCTCTTCCGACTGGATTATTTCTGACCCATGGATGAGTACTTTGTGGATTGTAGTGCATTTGTGCAGTTTCTAAACAATAACTTTTGAAAGCAACAACGTCAATTGCAAATCCGCTAGACATGGCTTGCAGTATTGTGTGACATCTTCTCATTAAATTTTCATCCACCCCAAAATTTTTGCAGAAACTGTTACGTTTTCAAAGAAGCATCTTGCGGTGTTGCCGTCGTTGCTATTTGCAAAGCCCACTTTTGGTTGGTCGATATTTAAATGCAATTCTTTTTGAACCTTTCCTGAATGTTCACCATACAAGAATAAACACATAAAATTTTCAGTGGATTACTGTTTCTTTATTATTACAACTATTAACGAGTGAACTTGTGTCGTCGTGCCAAAGGTTGTTTACTGGTCACGACTAAACTCGCGTTGTCAACAATGTGTTAAGCTAACGTCTCGTTTCCTTTACTTCAACGGGCTCGACAATAGACCTTGCACGAAAGTACTTTGCTCTGTACTGCAAGCGTATAGGCAACTTTCGGCATGCAAATTCACACGATTCTGATTCCATACGGTACTGACTTCGCAAATAGCATAAAAGCAGGGCGGTAGTGGGCGATAAACTAAACGACAGTTTCACTTCAACTATTCGTCAACGAAAATGTTATATTTTACAGGTATTAGTCGTTCTTTCAAATTATTACCAATTAAGATTTAGTGACGTTGACACATATTAAAATATTATACAAACCTTTAGGATCACTCTCCATTGAAGACAATTGATATCACACGCTTTGATAAAAGTAAACAGCACTTTACGCAGCGAGCCCGTTTTACATCAGTCACGCCAACGCGGATGTGTCAAAAGTACGGAACTTCGAAATGCTCAGTAATTGCCGGTATACAACATAGCTTGCCTTACCTTTCATCGAGATTCGTGGATTCGTGGATTGTGGTTTCCTCTATACGATAATGCAAACTCGAGGCCATTTTTTTAAATTAATTTTTTTATTTTTGTCCACTTTTTCCGAATTTAGCCCACTGTGAGTCGGCGGCATTTTTAAATCGCAGCTGCCATTTTAAACGACCAAAATAGCACGAAAAAGTATCCCAACGTTTCTCTCACTAGCACAGCCACACCCACATCAGCGCTGCTATCACGCCGATATCTCCACTCTGCTGATCTCTATGAAGGCGGAAACGGAACTTACTTTATGAATCGGCCGCGTATTATCATTTATTAGAAATTTAGATACAAATAGAAACTGTGCGTGTTTTTGATTTCTCACTTTCAACCGCAGTTAATGTTTGGACATCCCTAGACCGTTATGGGTATTGCACATAGAACGGATATTCGCGGTTAGATTTAGGAATCTGAGAAACATTTTAGTCAGTTATAAGATAAAATAATACAACATTTAGTGCACCTTTGTGAATCACCACACACGTAGCATTTATACTCAAAACTCCTCATCTCAAAGCAACTAGAAACCGGTTCTCGACGACCTTTAAATCGAGACGACAAATTAATTAAATCGAGACGACAACTAATAATAAACTGTATACCGATAACGAATAATACATTACTTTGTCGAAATTAGTTCCAATTTCAGAACTTTGACGTGGATGCATTATTAATCCTTCGACGGAAGCTTTTGTCGTCGTTCGCGAGTTCCCAGCGCCGCACGGCGACCGATTCGACGAATTTGCTTTATTCAATCATAGCGGAAAATACAAACAAACACACAAACAGCCCGAAGAGAGAGGGCTAAATTGTTCGTCGAGAAAGCGGCTGGATAACTATTTGGAGGAACGTCGGAAAGGCCTAATACGTTTCTCGAGAAATTCGGGCGTTTCGCCAATTAAGATTTCCAATAATTTAGATTTCGCCGGCGTCGCTAGCAAGTGCTTACATAGTTGTTTCGAATGAGGGTCGAAATTTGTTTGGATTAATAACCGGCGGATGGGATTTGTTTATAGAAGGAGTTAAGTTTGTGTTTCCGAAGCGACGATATATTAAAATACAATTTATAGCTGTTTGGAATATAATCCAGACAGGATATTTGAGAAGTACACTTTTCAAATAGGAATGATTTGAAATGCAGAAACATACGATGATCTTTGGATTGAGGCTTCTGAAATATCTATAGGGATGTCCCAATTTTGCGATGTATCACATGCCAATCCTGCTTGATCAGCTGACGCACAGCTTCAATGTGTTTTCTGGGTGACTGTTGTTCTTGGTCAACCTTTCTAAGATGCTAAATTATTTTTGAGAGCCAAAATCGTAATAAAAACAATTTGGAGAACTTTAAATATAACGACCTAATCAATTAGGTGAGCAAACTAAACACAATTTGCATATGGTAATAATCCGTGAGGAGAATTTGTTAATCACAGACCGCATTTGTACAGTTGATAGACTTCTAATTCCTTAGGTCGTTATATAGAGAGCCCTCCAGATTTTATTTTATTAATAATTTTCTGAGATGGTTGCTAGAACTAATACGTTCATGTTGGAATTTGCAGTATCAGCGGCATATTGTCAGTTTATGTCACTGAAATCTTTGTTGAAATTGTGATACATTTCTCGACTCAATTTTTTATTCTCATTTTTCACGCTCCGCCTACTAGTAATCAGTCTGGCAAATTAACCATAAATATAGTTTCAGTTTCAAGTAAATGCTTTAATATCCTGACTGAGAACAAAAATCGAACCAGAGTTCAATTATAACACTGGTTGGTGTAAAAGAAACCTTGCTCTTCTTCTCTGAAGAGTCAAAGCTATAGGACCAGCGTATACCGTGTGTCCCCGGATTGACTTCACTATAGGTATAATTAATCCAAAATTTTGGAATCTCGTTTTGATGTTTTGGGATCCCGGCCTGCTTGGTCTGAAAAGAATTTCATGCATATTTATTATTAACTGTCATTAAGATTACAGTGATATCTAAAATAATCTGTTTGAAATCAATTATTTATCTTTTATTGTTTGTGAATAACTTGTTCGTTAGTCTCCTAATTTAAAATGTTGCCCTTAGAACAGCGTGTTTATCTAACCAAGTGTTATGGGTTGGGAGAAGCATCTTATTCGCATGCTATTGATAAGTTTCATTAGAAATTTCCAATAGTGACAATTTCTGTTAATGGATTAAAAACCTTGTAAAAAGTTTACGGAAACTGGAAGCGTGGTTAATGTAAAGAAAAAGAAAATGGTTCATGATCATGACGATGCTGCTACACTGTTGGTGAGAGATTCCGTAACTATTAATCACCGGCTATCCTTGAGAAAACGGTCTGCTGAATTATCAATAAGTAAATCGCACGTACACAGAATTCTCCAAGAAAATAAAATTCGACCATTTAAACCCATTTCCAATCATAAATTAGAAGCTGGGGACAATGGTCATCGACTGCTGTTTTGTTCTTGGATTGGAGAAAAATTTTGGAAGATAGATATTTTTATAAAAAAATAATCTTTACGGATGAATCTACCTTCACAACAAATGGCGTCGTGTCTTCGCAAAATTGTAGATACTGGTCTCATGAAAATCCACATTTTCGTACAATAACTAACAGTCAACATTATAAGAAAGTCAATGTATGGTGTGCAATAAGATACGATAAAATTATTGGTCCTTTCTTTTTCGATACTACTTTAAACCAACATCGTTATTTGGACATGCTCGAAAATTTTTTCTTACCTGCTATGGAAGACGTCAATTTAGAAAATTTTTATTTTCAACAAGACGGATGCCCAGCACATTCAACTCGCCTTGTAACACATTTTTTGAACCAGCACTTTCACGAAAGGTGGATTGGACGATATGGTCCAATGCATTGGCCAGCCAGATCGCCTGATTTGACCCCTTTAGATTTTTATTTATGGGGATACTTGAAACAAAAGGTTTATTCATGCGATCTTCATGATGACCTTCAATTATTAAAACAGAAAATCAGTGATGCTATAGATGAAATTAACGCAACAAGCATAACAAAAGTATTTGAGGAGTTTCGGGTTAGAGTGGAACGATGTGCCGATCGTGGAGGAACTCACATTGAATACTTGTCATGTATTTTCTTTTTTAATAAAATACTTTATTAGAAACATACATGTTTTTGACAACTTATTACAGAATACATAGTTGACACATCAAATACTGATTTAATCAAAGTGTTCCGATATTTGTGAAATTTTGCATATGGACACAATTTCCTATTCTGAACAACTTTTCTTAATAACAATTTGCCGTATTATTGACCGAAATGGCGCTTTACTTCAACATAAAATGATTTTTCTCAGTTGTCACGGCCATATTGGATTTTAAAAAGTAAAAATGTGCATGAAATTCTTTTCAGACCAAGCAGGCCGATCCCAAAACATCAAAACGAGATTCCAAAATTTTAGATTAATTATACCTATAGTGAAGTCAATCCGGGGACACACGGTATATTGTTTTCAGATAAACGGAAAACTCAATTAAGTAGATAGGCAATTCAAATGTATTAGTCCTCAAAGGAGCGACGGTGCGTTTCATTTCCAGCGTCTACTTGCTACAATCCTGCGTTCCTTTGAAGTATCTCGATATTGCTTCTGCGAGTCGCTTTAATTATCGAAGTAATTGAAAAATATATACGAAGGGGCTACGATCTAAAAGAATAGCTTATATAAGATATATTTTTGCCAAGATTGCTTTATAAATTAGTTCTGAATAATAGAGGGAACAAATTGAACGGGAGGGGTTATTTTTGACAGCGCCTAATGTTAAGGTTCCTGTAACAATAAGTTTCAATCACTGTGACAACGAAGTGGACATATCTGGACATATCTAAATCAGCTTAGATTCACTCTGATATGAATTCATTGATATACAGATCATAGAGAACCAAAAAATCTCTCTGTAAACAAACTTTTCTGGAAAATGGTTGTTTCGAATAACAATTTTAGCACGTACATTAATCTCGGTTACAGTGTAATTAACTAATTAATTCCATGTTGTGTTTCCAAATCCTTATCAATAATAACTCGTTTCCAAAAGCAAAGACTTTTGTTGATATTTTTGTTCCGATTCTAATTGGCAGAATAAATTGTTGTTAATGCGAAGTAGTCGCCTAAAATAAACAATTTAAGTACGTACGTTCGTACAACGATCTCAGTTCCCTTATTACAAGATGTTTCATTTCCTGTTACAAGCGAATCAGATCTTATCTTCGACACGCATTTTCGATATTAGCGTCGACGGTAGCCGATGTATACACGGACGCAAATGTAATATATTTCCACGGCGAGAGTTCCTCCGAGCACATTGTATATTCTACATACAAGCTAGGCTAATGCACGCCTGAAATATGGCCGCAGATAAGTGAGCCGAATTAAAAATATAGAGTGCCTTATCCGCTATTCGGTTATTAGTAGGTCGTATTCATAAATGCTTAAAATTAACATCTGAATTTATGGCACCGCTTCGGCAAGGGGGTCGTGAAAAGGGCGAATTTATGTAACACGCCGGGAACCCAGCTATTAGCGCTAGATACTGTGCGGGATTTTAATTATTAATTTTTCCGAAGGTTTGCGGTTTACAAATGTTGAGTTCACACGGAAAATGGAAGGGGGAAATTTCTTTTTGAGCGTGGACTAATGCGGTTCGGATATAAATAAAGTAAAGCAGTCTCCCAATAAGGGCCACCAGAGGCTATGTGAACCGCTAAATAGAAATGATCGTTATCAAGAGGACATTATTAATTTTATACAAATTTGGAATGAAAGCAGAAAAAAATTAAGTAGTGAATAATTGACGTTAATTTCATATTTTGATGTAGCTTTATCTATATGGGCATCACATTTTCATTCCGTTAAGTGCTATAATATATTCAAGACCCCTCCGTCGTAAGTGGAGCATAACCAAAAGCTTTCCAATTTTCACAGGTTTCATTCAAATTGGTTACTTATAGTAGATTTTCTTTCCAGATTCAATAAAAACCATGATTGTAAAATCTTGACTTTCTGTGAAATCTTGTGTGAAATAGTTACGCCTGAAGAATATTATCTTCGCTGAAATCATCTATTTTTCGATAATGTTGCTTAAATTATGTTTAGGAAAACCACTGTTTTAATAATATGTGGAGCGTTGGTTATGGTCGTGTTTTCTTTTTAATTTTCAATAATCTTCAGGTGTTTGATCGAAAATCGATTTTATTAGAATGTGCCTTGATCTAAAAGTTAAGAATGAGAGACCGTTTCTGTTAAAAACAAAATTACTTTAAATCTTGCACTTCTATTTTGTTCTTCCTTCATTTTGATCATACTGATCTGATTTTCGTAGAGATAATACACGAGTTTTGGTGCTCCTTCTTTGAGTTGTGATTTTGGTGGTGTTTTAAATTACAAGTAAGGTAAATTTAGTATCAATTTGTAGCATATATCATTCTCTTTCTATTGATATATTTTTGTCTCTACTTTACTTAGTAGTTTTCCTTATATTTGCAAAGTTTCCTTATTTTAATTGCATTTACTCTTACAACATACTTTTTTCTTTTCCTTGTTCTTTTCCCGATTTAATTCTACAAAATATCAATATTTTTGTACTGTTGGTTTCTTATATAACCTTTGTAATCACATATTTTTTGTTTACCGTTGGTCTTGTCTTGTTTGTTTTAAAGTCGTCACGACAGACCCCGTTGACGCAGAAAAGTGTCCCTGTGCAAATCCTTATTCTTATTTACTATATAATAAATTGCTCTTGCTGTAATTTGGTAATAAGTAGGGATGACCCCTCAATTAATTGTAATGTTTGTAACAAGATTTTTAAAGCTACTTGTACTGAGGCTACTAGATCAGATTTAAAAAGATTTGGTTCGTCTACTGGTATATTTTGGTCTTGCAAGAATTGTAGGGATCTTGATTTGCGGTCCCTAATTTTAACATTGCAAGAAGATATAAAAACTTAAAATCGACAACCACGGCTCCTGTTGCTTCAACCACTGAATCCCTAATTAAAACCGAAGAAATCATTCAGGAAGTTCTTGAGCGTAAACGTCGACGAAAGAATATTATTATTTACGGAATTTCCGAACTAAAGTCTAGTTCCAAAGATGAGCGGATGGCTGCTGATACATCGGTTGTGCGTGAGGTGTTTAACTACATAGGTGCTGGTGTTCCGGAAGACATGAAGCTAGTTAGACTAAGTAAATTTGATCCCACTAAGGCTGTTTCTAAAAGACCTATCAAGATTTCTTTTTCATCAGCGGCTGTTGTTCCTAGCCTTCTCAAAAATCCAAGCTCCTAAAAGACTGTGTCGAACATCCGGGAATATTTATTTCTGCTGATCGGACTCCCTTTCAACAAAAGTTGTGTAATGTGGTCAAAGCTGAACTCACGGAGCGAAGATCTAATGGGGAGGATAATCTTAGAATTAGATATATAAATGGAATACCAAAAATCGTCTCGTCGGAAAACTAACACAGCCCAACAGAGTCTCACACTTGGGGCTATATTATCAGAATGTTCGAGGCCTACGTACAAAATCCCACCATGTTCTTAATGCTAGCTATTCTTCTCCATTTGACATCATACTTTTAACTGAAACTTGGCTCTCTGATTCTTTTTCAACAATGAACTTTTCAATGTACTACAATGTGTTTAGATGTGATCCTGATCCCCGTACCACCGGTAGATCACTGGGTGGTGGAGTAGTTGCTGCTATCTCAAGTTCTCTTGCTTGTTCTTCTGTTGACGCCACAATGTTTAAAGAGCTTGTATCTCTTATCGATTTATTGATTTTGAACATTACCTTGAATCTTGTACATATTTATATTATTCTTCTATATATACCTCCAGATCTTGACGTATCTTTATTTGAAGAATTCTTTGAATTACTAGAGATATTTGTCTCAGACAAATCTGTACTGTTAATAGGCGACTTTAATTTACCAAACTTTATTGACCCTACGATCATTGATCCTAAACTAAATTCTTTTCTACTATTTCAAACATCCCTAAATCTTACACAATTCAATCACATTTTAAATGATAATGGTCGGATGCTTGATTTGATTTTGTCTAATTGTGATTATTTGTTTAAAATTGAACATGATTCGGTTCCACTGGTTTTGGAGGATTTACATCATCCAGCCTTGAGTATGTCTTTCACTTTTATGCCAACGTGTACATCTCTACCCTTTCCTTCCAATGTAAACAAAAGATATAATTTCTACAAGGCAAATTATAATAAACTTTATTCGGATTTGTTGCTTGTTGATTGGTCTTTTTGCATAACTATACTGATATAAATGAACTAGTTTATGAATTCTATGTAAAACTATTCAAAATCCTCGAGCTGTCTGTGCCTTTGACGGCAGCTGAAAATACTTCGAGGTATCCTTTATGGTTTACGGCAGATATAAAGAACGAATTATCAATAAAGAAATACTATTATAGAAAATGGAAAACAACTGGTAGCATGCATTTTAGGCGTGAGTTTCAGAGGCTACGGAAATCCGGTCAAGACTAAGATCTCCACAGCTTACCATATCTACAATCAAAATATACAACATAGATTATCGCTTGACCCCCGTTCCTTCTGGAATTACATTAGATCGCAGAAATGTTCGAGTAGAATTCCTAGCAAACTTTGTGATTCTAACCAAGAATATAATACACCGGAAAGCATTGTAGATGCTTTCGCGTCTGTTTTCTCGGATGCCTTTTTGCAGAGTGACACAATTAATGGTTTATCTGACGTGCCATCTAACCATCCATTGGTGCACATGCGCTCCATCACCACTGACGATGTAATACGCCATATTAAGAGACTGAAAAATAAATTCTCTGCTGGTCATGACAACATACCTTGTTTTGTGGTGAGAGAGATTGTGCCTCGATTTTTGCTGAACCGTTATGCGTGATTTTCAACAAAGCTTTGCACACGTGCGTCTTTCCAGATGCCTGGAAGATAGCAAGAATTTGTCCGGTGTTTAAGAGAGGTGATGCCAGCAATCCTAAAAACTACCGTCTCATCGCAATTATTTCTGCATTTGCGAAGATATTCGAGTCGTTGATTTATGAACAAGTCCGCATTTCTCACTAAATCCTCTATGTCCTTCTGTCAGCATGGATTTACCTCACGTAGATCAACCGTCACCAATTTGTGCACTATATCGCAGGTTATAGCTGAGACATTGGATTTGGGTGGGCAACTGGACGTAATATATACTGACTTCTCTAGAGCTTTTGACAGTATTGACCACAAAATATTACTTCACAAACTAAGCTCGTTTAACTTCGATAACGCATTGTTAGCCTTGTTTGAATCATACCTAACAAACCGCCAGAATTACGTTTATTACAATGGATTCAAATCTAAATATTACGTATCAGCCTCAGGAGTCCCTCAAGGTTCGAACCTTGGTCCACTTTTGTTTAACCTGTTCATAAATGATCTCATTATATCGATTCAATGTCCTGTCTTGACTTACGCCGACGATCTCAAAATCTATCATAACATACTTTCTTATTCGGATGTTGATCTTCTACAGCAAAATTTAAACTTAATTTTTTCTGGTGTTCTGATAGCAAGCTCACTCTAAATATCGAAAAATGTTGCTTCGTTAGATATACTAGGAAATTAAGCATAATAAACTCAGCTTACCATATCGACAATATACCTATCTCTTGCTTGTCATCCGTCAGAGATTTGGGTGTCACTTTTGATTCGGCGTTGACATTTTCTGAGCATATATCTGCCGTTACGGTTTCTGCCTACCACTGGGTTTCATTATTCGAACATGTAAAGATTTTACCAATTTGAATACAATATGTTCACTCTTCTACGCTCTGGTTATCAGCAGATTGGAATATGCGTCTACGGTCTGGTTTCCGATATACAGTGTTCATTCCAAAGCAATAGAACGAATACAGAGACGATTTTTGAAGTATCTGTCGTACAAGCAGGACGGTTTTTACCCGATTCAAAATACTGATTATAATGATCTATTAGAGAGACACGGTTTTGAATCACTGGCTCAGCGTAGAATCCACATCAGTGCCTCCTTTATGGTGAATTTGATTTATGGTAAGCTGGATGCCCCGGAATTACTGTCAAAGGTCAACTTTCTGGTGCCACGCCTTGAATCAAGATCGGGTGACTTAATCATGGTTCCTACGCCAAGAACAAATATTCTTCTGAAAGCTCCTTTATTTCATTCCGCTAAGAACTTCAATATTCAATATACATAATCCTGTAATCTCTGTTTTGAGATGTTTTATTTTTTCATTGTATTCTATTTTTCATATTGATTTGTAATTGATACTATCACCACCTTATTATACATTATACTTTTGCACTGTATTAATTTTCCGTATTATCCATATTTCTTTTTTTGTATTGCCCCTTGTTGGATTTATTCTGTTGGGTAATAAATAAATATTATTATTATTATTATTATTATTATTATTATTTTGTTATTAAGCTTACAGACCCGTGCTGTGATCATCCAAATTTTTCTTTCTTAGTGATCCATTCTAACCGTAGATTATCAATACATTATGATACTTTAATCCTTTCGAGACTAGGAGGCTGTTATATTCAAAATTACCCTTCAAGTACACTGCTAGGATAAATCTTCCCGTTTGTGGATGTAATATGGTAAATTCAGTGTTCTGTATGCATTCATGTACGAATTGTACAATAACCTATAAATACAGGAACGTGCAATATGCATCAGCCACTCTGTAAAGTGTTTTTTAAATATTATATAGCATAATTACAATTGCAATAATACGTTTCAAAACTACATATTAAGATCTGGGACTGTTGGTCCCATTCTTTTTTAATTGAAGGTGATCAATTTGTCCAACGAAGAAATTGATATTTTTCCCCTTAGCGGTGACGAAGGTCCACCACTAGTTTGACGAAGATAATAAAAATGATGAAGAGGGTGAAAATCAAGACATATAGAAAATTCCAACAATGATTAAGCTGGAATAAAAAGAAAGAAATAAAAACAATACACGTAAAATTTACAGTAATCACTTTTTCACCTCCAGTTTCTGCAGATTACGTCTCGAGAATACAGTTGCAAATTGGTAGAAAATGCGACGTGATTGTGAGAAACATAAATAACTATTCAGCAGAAACAGATATTCTCTTAAAACTTCTGTTTGTTTATGTTTATTATTATATATATACATAAATTCTTAAACGCAAGATTCAAAAGAACGAAAAGTTAATCTATTATTCCGAAGTAATGACGCTTTACTTATATAAGTTTTTGCTGATTAACGCATGCTTCAAGTGACAACCTAGCAATAAATATATATATATATATATATATATATATATATATATATATATATATATAAATAAATCGGGACCGTTACCAATAATATTCTAAATTTTCTACTACAATTTTCGTTATAAACTTGATAACCGTAGCAAAATTTATTATGCACAAGGGCTCTAATGTTGAAGCACAGTTTCCGAATAACTAGAACAGATTTCATGTATCGATCAATCCATCGAATGATGATCAAGCTTGAAGCAATAGATACTTCTAAAACCGATTAGATGCAATATAAAGCAATGCATTAAGAATGACTTTCTTACTATGCTATGTATTAAGCTTGAATGTATATATTAGAAAGCAAGAAAAATAGCGTGAGGGAGCTTTAGGTAAAAAAGTTGTATTGCTATAGAAAATAATATCGTAGAACTACTCAGTGTAAGATTTGCGTCAGAGCTGTCATCTAGTCTTAAGACACCCTTATCTGCCGAAGAAAATGGGACGACTCTAAAAATTTATGGTTATTGCTTAAATTCTATACCACACAGAAACAAAATAACATTCGTATCAATAGTAGCAGTAACAAATTAGATCTCATCAATGAACACGAGCCTTTTTTGAGCTTCGATCAAATTATTCTGAATCCATCAGGAACAGATTTTTTCACAGCTAAATGCTCCTGCAAAATCGAATGTATTGCAGTCTTCGATATGCCCAAGAATGCCTCTATCTGTAAGTCACATGCCTATCATCTTCAATCCTGTTGCGTAGATCCTCGTTGTCTTTTGAAATAACAACCGATCTTGGTCGATCTTCACCATATTCATCACTAGAGGCCGGATTATATGCAAAAAAATAGTGGAAATATGCGCATAAATATGCAGATGTTTTGGGCTAAATATGCACTTTCTTATGAAAAATATGCAGATAAAAAAATAGGAGTAATGCTAGAAAATATAATACTATAGAAAAAATATCCTATTATGTTTACTACAAGTTTATTTATAACATTTTACAACATAATTAACTATGAAAACAATTTACAATTACATATTTCTCAAAGTTTTCAATAGAAAAATTGTGGCGCTTGTCTGATAACATGTATTTATATATTGAAAAAGTCCACGCTTGTTATAGGAGCATATTTCAAATTAGAAATATCCTCTATTGTCAACTCAATATTTTGTACTGACTCACTACACAAGATTTTAGCAATATCCTTTAGCTTCTTAAAACCCTCATTTTTTTCTATTACACTTAGAAAATCTTCATACACGCATTTTCTCACCCTTCCTTTAACATCAAAACATAACTTTTCAAATTTGTTTATTATTTCAACGCTCTCAATTAGCGACATAAATTGTTTTTCCAATTGCAATATAGAAGTAGAAATAAAACTGTAGTTGGCTTTAATAAACGCCAACTGTTAAGGTATTTCTTTACTCGAATACACCTTTTGGGCGTTTAGCATAGATTGTGTACCGCTCTCAAGATCCATAATAATTGTCTTTATTTCTTCATAATGATTTGCACGAAAAATAGCAGCTTCCAACCACGTTCCCCATCGTGTGATTACTGGTTGAGGAGGAAGCGGAATAGCGGGTAGATGTTGTTTGTAAAACTGAACTCTTAATGGAGCCTTTAAAAACACTTTCTTAACACTATTAATTAAAGTATTTATCAAGGGAAAATGGTTTCTTACTTCTTCTGCAACACGATTTGGTACGTGCGCCAAGCAAGTTGTGTGAATTAAATTTGGGTACAAGATTTTCAAATTGCAAGCTGCTTTCACCATGTATGGTGCGGCATCCGTTAAAAACAATAGAATTTTTTCTGTTGGAATCAATTCCGGTAAGAAAAAGGTTGCCAGTTCTTCTGTACAAACCTTGTTATTGTCAAATTATTTGCCTTTTCCAACCGTTTGGATGAAATTAAATAAGATTTTGCTGGAACCGATACGTTAAGGATACCTATCATTAAATGAACTATGTATCGGCCCACACTATCAGTAGTTTCATCTGCGCATATGTAAAGGTAATTGTTTGACACATCCTTCTTAATGCTACTCAATGTTTCTGCATAGATACGGTGAATATAGTTGTTTTTTCTTAAGGTGCTCTCGTCGGGAATATTATATTTGCCGGTGTAATTTTGCAAAAATAACTTGACATTTAAATTGTTTATTTTATGTACTGGAATATCTGCCGACACAAACATTAGGCACAAATCTTCATTAAATTGTTCTTGTTCCGACTTTTTGGAGGTTGATGGTAAACATTGCGGTAATGTTTGCTGACCCTTCTTCGCCAAATTTCATCTTTGATAGTTTTGCAGCATAAGATGGAGTTTTAATATGCTGGTCGACTTGAAACTTTCTCTCACTTGTAACCTGCATAAAAAATATCACATCATCAGTTGTTTTCTTATAAAATAAGTTTTAGTAAAAGATAAAGGAGTAATAAAAACCTAATGTGTAAAGAGTTTGCGAAGCAATCGGAATAAACGACATTTAATAAAATAACCAACACAACGCTTCGACAAATAATTTTATTTTAAAATGATTTTTATTTAAAAATCATCAGCGGGATACGGAATATCAGATATTCCGCATTGTGCTGATGATATGCGAAAAATACGCATGAAATATACATCTCATTTTATTCATTTTAAAATAAAATTATTTGTCGAAGCGTTGTATTGGTGATTTTGTTAAACATCGTTTAAAAACTATAGATTAATAAGAGGAAATAAACTTAAATTTTACTTACAATTTTGCTGCATGCTACGCAAAATACTTTTTCTCCATCCATACACAATTCTGAATAAGGTGTAATCCATCTAGACACAGTCGCTATTTTCGGCATTTTTGCTATTATAATTAATAACAACCCACAAGTTTACACTTCGATAAACCAACATAAAATGACGTTTAAAATTAATAAGATTGTTTTCGAATATGGGAATAAATTTCTCCGAATAACAAAGAAACACCTGTGCTCCTAATTTTCTGGTAAAATGTACATATTTTTGTATTTATTTAGAAGTTTCAGGGAATTAGCTTTTCCTTGAATTCTGTCCCGGTTTAGATGTATGGGAACAGCATTAATAAATTTTTGGAAGGGCTTATCGGAAAAGTATCGAGAAGAGGCTTCATAGAATGCTATTTTTAATTTAAAGAGGACTGTTTAACTCTTTGTTTGTTACAACCACGACATATTTTTAGTAATGCCTATCCTATAATAAATTACATCCAATAAATAAATAAAACTCGGATACTTCAAATATGCTGAATTACTACAAAATATGCAAATAATATACAAAATGCATATATTATGCAAATATGCAAAACTGCATATTATCCGGCCTTTATCATCACTGACAGAAGCACAACCACGCCAAACCAGTTGTAAACAGTCTTTTCTGATCGTGCTTCATTACCAAAAAGTTGAACAAAGCGATGTTATGCATTGTTGACTTCGGCTTTGACTAATATAGTAAGAAATCACCCAAAGAAAATCTTCACGTAAAACTTTTCAACAAATTTCTGTGTTAAACGTTAACTGTAAACAAACTACTAGGTCAATGTCTAATCTGCCACAATCTGTTTTCACAATAATAAACATCAAATTGTACGAAAATAGTAAAGACAAAACTTAATGACGCTACTTTTTCGTCATTTGTAAATACATAAAAGGCACTCCACGAAATAAATATATGGGTAAGATGGATCTGGTAAACCGAAAATTAAAAAATAGAATTTTGTCTTCATGTGAATGCTAGCTGCAGTAAACACATACACATACTATTCTGAACGATATGACACGTTAAAATTTCTAGGTTTCTTGGTAACTTTGTCAGAATAATTAATATAAAATTGCTAGGCCAGATTTTTAAAAACTAACTAAATATATATTTTGTTACATTCCGCACCTCGAATGCGTGTACCACTAAAAGTCGCTGTCACTGTCAGTGGGCAAATACTTCTTTCACCTCCCCATATTTACAAGTCGTTTTCGTTAGTTTTGTAACTGCGGAGGACTTTGGTGGCTCTGCGCGGTGATAGAAATTGTTTGGTTAATATAAAGATATCTTTTGGGGAATAATAATCTTTTAAAATTAGCCATGTACAATTTTTTGTCCAGATTTCCACACTTGAAGCATAACGTTTTCATACTCTCTACAGATATCTTTCATAGTGATGCTTCCGACAAAATATTTTTCCAACCATCCATGTCATCATTCAAGTTGGTATATTCCTGGGATAGTTCCAATGCTGTGTCTTTTATTAGAACTTCAGATATTATCTTTAGTTTCATATTATTCATAAATTTATAGAATGTTAACCTAAGTCTGAAAGTTTAAGAGAAAAGAAGCCGCAGGATTTATTTCACCTTTTCTCGTCACATTTCCGGATTAATATAATAACTGAAACACTCCAAATAAGTTCCAGCCCTAAAATCTTACCGCTTTCACCCAAAGAACTTGTAAATCACTTTTTTAGCAGAGAAGGAAAATATATAATTTGACAAGTAAAATGTGAAGCGGAAAGTTTTCAAAGAAGGTCGGTTTTTTCGTTACAACGAAAGCTCATTAATTCGACGCTTGAATGATGTTAAAATTAAATTAAAACGATTCGGGTTATAAATTACGATCTTAATTTTATTAGGAAATTCTTCGGTGTTGTTTTTTTACATTGCGAGAGAAAATTAATACTTGACATTTTAATAAAATAATTTTGTGCCAGAGATAAGATGTTGAATGCATAGCATGCAAGAAAAGCTATCCTCTTTCGGTGTAAAATCTAGAAAATACCTTATATTCAAGCGTTTATCCCGGGTCACGTAGTTTGTAAGCCGTATATCCCACGATTTCTATTCCGATGTTGTATATTGCATATGTATAAGTACATACTGCATATACATCTATGTACATATCATACATACAACATATACGCTTGCCTGCTGGGGGTTTAGGAATTTGTAGTGAATATAAATGTTATCTTGGTTTTTGCAGTTGATATCGCAGTCTCCGTCTTTACTAAACAAAATTCGTTTTCCTTTATCCAAGCGCTTTCATTAAAATCTAAATTATTTATTTATTCCAAACTGAGTGAAGGAGATTGTTTCGAAGATTATTTCCCTCACCAAGAAAAATATCTGGTCTGTGTTCTGTGCTTGTTCCCAATTATTGGGAACTTAAACTATTAGACTTTCAGGATTGATAACTAAACATTTATTTTGAATGCACGCCATAATATTTTTTACCAAATCTTGTTTGACATTTTACGCTATTTGTTTATTACATGTTCAATGACTGCCATAGTCGAGAAATATAGTTCAATACTTTTAAAATACCATTAAAATATTTAAACTAAAATGATCCTTTGCATAAGATGTCACGTCAAGTATAGAACATCGTAGCTCGCTGGTAGGTACATCGAACTATGATTTCTTACACCTTCAGGGGTAATTTAAGCCGTAACCAATGTTTTGAAAAAATCAATCGAGTGTTTGGTGATAAGTGGTATTCCCTAGCTATTGCACAGCGGTGGTACAATAAATTTTCGATATGGCCGAGCACTGGATTCAAGCTCTGAAACCAAGAATACTCGTTATCAAAAAGTCTGGTCTTATCGAGAACATGATTGAAGTAGACCGACATGGTACCGTAAGAAATATTCAAGCAACTCTAAAAATTGGTGTGAATGCAATTAATACTATTTAATACAAGAATTTAAGGGTACGTAACCTTTGTTTCCGTTGAATTCCCCACAATTTGAGTCCAATTCAAGAAGAAGATCATTTGAAATGGTGCCGATCTACAGTGGACAATGGATGGTTTCATCTGGTACCTCATATACGAGGTACGTCCAGAAAGTAAATTCAGTTTCAATTTAACTCCGCTGCAGCGCTGCGATCGCAGTTCCGCGCATGCGCGGTAGACGCTCTGTATCAAGGAGAAGAAACGTGCGCCATTTTGAGATCGCTGTCAGCCACGTACGCTTTGTTGTGCTTATTTACAATGTCGGTGTTGATTGAAAATCCCGCTGCTTGTGAAATCAGATCTGTGATTTGTTTTCTGAATGCTATGCTTATGAATAAGCGCCGAGGATTGCTGTCAAAAGGTGTTGTTTTTCTTCACGACAACGCACGACCACACACTGCAAATGTGACGAAGAACCTCCTACAGGGATTTGGCTGGGACGTGTTTGACCATCCTCCGTACAGCCCTGACCTCGCTCTGTTCTTACATCTCAAGTCTTTCCTTGGCGGTCAACACTTCAACAATGACGAAAAGGTGAAAGAAAATGTTTCCAACTGGTTGAAGACACATGCGGCAAACTTCTATGAAGAAGGTATACAAAAACTTGTGCCACGCTATGACAAATGCCAGTAGTTTAAGAGTTGTAGAATTTTGTGCAATAAATAATCTTCTGTATCTGTACACAATTTAATTTTATTACCAAACGGAACTTACTTTCTGGACGTACCTCGTAATATACAAGTGATTAAGAATGGATATACTGCCATGGTTCCAAAAGAAAAAATAGCAACAATCAATAGTTTGGGATAGTTTTGGGAATTAGTGAGTTCCAACAAAGATTATTCGTGTGATAAACCGAAGCAAAACGATGGTGGTCAGATTTTTTGGATTTCCTGAACATGTCTCCACTGTAACACTGACGGATCATCATACTGTTAATGCTAAATAGTTCACCGCAGTTTGTTTGCTTGAAGTTCTCCAAAATGTGAACACTTTTGACTTATTTATTTGTCTCTGTCTACCTTATAACAAACATTTTTAATTATAAATATCAGCAATCTTGACTCAAAGATCTCATCTTTACATTTTTACACTAGATTTACGTACTAACGTTGATTCTCTGACACACAAACAAAAGCAATAACCAAATTTCAAGAACTTCAAAGCGCGTATTCGATTGCAATGGCCCGTTAATCGAACTTGGCCTACCTGCACATTTAACTCTCTGTCGGTGATGTTTTGTTGGCCTTTCGCCTTTATCGTCTCGCATTTTGTTTAATTCAAACGTTCGCCAATAGCCGCTATAAATTGCCGAGTCAGACAATCGCCGTTTTTCCGCAGTTTCTCCAGTATTGTGCTGGTTAACAATGGAGTCCAACGCCGGATTTTTATGCGGTTGTAATTGGCGAAATTCTGGAAAAGTTATCCATTTTCTCCCAATTGACTGAAAAAAATTACAACGCTTTTTACGCAACCCGAGTGAATTATGCTTTTGGTCTCACAACAACGAAAAAAAAAAAAGTCAAAATTTGTGACCCGGCATAATTTTGAACGCGCATTCATTCTCCTTTTCATAATGCTGCTACATTAAAATCATAAATTTTTGTTCCTCTACCTTTTTTGTAGACGCTTTTTTCTCTTTGACCCTGTCGTTATACAATACGACGTGTTTCAAAGATAAGGGAAATGAAGAAAAATACGCAACGCCATTTTGTATTCGGTGTCAACCATTACACTTTACGACGGCCTGAGTCATGAAACTTGAGAAATAACTACGCACCCATATTTTTATGTTTTTTCTCCCGGTGAATTTACAGAATAGACTTTAACAAAGGAGAACATTTTTATAGGTGCGTGTATACGTTACATCTGAAAGATAGACGATTTTTAAAAATAAAGTCGAGATGCTTTACACTTTCAGTTACAAATGCAAAACAAATAGGAAGAGTGAAATAAACTAAATTTTTGCGAAAATCTACTTGAGCTGTACCATAAATGATTGATTAGTTTTAATTAAATTCGCAGGTAATTCATGTTCAACATATGAGACATTTCATAAATCACAAACCCGTGTTTTAAGTGCAGTTTGTAAAAGGATCCGCACGCTCAGAAAGTATTTATTTTTTTAAGTACAATCTGCTCATAACATTTACTTGATTCAATTTAAAATTGTTTTCAGCTTAAATGGCAGTACACAAAATTTATGTTATGTTTAATAATATACAACTCCGTGGTCGTTCTTAATATATTAATTTAAGGTGTGCTCAAACGATTTATGGTTTCTGAAGGAATCAGCTTATATTTCTCGAATCCAAGTACGTAAGTCAATCAAGTTGTGGGGTGAGTGAGGGAAATTAGGTAATCGACTACCTGTCACGTTCCATACCTGTTCGATGGGTGACAAATCTGCAAACTGAGCAGACCATATAAGTAATTTCGCGATTTGTAAGGCCCTCACAGAAACCTCTATTGTGGACAGGGAGCGAATTTCAAACCAAGGAAACTAGTATCCCCTCAGTTTAGTTCCAAGTTTCCTATATTCCCTAGAGGCTGGATAACTCGGAAGTAAAGCTTTCAGAACTGAGAGCCCGCTGAAGGAACAGGGTCAGAAGTATATGGACCTCGTACCAAATACTTCGTACCAATGAGAAGTTATCTCAGAGTATTCTAAGCGGATGTTGACGTTATAGGAATATGTGCCAATATAAACTTCACAAAAGACTACAGGAATCAGGAAATTGTCATTTTTATTGATAGTCAACCAGCCATACAGTCTGAATCCGCGGCCCTGGTCTGGGAAAGACGCAAAAAGCTAAATACTGTGGGCAAGGTGTCTTGCAGGTCACCCTCGAGTAGAAGGCAACAAAGCTGCTGGTAAATAACCTGGTAGTCATCATTATCATCCCTAGGATCCAACGCCTTTTGTGGTCTAAATGCACATTTCTTTAGGTACGAAGAGCGGAAAAGAGAAAGATGTCTGGAATGCATAGGGAAAATGTCTTCTAGGGGATTATGATGAGATTTAGTCCATGAAAAACGCTAGTAAAGATTGACAGAATCTTTACTAGCGTTTTTTATGGACTAAATCTCATCATAATCCCCTGAAGAATAGATACCTACACAGAATAGGTATAATGAACAGCAGCACTTATAGATGTTACAAAAAGCAGTTGGGAGTAGTGAATTATTCTAAAAATGCTGCAAACAACCTTCATCTGACCTAAGGATCCGACACCTGGGATACCACCACAGTAAGGAAAAGAATTTATCAGTACTGAATCCATTCAAGATCATTGACTTTCTGCTGGCATCCAAGGGGAAGGGACTGTAGCGTAAGCCAACCTCAACACGGCGATAATAGGGGGCATAGTGAATACTCTACAAGAGGTAAAATGCTTTACATTAAATACCAATACCAACTTCTAATGAGTCCCTCACCTTGATGGGAAACACATTGATTTAATCCTTGCAAGTGATGAGATGCAGAAAACATTTTATCTCCATATTTTGCTATTGAAGGATTTGTGGTTGCACCTAAAAGCATCTCCCGAATAAGGAATGTGAGCTGTTCTACATCAAATTGTCGTTTCCATGTAATAGCCCCGTTTTTATTTATTTTTTATATTTGTTACAGGCTCAAACAAAAAAACCGAGGTTCATGAAGATGAGGGTGCTATTTTGGCATTTTTTTGCTGTCCTTTTTATGTTTATCTTGTGGTCTTTTGCGGTTTTGCAGAACCATAGTTGGAAAAAGTGCAAAAACGAGCTGCAAAGAACTATTCAAAACCCTTCGAGTACTGATTTTGCCGTCCTGTTTTGTTAGTGCTAATTTGTTACAAATCCACAGCTCAAGTGAATACGTGACAAATAGTGATAACCATGGTTCTGACACCCGTAATCAGGACAAGTTTATCATTCCATACCATGGAATATCCCGAGCCCAGACCGGAACGAACTACTTTGCTGTAAAATTGTACAATCACCTACCATGCCGATTGAAAAGTTCAAGCAATAAATTACCAATGTCCTACAGTCAAAAAGTATATACATTTTAGAGGAATTCTTCACTGAAGACTTCATCATTCTTAATGTCTGAAAGATCTATTTCTTTGGCAAAGATTCGCGTAGTCTAAAGAAGTCTTACGCAGGTGATTTCAGATCGTCATGACGCGCCTATTGACATGGGATTGGATATCCTAAGTGGAATAATCTAAATAAATCACATACGATTGGAATCATCTCGTCGAGATGCAAAAAATTTTAATCGTTGATATTTCAGTTTGAACCACAGCGTTATAATGCGGTATTTGGAAGCTGCACGTCAAGGTCTATCCGATAGGCAGATTTCGAACACGATCGGAAGCAAAAAGTTTGTTGTTGAAATAAATTTCTCCCTCAAAGTATGAAATTTTCCAATTTTTCGATGTCGCATACTTCCGATAGATCTAGTTCTCAGATTTGAAGTGCTTAGGTAGCTTATTAAAATGGAATAAACGGCAGGGCTCTGCGACTTACCGTTTCGGAAATATAGCACTTTTATAGTTTATTTCTGCCGTGGAAATAAATTAATACAATTAACAATTGTATTTTCCTCCTCCCCAGCCTCTTGGACAAGATTCTGATGTCTCCCCAATGTACGCATTGTAGAAACGATAGGGAAATCTGAGTCAATCGAGAAAATACGTTTAGACCAGTGGCTGTCAAATTATAATCCACATCTCAAAGGCAATTTCAATTCTTCCAACTTATTGGTTCCTGTTTTTCCTGCAATTTGGAAGTTATTTTGCATCAGAATATTTCTTAGGTGACCGAAAATTACGTAAAACACGTCAATTCGAAGGTGGAACGCATAGGTTTTGAGAATGCGCTATTCGAATGTCGGATAAGATAGACAAACAAACTTCAACTCGACTTGGGCGGTGAATCAGAAAAACGACCTCTTCCAAACGCTATAGGAACAAATCTCGTAAATCTCAGGTAAGTTTTTTTTTTTGCGATTTTCGCGGCAACTGTTGGAGTAGTCTAAAGAGGCCTACGGTGGTGAGATCGAGTTGTCAAGACGCGTTGATGGACGGAGGATTGAATCTCCTAAGTCCCATATGGAACTAACAATCGGATTCCGTTGTATAACCATAATTTAATAGACAAACTACGCAATTCCAGTCGGTAACCGCGATATCAAGACGTTCATGAGACGCGTATCGCTACTATTGAGATTCTTGCTTGTCCGATCGTTACCAATCTACTGGATAGTAAAACTCTGCCCGCAATGCTTAGATCACAAATATGATTATAGAACCCCTTACATCTGTGACAGATACAAATTGAGCCAATTTGATAGGAATCGTAGATTGTAGAAGTTGAAGTAATTTTAATCGATTTCATACAATAACTTTTTTCACCATGAATTCTCGAAAACTACATAAATATAATCCCCGTTCCATTGACACCGACCTCATTGTATTACCCCTCTTTTGATAACGGCGATTATTAATTACGACGTTACAATACTGTCTCCAACACGAGAGCATCTAATTTGCGCCCTTAGTCGAAAGACGGGCCAACATCCCGGCGCTCGCATTTGTCGATTCTATTAACTTCCTTTTTCCCCATTGTTCCGGTACAATGGTCCATTATAATAAGTAGACAGGCGGGTGGAGGCTTCTTATTCAAACCGTTATCTGCACCAAGTCGTTTCGTAAACCTCGAGACGCTGCCGTCGCGCCGGCTTTGCCCTCCAAGAAACTCGCGGTATATTTTTTGCGCGTTTACGAAATACGACGACGACGACGTTGTTGCTCGCCTTTGTTGGAGCATATGGTGCCCGGTGAAACGAAAGAAGTCCTGCCGAACTAACGCAGAATGCAGTTAAAAAGTATATGTGATAAATTAAGATTGTAGAAATGAAGATTAAGTGCGTGAAATTGCTCGAGATGCGTAAAGTTTGAAGGCTTGGATGCTTGAATTTCTCGAAATCCGCTTAATCCATTGATGTGCTGGTTCTTTGAAATTATGTATGTATAAGTCTTACATGATTCCACGCAATGTTATTGCAGTGCGTTAAATTACCTGTGGAGCAAAACTGTACATAGTACCACTGTATGGATAAATTCCTGTACCACGCCGCTTTCCTTTGACTACGTCTTGTAGTTATATGTAATTCTTTGGAATTATCTATCAGTGATGGCGGCAATGCAAGAATACTCTTCGTGTCGAAGAAGAAAATCATTCCTTCAAATTGGTAGATGTAATTGTGAAGCAATGGTATTAAAAGTTATTCAATCTTTTCGGAGCTGAAGCTTTCCTGAAAATAACTATATTTTACTTACGTATTTACCCGCTCTTGCATTATTTAAGGTAACATTCTCGAATGCAATTCATTTCCTTCAAATATTTAAGACACGTCGCGCAGCAGAGTGAACGTTCGTCGCTTTCGTCGCGGAAAATGCAATTACCCGAACGGGGACTGACTTACTACAAAAGCTCTCTCGTTTATGGACGCTTCTTTTACGGCAGCTTCTTTTTACGTACGTCTTGACGTATTATCTACTTCCTTTATGATTTTGTAACGTGAAACCCGCCCCCGCTTCGCCCACGCATTTTACGTGACACCGTTCGACGAGTCTCATTTTTTCGGGGATAAGTCATACCTATCGGGTTCTCCGAGATGATGGAGCGGGTCTGTGCCTATAACTACGTACATACATATGTCCGAAGTTATAACTTCACGGTTGCCGGTATCGAATGTCCGAAGCCGAGAATGCTTTGTATTCGTATGGAATAAATTGTTATTGATGTGTTCGCTTTTAGTCCGTTGCGTTATCGAATTTATATCGAAGGAGAAATTGATACGAAGTTTTCGGAAACGTGCTTTAATATCGCAGGAAGATGAAAAGAATACGAAAGGACAATGTGTCTGTATAAATTTTGATATTTTGTAAAGGCGATCGAAGTTATGGTCTAAGACAACCTTCTTGGAATTGTATCTTCTAAGTGGAATTCTTTGTAAAGACGATGTCTTTGCGCTTAAGTCTAAGAATTTGTGTCCTTTCACCTTAGCCTGAATTTTACTCCCGGGAACAAATATAAAATCCAAAGACTTAGAAAGTAGACCTGGACTGTTATAAATAATTATTCGACTGAACATGATAATTATTTTAATAATCCATAAAAGAAAAGCGTTTTAGAGAAGTTTATGCCGTGAAAAAAATTCAATATAAACCACAATTGTATTTTTCCTCCTTCCCAGCCTTTTGGACGAGATTCTGACATCTTCCCAATGTACGCATTGTAGAAATATGAGGGAAATTTGAATCAATCGAGAAAATACGTTTACATCACTGGCTGTCAAATTTTAATCCATGTTTTTAAAGCACTCCTAATTCTTCGACCGTTCGTGTTGCAAGTACTTTAGACACCTCTTTGTTTGTCACGCAGAAATCTTGATAACACTCATTGTAATAATTTTCTTTCAATTCCTGCTAGTATTTTGAGAGGTATTCACATATATTTACATTATATGCATTTCAGAAACGTGAAAGAAATGTATGTCACACGAGAAAATATATTGGTGAAACTCTAATCTGGACTGCTGAGCTTGTTTTATTTTTCGAACGTTTAGGAGTTCTAAGAAAATTTATGTCTCTCGTGAGAAAATGTTTACACCAATGTTGTTCTTCGGCTTTTAGCGCCTAATAATTTGTTTAGGGCAATTTCTCAAATGTTGTGGCTGCTGCTTATCGAACATTGCTTGCATTTTGGGAGGTATTTTCACTTTCGTTTTAATGTATACATTGCAATTTTTTTTGACATCAATTGATGTCAGTCAAGCAAATATATTGATAGTAATAACCTTCAAAATCAAATTCAAGTTCCTAACCTAATTTAAGTCTCTCAATTTTTGTAAGGATTTCCTTAAAATTTGGACGTATCGTGAAGAAATATTGCCATCAATAATTTTCTTAACTCCCCTTTCATTTGCCATAAGAATTTATTTATAACGGTAATGGGTTCCAGTAAAATAGATCACACTTCGTATTCACTTTATTTTAAAACAGTTTCCATTACATTCTTAGAACCTAGACATGCTTATTCTTATTCTTACTCACTTACTTACTTACACTTACTTACTTCCCTCCATTCCGTTCAGATAGCAAGCAATGTGAGTAGGGCACGTTCCTAAACTCATATATGGTATTAAAAATATCAAACAACTTCTTAATCTTGGATAAATGTTATGTTAATGTTAATTGCTAGTTGTTAAACTTTTATAGGCATTTCCAAAGAGATTTTTAGCACTTTGCATTGATTGGCCGTAAAGGTTTTAGAGAAATTTATACTGATTGAGAAAATTTGTGGACAGTAAACTCTAACACAAATATCACATGGGTAATCTGAACCGAACTTCGATTTATACGGTTGTTGAAGATGCTTGCCTCGAGCTAGCAAAACACGTGTCACCGATTTTATTATAAACAATTGCGTGGTGAGGAGTTTACCGATGTGATATTTGTGTCAGTAAATTACACCACAGTCCTTGCAATCACTTTTAGTAAACTCTAATTCAAATTTAAAGTCATTCCAATTCTTCTAGCTTCTACGTTGAAACAATTTTAACAGAATTTACGCCGTGAAAAAGTGTTGGCATCAATGATTGCCATAGATTTACTTTTTCTTAACGTTTGATTTATAGAAATTCATTTATTGACAGTAAAGTGAATTATAATAATTATTGTTATTATTATTTAGGGGAATCTGTCGGTCGCACAAGATTTATTGAAGCTGAATTTTTCCATCGTTCGCTGTCAGCGTAGTAAAAATCGATGACTATCAAATTGAAACTTGGATTTTTAAAGAGATTTCCACTCGCTTTCAACTTTATATCTTATAAAGTAACAACGGAAAGGAAATTTAGGTAAGCATGTCGTTGAAATTGCAAAAGACATTCAACCCAGGTAATAATTTATAAATTTGATATAACTTATACTAGTGGGATACTAATTTATACCAACTTCATAATTGGTAAATTTCTATACTGTAAAGCGGGTTTTCTCTAGCAAGGAGCATAAAAGGAGACGGCGGAGGTCACGGAAACCATATTCCATGAGATCAGTGGTACCTACAAACATACTTTTTCGCTCTTTGTATAGATATTCTCTGATTTGGTTGTTCTTTTCCAAAGATTATGGATGTAGTGGGTATAGTTTATCAAATTTACTTTCAGTACTGAAGATTACTTTGGCGCAGGCGAGGTTCCTACTTATTCTATCTACTATTCTATTACACATTGAATATTCATATTGATGTATGATGATATTTATATTCTTCAGTAATAAGTAAGTCTTGTTTGGCTGTAGTATTGTGGCAATGATAATCAGATAATTTTGGGAAGGTCTTCGGATTTGCCAATACGTATTTTATTGTTTCTTGAATGTCTATACAGGGAACAGTTTCGCATTCAATAATAGTTGTTTGGCACTGTATTGTTGAGCCCATATTCCGCGAAGACGTTTTAATGCCGTTTTCTGTTTAAGAAATAGTTTCTGCATGACTGGGCTGGCGCCCCAAACTAGTATTCCATATAAGATCAAGCTGTGCATTTTTATGTAGATGCGCTTTTTACACCTTGGTGACTAATGGGAACAGTTTCCTAATTAAAAAATGGATGTACCTACTTTTTTAATAACTTCTTCAATATGTAACTGCCACTTTAACTTGTTCTGCACAGTTATCTCTAAGCACTTCACAGCCCGCTGATTTGCAGCTCTAACCAGAGATGTGATTAGTTTTGGCCTCGTTCGTTACAAATTCAGGTTACAATCTGATCATCACCGATGTCATTGGTTTTTCACTCTTGACTTAAGCTTCCCTTAGGCTTTCACAGCGCATACATCGAACATTCGTAAAAATTCGGTCTCAATAATTCCAATATTCCTTTGCGATCGACAAATTTCCCTAATAATAATAATGATAATTCACTCTATTGTCAGTAAATGATGTCTTATACGCTGAGCTGGAAGAATTGAATTAACTTTAAATTTGGATTTGCTGCCTTTTACCTAAAAAAAAATGATTTCATCGCCTCTAAAGGTTTTCCCCTTAGTCCATAGTAACTGAGCTTCTCCACTAAGATTGGATGATCAACCAATTCAAAAGCTCTGAGGAAGTCCAGAAAGATTGCAGTTACCAACTTGCCATTATCAATAGCCTCTGTTGTTTCACCAGAAAGGCTAGTTTATTAGCTTTTCTTGATGTAGCCATGGTGACATGCGGATAGTAATCGGCTTCTTTCAAAAATTTTCTACAAGTTTTTGAGTAGAATCTCAAACAACTTAGATGAGCATGTGAATTTTGAGATAGGTTTATCGCAGTCATCATCACCGCCTTCAACAAGACAGGAAACACACCATTAATATGTCCTGACTGCTTTTTGATTTTACACCACGTACTACGGCCTCAATTACCTGCTGCCGCACTTCGTTCAAAAACATGGGCTTGCTACTAATATTTTTCTTTTGCTTAAGAAAATTCATATAGTTCAATGCAGTTGATGCCCAATATATATCACACGTTCCAGTTATGTTCTTAAAATTAGGAACCACTACTAACAATGCAACAGTGTTTCTAACATATATTTACACGTGAGTTTCCGTTAAATTTGCCCATTGTGTACATTTAGTTGAAGGAACACGGCCTTTTAAACTGTGCATTTTCTAATTTCAAGATTTTTTCGGTCAATGTACACACAACTGTAGACAATGAACTGAATAGAGTCTGAGTAGATGTTTCTATACTCTCCATTGGTCTCGTTTAAAACGCCACAATTTGTTCCTCTCCATTTGTGTATTGCAGGTTTACAAACACTTTATCTTCGACCAAATATAAACGCCGCTTCACACTTTTATTTTATTTTATTAGAGTGTGCAGCATTCCAATTAAACCTTGTCAAAATCAATAATCCGATCATTGGTTGACCTATCCGACATGCTTTGAATTGGTTCCCGTCACAAACACAACCACTTCACCATCTTTCGTGAATCGAGATCCATTCAAGCACGCTAAGAGCCTACTCACACCGCTGTTTTTGTATTCAGAAAGGGCATCCGAAGAACCGAATTTCCAGCACCCGCCACCGAAATAACTAATCAACTTTCAGGTACCGATTGCGCTAAACACAATCCGGGCGTCGAGTTGACCGTATTCTTGTCTCCGGTGGTCTCTGAGTTATCTCTCCGTCTCTCTCCCTATACATCGACGACCGACGCGAAATGAATAATGGGATTCGTGATTAATCAACAATCAACAGGATGAAGTGTGTGCTCCTCGACCATTTCGGTCGCCGGTCTAGTATCATCGAGAACGCGAACAATAGAGCAGTACTAGGACGGGCGCAGCAGCGTTCGACAAGATAATTGAGAGGAGTTGTCATATAATAGTGCTGGGAGTGAGACGGTACGTCGGTCGAATAAGAGCCCACTCGAAATGGGCGGGAACGGTGGAAATTCTAATTGGCACCAGCGCGACTGAAATTAAGGAAACTGAAACGTTTGGTGATGTATTCGGTGGTCGTTTTAATAGCGTCGTCGATCAATTGTGTAGTATTCCGGAAATGTATTCTCCGTGTATCATCTCTGTGTTTAAAGGGTTTGGTGTGTATATGAGTCGATGCACAAGCACACGGGTTGGATACCAAATCGAACTTCCAGAGAGATAACGGAATTTAAACCATAAGAACTGAAGCAAAATATATAGATATATCATTGCCGATGATACGTATGTAATTGCTTTTGGTTTTACAATTGAATATGTTGCCAGCAAAATCGGTTGGATTTTCAATTAAATATTCTTTGCTGAGCATAGAAAACTAATTTGAAAGTTGGAAGCAAAAATTTCAACTCTAATAGGCGATTAGTAATAAGTCTTTCTAAAATTTTAGAACATCGGATAAGGTTGATTTTGGCCTATAGTCTGCTTGATCGAATCATCTGCCTAAATACTTACATCTTAACCAATTTTAAAATTTTGTGATTCAAACATAAACGTCAAACAATTCGTCGAGCATGTCCCTGACTTTTCTCAAAAATTTACGAAGCGAAGAAAACGAAGGTTTTACTTTTTTTTACTTGTAAACTATGAAGGAGATAGATATGGAGAACACAACTTTTCGACCAATGACTGCAAGAAATTTACACCATGTAGTTTTCTGAACAAAATTAGCTCTACGCTACTTTATGTTGGTAAATATCATCACGTAAAATCACAAGACCTAGGAAGCTATTATATTGTGCTCATTGTGTTCATCGCCATCATTATTTCAACGTCAAACTTTCACAGCATTTTCAATATACTAGACCCGCTACACTCATCCATTGTATTCCTGATTGACTCTTTACGCCGTCTTTCTAGCTGTTCTTGAATATATCTGATGCCCTTTTCCTGTATTGGCCTTGCATGTAGTTCACCTTTCGCATGGTATTTAATTAGATAACCTGTTCGTTGCCACTCTAACATTATCATACATACCTACCACTATGTCCCTAACCCGTTCTAAAGCTTTATGCTTTTGTAAGTTTATTCCCCAAAATGATCTTCTCATCGTCTTTTCTTCAGTTTAAACTTTCTAGTCCATGTTTCTTTTTCAAAATCAGAGTGTCAAGGTGCTGAGCGAAGCTGCTGTGAAAAGTAAAAGACAGTGTCCCCTATAAATTTCCGAACCACCTGAACACAATTATGTAGGTTTATTATATTGTTGTTGGATATTATTCATTGGAATGAACAAGATAAGGCCAGTAAGGAGTATATAGGAAGCAAAGGTGAATAACAACAGGAAAAGAGGCCGGCCAAAGAAACCTGGAATGGCCAAATAGCAGAGATATTAAAGAAAAAACGATCCGACTGGAACACGGCAAAGAAACTGGCAAGAAACAAAAAAAGGGTTCATATACAAGTAGATGGAAACTACCCCCTCTACGCCCAATGGGTACAGAAGGGTTTTGATTATCTACATATCTCTGTATGTGGCTCCATGCAGCAAAATCCATTGGGTTTAAATCTGTGAAGGAGCGAATTCCACTCATCTAGGCGTCTGGGATTATCTCCCATACTCTTACTAGTTTGGAATCGTCCTAGATGTCTTCTTCAGCAGAAAGACAGGAGAATCAGGTCTACGCGCTCTTCAGTAGTCAATATTTGTTTCCCGAAGCAAGAAAACGAAAAGAGCGTCAAGTTTCTATAATGCGGCACTTTTGCGCTAGCCTGTACAATACCCCCTCCCCCTCCACCCGTCTACTACGACACCGATTTGGGAAATCGTTAACGAAAAAGAAATAACAGTGAAAGAAAAGCCTCACTCGTAAACTTTGATTTCACCGTTTCCTTTTCCCTTTGTTTTCTTTCATTTTGTCATTTTCGCGACATACGAAATAGCAGAAAAGAGAAACAAAGAAAGAGCAGCACGCGCTCAGTTGAAAACAAAACAAACAGAAGAGAATGGAAGAAACTGGTGAATCGGATTCAGACTGGTAAGTGGGACTGGCAACGTAACTACCACGAGCCAATTGCTACTGACAATGAGTCACCAAACGGTGCGTTTTGTTTCATCTAGGATATAGGACAGGTACATGAAGATGATGATGACGAGGATTTCCTTCATTGAGAATGACAAGATAATTATCGAAATACGTATTTATAGTTTTCCGAAATCGGTGTAATGTGGGTAACAATTGTTTTATTAAAGCTCATTCGAGAAACCATAAACACTCCTACCGTTTCAAATGGGATGGTAAAGTCCACTATTTTACGAACGGTACGAGTGAATCTTTCGTGTCTTTTCCACTAAGTATGACACCATATTTGTCGAGATATATCATTCTGGTTTTCCAAATCGGTGCTTTAGATTCGTTCTAAACGACAGATATTTTGTACTCTTTTAAAGCTGGTGTTAATTGAAGTTCATGGGTGACGTGTATTTCCTTTGTGTCTTTTTCACTGGGATTTGCAAGTTATTTGTCGAAATACGTCATTAAAAGTTCGGTGTGGGAAGGATAAGAGCAATGACAATTTCGATGCGATCTAAATCACAACCATTCCTACTTT
Organism: Chrysina gloriosa; assembly: GCA_038088585.1. NCBI lineage: Eukaryota > Metazoa > Arthropoda > Insecta > Coleoptera > Scarabaeidae > Chrysina > Chrysina gloriosa. The sequence goes on along the minus strand of CM076087.1, from coordinate 27,815,970 downwards.
TATCAGTTTTAGAAATAGCGAAACGAACTCCTCAAAGATTTAACAATTGGGATGATGATTGAAAAGATAATATCTCTATGGTGAGAATAGAGCCGGAGACTTCGTGGACATATGACAAATTATGGCCGAATCAGCTTGGGAGTGAAGTTATTTACAAACTTAAAATCTAACTAGAAAGCTTGTTAAGGACAAGTGATTGTAACTTTTTATGGCTTTTGCTCAGATATTCCTTAAGCACACAGAAATATTGTCCGAACAATACGATAAGGAACGATTCTTGCAACGCATTTTGACTCTCATAACATATCGGCTAAAAATAATAAATCGACACCTTGGATTCACGCACTTCTAGCACGAGACTCGATAAGAGAGAAATTGTTTTATATTTCTCTACTTTGACTTTAATTTATATAAATACAATGTTTCGTATTAAACGTTTTTCGAATTTACGCATTTTGAACAATTATTTCGTAAAAATCGAAAATAAACTCTCAAACCGAATCATAATCACGTTATGATCGATGTTTTTGGAAGCCGAGCGACCGAATTACGTCTAAAATATTAACTTTAACGTTTATAAATGGATTTCGGCATTATACCACATTAATCGCGCGATCGTCTCCCAGTTTTGCCGGTGAGTCTTAATTCAATTAATTCCGGGATAAAACCATTGTTTGAATGCGACGTTGGGCGCGCACGAATCGCGGAAAATGGGATCGACTGGAGTTAACAGTTCAGGAAAAGTTAGGACAATAGTCGCCGTGAGTAGGAGCGGATCGAGCTTTTTAGACAGCTAGAACGCTTTGAAATTAATAATTTATAATTCCGCTTCGAACAAATATAAGTCCTCTTGAATCGTTCTGTCAGTCGAATTAATTATTTAAGTTATTATTAGGTATCGTAATTTGTAGATTTCGTTACGTGTACTTCAAACATTATTTAAATTGAGGAAAGTTTTGAGGTGTATAATCAGGCAGTGTTAAATTTACAAGTCGAAACAATAAAATCGAGCAGATTTAGAATTACGATCTGGTTTGTTTATTAGGGAATAAATAAATAAAATAAAGGATAAGTGGGCAAAAGAAAGAGAATAGCCTATGAATCCAGGAAGTGAGAAATAATAAACAACACAATACGCAGAATGTTGGTAGCGAACAGATAGTAACTACGATAAAGTGCTAAAGTACGTAGTAAAACAGATGTTAAAAAGAGTTTATTGAATTTAAACATGCCCAGAAGACAAATTCAGAAAAATTTTTAACCTAGATTCTTGAAATAAATATATTTACAAAATTCAAATTACCGAGACCATTGGAAAAATGAAAGTATTATATTAGAAAATAAAAGTGTACCAAGTACGTAAAGTTGAGTAAAAGTACTGGCTGTACACGTTAGGACTTAAGTAAGATAGAAAGATTATTGGAGATTGCAGCCAAAGATGAGATAAAAAGTAAAATACTCTCTTTCGATAACTCTAAGCTTTCGAATTGGTTTAATTCTTCGTCGGACAGTTCTTCCTAAAGACAATAACTATCATCAGCAACAGCAGGACCAATCACAGAAAATGACTTTACATCAGAGCTGAGAAAATAGCTTGTCAGCAATTGAACAGAATGATGTCAAGATCACACTACATCGTTATATATTGAACAATTTCAAATCAAAAGTTAAAATTTAAATAAAATTAAATTGGAAAATTTGTTGGTCACACATACTACTCGAGAACCACTAAGTTGACTTCTACGTGTAACCGAGATTTAAGACATGTTGACCACGTGGTCGCCGAGGAACATGTGCTTTAAAGAGATTAGGGCGCGAAAGTCAAGAGGAACCGCCCAAATTGCCAATCCTGAAGTTACCAAAGTAACTGAAACAATTTAGGAGCGTACAGTGTCCCCCAAAAGAAGCAACCTGTAGGACTATGAGATAATAGTGTGCAGTACAAGTGAAATAATTTTGACATTTAAAAATATTAATATAAATATGAAAAGTCGAAAGGTAAATTATAATACGTAATAGTAATAAGTAAGATTTAAAATGTTCCAATAATTAAAATTGAGAAGTCAATTCGGAAGCAAAGAGAAGTGGGATAGATTATGCCTTCGGGACTGTATCCAAAACCAAATTTAAAATATGTAAATAAATTAGTAATACTATTAAGTTATGTAAATAAAGTAATGAGATTGGTAGCGTAGTGTTTGATCGGTCAACACTGTGGACGCGGTACTTGCAGAAGAGACAGGAAAACATGTGATCCGCTATCAGTGCCAATTGGACTCGCTAGAATCACATTGTATGTCCTTAGCGATTGCTTCTGTGTACCAGTTTCTTCTTGTGCATTCTGACAATGAATGAGACGAATTTCGAGTAATTATGTGGGTTCAGTAAACCACGCGCCAGAGCATGGGATGGCACACTCAAAGCTCTTCAAGGCCAAAAAGCAATAATGAGCAAGTCAAAGATCAAAAGTATGCCGATTTGGTTTTTTGATACCCAACACTTTTACCGAAAGGTTCTTGAAACATTTCGAAAAAGGGTCATGCGTGTGAAACCAAATATCAAAAAGAAGTGGGTGTTGCATGACGACAATGCGCTTTATCAAACGGCAATTTCAGTAAATCGCTTTTTTGGCTAGTAAGAACATTTCTGTGGCTCCTCGTCCGTTCTGGCAATGAGTGACACGGATTTCGAGCAACGGTGTGTGATCCGGAAACCAAACGCCAGAATATAAAATGGCACACGTCAAGCTCTCCAAGGCCAAAATAGCAAAAATGAACAAGTCAAAGATCAAAAGTAGCTTGATTTTTTGGTAACTGGGGAATTGTTTACAAATAGTTTGTAGCTTCATGCCAAGGAGTTAATCAACACCTTTACCGACAAGCTCTTGAAAGACATCAAAAAGGGTCATGCGTATGAGACCAAATATCAAAAAGAACTGGGTGTTGCACCAGGACAATGTGTCTTATCACACAGCAATTTTAATAAATCGCTTTTTGGCCAGTAAGAACATTCCTGTGGCTCTTCCATATTCTTATTCACCCAACTTGAATCCTTGTGACTTTTTCCTCTTGTCGAGATTGAAACAGTATCCCAAGGGACGTCGTTCTGGGGCACTGGACAATATTCAAACGAATGTAACCGTCCAACTTTACACTATTCCAGTATCCGAATTCCAGCAATGCTGTGAGGCGTGGAAGAACCGTCTGCATCGTGGTGTGGCTTCCCAAGGCAGTTACTTTGAAAGGGACAATGTTGAATGTGTAATATTATTGTAATAAAACAAGGGAAAAGAAATCGATCTCATTACTTTACACTCCTCGCATATAGATCCTAAAGAACAGAAATTTAGAAGAAATTTCTAAGTTTGAGCTAGAGGGGATTAGGTTAGTTGTACTTCCATAAATCGTAGCTTTGTAGCGTCATTCCTCATATTTCCCGTTTCCCCTCCGATTGTGAAAATTTTCCAAACGTAATTTGTAATATCTAGACGCGAAGGTGGTTATTACCATTCCATTTGCTATCCGTCGCCACTCTATTACTAGCAGCCGTTTCGTGCACATGCACACGCACACAAACCAATATAATATGTAATAAAGTCCAGTCCTATTAATCATTTTCGTTCGGCAACGTGATTATTGGATTTTTATTAAATCATTTCGCGCGTCGATTGGCGTGTTCGACTGAATAACGCCACGCAAAAACAAAAATAAAAAATTGGCTGCAAAAGCGTACGCATCGTTTGCAGCAACAGTTTCGCGTAATTTATTGTCTGTGCGATGGGAAATTCGAGGCCGTACATGGAATGGAGATACGCCTGGAAAATCACAATGTCGGAAAATCAAACTTGGTTATCGCATGAACGAATCGACATGCTATAGGTACTACATACATATGCGTGTATATATACATATGTAGATTGATATATAAAAAGAGTGGATGATGTTTATACAAACGCGCGAGGCGTTAATTTTTGTTATTATTGAGTTGGGAAAATCAAAATATGTAATATCGAAACAGATGTAAAACATATTGAGGAATCGTCGATCGTTTGTTTTTAATTTAAAATCGGTTTCGGGAATATTGTTATTATTGAACAGTATTTGTTGTACCAGTGTGAATTTCTTCCTGTCTTAGGCTTGGTTGTGGCTTTTCAAGGTGGTTTGAAATATACGAGGATGATTTGACGGGTGAGACTCGAAGTGAAACAAATGAGGGTTTTAAATATTAAATATTATTTTTTTTTCAACTTTAACGCACTTGGACCAACAATGTTGAAGTGCCACTATTTAATTTTTTTAATAACCGTCCTCAAGATCATGAAATACTGCTCCGTTGCTGCAATAAGTGTGTAACCTACCTGAAATCTCTTTCCAGCGAGGAAATAGTTTCAGTTTGGGGAATAAGTGGAAGTAGCTTAGGGCTAGATCTGGCGAATAGGGTGGGTGAGCCATAACCTGAAACCTCAATTGATTCAATTTTTCGCGAACGACTTGGCGTATTGTAGTCATGAAAGAGAACTTTATGAGCCATTCCTGGTCATTTTTCAGATATGGTCTTCTTCAATTTGTCTAGTAGAGCGGCACAATACGCTCGCGCTAAACCCTTTGCAAGTCTAGTCAAGGTACTCTCGTTACATCCCAATAAATCGTAACCATTACCTCACCCGCCGATGGAAATGTTTTATGTTTCTACGGGAGAGGGCTACCACGATGTGTCCACTGTTGAGATTGTCATTTCGACTCAGGAACATAATGGTGAAGCCTGGTTCCATCAACCGTAACAAATCTTCCCAAAAAATCAGCTGGATTTTTGTTAAATAGCTTCAAATTTTTGCTCGATATTCCCATTCTTTCACGTTGCGTTGTTGATCACAATTTAAGATTCGCAGCACTCACCTTGCTTTTTGACATACGTACGTGTAATATGTGATGAACGCGTTCAGTCAATACGTTTACGATGATGCTAACTATCACCTTGATGCCAATTCTTCGCTCGTTTAGAGCTATATCGTTAATATTATTGATCATTTCATTTTCTTTTTCTGGTAGACGTTTTTATTCTTACATTTATAAAATATGAGCGAATCTGTTTGAATCTTGTTGATACGGTATCTTCACTTATTCACACATTATTCACACTTATTTGTCTCGAAATAAAACATACCGTGGACTTTTTTTCTAAATTCAATCTAAATTCAATTTAAAATCTTTCCATCTGATCCTCTAGTTCTAAAGGTTTTTGAATTGTCTAATTCTACTGATTTCGCTTCTCTGTTCATAGGCACACATCATGGATACTCTGTCGAAATTATGATCAATGTTTGTCTGAGATTTAATTTATATATTATGTACGCTTTTGATGATTAGTTTCTCAGTTGCCACTCTTTCATTGTAAAGCTTCATTATTATTATTAAGATTGTACTATTTAGAATTTTCTGTAAGTACTAACTAAATAAAAAGGTAATTATTTCTCCCGTTAGCTGACCCTCTCGTGGCGTTTTCCAAGTTCTATGTCTTATATAGATTTATATATATATATATATACTTTCCAGATATTTTGTTCTCTTTTCTTGTAATCTGCTGTTCTAGGCTTAATTGTGTGCTTTCGAGCAGCTCCACAACGCACCCTTATGCTTTTTCCTGGATTAGCATCTTTCCAATTTTTGTTTCTTGTGTTATTCAATATTGCTAGCTTAGATTCTTCTGTTCTGAACAAATAGGTACCTATCGATTGTACTCGTGCTGCGGAAAATACACTTAACATCATCAATACGAGATTGGACAGACGATACAACACAATAAATGCAAATAAGGAATTTTTGCATACAGCTTCATCTCCTCTTCTCCCTCAGTCTATTTAGTATAGCAATCTATCAATTCTCGTAACATATTTTTCTTAGATAAGGCAACTTCGAATTTGAGTGCGTTTTTCGTTTCTTCTGGATGGTGATACAGGCTCGAAGAAGATTGATTATTCAACAATTATTCAACAAATATAGCATTTTAACGCAACAAAAACATTAAAGTTGTACTAGTATTGACTCTACGATGCAGTCTTGCAGTAAGACAGACGCCTAACATCTTCGTATTAATCAATTAGAATCTTAAGGTACCCTTAAAGTGCAAAGAATTCGGTAAAGAAATCGTTTTTAATCTAACGTTATCGGACTCGCGCTGCGACTTTGTAAAAGACTTCTTATAAGCTCTAATCATAGTTCCAAGAGTATATGCGTCTGTAACAATTTATAAGAAAAATATGTTAACATTTTATACCAACAAATACCTATCTTTTATACTTTTTGAGAGATATCAATCCGTATGTCTTGTGAATTATAGGTTGAAATGGGTCGGTGGGCAATGTGTGCCTCTCATTTATTTCAACCTAACATAGATTTCGCAGTACATATTCTAGCGGTCTATACGTAGGCCTCTTAGACTTTAACTTCGAGGTTCTACCCGCAAATACAAATCTTATCTTGGAACGTTCTACAGTGAGTGATACTTTTTTTCCATTTGTCATCATTGATTTGCATCCGGTATTCGGTCACCCAGATTAGGCATAATTTAGAGTGAAGAGCATCATTGGATAAGTCTATCTCTCACAGCCTGAAGTCCGAAAGCTTTTGTTACTGGCCCTAATCAGCGGATATAGAGTTTCAAAAATTAATGTTGTGAAATTGTATTTTTAAAATTTGAATTTAGTAATTTTGTATTCACCATCGCAATTGGCGCAAGAAGGTTTTACGTCACTGTGACGGGTGCAGTCTAGCATACAATGCTCACCTGAGTAGTGGGATTGGATATGGCGATAGCACCTGAAGAATTAGCCTAAGCCGAATTTGAAGCGTAAGGTCTCGATGGTCACATCTAGGCAGAGGGTGAAGATGTCTCTCTGAGTTCTTAGTAATTTTACCATTGTCAGGGGCATGGGATGCTTCTTGCGGTAGTGACATTATTCGTGCGGCACCCTCCATACGAAAATCAAGGTGCTCGAGTTCAGACGCAACTACGTCTATGATGATCCCCACTGGGATACCCCTAATTTCAACATTAAGAGTCTTCTCCAAAGGAAGGCGATACGTGTGATAGAGGATCGTTAGAAAATCGAACATCTTGGTGGCTTCTCTGAAATCTTCTTCTCTGGCGGGATAGAAACGGATCTCGTCATTGATGTTGGCCTTGGTAAATTAACGTTCAAAAATTATAAGAACTTTAAAATGTTTAAATTAATCTGGTACACAAAGAAGAAACAGAAGCGATTCCACCAGAAAATTTCATTGCGTTCGCCGCCGGACCGCGGTTAGAACGAAATCGTCAATTCTTCAATGAAATGGATTGCTGTCAAATACGGCGGGGGCCCGTTTGTCCGTGTCGAATGCTCACTGATGACTTGACAACTGACTTAAGGTTGTAGACATACCATTGATCCTTATTAAACCTCGATGTTTAACAATATTAGAATATATCTTCTCTTAAAGCCCCAAATTCCGAAACCCCTAACAAAGGCTATACGTCTTCGTGAGAGGACACGGGAAAACTTAATAATAATATAAATAATCGAGTTTCTAGGTCTTCAAAGATGTGCGATTTGTTTACAGCAACCATTTTTTGTTACAAATTCATTGTCAAGTTACTTGGTCAATTGATATTAGCAAATACTATCCTTTACTTTTTCAGTTTCCGAAGGTTTCTGGTAAAATAATTCTAGTCATCAGAAAACAATTCCTTAATTGCCGGTAACGTTCTGAGCTATCCCACACATTTAAGCGATAGTTTACTGCGTTTTCTATTACTTAATTGGTTGGTAATTTCTTTCAAGCACACAGATCACAGATGACTAACACAAATCTGTATTAAATATATGGCGTATTTGTCTGCGATCGATATCGTGGTGCCGGATTTGATGCTTTTCTCAGTGTCATAGTAAGTATATTCCAGATTCTCTCTTAATTTATAAACTTCTCCACTTTTCGTTTATTATGTTTCATGTAATTGTTCAAACAAATTTGCTTGTTTAGTTCTCTTAATCTGATATACATTAACGTCCGCATAAATCGCATTATAACTTCCTTTGGTATATGACTTGTGACTTTATCGGCAATTTTATCAAATATATTTGGTTCCTTGGATAAGGAATTGCCATGTAGTTTTGTGAACTCTTCATACAATCTTCTCCTCAACGTAGTTAGGGCATCATTTGGATGAAGTAAACTGCCTTTTGATAAACAAGTTATCCAATCCTGTTTATCTATATTTTTGTACTTGTAAGCAATATAGCCAGCAATGTATGTCAAACCTTCATTATTAATTTCATCTGCTATTGTAGTTTCTTCTATTTCTTTTTCAAAATCTTCTAGTAGTTCTAGTTCTTCTATTTCTAATATTTAAACTAAACATAACTTCTTCTTCGTCTAGTGGCAGTGTATCAGTAGTCACAACGTCATAATTCTTGACAATTTCAGTTATACACTCTAGTGTGTCAATTAGTGAATCATCCTCATCATTCCTTTCGGCGTTTTGATTATCGCTGAACGCGTAGGCAGAATGTTTTCTCATAATGAACCAGCGTAATGTGTTTAAATTCTAGAGGTTTAGGATGATCATTTGAGGCACCCATTGCTCTAAATTTAGAAAACAAAATTTCTAAAACATCTTGATTTAAGCGATAAGTATTGAAATATTCCACTGCATATTTTTCTTTCATTTCACTAAATAATTGAGGCAATGATTTGTTATTTAATAATATTCCTTTCTGAAAAGGAAGCAAGCCCTTATGCTTTCCTACCTTCATTGTATGCATCATTGCATCCATTTCTTCCAAACATGACAGTTGTTGTAATTGCACTCCAAATGCATGTCCTATTGCATCAAATTTAGTTCTTCTGTTGAAAACGTCAAACCAATCATTAAATAATCTAATAATTTTTGAAGATATCTTCCAATCAACATCCTTCATTAGTCCTCTTTCTCCACACCATTCAATAGCTTGGGCAACTGTGCGAGACAAACATTGTACATTTGCCTTTGTGTTCCTGCAACATCAACGTGAGGCTGTGTTAATTTCGGTGCTAATTTACAGTCTCCTGTCTGCACAGACAACAGTTGCTCGAAACATTTTTTGTTCACAATCTTGTCACCAAATTTAAAACCATTATCAAATACATGGTTTCTTGCTAGTTTCATCAGATGAGGAGTATCACAAAACACATAAATATTATCATCAGGTCTTGTTGGATGTGATATCGAACATTTCTTGTCATATCTAACATCAAGTGCATTCCACACGGCCAAAATTTGACGTTCCTAAATCCGATACTATCGCCACAACTGTATACGACACTATTTCCAATTCAGATTATTTGTAATAGTAAGTCTTTTGTCATTGGTTTGTCATAATCGTAAAAAATTATTTGTTTCCACTGTGAAATTAATCCTCTAACCATCACAGTTTGGACAGTTCTATAAGGGCCCAGAACTTTCTGCTTCTTTTTATCAAGACATAATCTATTTGAAATGTACATTTCATCAAATGAAAGTACCGCTAGGCGTTCAGTTGGAGAAAATTGGTAGGCCTTATTCTTCACAATTATCAAAACCTCCTTCAATATACCACTATTGATTGCAAATGTTGAAACCCATTTGCGAAGGGTGGACAGTTCTGGAAGAGGATACTGCTTAACATTTCGCAGATATCGGCAGCCCTTGGGGCTGACACTCTTTAAAGCTATTGCAGAAGAAATATCGTCTGAACACCAAAATACTTTCCCTGTTTCTTTTCTCATTAATTTTATTTGTCCTGCGGTAAAATATTTGTTCAATAAACTATTTAGAGCTTGATTTTCATTTTTCAGACGTTCCATCTTTATCGACAAAGCTTGGTATTCTTGTTTTAGTTTATAGTAGTCCTCGGCATTTGGAATAGACAGCACATCTTCCCTACAAAATTAGAATTATTAACATACCTTAATAAATAATCAAGTTTATCTATACCTACTTAACATTTAATGTTTCATTTACCTAAAATATAACAATCAGTGACTATATATACATATTGTAGTGTAATAATACACAAATGGTCAATTACCATTAGAAAACTCATTTATTATAATTCAAGTTATCAAAATCATAGTTAAGTTCGGGGTTATGGGCTTCATTTGACATTTAGCCTAGTGTCGGGGTTCTATTTATACCTTCGTCGATGTATCCTTGATTATTATTATTATTATGTATTATTTCCAGTAAATTTATGTGAATTCTTGTAATGTATATTTGTTGTCGAAATGTGTAAAAAATGCTAACAAAATTATCCATTAAATCATGCTTTTATAAAATATTTAACAAATTTTAATTTCTGGTGACATTTGTTTCTCCCATTAACTGTCTCTGGCTGGAGTTAAATTAATGAGACAACCCTGACACTAGGCTAAATGTCAAATGAAGCCCATAACCCCGAACTTAACTATGATTTTGATAACTTGAATTATAATAAATGAGTTTTCTAATGGTAATTGACCATTTGTGTATTATTGTAATACAATATACATAAAATAAGTACTTACGTTGGCAAATTTTCAGAAAGCAATGGTAAGTGTTCCGTTGGCATGGCATCTACTTTTAAATATCTCGTGCTTCCACATGGATAACCAAGTTTCTTTTTCATAACGTAAGATTCCTCATAACAAGATTCAGCAAAATGAATTGAACCTATTCTTGCTAAAATAAAAAGCAGATTACATCAATATTTAAATAATGTTTAGTTAGCTAACCGTTTTTTGTTTTTAATTTCTTGATGACACACATCTATCCAACGGTTACAGTTTTCACTATCCTTTGGGAACGTGAAATATTGTATATCTGCCCCCTTACTTTTTTGTAGTAATTTTTGCCACCTTTTATGCTGCAAGTCGTCATATTTTGGTCTCTAACACTATCGCTGTAAAATAGTTCAATCTAAAACTCGTTTATTTCTTGTCACATCAAATACTAAACGAAAGCTACATAACTACAGTAAAATAGAATGAAAATAATTGTTGAAAATTTGACTTCAGCAAACTCTAAGTCAATTCAATCGATCTATTTGTATTTGTAAACACCAGGTAAACACAATGTATGGCAATGGCGGACACACGCACTGATGACGCGCCTAGTTTAAGGCTACGGACCTACGGTTCCTATGGATGCGAGATGGATGCGAGTTAGCGAGTTCTGACGAAAATGTGTTCTGACGAGTACGTCCAAAATTCTCGTCAGAACAAGGCGGTTACACTGTGCGCGTTTTCTGATATTCTGATAGTCAGTATGTTTCTCCCGCCCAGCAAAGATGGGCGAGCTTGATGAATTTTGTTTTCTTGAAAGTCTGTTAATAAAGTTATTGTTGTTACATGAAGGAAAAACCAAGCACGTCAACCAGTTATTTTCCAGAAGAGACGTCTCATATCCCACAAACACATGTCCCGCACACAAGACCGATCAGTTTATCCTAATCCATGGTGAAATAACCAAACCACGCGAAATTCAACCCACAAAAACACCCAAAACAGACGCAGGTCACACGAAAAAATCAAACTTGTTTGAACACTCAGCTGGTTCTGACCACGTCGTACAATGCGCGAACAAAACCTAATTTCGTTTCAACTCAAGCATACCGAATATTATTGTATCATGTGCCATCTGTTTCCATCGTTTTCAACGATTATAGGCCGGATTGCATGAAACACTACATACGTATGTTTGGTAATCACTGCAGAATATTAGATCACTCGAAATTCTTTATTGTCTCCAAGAGACGTGTTTCGGTAAGACACAGTTTAAAGATGCTGGTTTTGTTATCAGCGAAATACGTGAGGTGGAGTTAATAAACAATCGTATAATTGTATATAATGTAGGTTACGATATCAAATTGTACTACGATATTCAATTGTTATCTAGCACGATATTCTTCTTGCACATTAAAAATAGTCGTGCTTAACACCAATAGAATTCAAACATCACAAAAGTACTGTGAAAGGCCGCCCATCTTAATTAATGGCTTGATATTAGCGAATTAAAGCAATTTCTTATCCAATTTTACCGTCAATTAGCGATTCTGTCGTAATACCCGCTTAACATTCGCGGTCACGTTCCTGAAACTCCGATTATTCATTTCGCCGCCGACGTGCATAAGAAAAATACTCGGAATATTCTTTTTCTCCCCATTTTCTTAAATCCCCTTGGAGGAGACGCGATTAAAATTGAATTTAAATGAAGAAATTTGAGTTTATTCCGAGCTACACGAAAATTAAAACTTTAAATGTGTTACATTAAGTGGCGCGGGTGTAATCTAGCCGCGCTCGCACAATATTTTCTTATTCAAATGAAATTCCGGGATTACGAACAAAGATTTTCGCGACGGCGGTAACGAAGTGCATTTAATTAAAAATAACAAAATCGATTTTAATATACTCATGCATTCACGGCTGCTTTGTGTGTAAATCGCGCGAACGTTAATGATTATTTACATTGGAAACGCCACGATAAAAGTAATCGAGAACAGGGAAGTAGACGTACGAAAACAGTTCTTAAATTTTATTACTTTATCGTTATTCTCTACTCGCTTTCTGGTGGAAACCTTAGGGTGTTGAAGTACGAATTTTTGCAGTACAGATCCGCGGTATTGAATGCATAAAAGATAATGTGTAGGTATAGTACTCGTGGGATGCTGTATAATTGCATAGTCTTAACAATTTTATTTTTAGGCTGAAGTAATTTCCCTAAAATATTCTGATATGATAACCAACGGATTTTGGTATAATCCGATAAATCTTCAAGCCCGCTTCTCATTTAATTCGAAAAATTTCATGAACTGTAGATGAAATTTCCTAAAATTTGCATAAAAAATAACCGACGTAGTATTTCCTTTTCCTTAAGGGTGCGCCCTATTTCCCACCGAACTAAAGGTAATTGGGTTATTGTGTCTGTTGGGTAGTCTACTCCGTCAGGTTGATGTTATCAAAAGATCCTACAATTTAGCCATAGCAAATCTATTTGTCTATTTGCGGCTGAAGAAATCGAGACCCAAAATGTTAAATTTTACATTGGCCAGCCATGTTGCGAAGGTTTCTGTTCATCACAATGGATACTACAGATGTCATTTTCCATTATTCCTATCACGTAGAAATGATTGTTAAGCCAGCAGTGTACTGTCAACAGGGCCACTGTCCATCCGATTTGACCCAATTTGGTCCTTGCTCATTCGCACAAATTGTCCTGATTTTCCAGGTCTTCTATAACATACAAGTCTGCCTTAGCAGTCCGCCCTTCTAAACCCCTCACCTTCGCTTCTCCTCCCCTCTCTTCCGGTGTTTATCATGCTACGCCTTCAGCAAGTTCTTCATCTCACTTCTTATGGTTCAATAAGAAATTACACATGTAGATTTACTTTCTATGAACTTTCCTTTTGGCCCCTCCCTGACCACGAGGTACTACTCTTCGTTTCCTTGTATGCCGCACTTACTGCAGATCCAGATAATTGTGTTCTGTCAGTGGCACCAGGACATGCCTTTTTCTTGGACATGCCTTGATAGTGTTAGTTCGTGCTGGATTGATCAACCTGCTTCATTGTTGGTCATGGCGTAGACCTTTTATTGTTACTGCATCCCTCTATGAACGAACGCGCGTATGACGTTATGGTAGTCTGCAATGTTGCTCTCAGGTTTATGTTAACGCTTTCCTCTGTTTCCGTCTATTTATGAGGGGTGTCCGATAATAAAGATGAAATCCAAAATTACAGTAACATTTATACTAAAAGAACTAATAGATTGCACCACAATCACATAATTTTGTTTCTCTCTTATCTTGATTTCCCTAACCGCTGAGATATTTATCCCAGCGTGACATCTCTTCACGGTATTGCCGCTTGTTGAGTTGGTTGAACGGTGTCTTGAACTTCCTCGTGATCCGCAAAGCTTTTTCAAAGGTCCAAACAAGTGAAAATTTCAGGGGCTAAATCTGAACTATAGAGAGGATTTTACACAACCTCCCAATTCCGCTGTGTCAACCACAGTTTGGTGTATTGTGACGTGTGATGTCTTGTGTCATCGTATAAAAATTCCATCTCCATAAACGTCCCGTAATCTGTGTTGGATTTTCCTCTGATTAACGCATTCAGCTTGTTCCACGCATCTCACAATTTGAATACTCTGTGATAACATACCCCATGTTTGTTTGCTTCCCGGAAACTAAATTTAACCGTGGATAATATTGCTCAAGCGCAGTTGTATAAAGTTAGTTGTAGCTTATTATCAGTCACCTTCGTATGTAAGTAGTCTTCATCATCGGAAATTCGCAGTATGAGCTGAAGTAAACCTGTTACCGTGTTAATTTTTGATTTTAGGAGCGACACTACTGTATTTCTTCAAAACAAATGTTAAAACGCCAGTTTCTTCGAGAACTAAGCGTGTGCTGCCGGTTTGGCATTTGCTCTAGATGTGATTTGTCTGAAACGACTTAAATTTAAAGCTTACTCACCCATCTACTCCAATAACTTCTCAGCATGTAATGAAACTTATAAACAGTAGTTTTCAGAAATCGTCTTCAGAAACTATTTAATCAAAATTAAAACTTTGACAGGCTCAGTTGGAAACCTTTTCAGATTTTTGCATTTGTTTAGAAACGAAAATGAAAAAAAAAGGAAAAACGAAATAGTCAAATACGGCAGAATAAGAATGAGTACTTATTTTCATATGCTCGTTTCCTTAAACTGACATATTAGTTCAGAAAGAGGTAAAATATCCCCCTCAGAATAATTTCGAAATAAACCGGCATTCCGCACGACACTTTATTCCGCGATGTACCGCTTCAAAAGCCGTTATTTATGGAATAAGAATCGCAATAATGTATGTATCACAGCAACACACGAACTCATAAAAATCGAAGGACCCCAATAAATAAGTTAGATGTAGAAATAGCGGCGTTCGCCGGAGGGAAGGAAGTTTTCGATCAGCGTTGCCAACTTTTTATTCGGGCGTGAGTTACAAAGCACGTCGAATAATTTAGGGGCACGTCAAAAGCGTAACGCGACTAGATATATTCGAGTTCGCTGATTTTCTTTGACTTTGGCATTAACGTATTGCCTCTAAATAAGACGGAGCGGTTCCGGATGAAACGTATATGGGGAAGATTTTAAATGTACGTGTTTCTTTTTCCGAAGTGTTTCCTCTGCACAGCTATAAACATTTTTCTTTTTTTTTCGATCGGAAGAGGGATTTTTAGTAATAAATTTCTAGCGAGTCAAATTTGTAATTAGTATTTTATATACACATGCCTTGAAATCGAACTATTACTTTTTATTATTAAATAATGCAATTAATTGTGTTTATTTGATAATATAACACGTAAACATAATAAACAACACCTACGTATGATGGGCTCGATGAGTAGCACACGTCAATTGAAAATTTGGGAGATGATTTTCCACATTTCCATAAACAAATCGGCGTTCGTTTGAGGACTGCTCTTCACAAATGCAGATACATGCAAGAAACTTGTGAACTGGTGTCCCAAAAGTCGATTTGTGAAACTTGTTGTACATAGGTATCAACTCGAAACGGGCTGATAACTACATACATACATTGTTCAATTTGAGGATATTCCAGAACGAGAAATTGACGATAGTGTCATTAGAAGTACACCCAAAAACACGAAAAAGGGCAAGTACACTGTCCTTGGAGACAGTTTGTCATTTTGCGCCCAAAAAGTACACATTCGAACGAAAAGACTCCAGTATCCAAACTTGCATTCATTTTGAAAAATCGGGCTTTTAATATGAGAAAGCAAAATGGAGAGGAATATAAAGAAAATACAGTAAAAGTTCTTTGAAATCTTACTGCCAAATTACTAATGGAAAAGTATTTTAATGAATATGAAATCAAAATAAATTTTTGGAACGAATTGAATTCAAAGTTGCCCGAGATTCAAGAAATGATAAAAGAAAGATTTTACAAAGCATGGAAGACAAACGTAAAGAATATGTAACTTTTCTGGTCCACAATGAACTAAAAGAACTTGTCAAACGCGTGTGATGAGCAAACGCCAGAAGGTCTACAGGAAAAACCTTTTTATACTGTCCTATGAACTTGCTTGGAGAGTCTGTGAAGGCGCAAGGGCAGAAATCATATTCCTTAAAGAAGAAACCAACAGCATCGGCAAAAAAGGAATAGAATTCAATATAACCCCCTTTTTCGGAAACCACTCAAGGAGGTAGCCGAAAACTGGCTCATACAAAATGGCTGGTAAAGAATGATTCAGATACCAATCAGACTGTTTTTAAAATCCCAAGATAAAAGAGAAAAAGCCATCAGCAGCCGACTATTTTTGACTCCAAATTCACACTGGAAAATCACCGGAAATTGGTTCAAAAATAGTCCCGTCGGAGTTAATGAGATATCAACTTGGACAAAAAGAAAAAGCAGTAAAATTAGGCTTTAAGGCCACCAATAAAATCACAAATCACTCACTTAGGGCCACCGCCGTCTCAAAACTCGCCAAACGCGGAGTGTCAGAACAAAATCTAACAAAAATCACAGGCCATTCTAGTGTGAAGTCAATATCCAGCTACTTGCAAAAGGACGAAGAGCATAATAAAGAAATAATTGAAAAAATTAGGGAATATGGAACAATGTTTACAATTATCATAACTGCAATTTCTACTATTCAATAAATAAATACATAAATAAATAAATAATCTACGTCATATATTGATTTCGAGTATTTTGTATTTTTATTCGACAAATATTCTCCCTAAATACCACGAGTGCTTAAAAATTAACCGGATAATTTTCATTCAAGCCCGTTGCGTAATTCGAACTCGTGGAATTATTAACAACGCGCTTTCATGAGAATTATCGGTAACTTTTAAGCATTTGTGGTACTACCCTCGAATATACAATATACAAAAAGGCAGAAACATCAGAGCTGTGTTTGGATTACAGATGGGTATCTAACGGGGATGGGAGCGAAAGCAGAAATCCGTGGGGACCGACCTAGGGCAAGAATCAATATAGCTTGGTTGCTAGCTCTCGACCTACCGAGGCCAGATAGCTGTTATCATAGCTAAGGAAACCTCAACAGTACCTTTTCTAGTACTCGAGTGCCTTTACCGGTTCAAGAAGCAGCCAAGGGAAGTTCAGCTGTACAACTTGACTACAAACGAACCCTAGGAAAGCTATCTAAATCTAATTAGGTATACCTAATTTGGGTAACAGATTATCGAGGTGTTGAAGGCAACGAGAGGGCGGATAAGTTGGCTTGGGATGACAGTACCATTGCCCTCTGAGAGTCTGAACATGCTCTTGGAGCTGACACATCCATTGTTAAGGCGACGACGCGGAGGTGGTCTGTGGACAAATTCCTGTTTGAATACCAACAGCAGACGACGCTCAAACAACTTCATAGAAGCTCCTTTGAATTTCAGCCAGAACATGAACCATTTAAAACTAAAGAAACGTCAACTCGGGGCCATAACTGGTATCCCTACCGGACATTGAGTGATCAGCTATCATCCTAACCTAAGCGAAGATTCTGTAACGAAGTAGATGAAACTACTAACTGGGACACCTTGATTAACAGCAGGCTTCTGTACTTAAGACGGTTCATTCCTTCTTAAGGAATTGAAATCGATCTTATCAATCGAGTCAGAGAAATTAGAGCAATTGGTCCTTAAAAGTCTGAGTGCTCCCCTTCTCCTTACCAACATAAGGTAATCTAAGCTTCAGACAATATCAGCACTGAATGTTACCAGGAGGTTTTTATACAGATGTTGCTTCGTACTTCTGGACACTCACGCAAAGATAAAGTCAAGCTTAAGATATCAAATATTATAAAATGCAGCATAAATCAAACAGTCACGGTTAACAATAAAATTAATTTTTAAACTTCCGTATACCGACTTGCTGTTACCAGCAACGCTTTCTAATTATGTATTCCCAACAAGACGTTCGTATTAATAAAGTTATAGCGGTAGTACGAAAGTGATAAAATACTAACTAATATTACGTACATATGTTGATGTGCGAGGAAGCCAGAGGTGGTCAGACCATCGCCGCCCCCGAACATTACATATATTGCAAAACTTTCCGACGCTTAACTAGCTCATCTCGACTGCAGCTAATTCAATCAACCCAGTTCATGATACGTGACGATATTAGTGAGTTCACTTGTCTGCCGACGTAGCAACGCTGCCTAGGTAACACCGCAGTGTAACACGTGTAATTCGTGATTGCTGCCGTTGCGGCGTTCGCGTAACTATACCGGGGCCCTTGATTAACTAAAACTATTCGAGAAACAACGTACTGGTCAAGTCGATAACATACGCCGAGCTACTAAATTTTACGTGTTTCAGGTGTTAATCTGGTGGGTAGATGGAATTACTGCGATGACCGTACCGCGTACTAACTACGCAAGTAATCTGATATGACCACGATACTAATAATAAAATAACAATAATTTATTGTTTTATACACTATTACATATTATAATGGAAGTGATAATATAACCATTATTATTGTTATTATAACAATAATATAATACGAGGGACCCCTTTTAAGTTGTTCAGAAACTAGGAAAGAAACTTTTTGCAAGAAACTATTTTATTGCTTTTAAAAATATTTGTCTTTAATATGTATACACATTTGAACGCGTTCAAACCAATTCTCGTAAGTTTTGGCACTCTGAAGTTTGTATCCCAAAAACATGGCTTTTGAAAGCTGAATTTCTTGAGGCGCTGAAAATCCCTATTGCATTTCTTACTTGACATTCGGGCATAGAAAGAAATCGTGAAGCGATAAAACAGGTGAATACGGGCAATGAGGCATTAGTTCGACGTTTTTCTCCCCCAAATCATCAATTGTTTGATGAGCTGTGTGAGAGGTGGCATTACCATGACGCAGAAGGTTGTGACGTTTTCTATTATTTTTCCTGATTTTGCCGTTGACTTCCGGCAAACAAATATTTGTCTATCATTCGGCATTAAATGTTCTTCGACAACTTTTTTTTTTTTTTGGAAAGGACTAGATCGTCAAAATTTAACGCTCGGGATTTTCATAGATACTCATAAAATAAAAAAGAGCGTTGAAACAATAAAATATTGTATTAAGTGAGATATTACTTCATCATATTGCAGTTCGTAACTAGTTCTTCCTATGATTAGAGTTGGTTAGCAAATGGCCATCGGTTCATAAAGATCTGTATTGCGATATAACATCCTCCATTTTCGAAAATGTCCCTTTACCTTGGTAAATCCTCCCCAATGCAGATATACATAAATCCCCATGCATATAATTTTGGTCGACCTTTAATAATAATAATAATAATAATAATAATAACAATAATATTATTGTTCTCGAGATCAGGTACAATGATATAGAACATGTCACATAATATAAATAATAAAAATACAAATTCATACAAATGTACTATTGCGGCAACAGAAAATGGGACACTTAAAATAATGTAGTTTAAATCTGGCTTTTGCTTTGTCAAATGTTATGTCATTTTAAAATCATTATTGACATACATATGTCTTTATGCCGCATTTAAGTGCTATCGAAAAAATGCAAATAATTACATTACTTGGGGAAGGATGGTCTGTAAGAAGACTAGGTAATAGATTTGGAGTGCCCAAAAGCACCATTCACACCATTAAAAGAAATGGCAACATCATCAGGGAACTGTAGAAAGGCAAAGTGGTTCTGATCGTAAATTGGTATCGAATCCTATGGAAAACGAAAATCTTATTCAGTTTTTAAGGAATAATCCATTTGATACAGTGGTAAATGCTCGAAACATAACGCAATTTCCAGGTTGTGTGCGCACTGCAAGAAATAGAATTAGAAAAAACTCAGAATTAAGAAATCGAGCGGCTGTTAGCAAGCCATTTCTTAACGACTGGAATAAGCAACAAAGGATTGGCTTTGCATTGAAATTTCTACCCAACAATTTAAATTTTTGGGAAAACGTAATTTTTCGGATGAAAAAGTATTTCAGTCTTCTAATAATGGTCGCATTCGTATACATAGACCACCAAATTCTTGATTTGATGAAACTTATACGCAAAAGTCTTATAAGAACTGTAGATTTACGACAACTGTATGGGATTGGATTTGCGCTCGCGGAGCGAGTATCTGTT
The DNA here is from genome assembly GCA_038088585.1 of Chrysina gloriosa. Lineage (NCBI taxonomy): Eukaryota > Metazoa > Arthropoda > Insecta > Coleoptera > Scarabaeidae > Chrysina > Chrysina gloriosa. The sequence goes on along the minus strand of CM076087.1, from coordinate 27,795,809 downwards.
GGAATGTCGAATGAAGATTTAATTCTCACACGTATACTACAATTTTAACAAATGTGTTCTTATCTTCTGTGAAAATTTTGTTTCCCAATCGAAATTTCATATTTCAACAGGATAATTCTCCAGTGCATACATCTAGGATTACTAACCAATGGTTTGAGAGAAACAACATAACACGTTTACCATGGTGTTCGAGAAGTCCAGACCTTAATCCCATAGAAAATGTCTGGGGATTTATCGTAGAAAGAATGAACCATAGTAATTTCAAGCCTGAAAACGTCGACGAATTAAAAGATGAGATAAATGAAATTTGGAATGATCTAACAATAGAATTTATTTATTCCCTTATATCTTCCATGGCCAGGCGTTTGCAAAAGGTGTTAGTTAGATAATAATGGCGCCATTACAAAATATTAACTAAAAACTAAGATTAATTTATTATTTACAAGATTTTTATTGCAAATAAATGCATTTAAGAAAATTTTGCGTTCATGTATAAATTATTTTTGACATTAGATAAGATATGGTTGACGTGAACATGACAAACGACTCGTTTATACTGCTAAAAAAACAGTCAAAATAGCCTATAAGACTTGTCCCGATTTTTGTTGCCGCAATAGTACATAGTATGGCCTTACTGGTTTTATTTAATATGTATATAGATGTATATATACGTAAAAAATATAGAAAATAGAAGGTTTCCAATCAATATCAACGTCAGTCTCAAATTACAGTTATGGTGTTCATCTAATGTCACAAATTGATGACTTTGTTTTGCATACATCAAAATTTTTATGAGTGAAAATGTCTTCAATACTGTAGTAGCGCCCTGCACAAGGTGTTCATATAATATTCTTTTGAATCGCTTTGGTGATTCATTCTTCAGTTCATCTGGTAGGTGGTTATAAACCTTAACAATATTAGTAACGACACTTTTGTTTATTAAAGCTTTTTGGCTTGTGGTGGAAGAAGGTGCCCGGATTTAATTTCACGTATAGCATAGTTATGGTGAAGTTACTTACTCATCTTCCCAAAGATATTTATAGAACTGTCTGAGATCCATTCTTAGCATATCATCATTCTTATAGTCAATTGGATTTTGAAATATGAAAATGTCGATTTCGCTAATATTCGAAATTTTTTACAGCATTGCATACTGGTTTAATGTAATTTGTGTTTCAAACAATGCAAATTTTCGGCGACATGACGATAGAATACGCTTTATATATGAGCATTGCTTCTACTTGTTTAAAATTGTAGTTAAATTCGTTAAGATATCCCGCGATGTCTGTAGCAAATGCTAATTTCCACAGCCATTTATTGTTCGATAATAGTGGTTGCGCAAGGTTTTTCTCATTTAGACAAATTTTATTCTTTTTATGAGCTCAAAAAATGTCAATAAACGGTAGCGCAAGTCATGCTATTTGACTTCGTTGTGATGGGTAGATGATGATTAGTAGGTACTCAAGAGCGAAGAAAGTTGACACAACTGTTTCAATGACACATGACAGATCTATTTCAAATCGAAAAATATCCATACAACATCCGCACAAAATTCAAATGCAGTTCATGGAATTTGTATCATCAGTTACAGTACCACATCAACATAATAATAACAAATTATTATAATATAATAATTATATATATAAATAATAATAATAATTATTATTATTATTATTGGGATTGTAGATCATAGAGGCATCAATAATTTAAATAAATAATATAAATAAATTAAAGAAAGCGCACGTAGACATAAACATAAATTAAAGGTTATATAAGTGTAGAATAATAAATAAGTGTAGAATCGACAGAACATATTAAACTAGCTCGTTAAAGAGATGAAAACATTGTTCAGGCAGAAACCACTTTGCTGCAATAGTAAATTTCTCATCATGAATTAGTTTTAAATGAGCTGGTGGGGCGCTGTATCCTTTTATAGTGGGTAGTGCCGGTCGGTCTCAAAAAGCTTTGTTTGATGTGAGGGAATTGAAAAATTACATCCACTGGTGGTCATTACACTACAGTTTTCTTTATTTTGAACAGACAGATGTGCATTTTTTCAAAAAGTAACTAATTCATGAAGCGATGCAAGGGCTGAAATACCGAGATCATTAAAGATACACGATGAAGTATATGGAGCAGCGCACATGCATGGTAAATAACTGATTGTTAGAAGTACTTCACTGACCCAATATCACATCGGTGAACTCCTCACTACACAATTGTTTCTAATAAAATCGGTGACACGTGTTTCGCTAGCTCGAGGCAAGCAAGTGAACTGCGGTTTATACAGTTGTTGAAAATACTTGCCTCGAGCTAGCGAAACACGTGTCACCGATTTCATTATAAAACAATTGTAGGATGAGGAGTTTACCGACGTGATATTGTGTCAGTAAATTACACCACAGTCCTTGCAATTACCTTCATAGATGTACTTCAAAAAATTAAGCACAATATCGACTCAATATAAGCAAAGTAGTACGATTTGAATGACTTTAATTTAGTCACATTACACAAAGATTTATTAAAACATAGTATGACGAGGATAGCTTATTTATTAATTGAGTAATATAATCCTTCCGTCCACGATAATTTACAAGTAATATCGTTAAAGGGATTTCTTCTCAATATTTAGATGTACCACCGTGGCGGAGTTGTTTTCGCGTTTCAAAAATATGATTTCTTCCGAAAAAATTCCAATATTGAAAATGGTAGGACGAGTGCTGAAACGTTTTAATGATGTCCTATCTGCCATGGTTTAATTTTGCAAACAACGCGCTGAACTGTTTCCGGGACTGGAAAATTTAATCGGGCTTACAGATTTTGGTTTTCTTGTGGACATTACAGAAAAATTAAATGAACTTAGTTTGGGGCTTCAGGGAGGAGACAAAGAACTAGTGAAAATTATAATATAAAAGCTTGAGTTTTGGGAACAAAACCTAATCAACCGCGATACCAAGCATTTTTCTATTCTTTCAGAAAAGACATCTGCAATTCCATTGGAACCCTATGACAGCAAATGTCATGTAGAAATAGTTTCTAACTTGAAGGATTACTTCAAAAGTCGTTTTGAGGATTTCAAGGAAATTGATTTACTGCCGCAATTTGTTGTTTCGCCCTTCATAGAAGTTGATATCCATATATCATAGAAATTGATATGCAGAACTTTGGTGAAGACATCGTTGCAACAGAAATGAAAGTGATGTGTTTCGAAATGATTTTGCTTTAAAATCGTTAGTCTCAAATACAAAATGTATCTGGCCTTTAGTAAGCAAAGACAAATATTCAGTTCTATGTCGTGTTGCCTTGAAAGTAAAAGCGTTATTTAGCTCCACCTATTTCTGTGAATCTTTGGTCTCCAATATGAAGTTCATTAAGAACAAATCCCGCAACCGACTTACAGATGAAAATTTAGATAATTGTATTCGAATGGCTGTATCAAACTATACTACAAACATTAAAACAATGATCGCTGAGGCTGAGTGTCAGCCTTCTTGTTGAACATGCATTTTTACCTGCACATGTTTTGGTTTAAATTAATGCGTTACTTTTTTGTTATTCTTATTCATTTTTATTAAATTGTATGTGACATGCTATTGTGACTGCATACAAATGTTCATTTTCAAACACTTACTATTGGTAGGTGTGGATTTAGTTATGTAGTATGTATTAGCTATTAGTTTATTTCTAACGATAATGTTTTTCTTCTTCCCACCAGGAGCGACCGCCCACCGCTGCTTCTAAGAATAAGGACGTGATTTCGACCCAGTATTAATTGGAAATTACTTCTACCTTCCGTTGCACTATCTGATCTGCTTATGCATTATAGTAGACAAAACTATCATTATACGATCTTTAGATTTTTTAAATTCGGGTTCACTTTTTTCTTTTGTTTTTTCTTTTTCGTATAAAAGTTATCTTAGGCATATTTCCTTTTCACCAAAGCGCGGTTTCACCGCCATTGGAAATTTGGTTTGGATTGTATCCTTAAGCTTCGATCATATGTCCTGATAGATTCATGGTCAAGTGATACATCGTTTTATGCATTTTATTTGACGATATTGCCGTTCAATGGAGTTCCTTTTTGGCAGCTATCATCAATCTAAATGCCGAGTGGTCATCCCATTCTTTCAATTATTTTATTCATTCAATTTATTCTATCATCAAAGACTTCTATAATGCATTTGCGTTTTCGCCTTGTTTCCATCATTTGGCATACCTACTTAATTTACAGTCACATATAAAGTCCTCCCATGACAATAGTTATAAAGACTACATATCACCATGCAAGAGTTCCTAAACTAACCAAAAACAATAGCGGTCCATCCGAATGGAGTCGCCATCACCTGCAAAGAAGAGCAAACAATACCCTCGGCCGTAGAATAGAGGACGAAAGTTTGTACAAGTATAATTGGTATGATGAACTTTCGGTCCATGCGACTGCACATAGAAATGGTAATTTTATGGGCGAGTCCCTGGAATCGTACAGTAGTAGCGAGCAAGCGAAGCGCACCGCAGAGACACTCGTATAATTAGCGTGATTTATATAGCGATATCTCGCAGGAAGGTGTACTATACATAGCTTTTGTTACAATACTGCCGTGATTTGCATTTCTTTACTTTCGCGCGCGCGTTTGGATATAACGCAAAGGGTATAAAGAAATAATTTTGGAGCGAAACAAAGCTTTATTATTCCCGAATCAAATTTGAGTTTAATTTTGGTTTATTATATATGTATGTATGTGTACACATAAAAGACTACGTTGGAAATCGTGGAACTGTGCAGAAAAGTTGTTGTAATATTCTCTTGATTTTGTGCAGAACTTAATTTCTTAAATCAATTCTGTGAGCCCGAAGTTCTAATGAATCAAATTAGCAACTAAAGAGAAGCTTCAGACACTAGCTGGGTATTAAGCACTGTTGTAAATTGGTAATCACATCAAAACAAGGAACAACTTATTCCTAGCGATGAACAAGCAAAAGATCTTTTATCTAACAATATTTGCTAAACTAAACTTAATTTCATACAAATTCCATTCTGTTTGCGGGCAAAATCTATCAGAGGATCCTATAGTCAGCGAACATTATGAATTCTAAATTTAAATGAAACGCCAATATTTACTTTTCATTCGTACGGCAGGTATGTTTGTGCACATAATTCAACGTTTCTCTACACCTTTTACAACGGCGCTTAGGTGATGTTTATTCTGAACCGAAGTCAGTTATGAATTTTGATCACGATCGCTCGAAGGACGAACACACACAACTTAGAGTATGCGATAATTTCAGAAACGTCCTGAAGAATTGCCTTTTAAAGCGAGCGCGCGCTCCATAGACCCAATTTATGTCCGTCGAACTATTCCCGTGGTATTGATTTTATAATCTTTCGAGAAGTTTTAGATAGGAAAAGCGCTCGTAAATTCAAGCTCGCGCTCGTCCAATTGTAAATTTGCGCGAGCTGTCAACACAAATTACTTCTAAAATTCCGATAATTAAGCTGGAATCCCGATAGTCGATATTTCATAGAAGTCAGCGGCAGACTGCTTTTCGAGAGCGAGAGAATATTCGGTGTGGATTTCGTTATCAATATGAAATATCTTTCTTTCATTTCGCAAGCCATATTCGTCGTTTTTATGGAAACTGGTAATAAATTTATAGCGGTATGAGGGAAATATGTAAAAGATGTAGTCATACTGATTGCTTCTGTAGAGCTATCGTCATCCTGGACAAAATTGTGTTAGTATCTAAGGTAGATTTTAAGAAATTAACATTCCGTACTACTTCCACTTCTTTAAGGAAAAAGAATGAGAATCTACAAACGAAACACATCATAGCTCTTTAAGTGAACAAATTGAGGATTACTACGGTTAGGATTAGAACTTAATGATTGACTGAAAATTACATTACAAATAGAATCCCGAGGATCAAGACAACTTCAAGAATTAAACACACTCGCTAAAATAGTTTCCATACATATTTTTTCATACTAAATTTGTAAGTTCAAAGTATTGTTAGCCAATTTAATCATTTAATACGTCTGGCAATCATTTTCTAAAGTAACTATTAACATAATTTTTACAAATGTACATATGTACATGCACCTTTTCATAAAATATCCTGTACGACTGTCTGTGTAAACATCAACCGAAACAGCATCGACCCTTTGGAATTGGTCGATTGGCATTTTAATTAAAATTACACAAAGTGCTCCCTTTCTACAGAACAAGTTTTAATATTTGACGTCGAAATTACGTAAAACGTTTATAAAATACAATTTTATCTTCAAAGCTCAATCATCGTATTAATTGAAAATGGAAACAGCGACAAATCGGTTCTTTTGTTGGACTTGGACTTGTAGGTATGGTTCAGTTAGCGTGGTAACTGCCTTTACTAGTTCTTTTCTTTTCACAACAACATATGCCTATACTCGACTCGCCGAACAGATGCAGTAGCAAATTATGGCAACCTTGCAATGCAAATGTCCGACTCACACAGCATAAATCATATGTAAACATATCAAAATAATAACCTCATTTTGTATTTGACATAAATAAAAATTGCAAAATAAGTACTAAAATAATTTTCTTATTTCTTCAAGTATGTTTTGTTGAATTAAATTATGCATCTCCAATATATAGAATTATATATAGTAAATAAAAAATACACAATGGTTTTAAGAAGATCTATGTAATATATAAATACAAAATAAGGAAACAAATAATTAATATTTTTTTTTTTTTGTACGTATTTATATAAGAAACAGTATCCTAAAAAATTAACTCACTGTACAAATAGGTATAATCAAAAATAATAAATTTTATACATATTACAAAAATTTAATACAGTAAAGGAATTAATTATGACACACTAAAACGTTCTTAACATGTATCTTCTTCGCTATTAGATGATGTAGACGAATCATCATTAATTGTAATGATTAACGGCTCTATGTGTATATTTATGAGATTGTCAAGTTCCCACATTTCCTTCTCTGTTTGAATAAAATGTTTAATAGCATTTTGCCAATTTTCAACAGAAATATTGTCAATACCTCGTTGAAATAATTCTGTCACGTCTGCCAATTTAAATGTGGTGTTATGTCTCGCAACATACCCCTTCACTTGTGCCCATATTAGTTCAATCGGGTTTAATTCACAGTGATAAGGGGGAGTCTAAGTACCTTCTATTAGTGTTTTCTATTAATTCATTAACAGCATATTTCAGAGGACCAGATAAATGTTCTTTAATTAAAGCTAACAATTCTGCTTTTACCATGTTTTCTTCATATGCAATACTATTTTCCCTCATCCAGTTTTGCATTTCTAATTTGCGACTATTAGTTGTAGGTGGCTTATTCAATTTACGACTATGGTACGGAGCATTGTCAAAAATTATAACGCAATTTTCTTTTAAATTGGGGAGAATACATCTCATCCACTCTTCAAACCTTTCTGCGTTCATGTCTTCATGATAATCTCCTGTTCTCTTTGATTCAAAGAGGAGTAAACCATTTTCTAAAAATCCTTCATCCGAGCCAATGTGTGCAATTATAAATCTTTTGCCTTTGCCTGAAGGATTTTTAAGACCTGTACTTAAATCTTCTATAAATGCTTGTCTTGCAGTGACAACAGACATATCTGTCCATACTTTATTTACAATATGTCCAGCATTTACCCAAGTTTCATCCAAGTAATATATCGGGGTACCATTTTCACGATATTTCTTAATTTCACGAAGGTATTTCCGTCTCCAGGTAATAATGTCATCTTTTTCTTTTAAAATACTATTTCGAGCTCGCTTATTATAACTACAAACATAATTATCTTATGATTAGTATATAGAATTTAAAGTAATAAATATTTGTACCGAAAGTTTAGTTCCTTTAATAATGATCTGAGAATCGTAATTTTGAAATTAGGAATGTCATCTCTTTCATTTATCACTGTGAGAACTTTTTGAACTGTTGGAGGTTCATTTTTAAAAAAGAATGAATGTACAATTCTTCGTATAGCATTTTTCATTTCATCATCCACCATACCTAAAACAGCCCTTTTTCTATGATATTTTTGGTGGTTGTAATTCGTGATTAGTGTTATATTCTTTCACAATATTGTAAACACTGCGTTCAGTAATTCCTGTAAAAGATACTATAATAGTTACTATGATTTGGTTATCGTTTTTGCAAAGATACCTGCTGCTTTGGCTGTCATTTCAACGCTAACAATTTTAGAAGTGCTAGGCTCTTCTTGAAATGTTTTAAATATATTCAAAACCTTCTGTTTATCTTCTACCGTAAAATGTTTTGAAACTCTCTTCTTAGGAGGTGAGTTTTCCATAATGTAAGTATATACGATAATATAGCAAGAAATAATGTATAACCTACAAAACAATAATGTATTATTGGTGCACTAGAACGATCGATAAATAGTCTTCAGAAACACTGGTTTATGAAATATAATAGATAATGGATCATTTACAAAGAAAGCTAATTAAATCTAATATTCCAAATGCAATATGGACTCGATTTTTATTCTATTGTAAACGGCCATCCTGATCGACCAATTACAAACGTTATTGGTTATGTGGCCTATTAAACACACATTGTTGCCATAATTTACTACTGCATTTGTTCGGCGAGTCGAGTATAGATTTAATAGGTACAATATAACGCATTAAGAAGTGGTTTTCGATCAGATAGATGATGCCTAGACAATATTTACGTAGTAAGACAAATTGTAAAGAAAAATAAAGCAAAAAATATAGGAACCTACATATATGACTTTTGTTGATCTTCAGCATCATACCAAGTAAGAGAATATAATAATAATAATAATAATAATAATAATAGGTTTTATTTCCCAACATCGAATCCAAGGAAAAGCCAAAAGGAAAGTCAAAACAGTGTTTACAAAACAAAAAGGAAAAAAAAATAGGTAGTCGTACTAATTTTTAAGTTCCAAGAAACTCTTCAATACTATAAGAAGCTTTTTCTACTAATAGTCTTTTCATTTCTGCTATAAAAGTTTTTGTTGGTAGCTCTTTTACACATTTATCTACTCTATTATAAAATTTTATTGCATGATATTTCGCCGATTGTTGAGTGCGTGATATTCTATGATATGGTATTCGAAAATATCTGTTAAATCTTGTAGAATAATTGTGAACGTCTGCTTGTAACTCCAGCGTATTCGATTCTGTTTTGGCTAATAACAAACATTTGAAAACAAACAGAGAAGGAGCTGTCATAATTTCCAGTCTTTTAAATAAAGGTTTGCAATGCTCAGTAGCATTAGCACCTGCAATAGCCCTCACGCATCTTTTTTGTATTTTAAAAATCCTTATCATGTGACCTGTACTTCCCCATAGTAGGATGCTGTTACATATCGTCGAAAAAAAGTTGGAGTAATAAATCATTTTTGCTACTTCAGTGTTTGTTGAGTAACCCATTTTCCGTTTTTGATATACCGTTGTTTGTAATCTAGTACAAATATACTCGATATGATTATTCCAATTCAAAGCTGAATCTAAGTGTACACCCAGCATTTTAACACTTCTCTTGTCATACTATTCAGTTTCAAAATTTAGTTTTTGTATTTTGTCCGCATTTAGTTTCACTTTGTTCGCACAAAACCAATTACTAGCTTCTTCTAAACTTAGCTCTTCTTTTCTACATAATTCCTCATCTGTGGAGGCTGTGAATAGTAATGTGGTGTCGTCCGCATACATTATTGTTTGACACATTTGTAGATTTACGCACAAGTCATTGACATATATTAGGAATAATATGGCAAACTATGAGAAAAAATGGAGAAGTGGAGAAGTGAAAATTGGGAAAAGGTAGTAAAAAAATTATACAAGACAAAGGACGAATAAAATTAAGCAACAATTCAACCAGAGAAATCACCATAACTAAATGATCAAAACAAGGTTGTATACTGTCATCCATGTTATTCAATATATACGTAGAACAAGCAAGGTGGTACAAAAATGCGGAGGAATAGGAATACCCATAAGAGATAGGGTTTTGCACTTGCTAATGTTTGACGAAAACCAAATAGTCTCTACGCAAGACGAAGAAGGCATGGATTATATGATGATAAAATAACAAGAATATGAACACTAGCGATTAAATATTAATTTAAGAAAAACGGAATATATGTGTGTGGGAGGACAAACAGATAATATAAATATTTGGGGACGATATTATCAAACACAGGAACGATAGACCGGGATAAGGTAGAAAAAGTAATAAAGGGGAGAGACCCATTAAATCTCTACATGGGAAGATTTGGAATAGGCACCTCACTAAAGACACAAAAAAGGAAGATATTTCATACAATAATATATACCAATATATAGCCGTTAACAAACAAAATCAGGGGCAAAATTAGACCAATAGAATGAGGCTATATGGAAAGATGTCTATAATTCACTCGCAAAGACGAAATAAGAACAGAATAGATTTAAAATTTAAAAATGGACATAAAAAACGTCGATTACCAACAGATTGGAAAATAAAGCATTAAAATGGTGCAGACACGTAAATCGAATGGAGGAGGAAAGATGGTGGTAGACATAATCGTCCTTCTAGCATCGTCGTGTTATTAAGTTATGTTATAAAATTTGAATTTTACGACACCAAACAGCCGTAAGACGAAAAACATCACGTGCCGAAAATATTGCTGAAAATATATCCTATAAATTACTGGTTTCAATTGCGCTCCAAATTCTATCATCCTTATTGAAAAAAACTCTCTTACAAATAGCGCATATTTGTCCCATATCTAGAGTAAAACAACAAGTTTCATAATATATAGTCCTTAAAATAAGGTTCTTAATGTATTGGGACTATCAAATCACTTTCCCCAAATTCCTGGGAAGTTTTCCTGACACGGTTACAATAGATAGAATACTGGTGGCAGCGCCGATAAGACACACTGTAAATTTATTTATTTAGTTACTGAATTTTCTAAAATTCTTTGGAAATGGTGTAGTTTTAGGTATTGAATTATTAAAACAATTCGTCCGTTCCGATGCTATCCGCCGTATTTTAAGTATCTTGGTGAACGGCTGGATTGTATCCGAATGACATTTTCAATAATGTCTAATAATTTCGAAATCGCGCGAAATAGATTTTAGAACGAATATTAAATTTAGGACTAAAGAGAATCAATAAATGGGACAATAGGTTAGATACTTTAAATGCTATTCATATTTTACACTAAATTGGCAAAGGATGTAGATATACTAGAACTACATCAGAACTATAAAACAAAATGCATTTTTGGTCGAAGAAACAAAGAAATAAAAATAAAAATTCATAGGATGATGTAGAATGTTAGAAAAAAGATTGGAAAAGAAACAAGAAATCAGGTTATAAGTGATAGTGATTGCAAGGACTGTGGTGTATTCACTGACACTGTATCACATTGGTAAACTGCTCACCACAGAATTGTTTAATAATAAACTGATCTGATGGGTTTTAGACGGTTTTGCTTGCAGGTGCTAACGAAACACGTGTCACTAAATTTTTTTATTAAACAATTGTGTGGTAAGGAGTTTACCTACATATGTGATGTAGTGTCAGGTTATAAGTGGTATGTTAAATTGCAAGCAACTAAACGATCCTTTTGGTGAAGTGTAGTAGAACAGTAGTAGTTAAGATATACGACAAATGTCAAAGCGCTCATACATTAACTTTTGCTTTTGGTCGAGCAGTTAAACCCTTAGATATTTAATTCAAGATATTTACTATATAGTGTAAGTTCATAACCAGGAGCGATTTAAAATGGTATCTCACAAGATTTCACTCTTGATTTACTGTGCTCTATTATTTACATAAACGTGTACCTGCGCCAATAACACCTCAATTCTCGGAAAGCCAGAGCAGTGAGCTGAGGATCTCTTTTAACATTTTTATGTTTTCTTTTGTTACAATTGTTCTTCATCTTTTGTCATTCGTAATCTTTATTCCTTTATTTTTTTATCTTTATTTTCCTTTCGTAAGATATATGAACATTTGGAGATGAAGAAATTAACGGAAAGATTGGTACCGCGCTTGCTTGGTGTGGTCTAAATCCGAAAGGGAAATGCCATAAATGGCCAACATTATTCGAATTTATTGATTAGTTTCGACGCCGTATTAAGGAAGAAGCGACCATATTTAGTCTTAGGGAGAATCCTTTTTATCTTGGCAACGAATCTATTCACACATCTATCGTTGAAGAAACTTCTTGTAAGAAATGCCGCCTCTTCTCCCATATTTTCCAAATTTTAGTCTGAGCCACTTCTTTCTATCCCCAAGAAACTCACCGGAAAGGGATTCGAAATAAATGAACAGATGATAGTCGAAGGGATGCTTATTGTGGTGCGTTGTCCAAAGATTACTTTCTAAATAATTAAAAAAAAAAGTCGACGGTATGTAGCATTCTAAGAGACTATATTGGAAAATAAAATAAAAGTTTCTTCAGGAATTGATCTATACCCTGTTCCACGCTGAGTTAATAAGCATATGCTGTTTGGGACATCAAACCTGTATTTTTCTACGGTCACTTCTAGAGATATATTCGAAAATCAGTTTTATGATATAATTGCAAAAAACGTGGCAACGAAGCCTAGAACAGAAAAGGATAGTTTTATGCAATTTGCACGGACTAAAATAAGAGATCACGTACACAGACTTAGACACAGCACACAGTACTTAGAACTAAAAGAAGAAGAATAAAATTGTTTCTAATCCTGGAAACAATTTTAACACTCGGAGCATCCTTAAAAAGAGTTAATTTTGGAAATAACTCCGGAAAAGACGGACCGCGAATTACCGTTTACCAGTCGGGACATTTTTAAAACGCTTCCAGACAGAACCACACAATTATTGCTCAGTTTTGAAGATGCAACGGTAAGATTTTAGTTAAAATGTAGGAAAGGTGTTTAGATTTTTTAATCTTTGGAGTTTTCTAATCCTGGAAATTATTGGCCTAAAATGTTTACGTTCGGAGTGTCTTTAGAACCGATTCCAGCATACAACTCGTTTAATTTTGAAAGTGGCACCTTCAAATTCGCTTGGGATTCGGAAAAGGTGAAATCAACAACAACTAAGCAAAACGGGGTTTTTACACATACTTGTTACATCATTGAATTTGTGACGCTGTAAATTTCATAGGATTACAAATCGCTCAATTTTGAAGCTTCGATCTTAAGATTTTAGTTTAAATCTAGGAAAAGTGTTGGGATTCTTCAAATCTTTTGAGGTTTTCTAATTTTGAATATAACTCCATCAAAATTGCAAAACCAAATCACTCTAACGTTGGCACTTGTCTTAGTACCATTTTCAAAGGGGCACAATCAACTCAGTTTTGAAGGTGCGACTTTATACAGTAGGTGATCATTGAATTAGAAACTTTTGCCGATGAAAATATTGGTTTTATTGTTTCATACTGGAAAAGTGTCGGAAAAGGAGTAGTAATAAATATCTACTTACTAAGTGACAAATGATGAAATACAAATTACGTTTGTTAAGAGAAAATGCATTTATCTCTACGCAATTACACACACCTTTGAGTTAATTCTACCACTATATTGGTCAATGAAAATTACGAATTAACTCTACAGGATGTACTTCAACCATGAGAAAATCCTTGTATGGATTTATTTCTTCTTTAATGGTCTACAAATAAGAAAATTAGTAAAATATGTACATTTCGTAGTTTTGCAGAAACTTATTTTTGAGTCACACTGTAATACAGCCTGTACAATGAATTTGTAGTTTCCATTGACTTCCTAGAGCAATTGAAGTAATTCAAAAGATAAGTATGTATCTGTCTGAAGTATAAACACTGTATCTACTCAAGATGAAATGGAATGTATATATATAGAAGTTTCCAACCTTAAATGAACTTATCTTATATGATAGTTTTAGAAAAGATTTGGGACCACTGTTAAGATTGTTCGTATCTTTCCAGACTTTTCAATTTCGGAAATAGTTTCGTCGGCGTCACAGTCCGATCCCGGAGCATTTTTAAAACTGTCTTCGGAATAATACAACTTGCTCAGTTTTGAAGGTGGGACTTTAAGATTTTAATAAAACGAGAAAAAGTTTTCTGTTTGTGAAAACTTCGTATTCTATCTGTACACGAATAAATATAGAATGAATATCGGGTGTGTATAAATTGCCAAAAAAGTTGTACTTGACAAAATCCCTTATGAAATTCTAAATCTAAAACATCAACATATTGTATAATAAATCAAGTAAAGTGTGTTAATTAATTTATTGAATAAAACTGGCTTTTATTTGGTGAAGATCCATAATAATAATTAATAAAACTCGTAGAGCACTCTACGAGTTTCATTCATTACCCGCGCGGCCTGGGAATCTCAAGCCCCTAGGGGAAATCGTGATGAAAAAGCGAAAACAAGGAACAGTATATTGGAAGTCGTAGTGGTCGTTATATTTATATACATCCTATCGTGCATAAAACATGACCGGAAAACATTTCTTCTGTCACCAAAACCACTGCGATATACACAAATATAATAGACGAAGCCAAAGCGAATGCTCCCTACCATAGACTAAGGATTGGCCAGCAGGACGCAAGTTTATGGAGTTTAAAGTCATATAACAATTTGCCATAAACGCTTAAAACACTGACTCAAAGAAAATTTGATGAACTAATACACCAGCAGCGCTGGTAGAAATTTGTCAAATGAAAAATACTATTTCTAGGTGTTACTTTCGGAATTCTAACGCAACACAACTGCTAGTCCAGTAAAATAAAAATTTCACGACTCCTAAAATATAAACACAGTTCATCGTTTCTCCCCGATTACACACACCATTATAACATCGCCATTATCTTGATGAATAACGCTCGGAGAGTCGTTATCCCTAATAGCATACTTTCTGGCATAACGCCTTAGAGCCTACGGGCGTGCCGAAGTTATTCGATAAATGAGAAAAAGTCAGTAGCGTGCGGTATCGCTTATTTCACCTCTTCTCGCGCCGATCTAAATGGCGCCATAAAGACAGAGCGGCGGTAGCCGCAACGGCGTCTCTTAAACTCCGGATAGAACATTTTTCCGCGATTTCCGCACGTGCGACCGCCCGTCCTATTTGGTGGATATCACAAAGAGCCTGCGAAGGAGATAGGTGATGGTGCTCGGGCGCAATTCTGCGATAAAGAGCGTCTTGTAATATGGCAAGAGTGCAAAGTCTCGTAACCGAGGATGCCGTCAATAACCTTTCGGCAATATTTTTTCCGAATGTGTCTACCAGGGAAGTATACTTGAGGTGTATTGTTGGTATTTTGCTGAGATTTTAAGGCTTTCCAGGAGGAAAGGATGCATTTAAATGGTGTGTTGTTTTATGCTTTTAAATTTAGTCCGTTCTAGTTCAATTGCATTCAGAAATAACAATTTTACTAAATTGATGATTTATTTAAAACATGTTTAACTTCCTTCTTGACAATTTGTAATTAAATTTATGAAATTCTAGCAAGAATTGAAATCTAATTTTTCTGACTTATTACACCAAAACCGTTTATTGACACGGTGAGTTTATTAGCCAAATCAGTTGTGTTAGATCGGAAAAAGATTACCCTACAAAGACCTTCTTATGTACAACATACATACATACGTATATCTATACTGCTCCTCATTCCACACTCTCATGTACTGCAAGAAAATGGTAATCTGTTCTTCCATCACGACAAAGAATCCAATACAGTAGGAAGAATAGGGGACCGGCCTGTAATTCCATGCCGTAGCACTCATCATCACTTTGTCTGTATCGCCAACTTCTTGAAACGTTTGAGTTGGTTACGTACAATAGTGGCAATAAAATATAACAGCAATGATTTTCTATAATGGTTCTAACAGACATGAGATACAAATTCTAAAACGCAAACGGTTGAATATTGTCCTCTTTTCTCACTAGCCCCGTTCAACGATGCATAAAACGAGTACGAACATTGTTACTTGTGAGAGGCGCTGCGTCGAAATGTACATCACCTAATAGACATTCTTTCGTCGAGAATTTAATTCCGAAGTTATATCTAACAAAGGCGCGATATAAACGTCGCCTCGTCGCAGGAAAATCTATTTACAGCGTCGGGTTAAAACGTACAATGTTTTTAATTACATTCAAAGGGACTCTCTTCCTCTGCGTCCGGTCGCGCTCCCTCTCTTCATTACGAATTTTAACTTCTGTTCGCCGTAACGCGAAAGCTAATGCCTTCTTCAAATACTCGCGGACGCGTAGCGGACGAAGTGAGCCCTTAAATTCATTTACAATTTTAATTTTCGCTTTAACGTAATTGCTCTCAGGAAAACTGAACAAAAATTAGAAACGAACAGTAAATGAGTAACTTGTCGTCGCTGCAAATCATAGCAATAATGGCATGAAGAGTTTGTTCGCCTTTCGGATACGACTAAAGTGGAAGATAATTAGAAAGTTTTTATCCCTCTATTTATTTACTTATGAGGTTCCAAAGATGTATTAGCTGAAGATGAAAGTCCTTTTATTGCATCATCGTTCAGTTTCAGTAACGTGGGAGTTATCAAAAGGAAATAAAACGACGAGAATTTAGAGAAAGGAAAATGTCTTTCTTTAATATATTTGGTTCTTAAATAGTTAATGTAATGGATTTTCCTTTGTCCATTGTTTCATTTTTTATTTACTTGTTGACTGCTAGTTCTGTGTTTTTTTTTTCAGTAAAATTCAAATACGATAAAGCAGAAAGAAAGAATTAAAGATTTATAACGTTGAGGAGGATGATTTCATAAAAAAGTGCTCAAAGAAGAATTATAAAATAAATATTATTCCATTTGGTGAGTCTAATAAGGCCTATTTATAGTTAGATGTGTATATATAAGTACGAGTAAGTAACTTGTTCAAGAAACTAGAAAATAATGTTTTTTGAAGCAATGGCTTTTATAAGTATTCGCCTTTTAGATTTCTACACTTTGCATGGTATCTCAAAGACAGGGTTTTTAAAGATATCAACAACATCTTGAGGTGCTGAAAATCGCTGTCCACGCATTTCTTGTTTCACATTCGCGAACAGAAAGAAATCGCGATAAATCAGGTGAATAGGGGCAATAAGACATTAGGTCGATGTGTTCCTCCTCCCAATAATCAACGTTTGACATGCTGTGTGAGAAATGGTATTTAATGATGCATAATGATATCGCCACCAGTTGTTTCTCTTCATTTCGTCGACGACTTCTGACAAACAAATTGTTGTAGACAATTCACCATTAAGTGTTATCCAATCTTCTAAAAGAATGATTGCAACATATTCAGATAACCGAAGAAACAAGAGATCATTTTCTTGGAAGTACATCGTCAACGAACAACTTTTGTGGGATTTAGTTCAACTTGGAATACCAAACAGTGGATTGTTTCGTTTGCTTGATTTCAAATTCATACAGGTACAATGATAATAATAGTAATAATAATAATAATAATGTTTTATTGTCCAACAGATGACAGGCACTTGCGATTAAAGGACAAATAAATGTATATAAACATAACAGCACAATTTAAACTATCTAAATTTATTAACCTAAAGTAAATAACTAAATAAGAAACTAAACAAGAACAATAAAATATACAGGCAAGCATGAAAAGTAAATGGTAGGTATTCAAACTCAATATTTTTATTAAATTGAGAAATTCTGGGAGGGAAATAAAGTGAAAATCAGCAGAACTACTGAAATAGATATTGAAAAAATTGCAGGTCTTATACAAGAGGGCATTAAGCATTAGATTAGTTCTAGCTGGGGGACAGTAGAAGGTGTTGCTGGCGTGTCGAATATTGTGGCACATGGAAACAAAGCATTCGAGAGCA
Organism: Chrysina gloriosa; assembly: GCA_038088585.1. Taxonomy (NCBI): domain Eukaryota; kingdom Metazoa; phylum Arthropoda; class Insecta; order Coleoptera; family Scarabaeidae; genus Chrysina; species Chrysina gloriosa. The sequence continues at coordinate 27,777,966 of CM076087.1, read as the reverse complement.
TCGGCGCGTCGATTATATCATTACATATATAGATAAAATGGAAATTTCATATCGGCTTGAACACTACGATGCTGAAGGGATTGGAGTTGGAGTCCAGAAAGAAGTATGTTGTCATTAATACGCATAAATGCGCACAGCATCAATATTTGTTTTGGAATAACAATCGACTTTGGTCAAAGGAATGACCACAACGAAATCCTGAAAACCAATTGTAAACAGTCTTTTCTGATGCTGCTGCATTACCAAAAATTGAACGAAGCGATGTAATGCATTTTTGTTGAGTTAAACATTTACTACAAATCGTAAGAAATCATCCAACAAAAACCTACACGTGAAATTTCCATTCTTGCACAAAATTGCTTTCATTGAACGTTCACTCCGTCAATTTCTAAGCTGATACTGTTTTCGCAATAACAAATGCGAGAATGGTAAAGACTCATCTCAATAGCAGTCAGTATTGGTCGCTAATAAAAACATAAAAAGCGCCCTTCATTTTCCTTTCACAGACAATACATTTCTGCATCTGTGAAATCCAGCCTCCAAAAGAATCTGCTGGATTTCTGCTATCCTGGAGTTTTTGTACGCGGACATGCGTAACTCAAAAATAATTGAAGTATTCTAAAATGTAGACAGAAATCTCATAAGAAACTTTTGTATTGAACATAATTTCCTAAAATAAATATTAACGCCAATAAATCGTCGTCTCCATACTTTTAACTAATCCTGTATGTTATAACATTGTATTGATGCAATACAAAAATTACAAATGCAGTTAATATTTCAAAAAATGTAGCAACCATCTGTCTTGTCATTTTTCTCGAAAATTGTTGGTAACTCATTCAAAGATTCAAACGGTCAATTGTTACTTTTTCAAAATCTTACCAACATTCGCATATTTCGTCACCTGCAATGATGTAGAGCAGATGAAACAACCCATTGTCAACGAGATTTAGCATAGATCTGCACCAAATTGTGGGGAATGTTGCCTTTCACCAATCGTTAGAGTGGCTTTAATATTTTTTACGGTAACAAGTCCGTCATTTTGAATCACGTTCCGAATAACACCAACATTTTCTTGGTAATCCCCGTTTTGGGGCTTAGAAACTTGGAAACTCATTTAGAATAAGCCGACAACATTCATTGTACTACCCCCTTACTGTAGCGAAAGAACACGAGTTTCCATCCAACACTCGATTGATTTCCTCAAAACATAGCTTATGATTTGAGCCACGTTTGTAATAGTGAAAATTAGCAGCTCCAAAATGCTTTTTGTCCAATTTCATCATTTCTAATGCTTTCAACTTAAGAAACGTACATGTATATTTGTCAACTGTCGCAGTCATTAAACCTGGAAACAACTAACTTAAAATATCAAACAAAATTTTAGAAAATATCATGGCGCGCTACAGATTGGAAGGAGAAGATCCCTCGTATGTACGACAAAAGATATATGTGACCCGGTCTATGAAAAGGTGGCTTATGACTCAAAAACAAAATTGCGAGAAATCAACTGTTAAAGATAAACAATGCATTTCGTCAGTTTCTCGGTAGTTGTTCTCCTTCGTTCTGTTTCTGTTGGTCTTTTCCGTTATAGACTAGTGAAGTTTTGAGGAAAAAACTGTGTACGGTTGTTGTTGTTAAAATGTCATTTATTTCCAATTTCTCCTTTTCCACTCTAGGAAATTTTGACCCTATATATACTGTGTACTGTACTGTCTGTCGATGAAAAATTTTGCGAGGTTTTTAAAAAATATTTTGGTGAAGATGAAGATGAAGAGAATGATGATGATTCTTTCGATGATGTTGGTATCAATTACGATGAGGAACTACAATCATTATTTCAAGCTGAAGATCAAATGGAAGTGAAACAAATTTTTTCAACAATGGACTTGTCTACTATAGATAACAAAGAAAACAAATTGATAAATAAATTTATTTCGCAAGATTGCTGTAATAACAAATGCCAAAAAATGATACCGCGAAAGATAATAGAAAATGCAAGAAACAACTATCTAGAATTATCAAAACATGAACTTGATTTGGTTATGCTGAGCCATATCGAATCAGCAATAATGTGCAGAGACAAACTTGGAGATGCCTACACAAAAATGACGACATGGAGGGAACATGAAAGGCAAAAAGGTAAAGATGTTGAAAGGCATAAATTGATGTTCACTTTTTATCACTTACCTGTTTGCCGCTCATTTTTCCTTTTTGTGCATGCGTGTGGAAGAAAACGTTTTGAAAATTTACTTCGACATTTTCATACACATGGTGCCATAACACGAGTACATGCGCTAGCAAATAAACCATCTACACATCGGAGAGCGTTTCAACCATCTGATATCCAAAAAGCTGTCAAATTTATTGAGTATACAGCCGATCTATTGGCTATTTCACTGCCAGGACGTTTACCCAAATTCAAAGATTATCGTGTAATGAAGTTACCATCTAATGCATGGTTGCACAGACTTATGCAGACTAGGGGCCACTCGGGCAAATCATGAACTGATGGCGGGCCGGCCGCCAGAAGTATAGGTAATTAAAGACAATAAAGAATTGATAATAATTTATTAAAATTCAAAAAGAATTTATTAATTTGAAGCGTGGCACTGCATAGTGCTTACAATCTTTTTATATTTGGCTCAAATTTACTTGTAGCAACACGTAAAACTGCTTCCAAACTTTCATTTGCAAGGCGGTTTCGATTTTTTGTTTTATTATTATTTAGTATTGAAAAAGTTTGTTCACATATATAGGTAGAACCAAATAAGCTGGCACATTTCAGAGCGTTTATGCGCAACTTTTCGTACATATTTTTATCAATGCAGCGGTAAAAGTTCAGCAAGTCTCCTTCGTTGAATTTGTTGCGTAAATCTTGATCGTTTTGAATGTCGATAATTTCTAACTGCATTGACTCTGGCGCATTTTCAACTGAAATCGTGAAAGGATTGCTGAATATGTCCAACAGAGGTTTCACTTTTTTAAACTCCGAAAATCTGTCTTGAATTGATTCAATCAAAATATCTAGCTTTTCTACATAACTGAAATTAATCGCAATTTTGTTGAATTTTTCAGCCATTTTCTTGTAATTCGGAAAATGATTGTAATTTCCAGAATTCAATTGTGATCTGAAAAGTGTCAGCTTGCATTGAAAGGATGATACATGAGCGTAGAGCTGGGATATCAGTTGATTTTTGCCTTGAAGCCGTGTGTTCAAGACATTCAAATGATTTGTAATGTCAACTAAAAAGCCAAATCACACAACCAATCAGGATTTTTAAGTTCCGGGACATCCCTTTGCTTTTCCGCCAGAAATATTCCAATTTCTTCTATTAAATTTAGAAATCGTTCCAGTGTCAATTCGCTTTCGATGTCATCAAGGAATTGTTTGAATTGTCTGTGATTGAGTCCTCGTGATTTTATGAAATTTACAGTCGAAACTACCACTTTCATGACATTTTGAAATTCAATTTTTTTTTAGAACAGAGGGTTTCTTGGTGTATAATGCAGTGAAACTGCATGAGATCTTCAGCGTTTATGTTTTTTCCTTTTGCAGATGCTTTTTCAGTAAAGTAACTAGCCCGGAATTGACACCAATCATCGAAGGAGCACCGTCAGTCGCAACTCCCGATAATTTTGATAAGTCCAAATCAGTTTTTGAACACTCATCCAAAAGTACATTGAGTATATCAACTCCTTTGGTTTGACCTTTCAATGAACACATTCCGAATAACTCTTCTAAGACTTCAAAATCTTGAGTAACACCTCGTATGAATATGAGAAGTTGAGCTGTGGAACTAATATCAGTGGATTCGTCGAGTGCTAATGAAAAAAATTCAATGATCTTAGTTTTTTCAATTAATTGTTCCGCAATATTACCTGACAAAGACATAATTCGTCTTTGGATAGTCATACGATTCAGTTGAATTTTCTCAAACTTTTTTGCTGCTTCTGGACACATTTTCTTAGCGGCAATTTCTATGCATTCTTTTACAAAATCGCCATCATTGAAGGGGCGACTTCGCTTTGCTATCATTCGAGAAATTATCATAACTAACTTCTGTAGCTGTTTATGAATCTTGAATGGGTTTTGTAAACATAGCTTGCTGACCAATAAGCTCCCGTTTTAAAGACAACATTTTTGCTTTCTTAATTCGCCTGTAAACTTGGTAAAAGAAGGATGCTGCGTTTCATAGTGCCTTTTTACATTATATTCCTTTGCAATCGCAACAGAATTCTTGCAAATTAAACAAACGACTTTGTTATGCGACCATACAAAAAAGTATTCTCAGTCCAAATTTCTTGAAACTGCCGATTTTCACCTTTAACCTTACGTTTTTTACTAGGTCCTGGCTTTCTCCATGTTGCGTTCTAATCCTGGCTAGGATTAACACAGCACCTAAAAACAATTACAGTACCTACTTAAATTACCCATTCTTTTTTAAATTATCAAAAATAATTGATTAAATTCCTCAGAAATTTTAAGATTTTTATACAGATTTTATATCTGAAATAATGACGTAATTATTACAGTTAGAGAAATTCTGATAAAAATAGTAATTTCTTTGTTTTATTTTAATATTTGGCCAACATTAAAGCTAAATTTGATTAAAATTGATTAAATAGGTAGGGAAATACTTATTAATAACTGAGTTTTACTTACGATTTCACAACACAATTATACACGGTACTTGACGGGTTAACAGGAAATCTACGTTGAATGTGGATCAAAATATATGACACCGGCTAGTCGAGTTAAAATCTACGCTAGAACTATTGCCTCCCCAAAACACTATTAAACTGCACTTATTCTCAATCACTTATTACTTCGCTTTGTATTTTCGCGCTTATTTCTTCCTGTTAACATTTCACTCAAATTAAAACCGAACTGTCGGTCGCTGCGGTTAGCGTGGGATTTATACCGCGCATACGACTCTGGAAGCTTCGTGTATCTACTCGTACCTACGCGAGCAATCGGGAATTCGGGACTATTGCTATCTCGCTTACTCACACCGCGCTAGAAAATTCTTGATTTCTCTACTATTTTGAACTTTATATAAAGGCAGCAAGCGATGTTACTTGACTTAGCATTTTTGGGCGCTAGATTCAAATAGCGCGCGCGCGAGATTCAAATTACTTTTCGAACATATTTTTTTGGTTTTATTCTGGAATAGAATTAAATATTCTTCGAATGTACGAGAGTATTATTTTTGCTGTCGGCGGGCCACCAGTATTCGACAGGCGGGCCGCGGTCTGTGCATCCATGATCTAATGAGACAAAGGCCTCAGTTTATCGAAAATACATTGCTTCACTCGGTGATGATGAACTGAAGATGAGTATTTGTTCCTTTCGACGCATATGGGCCAAATACATACCTTATGTTACAGTCATGAAAAACCAGCGAATGATCTCTGTGATTACTGTCGTAGTAAGTAAGCCACTGTTTACTTTTTAAGTTGCATCCATCGTAATTAAAATTTTCGTTTTCTTCAATAGTGAACACAATATCAATTACGCTAGCCAAAAACATTCCTGACCCTGAACGTGAAAAAAGCTGAATCAATTTCTCGATCACCTCCACAAAGCTCGAAATCAACGTGCATACTATCAAAAATGGTGTGACAATACTGATGATACTGTAAAGGTCTTATCATTTGATTTCGCCCAAACTGTTCATTATCCAGTGAGTCCTCAACAACCGGGTACAGCTTACTTCAAGGCAACAAAGAAGTGCGCAGTCTTTGGAATTACAGATGAAAAAGGAAAAATACAGGTTAGTATTTCATTGTAGAAATTCAAATCACTTGCTTTGAAAGTATCTTGACTATTTTTTTCGATAGTATAATTACATGATAGATGAGGAACATGATATTGGCAAAGGTCCAAACACCGTTGTGAGCATCCTGCATTATCACTTGGAAACGTATTGCAAAAATGTCCAAACAATTGTCCTTTTCTGTGATAACTGCGTTGGGCAGAACAAAAATAATGTTATGTTATCATATCTGCAATGGCGGTTGGTTCGAGAACTCAACACAACGATTTTATTGAATTTCCTTTTGACAGAGCGTACCAAGTTCGCCCCGGATCGCTTCTTCGGTATTTTCAAGGCCAAGTATACTGTTACTAATATTGATACGTATGAAGATTTACTGCAGTGCGTCGTACAATCGTCACCAGGTGGGCATAATACAGCTGTATCGTCGAAAAATGTCATTTCGTATGAATGGGACAGTTATTTTAAACCATTCTACAAGCCACTTGTTGGTATTACACAATTCCACCATTTTATAATGGACAAAAACTCGTTAAAAACCAAAAAATTTGCTGACAGCGAGGATGTTGAATCATTTCAACTATCATTGATCCCAGTAGATAAGAACATGCCCGAAATTATCCAACCAGTTGGCTTATATCTGCAGCGTCAGTGGTACATTTATCAGAATCTCAGAAGCCTGGTTTCAGATCCCATGAATGCTGATATTTTGGGTCCATTGCCATGGAAAAAAATGCCATCAAAAAATCTGAAGATGCTTTACCAGCCACAAAAGTGGCATCGAAGGAACCCAAGGCGCCACCCTCAAAACCTAAACCGAAGAAACCTGTGACTTCATTGTCCAAAAAGAAACCGAAGAAACCTGTAGCTTCATCGTCAAATCACGATCCAAAAATAAAAAACTGAAGAAACCTGCGAATTCAACTCCAATAAAAAAGTCAGGAAAACGTAAGGCCTCATCTTCAGAAGAAGATTAAAAAAACGAGCAACTTCAAAGGTTTCAACAAGGATGGCGACGAAGAAAACTACTTAATATTGCTAAATAAATATTTTTTGTGCAAAATAGCTTTCTTTTTTGTAAAAACATTTTTGTAGCGTTCAATCCTTTTTTTTTTTTCATTTTCAATTCCATGTATTATCTTCATTCTCGATTTTCAATAAAATTCTGTTTTTCCTTAATTTGTGCTCTTCTTTCTCTACATTTTCAGTACACTTCCAAGCAAGTTAGGACTTTCTGCTTTTCACCATGTAAAAGAGAGTCTCAAAAACTATCCGAACCAAAAAGAAAGTGAAAAATAATTTTTTGAGTCATAAGCCACCTTTTCATAGACCGGGTCACATATGTAGTTCACCACATTTATTTCAATATCTTGTTCAGTTTTGCTTCAAGAGACCGTACTGTACTTTAAGCTTATTAACACGAATACAATTTTGTGGGTTCAGATTTTCAGAAATATCACCATTACCTGGTGTAATAGGAGACTATAACTTTGAGATGTTAATATTTCTTCTACCTGCAAATTAACCCACAGAACTATCGAGATTGTCTCAAAAACTTTGAATCACAAGAATTAAGGGAATATGTTATCGTGATGCATCATGTGGAGTCATTATTTGCACCGATAATTAAATGTGGAGAGTAAATCCTTGTTGTTGAAGTTTGCGATAATTTTCATCTTTTTTTCTGCAATGGTGAGGAGGAGGGGAGACATGACGGATTACTATCGAGAGTCAAACCTGGGACTGCAACAGTACCCCGCTAATTCAAAACTGCGAGAAAAATTTCTTGGCAACACCAACACAGTTTCATGTTTTAACTTTGACTATGATGCGTGCTGGTGACGGGTCACGGGGGTTAGAGGAGACGATGAACATAATCCCAACATTTCTTCTCACTTTTGGCGGTTTGTGGTGCTTGGAGACTTCGAGTGACCCCGTTGTAATGGTCTTACGTTGTTTCCTGGATACTACAGACAAACCCACGATGTACTATTGGTGATAGCAGTGTGGGCCAAGTGAGTACTACCTCAAAGTGTCGGTGAAAACATTCTTCCTTCTTCCCAACCTTCTTTGCATTATACTGTATTTTTTGAGAGGATATGCTCTGCGAAACTTCAGAGGGGAGGTGTTTCCTGACCTCGTTTCTTTGATTTGACACAAGGCATTATCCGCGTGATTAACTTAGTTCCGGTCCAGAGGAAGTACCAAATGAATGCTTATCCTCAATTTGTTCCTTCCAGGTAAGAATACCACGATTCTGTATAATTAATATCCGAACTTGTGTGTCGTTATAAAGAATCTACCGATTTGTTGATCGCTGGCGTGCATTAAACGATTATACCACTCATCAACTTACGTACGGGTTATAGTACCGTTTCCAGAATTTTTTCATTTCTAAAATAGTTTCTTATTGGTTGTGGCGTTATCCAAATTGAAGTTTTTATCTCACATATTGCGTTGATTATTATTTCTAGTACCTACTATTGTTATCATTACTATATGGTTAAAACAAATTCGATACCACTATTTTAGAAACCAAGTAGCGTAGATTGCAACTATATCACGTATTTCTCCACAGAAATCTCTCAGCGGTCGACCCGACAACAAATAACTAATAATATGTAACTGCGGAAAACACAGCGTCCTGGCACTATAAAAATTTCATAACACTCCCGGAGTTACGGCTTGGAGAACTCTTATCAAAACGTAAACCCGACCGTGATATCCTCCGGAGAGGCCATGAAATTTAAATAAACCGTGTTCTACATTCTACGACGCCACGTATACGGATGCCGGCTAACGATAGGCGGTTTACTATAATAACGTTTAAAATGCATAGCGTGCGATTTATTGCTAGCTCGGTAATATTCTCTAGACGTGGGCGGTGGAAATTTAGATGGGTTTGGATCGTTCGCCATGGAAAACACAGAGACAAACATATTACAAAAATTACGAGATAGGTTTACTATAATTTCTCGAATTATGCGGTTAAATATGTGAATTGCCTTCAAATGGGTTTCATTCTGATTTGAACACCTCCCAATACTTATATCTAGAACCAAGTCGTCATCTTCAATTAGAGACGATACAAACGATGGGAAGAACTGCAACATTTTTGAGGCAACTGATTCGAACCGATTCGGCATCAGAGACGAAGAAGTTGAATCAGATAAAAGAAACAATGAGTATGCACCATCATGCTGATGAGCTACCGAAGTATATATTTGAAGGCATCCAATTACATTCTCTGAATGTCCGACGTTTTCTTATTTCATTTGCTGAACATCCAAGGAAAATGTTACCAACATCATCAACCTTGCTACAGCTTACGCCGGACGAATCTCCTTTAAAACACAATCTGATATTATTCAGAAGGTAATCAAAATGACTGCAATAACGCAGCGTGGACCTAAAACGCTTTCCTAATTAAAACTAGTTAATATATGTACTTCTAAAGAAGTACAACGTGATAAGTACGAATTTCGTAATACAGAAGTAATAAAATAAAATGACAAGGAGAAGATTTGAAACAATCTTCAGGTACGTTTCCTCGTCTAAATAACTCGAAAGTAACCCGCTCGCTCCAACTTAATTTTGATAACGGCTCAAATTCAGACGTGCCCGTACGAAACGAAACGACGTCGTTTGAGAATCGCGCCACTTGCGAAATTTCATCTAAAACAGTTCGTCTTCGTAATATATTCACGATGGGAAACGAGTTTATAACAGACTTCATATAAATTTATAATTAAAATTTGCGTTGACAATAGTTCTTGAACATCGAGCGTGAATACTGTTTTATGAGTTTACACGTTTTGAGTTGTTGGTATCGAAATTAAACTGTTAGAGAGTAGTGCAAAAGTTTCCTGGTAAAGCCTGTTGAAAGCATTGAAGTTCCCCGAGATATCGTCAAATTGAAGTTCAAAATTAAGGATGTTTAATCACACGATGGTTAAGTGGATTCTGTCATAATTAACTGTTTCGTTTCTCTGTATTAAATATAAATTGATTTAATTGAGCGCCTTAGAGGTTGCTACTGGATGCACAGATCTACAAGTGCAATACTCGTGGAAGAAATTGTCAATTTTATGAGCAGTTGGAACGAGAGTGTCGGCAATTTCTGCATATGCCGTATCTCTTTTCCATATCTGAACCGCTTGGAACGTACTTTTCATTTTTATAGATAGCGGAAACGAGAACATCCTCTGCAGACGTCTTCTGGTGAAGTCCGAAGATCAACTATCAGAGGGAAGACACGAGCAAGAACGTCCTCTACAAATACCGCCGACATGTTACAGGCAGTTGTTTGAACTGCATGTGTAGATGCAAGCTATACTCGACTCGCCGAACAAATGCAGTAGTAAATTATGGCAACAATGTGTGTTTAATAGGTCACATAACCAATAACGTTTGTAATTGGTCGATCAGGGTGGCCGCTTACAATAGAATAAAAATCGAGTCCATATTGCATTTGGAATATTAGATTTTATTAGCTTTCTTTGTAAATGATCCATTATCTATTATATTTCATAAACCAGTGTTTCTGAAGACTATTTATCGATCGTTCTAGTGCACCAATAATACATTATTGTTTTGTAGGTTATACATTATTTCTTGCTATATTATCGTATATACTTACATTATGGAAAACTCACCTCCTACGAAGAGAGTTTCAAAACATTTTACGGTAGAAGATAAACAGAAGGTTTTGAATATATTTAAAACATTTCAAGAAGAGCCTAGCACTTCTAAAATTGTTAGCGTTGAAATGACAGCCAAAGCAGCAGGTATCTTTGCAAAAACGATAACCAAATCATAGTAACTATTATAGTATCTTTTACAGGAATTACTGAACGCAGTGTTTACAATATTGTGAAAGAATATAACACTAATCACGAATTACAACCACCAAAAAAATATCATAGAAAAAGGGCTGTTTTAGATATGGTGGATGATGAAATGAAAAATGCTATACGAAGAATTGTACATTCATTCTTTTTTAAAAATGAACCTCCAACAGTTTAAAAAGTTCTCACAGTGATAAATGAAAGAGATGACATTCCTAATTTCAAAATTACAACTCTCAGATCATTAAAGGAACTAAACTTTCGGTACAAATATTTATTACTTTAAATTCTATATACTAATCATAAGATAATTATGTTTGTAGTTATAATAAGCGAGCTCGAAATAGTATTTTAAAAGAAAAAGATGACATTATTACCTGGAGACGGAAATACCTTCGTGAAATTAAGAAATATCGTGAAAATGGTACCCCGATATATTACTTGGATGAAACTTGGGTAAATGCTGGATATACTGTAAATAAAGTATGGACAGATATGTCTGTTGTCACTGCAAGACGAGCATTTATAGAAGATTTAAGTACAGGTCTTAAAAATCCTTCAGGCAAAGGCAAAAGATTTATAATTGCACACATTGGCTCGGATGACGGATTTGTAGAAAATGGTTTACTCCTCTTTGAATCAAAGAGAATAGGAGATTATCATGAAGACATGAACGCAGAAAGGTTTGAAGAGTGGATGAGATGTATTCTCCCCAATTTAAAAGAAAATTGCGTTATAATTTTTGACAATGCTCCGTACCATAGTCGTAAATTGAATAAGCCACCTACAACTAATAGTCGCAAATTAGAAATGCAAAACTGGATGAGGGAAAATAGTATTGCATATGAAGAAAACATGGTAAAAGCAGAATTGTTAGCTTTAATTAAAGAACATTTATCTGGCCCTCCGAAATATGCTGTTAATGAATTAATAGAAAACACTAATAGAAAGGTATTTAGACTCCCCCTTATCACTGTGAATTAAACCCGATTGAACTAATATGGGCGCAAGTGAAGGGGTATGTTGCGAGACATAACACCACATTTAAATTGGCAGACGTGAAAGAATTATTTCAACGAGGTATTGACAATATTTCTGTTGAAAATTGGCAAAATGCTATTAAACATGTTATTCAAACAGAGAAGGAAATGTGGGAACTTGACAATCTCATAGATATACACATAGAGCCGTTAATCATTACAATTAATGATGATTCGTCTACATCATCTAATAGCGAAGAAGATACATGTTAAGAATGTTTTAGTGTGTCATAATTAATTCCTTTACTGTATTAAATTTTTGTAATATGTATAAAATTTATTATTTTTGATTATACCTATTTGTACAGTGAGTTAATTTTTTAGGATACTGTTTCTTATATAAATACGTACCAAAAAAAAAAAAATATTAATTATTTGTTTCCTTATTTTGTATTTATATATTACATAGATCTTCTTAAAACCATTGTGTATTTTTATTTACTATATATAATTCTATATATTGGAGATGCATAATTTAATTCAACAAAACATACTTGAAGAAATAAGAAAATTATTTTAGTACTTATTTTGCAATTTTTATTTATGTCAAATACAAAATGAGGTTATTATTTTGATATGTTTACATGTGATTTATGCTGTGTGAGTCGGACATTTGCATTGCAAGGTTGCCATAATTTGCTACTGCATCTGTTCGGCCAGTCAAGTATAGTAACGAACCACATGATGAAAGCGTTAATGAACGGAAAATATCTACGAATGTAAAAAAGCAGCGATTTTAACAAAGAATTCCGGGTAAAATATTTTGATGATCTCAGGATAAATTCCAAAGTCTTGGAAGCAGAGGCATGCGATCTGTTAATATGGGCATTAAATGACAAGCCTGGGTTGAAGAAAACTTCCAGATCTTTAATTGAGTTGATTTTATCTAGTTCCAGACCGTTCATGGTAAACGTGGTAATCATAGATCGAGTTCTCCGAGTAAATGACATAACATTACCCTTGTTGACGTTCAGTTTAAGTTTGTTTGGGACTCACCAATCAACAGTACAATCTATATTATGTTGCAAATGATTCATATCAGATTTAGAGGAAACCCTGCAGTACACCTTAATATCATCAACACACCCCAACGTTGGACAAGTCAAAGTAGATAACAGGTCATTAAAAGAGATAGTGAAAAGTTGCGGACCAAGACTAGATCCCTGCGGTACCCCAGAACACGCTCTAAACCCCAAGGTTTTAAATCCATTGTAAAAATCATAATTGAGTGGATCACTAAGGTAGGATCCCATCAGACTGTACAAACTAGGAGCAAATCCAAAATAATCTAGCTTTTGTAATAAGATTCTGTGGTTAATCTTTTCAAAAGCGCAGAAGAAGTCCGCATAGACAACGTCCATTTGACATTGATTATCCAATGTATTACTTACAAATTGTGTAACACAAACGAGATTGCTGACTGTAGAACTCCCCAAAATGAAGCCATGCTGATGATGAAAAATATAGAGACGAATGTTAGTATATTGTACTGAGAATTTAGTTAATTTCCTTTTTAAAGTAAATTGCACCGGTCTAGCTCGTAGATAAAATATAAAAGCATAAATTATAACAATTTATATTTATAACTTTTTCGAAATATTGAACATAAAATCAAAAAAAAAATTACCTATTTTAGTGTGTGAATTTTCCGTTGACGGTTCTTCCTGTATTTCCTTTCTTCACTTCTTTTCTCGACGCAGCTTATGGATTCCCCCTTTTATCAATTCTTTCTTCTGTTGTATGGTAATACTTCTTTTTCTTACTAATACTTCTACTTAAAACCTTTTCTTTTGGAAATATATTTTAAACTTCTTTATTGACTTTTCGAAATGTTTCAATTTATTTTTCGTCGTTCACCAAACAAAACTTTTTCTTTCTTTTTTTCGGCACGTCGTTATATCAATTTGGAATTCTATATTTTGAAATGTTCCAAGTGTATGTGTGTGGTATATGTTTACAACGCTTTTCCATTTCTTAAAGAATACTTTCTATAGAATTTACATCTTTTTATTGGTAATTTTACTAATGGAGTATTACCATACTACAATATACACAAGAGTAAGGTAATTAAGGTTGATAATTACGAAGTTGGGAATTGTCATCCTGTTTAAAGATAAGAATGATTTTAGCATGTTTCCATATATCGTAGAATATGGAAGTCTCAGTCGATAAATTAGTAATTTTGGTAAGCGGAGCAGTGAACGTCAAGAAACTAGGTACTAGGTCATCACCAGAAGAAGATAATAGTGCTCCGAGACACAGGAGCAATGGAAAACGACAAATATTGAGAATAGGTATCAGGCACAATTCAATAATTACTGGGCGAGTAAGGTTTTGCGAAAACTGATGCAAATGCATTAATTATGCTCTTAGATGTATCATACCATATTCCATCACACAGCTTCCCAGCTGCCTCTCTCAAAAATGACCACAATACCCTACGATTACCTTCAATGAAACTTTGTTAAAATTTTCCAACGTTTTAGTTTATCATTAGCTAAAGGGCTGTTGATGAATTTCTACTTTCTCCCAAAATATTTCTTTGTCTTTAAATTATATTTTGCCTCTCTTGTACACCAAGGAGAAAGAATAGATCTGGCCTGAGAAGTCTTTGGTACTTTGGTACTGCTGAATCAAATAGACTATACAATACATTGTAAAATTTCCCAACTACAGGATTAATTTCTTCCAAGTCTTCCAAAAGCAACCAATCAACGCTTCCCAATTCAGTAGTGAGTTTAGATAAATCAGCTTTGTTGATGTTATAACGAATGTTATCCGCCTCCGGAAAACGGACCTGTCCAAGGGATACAAGTGACTTGAAGAGTACAAGACATAACCGGGCGAAGCAATTGCTTGGCTATAAAAGAGGAGTCCTCTCAGGAAACTTGTGAGTAACAACCAAGGTTTGCTAAAGCCAGATCAAGAAGATGATTATCAGCGTTCCAAGCGGTGTTGATTTGCTTCAGCTGCAATACATTACAGAATTCAACGAAGAAAGTAGTTGGCAGGGAAGATGAATAAACTACATTCGAAACAAAGTTACCAATAAAGTCTTGAAAATTGACGTTAGAAGTAATATAACACTTGTCTCTATTAGTTTAAATATTTAATTGAAGTACACTTTACATTCTACCACATACATACTCATTACATAATCGACTACGAAATGACTGCAATACGACTACAATTACTCACAAAACCACAGGTGCATACCTTATATATTCCACATTGCGACTATCTTCAGAATGGTACATTTGGCGCTATCATTTAAAATTTACTTAAGTTCAACATAAAGAAGATTGGCTTATCAATCAATATAATTTCAAGGTTTTTGAATAAGGAGCATAAGCAGGTGAGAGGGGTTAAATTCCAAAGATAAAAATTTGCTTCTTTTAGGCAGACCGGTCATTGGCCGCCTTCGTGTTAAATGAAAA
This sequence comes from Chrysina gloriosa, assembly GCA_038088585.1. Taxonomy (NCBI): domain Eukaryota; kingdom Metazoa; phylum Arthropoda; class Insecta; order Coleoptera; family Scarabaeidae; genus Chrysina; species Chrysina gloriosa. Next base: position 27,762,862 of record CM076087.1, on the reverse strand, counting down.
GCCGCCCCTATTTTTTCGGGATATTTTGTATTACTTAAGTAATACATCCAGACATAATAATATCAACACTTATTATACATTTCTTACTATGGTGATACAAAAATAATATTAAACAAATATAAAACAAAAAAAAAAGAATATAAATAACATTTTCTAAAGATAATATATAATATTGCTATATACATATACCCGAAAAAGTAGAAATGTTCATTGAACAAGAAACAAATTCATTCTTCAAGATGCATGGTAAAATGGCAGTTGGTGTATTTTTATCTGGAAATATTTTCTTAAAGGAAAATATCATTAAATAACTGAAGACCATCAATGTCTTTAAGAATCTTGTCATTTTCATTAATTTCAGTTTAACGTGCAAATCCATGCAAGGTTCGGAAACTGTATCATCAGGCATTTTATAGTCAAAATAACGCATATTTTTCGTACTCCTTAAATCAGGTATGGGCAACCTCCGGCCCGCGGGCCACATGCGGCCCTCGAGTAAGGTTTGTCCGGCCCGCTATTGAATTCTTTCGTTGCATATTAGCACGGCCCGTCTAAACTTAATTCATAATGAATCATAAGGATACTACAAAAATGTATATTTTTCAAGATTACTCACACCATAAAACTTCTACAAAAAAGGTTGCCCATGCCTGCCTTAAATGCTCAAATTCGGGTTCAATATTTAATTCCTTGACATTTCCTTGACATTTCAACGAAAAAATGTTGAATTGTTCATCGGAGCAAAGGGAAATTTTGCTTAGAATAACAATTTTTGATTAGAGATCGTACCAAATAAAGATGGATAAAGTAAATTGGAATTTCCATATTTTTAAATTAAGGATGTTGCCACATTTTTTGCTTTGCTGTCCCTAGTGGTATTTTCTGCAAGATAATTCAATGCAGTAATTACTTCCAATAAGTTTGTCTTTAAAGGTCTTATAGCGTTCACCCTGCTTTCCCATCTAGTTTGATTTACTTTTGCGTTACATTTTCCACGTTTAACGAATTTCACTTGTAACCTCTCTTTGTTTTAAGCCGCTTTATAAGATATCCCACTACTGTAGGGAATAAAGGTACGTGCTGTTTTGCGGATGTAAATAATATAGTAATTTTTTTATTTGCGACCGTCTTCGACGAGTTGGCCACCTTCGTGCAGGGCACGCTCTGCACACCATCTAGGATCGCCCTGCTTTTAAGCCACATACGACTGAAAATGTCGATCACACCAAAAAGTTGATTTCCCGAACTAATAATTTTATGGTAACATTTTGTCGTCAAGAAGAAACATAATAAACTAATCAACCATGTCAGATCTCGTGGACTTGTATTGTGTCATTACCAGCGTTCTACTTTGCAATTGCTTTCGGTCAGCGTTGAACTTCACCAGCCGCAAAACACACCCGTAATGAAGATATATTCCAGCAGAAACCGCCGACGCAGCTAGAACTCGACCGGCAATAATTTCGAGACAAAATCCCCGTCAAATCGAATAACCGAATGCAACCGGAATAGGTCGGCGTAGCGCCAAACTGCAAAAACTTGCGACTTGCAAGCGATGTATCAATAAATTTAAACGGGATAGCTGCGACCGCCGCACAACGAGGCGGCGGCGGCGGCCAACGCGACGTAAACAGAAACATAATGAGGCCTATAATATTCGCGTCAGGCAATAAACGTCTAAAATTCGCAACCTTATCACCGACGGTACGTTAATGGTGCCTGGTATATTTGTCATACACATGCATACAGGTACATTGGGGTTGCTTTGCCGGCGGTCGTGTTGGCGTCCAAAAGAACAATAACGAATACCATGACATACGACGTTTCCCTATTGTGATTAAGAGACCCCTAGTTCGTGTTATGCGCGGGAAGAATGCCGAAAATATGTTACTATGTGATGGTATGGTTTATAAACGAGATATCGGTATGAGTTAGTGGTTCTGCAAATATTCAGTTTACAAATAGTCTAGATCACATTGGTAAACTAGTTACCACAAAATTTGTTACTAGTTCTGAGATATGCGTTTTGCTGCCAGCGAGACCAGTATAAGGTAAATGTCCCAGTAATGGATCAGTTACAGAAAAATGTTATTTGAATATGTCATCATTACCTGAAAAAAACACCAATCAATTATTTAGGACATTTAGTCCTCCGAATACAAGAATCACATCAATTATTACTCGTGTTATTAAACAATATCAATTATTGTCACTCCAACTTGTCCCTGTAATGGTTCATCTTGTTCCAGTAATCGATCAGGTTATCAAAATGACAATAATTATTGCTTTTTTCTCAATTTAAGTTGATAATTGATGATTAGCAGTTGTACAATCAGATGTGGGAGGACACTTATTGAAAAGGTGTGATAAAATCTTTTATTGAAATGTATTTCAACTTCATGACACAGAATACTTTTTGGACAACACGTAAACGTGAGATCGCTGTAATTGAGCATTAGAAATTGAAAAAAAAGGATCTTTTAAAACTATAATAAATTATCCTCTTATATATATATGTCTGTGGTCAGCTGGATGTGATATACACAGACTTTGCTAAAACTTTTGATAGCCTCGATTACCGTTTGTTCTTGGGTAAACTTAATTACTTTTGGGATCAGTGATCGCTTACTTACCCTATTCTTTTCATATTTGACTAATAGGTATAATTATCTCCAGTATAATGGCTTTAGATCATCTAAGTTTCTGGCTACATCCGGTGTCCCTCAGGGATCGAACTTGGGTCCGTTACTGTCCCTTTTATTTATTAATAACCTCTTCAACTTATTAACGTGTTCGGCATTAGCTTACGCTGACGATTTGAAGATATCCTGTCATGTTGAAAACATTGAGGATGCATGTGTAGATTGGGTAGATTTCACAGTTCCAATCCTAAGCCTAGACCGGTTAGAGTTGCGCTTGATAGTGAGCAGTTGGTTCATGATGTTATTCACAGATCTAAGCTTCTTAAAAGCAACACTGACTTTAATGGCATTCGCGTGTCATTAGATTGTACACCGCGTCAGATCAAGTATTTTCGTGAGGTTAAAGAAGAGTTGAACTCTCGAAGAAGTAATGGAGAAGAATTGAAAATTAAATACGTCAGGGGTATCCCAAGAATTGTCGCTTTAAACTAGAAACGTCCAACAAATTCAACGCTCTGTCCACTAATCCTCATTGTTATTATCAAAATTGCCGTGGCATAAGAACCAAAGCTCAGGAATTGTATGCGTCTATCAGTGTTTCATCGTATGACTTAATTTTTCTTACAGAGACTTGGTTATCAGAGGAAGTGAATAGTGCTGAATTTTTTCCTGAATCTTTTTCTGTGATTCGAACTGACCGTAACTTCGATGCAACTGGCCGTGTCAAAGGTGGTGGAGTTTTGTTCGCGTATAATAACCGTTTTCATGTTTTTAGAGTGGACACGACCAGTATTTCAAATGATTTTCCTTTAATCGATATTGTTGCCTGTAAATGTACAATTGATTGTAAGACTTTTTACTGTTTTGCTATCTACATACCTCCAGATATTTCGATAAATATTTTTGAGAGCTTCATGGAGTCGCTTGATCAATTGTATTGTATTGTATTGTATTGTAATGAGGTGGGGTCTGGCCCAAAATGGCCCTTTGCACTGCGACCACGTTGATCTATTGTGCTTCCTCTTGTTTGTTTTATTTATTTATTTAATACGCTTAGGAACAGGATCAGCTCTTTCAATGGGAGTGTAAATAGGTCCTCCTCACTCAGCGTATATGCATGTAGTAGTCTATATCTCCTGTGGCCTAGTGCCCCACAGTTAGTGATCAAGTGTTCCATTGACTCCTCTTCTTCACCGCAGAATCTGCAAGTGTCCGTGTTGGATAAGCCCATTTTGTGAAGGTGCTTGTTACAGGTATAGTGGTCTGTGAGTGCCCCTGTCAGTGTTTTTAAGCTTCCCCTGTCCAGTTTTAGGGCGAGGTCCGCCCTCCTAGCGTCGAAGCTCAGAAATTTTTTGGAATGTTCCAGCCCGCTGATCTCATTCCAGTGTTTCATTGTAATGGACGCTGTCCATTTCTTTATCTCACCTTTAAGGAGACCTTTGTTAAACCCAAAAGGTGGGGTAGGTCCAGTAAAGCTTCTCTCATCCCCTTTTTTGCGCAGATGTCTGCCATCCCATTTCCCCAGTGCCCCTCATGTCCTGGCACCCAGACCAGGGTGATCTGGTTCTGAGTGGCCAGGCCATTAAGCATGTTGCGGCATTCCAATAATAATTTGGACGTGATTGTACAACTGCTCAGGGCCTTAAGGACTGATTGACTATCCGAGAATATTTTAATTCGTATTCCCCTATGTCCCCTTTCGGATAGGATTCTTACAGTTTCCAAGATTTCGTATAGTTCCGCTTGGAAGATTGAGGTGTCCTTGCTCAAAGTTATTGATCTGTGTGTTCTAGGCCCCACTATTCCTGCCCCCACTCCGTGGAGCGTTTTGGACCCATCTGTGTACCACTTTTGCGATCCATCCCGTAAACATCTCGGGTTTGCGCACCACTCATCCCTTGTCGGGAAAACGACCCCGTACTTCCTATCGAAGAAAAGCATGGGATCCATGTGGTCGCTTGCTAGAGACATACAAAGTATGTCTTCGATTTCCTTCAGGATAGGGAGATGACCGGTAAGGTTCCCTGCCTTAAGTTTTTCTTTTCTATAGATGGAGATTGCTTGCATAGCTGCCTCCTCTTGCACGGCCACATTTAGCGGTGTCAGGTTCAGAAGAACTTCCATGCCCGTCGTTGCTTGAGCAATTGGTAATATGTTACCAAAATGTTCTAATTCTTGGGGACTTTAATTGTTCGAACTTAATACTACATGATGCTCAAGATTCCAAATCACGTATATTGAAATCGTTCTTGGATTTGACCAACTTCAATCAATCTAACATTGTTTTGAATGTAAACGGTAGAATTTTAGACTTACTTATTTCGGCTATTCCTTGTGATGTTCAACGAGATAGCTCTCCACTGATTCCAGAGGATGTTAACCATCCCGCACTGTCTTTTGATTTTTCAGTAGACTGCAAGTCTGCCACCAATTTTAACTTTTTTAACTTTCCTAATTATAGCAAAACTTATAACTTCCGTAAAGCAGATTTTCCAGCGCTTTATGCATCATTACAGAGTATTAATTGGGACTTTCTGAACGATTTCGTGGATGTCAACGCAGCTTGCGATTCCTTTTATCGGGTGCTCTATGAAGTTTTTGACAAACATATTCCTCTAACAAGGCAGTCTCGTGGGCACTATCCGAAATGGTTTACACCGCAGTTAATTTATAATATCAAATTAAAGGAAAAATATCATAAAAAGTATAAACGGTTTAATTGTTCTATTTCATTAGCCAATTTTAAGCGCATCCGCTCTCTTACTAAAAAGCAGAGTATGGAAGCTTTTTCTGCATACTTAGTAAATATTGGAAATAGTTTCTGTGTAGATCCTAAGGAGTTCTGGACTTTTATCCACCACAAGAAGCGGTCGTCTAGAATTCCAGGAAACATGACTTTCAACAATATACATCTAAATGATCCTATTTCTATTGTTAATTCGTTTGGTGAATACTTTAGTTCGGTTTATACCACATCTATTAATTCAGAGTCTGATGTATCAATTGACCCACAGATTGGAAACAGCTCGCATAAGATAAATAAGGACCCATATTAATATAAAGATGGGTCCTATCTCTGCGGCTACAGTAATTGAATTTACCAAAAAACTTAAAGATAGTTTAATATCTGGCCACGATCACGTTCCCGCTTTTCTGGTTAAGGACTGTAAATACATATTTGCGATTCCTTTGACAAAATTATTCAACTTAGCCCTTACATCGTTGACCTTCCCTGACATCTGGAAAGTGGCAAGGATTACTCCGATACACAAAAACGGTGATGTGAGTAATGTGGTGAACTACGGACCTGTCGCTATTCTTTCTAATTTGGCTAAGTTGTTGGAATTAATTATGTATTCACATATTTTTCCTATAATGATTCATCATATTTCTCCTAATCAACATGGTTTTATGGCGATACGATCGACCGTGTCAAACTTGGCTTATTTTAAACAATTTGTGGCAAGCTCACTTGACGCTAGTGGCCAAGTAGATACCATTTATACTGACTTTTCTCAATCATTCGACCGTATTAGTCATACAGCATTGCTTAGAAAACTGATGGCTTTTGGATTTAGTGAACATTTGGTTCGTTTTTTAAGTCATACTTCACGAGTAGACCACAATATGTATTCTACAATGGCTACTCGTCGGGATCATTTCAAACACTGTCAGAAGTACCTCAGGGCTCAAATTTGGGTCCGTTGCTGTTCAATATTTTTATTAATGACATTACAACTGTAATTAACTCAAATAAGTTGCTGTTTGCCGACGATCTTAAAGTGTTTCGCGAAATCTCATCAGTATCGGACTGCCTTGGCCTCCAGGCTAACTTGGATAATATTGCTTTGTGGTGTGAATCTAATAATCTACCCCTAAATATATCTAAATGTAAGACAATATGATTTACACGCAGGACCGTTCCGGTTTCTTTTCCTTATTGTATTGGTGAGAATCAGTTGGAGAGGTGTGCGTTAGTCAAGGACTTGGGTGTTTGGTTTGATCCTACACTTAATTTTAATCATCACATGGATGTAATTACTATATCGGCTAGAAGAATGTTGGGTTTCATTATTAGGAATTGCAGATGTCTTAAAAATACTCAGGCTTTACAAGCTTTGTACTTTGCTCTGGTCCGATCTCGTCTAGAGTATGCGTCAGTATGGTACCCTTTTATTTAACACACAGACGAGATCTTGAATTAATTCAAAGAAGATTTTTAAAATTCCTAAGTTTTCAAATTGATAATGTTTATCCAGCTAGAAATATAGATCAGACAATTTTGTTGAATCGCTCTGAGATACAGTCACTTCAATTCCGAAGAATTATTATACTTCTAGCGTTAAATATGTATAGAATTTAATTCATGGTAACATTAACTGTCCTAATCTTTTGCAATTACTAAACTTTTATGTGCCACAATTTTTATCTCGTAATCCACCAACATTTTATTTACCACGATGTAGAACAAATATTGGATCTTCCACGCCTATATAACTTGATGTGCTACAATTATAATATAATTTCGACTGTCTGTGATATCAACCATGACTCATTGCGGAATATTGTCAGCTGTTGTGAGCGTCATTTCAATACATTTGTATAGGTTCTTCTGGAATTACTGTATTGTTGTAGGGTTATACCGGTTTGCTTATTGTAATTTCATTAATTGTCCTGTAATTGAATTGTAATTTGTTGGACAATAAAGATTATTATTATTATTATTATGTGTACTTCAGGAAAATCTTGAGACTGTATGGGACTGGTGTCAGAGGAATCATATAAAGTATTGAGAAGTGCAGCGTGCGTAGATACACTCGTCGGAGAACTACACTGAATTTTGGGTACAATGTAAATGGTCAAACATTATTGACGAAGCAAACTATCAGAGATCTTGGAGTGTTATTTGATAGCCAACTCACTTACGTCGAACACATTACTGAAACTTGTCGATCCGCTTCGGCCACCCTTGGTTTTATTCTGCGAAATTCTAAATATTTTAATGATCCTTGCACCACCAAACATTTGTACTGTTCATTAGTGCGCAATAGATTAGAGTATGCGTCTGTTGTATGGCAAACGAACTACACCTGTCACAAACACAAATTAGAAAGCGTTCATCGTCGTCTGCTCAAATATCTGAACTTTAAAGCTACGGGTGTTTATCCGGAACGTAATTGTGATCACGTCATCCTATTGGAGGTTCATAACTTTGAACTGCTCGATACGCGCAGAGAAATAGCAATGGGTTGTTGCGTGGCACAATCGACTGTTCCATGTTCCTGGAATTAATTTCAATCAACGTTCCTCGCTTTTCATCTCGGAACTGCGCAACCTTCGTCACCCCTACGTGTAGAACCAATGCATGGTCAGAAGCCCTCTGTATCAAATGTGCAAACTCGCCGATGTGTATTATATAGATATTTTTTGGCCATAAACTAAAATATGCATAATCTTTTTTTTTCCTTTTTCTTTTCTCTTTTCGCGATTCTCATTTTTATTTTTTTGTTGAATATCTTATGTTTATTTTATTTTATAATTATGTACCTACTCTTCATTTCTATTATATTCTCCAGTGTACACGGCCTATGTATGTATATGAATGCCTAATTTTGTTTTTTTAAACTGTTGGGCACAATGAAGATATTTATTTATTTATTTATTTATTTATACGGAGTACAATTCGAGCACGTTGTTTAGTCGCTTCCTCCTTCTCTTCCCTAAGTCCTCTAGCCGACAAAATCGAACCATCATCTGATTCGTTATATTTTCGTTTATGTCCTGTTGTCTGCTGTTTTAGCTTTTATTCTGATTTCTCCAAATTTTCATTGTTGGGTTCAAATTTGATTCTCTTTTTTTTTCCTATACTTGAATTTCGCCCGTTTCTTTTTTCTTCTTCTTGCTTTTGCTTGCTCTTGTTCGTCTTTTCCTCTTCACGTTCCCCATCTTCCCACATCTTCGCTGATAGTTTTAAATTTTCAAAATATATTTTTTAAATTTTTTGCATTCTTTCTTTCTTTTGAGGCTTTTTCAGTTACTTCTGCTCTTCGTTGTTCTTTTGCAATTCTGCTGTCTTCCTTTTCTTTTCTTCCCTAACAATATCTTTCTCGTTTTTTAGCTCCAAACTTTGCTTTGTTTTTTCTTCTCGTTTCTGTTTTCTTTCGTCTCTTTGCTGGATCAGAAGTTCTTTCCGATTTTTCTTTCGCTTCAAAATATTGGTGCCACTATTGCGAAGAAACCATGGATCGTACTTTTCTTTTGGGTTAATTTTTTTCACTTTCGTTGTCTTGAAATACCGCACAAGTGTTCGGAAGGAGCACAACACTTTTCATTGTTTCGATTTCTTTGGTAATCATTTCGAGCTTATCCTCCGTTACATGGGGATAATTATGTCACTTTGAGAACTATCCCCGTCGTCCCATTCTGGAAAGTCGTGAATAGTTAAAACTAAAATTGTTGTTGTCTGATGTATTGAACCATGACTGGAACAAATATTATTTATTATTATTATTATATCGTGTCCGAGTAATGAATATAAGCTTATATTTACATAATATTATCTGAATATATCACAAATTACCTTAAAATGTTTGTTAAAGCATATAATAAGGTTTATTGATGCACTAAACGATATCTATGCTTCGAAATCCTTCGAAAAGACGGAGCGAGACGTGGACGTGTTGTAACCTCACTTTAGTAAGCCGCATACAAAATATCGTACGCACAGCGTCTTATTAACTTTAAGGATGGAAAATAAATATTCAAATTCAATTTGAAAAAATAAAAAATGCTTTCAACAGCGAATATTTCTTATGCCCATGAATGAGTTTTGGAAACAAATAAAACGGAGTTTCAAAATACTAAATAAACAAATAATAAATAAAACATTTTTCCCTCAGCAATAACCATAACAGGGACATGGTCCATTACTTAGACATTTACCTTATAAACTGTTTAACTTAAAATTTTCCGTACCATGTGCTGCTGAAATATTTACTATTATTTCTCAGACATCTTCATTTCTTAAAAGCGCAAGTGGAAAAAATAGGCAAATAAACCGTTACCCCACATCTTTGGCATCCTAATTTGTACTAGTAAGGATTTTTCAATAAGATCTTCTTTTGTCTTGATAGGTTGGTATTTGGTGAAGATGGCTGATATGTCATTCAGTTTGTGATTATGTTTACAGTAGAAGGTCGCCAACTTCATCAAATGAATTCCATTTCGGTCCAATCGCATAAACATAATTCAAATCCATTATGAAAAATTAAAAATAGTGGATGTATTCGGTCGTTATAATCATCTATCAGAGCCGGCAATTAAGAATTTTGTAGAAAAATTTTAGTCATCTGGATGAGTACGCAACGTAGCAACAGTAAAACGTATTCGTACCGGTCGTTCGCAAGAAAATGTTGCTGCTGTGAGCGATGGTGTTGAGGAAGATCAAAATTTATCAATTCTACGGCGTTCTCAGCAATTGGGCCTGACCACGGGCACAACATGGCATATATTGCACAAGGATTTGCCTCTAAAGCCTTATAAAGCCTAGTTGGTGCAAGAATAGAAGCCAACATCATGATTAACGTTGACAATTTGCCGATTTCAACATTGAGCAAGGTGCTGAATTTTCAGACATAATCGTCTTTTCTGACTAAGCTCATTTTCATTCCGATTACTACGTTAACAAACACAATTGTCGCATCTGGGCTTCTAAATATCAAAGCGCAGTTGTTAAACAACCATTACATTCGTCACGTATCTCTCTTTGGTGTGAACTTTGGGCTGGTTTTGTCGTTGGTGCGTGTTTTTTCGAAAATCAGGCTGGTGCTGCCACTACGGTCAATAGAGATATGATAGCCAATTTTTATGTCCTATTTTGAATGATGTGGTTGTCGACGACTAGTTGTTTCAACAGGATGGGCCACACAGCTCAAGAAATAATCGATTTACTGAAAACCAAATTTGATGGACGTTTGATTTCGCGTAGAGGTGATGTCAATTGACCACCACGATCATGCGATCTAACACCGTTAGACTATTTCTTCTGGAGCTAAAATGAAGTTTAGAAGGATAATCCAACAAGAATTGCAGAGCTCAAAGCCAATATTGAGAGCGTAATTTCTTAGATTGGACCACAATTATGCACAAATGTGATTGAAAATTTTATCAAAAGAATCGATATCCGCTAACGTAATCGTGGTTGGCATTTATAGGATATTATTTTTCATTCATAACTTGTAGAGTCTCTACAACATATTTCAATTACAATATTTCGAGTTTTCATCCAAAATGTGTGCTTTATTTACAATTTTAAAAAAGTACTTGCAAACCCCTTATATAATTGCGTAAGCACGTGGCGGCTGTTTCCAATCCAGATGCCTAATTTATCGATATAATCGCAAAACTGGAAAGTTTCTCGTTTTCGTGCAGTTTGTCGGGCGGATCTCCAGATTATTCCGAATCCGCGGAACAAACAAGCCGCAGAAATCGACTTCTAATGAGCTCGTTCCGGAAGGAGGCGCTAATTCTGGTTTTCGATATTCCTCGAGGGGTGGCTAGCGTCTTCTCCGTTCTTTCTCCGCTGCTTTCGCGGCGACATTACGATTATTAATAGCTCCGTAACGGCTTTTTCGAATAAATCGCGATAAATTTCCAGTCTCGGGCTTGCCTATTTACATTAAAACTTTACGGCGGTTCCGGACCGCCGTCGTAAGTATGCAAATTCGGTTGTATACTGCGTAGACATTATGTTTTAAATTGCACCCTCTTTCCGCGCCCTTAATACATATTAATTTATTCATAAAGTGGAACAACAAGTGTAGGCAAGTTTCCGGATACACCCGGGAATATCGGCGCCCACCGTATACCTACTTTGCCGAAAACCTCCGGCTTCGAAATCCTAAGGAATATTTAATCAAAGTGAAAGTGAAAATGGATATTTTGTGGGGGTAGTTTAAAATTCTGCGGGTGAAACTTACTTGAATATTGAAAGACTTGTCGCACACTTTGAATACTATGCCTATAAAAATACTGCTTACATGAAATTATTGACATTTTACGTATTCGTGTATCTAGTTAGGCTGGCTCCATGATATTGCACTAAGTATTTGCTTAACAATATTTAAAGTCAAACCGCTAATTGATAGTTCTAATAACTTAATGGACGACAATCACCAGTACGGCTCCACAGTGGCCTTACTGGCCCTACAATCAGTTACGGTCCGGATCAGGACCAAAACTTGACCGCAAACGAACCGTAGATAGCCTTTATAAGTCTAATAGGATATACGAGGGATAATCTGAAATTATTGAGAATAGAAAACACGGTTGATATTTTTATTTAGCAATCGTACATTTGGCCATTCTCTGTTTCCACTGTTTAAAAGCTCCCAACCAATCTTCTTTTGGAGTATGATCAAAATAAGCGTGAACTGCGGTATCAATCTCTTCTTCAGACGAAAACCTTCTACCCCGCACATTTCGTTTAAGTCCAAGAGATAGCCAAAAGTCACACCTTGCTAAATCAGGGGAGTACGGCGATGTTCTATTACTTTTATATTTTTTCAGTCAAAAACTGGAAAATAGAAAGTGCCGTATTGTACCATGCATTGTCTAGGTGGAGCATAATTTCCTTGTCTGGAACTCTATTGAACACTTTAGGCAAACATCTTTCAGTGTACCACTTGGCTATAACTGTCTTTTGTCCATCCAGCTTAATTGCATTTACAAAGCCCGCAGTTCTGAAGAATATATCATACTTACATAACTTTTTCATAGCTCGCTTCTTAGTCATTGTAGGAGTCTCCCCATCTGTGTTAATCAATATACGACCTTCTTGGCCGGTAGGAAGGTCGAAAAATATAATATAAGTTTGGTCACCTGTCTTGGAAAAAAATGATGCCCGCCATTATTTGATAAATTTAAAGTTTCATGGGAAATTCTCATACGCTCTGATTTTTGGAAGTCAGAACGGTGATGCAGCACAAAGCGACTTACCACTTTTTAAAGGCCGGTGATCATGTATAATTGTTTTAGCAGCTGAGGATCTAATCTTCAGTTAATGCTCTATTACCGCATAAGTTGCTTTATTGTCCTCTTCAATGATTTGTTTAACAGCAGCAATGGTTTTGTCGTTAGCAGCCGCTGCTTCTTTTTGATGCTGAGCAGAATCCCTTCCACGTTCAAATTCTTTATACCATCGGTATATTGTAGCTAAGAAAGGTGCTTGATCACTAAAAACTCAATATAGACTCTCTTTGCAGTTATAAGCACTTAAACCCCTTTTGAAATCATAGTAAATTATTATTTGAAAGTGTTCTCTGGTTAATTCCACTTTATTTTACATTAAAAAAAGTAGCTGAGTTATAACGAACCTAACTTCAACAACTAAACATCAAATAACAAATAAAGCGTTGCTCTAAATAAACACTGTGTGTTTGTTTTTCACAGTCTACTAGATTTTCTTAATAAATTCAGCTTATCACTCGTACTTACAAGGGGACCGTCAAGTATGGTGCAAACGGATTGTAATGGGTCTCGTATATGTTATGAGGGAATATCCCCAGAGTACTAGGCTAAAAGGATTCCTTCCAACGGGCCTTGGTGTCCGAGAAGATCAAAGTCAAAGTTCCAGGCCTACCTATTATACCTGTACATTTTGTACGTTGTCGACAAGCTACTAATGACTAACCGATTGTCCGAAGAATAAAATCCAGTTAGGACTCGTCAGATGGGTAGGCACGGCATAAGCGGTGATACCAAAAGAGGGGTCGGGGACAGTCAGCGCAAATACTCCGAGCAGTACAAAATGTACAGGTATAATAGGTACGCTTGACTTCGATTTTCTCAGAAACCAAGTCCCATTGGAAAAAATCCTTTTAGCCCAGTACTCTGCGGACATTCCCTCACAACATGTCCGAGGCCCATTAAAATCCGTTTGTACCATACTTGGCGGTCACCTTGTTAGTTTAGGCAGTTGCTAATCTAAGTATTGAAGAGCAAAGGGAGTGCAATAGCTTTGCTCACACAGGAGCTGAACCTACTCTCAAAATTACTGCATCCGTTTTAAAGGCGCGGACAACAGTAGAAAGCATTCCAGTAATCCAAGAACTTCATAGAAGTCCCTTGTGTTTAGATAAGATCATGAGCCTTCTAAAACTAAGGAGAAGTCAAATCCGGTGGAATAACTAGCGTCTTTAGCCTCAGGAATGAGCATGAGTATGGATTTTTAGTATAATAGATGAAGTTACTGAGCGGTTGGGATGCCGCTCTAACACTCTAGCTAACCGCAGGTTAACGCACAAATTATACATCTCTTCTTCTCAAGCCCATTTAATGATTTACCTTTGAAATCTTAACTAAAAATAAAAAAATAAAAAATTTAACTTACTGTGTATTTTAAGCGAAATTATTGAAAGTTTTCTACACTACCCAACAGCAATTAGAGTTTTCGTCGCTCATTTCGAGCGGCACAAAAAGTTTTTTGCCCTCTACGTACGTAAACAGTCGAAGACGGCACTCGAATCGTGTCCGGTGCATTTCCGATGAAAATTTTGCGAAAGTTTCGAGGAAAAACAAACAGTAGGATTACAGAAATATAGGATGCATTCGTAGTTTGTCCGTGAAAGTACGCTTCGTTCGGGATTAACGTTATCGAAATATAAGAGTTCAGAAAAAGGTAAACGGCATCGATCCGGGCGGTGAACGTCTCGCGGAGCGGAAAAAATCGGTTAGTTAGGAACTTTTCCGGGATGAGAGCGGTCAGGGTGGTCGCTGCAGGCAATTCCCTTCCGTATATCGGCTTCAATTTAGCGGTTGTATGCTCCCATTTACATTATTGGACGCGCGCCAGATTATTTACGGAGAGTATACGTCGATAAATATATACATGTAGGTGATTTGGAGATAGGATCTTTCACAATTTCCACAGTAACTTTTAAAGGTTCAGCTGGGAGAGGGTGTAATTGTGAATTGAATGCAAGAAGAATGTATAGAAAGTTACTAACGTTACTATAGAAATCAAAAATAGGCTTTGAAAAATGTCAGATTAGAAGATACATATCTATTCTATTGGATTTACAAAGTCAATGACTCAAATTAAGTGAAAGCGACTTTCTTCGAACATCCCTAACATCTAATCATGCCGAGAAAAGGAATGTTAAAGATGAGGCACGACTGCCAATTGAAAACACAATCCATAAGCATGCTGCCGAAGTTGCATCCAAACGCGGGCCTCTTTCGTAGACTTTTACGACGACTGCACATGCTGATTTTGGTTTCTGACCTCAATCCCAAAACAATGTTGGTATTTCGCAGCGAAGACAGCATCTGTATGGAGAGGAAACGGCAGATAAAATTGTATCCTACATGTGTAATTCATCCTTACAGCATCATCAATATGATCAGAGAGATAATGATGTCTATAGCTTGGTTTGCGTTCTTTAGCTTGCATTCATTCAAAATCGGCTTCTTGGACGACAAAAGGAACACGCTCTTCTATGACTTTAGTCAGTCTATTTTTCTTATTGCACATATCTTGCATCTGATATCGTGCTTCTTCACCGGCTACCACGACAAGAAAAATCGCGAAATCGTATTGGAATGGAAAAGGTTCGTGACGAGTTATTTGTGGACTTTCTTTGTATTTGACTTCGCCGTTTTGCTTCCGAAGCAACAGCTTATGGATAGCAAAAACTTGTACTGGGTCGGTTTAGTTATACATCTGATGGCATGTCCCAGGTTTATCACAATGGGACACTATTTCCGACAGATCACATTATTGCTAGATGTCGGCGATATGATGCACGAATTGTTATGCTTGATTATTGGCGGTCTGTTCTTAGCACATTGGTGGGCGGTAATTATATATGCCTATCCAAACTTCCGACAAAAATTCTACATTCGCATGAACGAGACGTCGTGGGTATGTAATTTTCCTTACGCTTTATCAGTTTTACAGTTGATTATTATTTTCTAGACATTCGACGCCAAAATTTCACGAGAATTTACCAACGTTAGTCTAGAAACGAAATATATTCAAAGTCTACATAAAGCATCCGCGCTCTTCTTCGGTGTTTCGAAAGGCATGTGGATCTCAGACACTCCCGGAGAATGGCTGATCTTCTCGATCATAATTTTAAGCGGAGTGTTATACCTCAGCTACATCACCGCCGTCATCTTACAGTTATCAATGTCCTATAAGATGTCGGAGAGCATGTACGACAAAATGGCCTTCCAACTCTTCCAATACACTAAAGCGAAGAAATTACCGGATCGTTTGCAGGTACGTTTACGACTCTATTACGAAGCCAAATTTCGGGAGAAATACTTCCGGGAACACGTCATCCTCAACACATTATCGGAGCACCTGCGCTATGAGATTATCTACCACAATTGTCAGCAATTTATTCAAACCACTTGGTTTTTCGAGGATTTGCCCAAAGCAATTGTAGCTCACATCATCGCTAGTTTGACGTCGACCATCCTCATTACGAACGAGGTTATTTTCAACGAGGAGGAATTCGAAGAACCGAACTTCTATTTCATTTCGAGCGGTTCAGTGGCACTATACTCATTGGAGGGACACGAACTGCTCCATATCGAAGACGGCGATTATTTCGGCGAATTTAATATTTTGCGAAAAATGACCAAGTTTCAAGTCTCCGAACTAACCGAAAACATAAGAGTGGTAGCGGCGGAAATCACAGAGCTGTTCGTCCTGAAAATGGAAGACTTCGTCAAGTACATAGGTAATTATCCGCAAGCTATCGAACGCATCGCGCAAGTGGCTATCGTGCGGGATAATCTCAATGTTAAAATACTTGCTAGGAAACATCAATATGAAGATCACGATATTACGACTTTCTTGCAGAAGGCAAACTTCTTGGACAAAGGCCGTCTTCGCCAGTTTAGCAAGAAGTATCGATATGGTGCTGCAGCCACAAGTGATGTTATTTAATTTGTTCAATACTAAGCATTATGAAAATAGTTTATATAGATACATTTTACATTCTTTCCCTTATAAAGTTACGAAGAAATATTAAATAAACTACTCTCAAAGCGAAAAGCAATGAAAACTTGAGGATGGACTCACATTGTACAGTTCTTCACTTCAACAATTTGGTTAATAATATATAACAAAGCTGATAATTTGCAATTTTCGATAACTATGTCATCATCCCCAGTATAAATAATGGGGAAATCATCATACAAGTTTGGCCTCACGTTCTAAACTCGATCAGAATTGTTGAATATAACTTTAACATTTTGGAAGCAAGAGTGCTTAATAAATTAAAGTAATTTAGATATTCTTCGAGGGATTGTTCACCCAATTGAAGGCGCAAATTGCAAATCAAAATTTAAGAATTAATTCCCCGTTTTAGGCGTACGGCTTGATCTTATGCAAATATTTACTATTATGAGGTCATTAAAAGGTGTTCGTAATTTTTCATCCTTAAGCGAGTGATCTGCCATTCGCACTCCACTTATAAAGATCCTGTGTCAGTTTTTGTTCTTTTTCTATTATAGTTAGTTATTCTTCTTTAGTCTCTTTCAGTGCTCTTGAATTTCTTACTATGTGCTTTCTTTTAATTTTACAAGCTTTAATTTTCTAAATATGTTCAAGACACACGCATTACCGCTGTTACATTTGGCTTAGTTTTCTAACTAGATTCTTTAAACAAGGAGATTCATCATTTTGGACACTCTAGGTGAAGCATTACTATTGCCAATAATTTCTAAATGAACTTGACAGCAATCAACATTGAAAACAATACCCTGGAATTGCTCTTGGCTTTGGACGACAAAAGACGGATTTTCTTAACCTTTAACCGCAATCTCGTATTCCACCGCAACTTGTACCGCGAGATTTTTAATGATTGTCAGTTCAGCATCAAACCATGTCAACAAACTAGCATAAAATTTATCAGTTATCGTTTTTCCTTTTTGTAATTCATCAATAAAGATGAGACCTCTGAAATCCCAAAGAGACTGTGGCCATGGTCTTATTGGCCGGAAAAACGACTTTTTTTTGGACACGCTTCTCGGTGAAAGTCTAGTGTTTCGATTATATTTTTGTCTCTAGAATATAATAATATAGCCAAGTTTCATCTACTGTGAACTCAAAATTTCTGAATCGACGACCAAAATACAGCTGGGGCCAAATGTACTGAACTGTAAATTGAACAACTATCTGTCGAATGTAGCACAAAAAAAAGCAGTATTAATAATCCAAATAGTACGGTTAAAATTTGATGCTATTGGAGTTTTCGTCCGCCGAAAAAGATGAGTGAAATCTTTCAGCAACTGTGAATTAAAACGAACTGCGACATTTTCTATATAGATACGTACATATTACTGACGCAACCGAAATACTCGCAATAACTTCATAAATCTCCCCGTTTCAGACCGATATCTTCGACATCATACACGAAACCCTATTCGATTTCCGCGTATTATTTCCGCTTTTGATAATCGTAATCCACTCGGAACGGTAATTCGTTCTTTCTGAGGGATCGAAGTAAATCGACGTTAATCGCCGCCGTAGAAATTGGAGTTATTATTTTCTCCCGTTCTTTTGTTCTGGTGTTCGTTCATCTCGTACTGATAAAGCTCGCGCGCTTCATCCCCAAGACCTAACAATAAGAAATCGAATTTGCTCTTTCATTTATCTCGGACTTCGAAGAACAATAGGGCTTCCTATATACGGACAGTAAGGCAAACGATGAAATGATTTATAATCGACGTCGAAAGTTTCCATCGAAATTTACTCCCTATATAGGGGAAATAAATTTCTTTAACAAATTCTCTGACAACGTTAAGCGAGATTATATTGATAGGAATTTTGTTTTTGTGTAATAGAAATATCGAAACATGAAATGAGTTATGGACTTGCCGCACATTGGGAGATAAGGCATTCTTTTCGACAGATTACAATCGCTGTGCTGTAAACAGTAGGAAAGTTTAGTTCATTCCTTACAATTACAATACAATAAACTAAGTTTCAAAATCGATTTCTGATATTCATTCAATACACATTAAAGAAATAATATTATTATAGTATAATATTGAACACCGCACGGAAAATCAATACATTTTATGAACTAAACTTTTGCTCTTAGATGCAATTGCTCCAACTTAAAATTAAAAGTTTTTAACAGATAAGAGTCAGGCTTTTCGAATGGTGAAAACCACAAAGATATTAAAGGCATCAAATATGAGATGCATGGCTTTAAAAAGGATAAAATCTGACGTTTCAAATTCTGCACAGAACTAATTCAGCAAACAGAGAACTAAATAAGAAATTACTTGGGTAATGTTCTAACAAGTGCAGTGTCTATTAACTGGAAATTAACTGGGATTTCAGCTTCTTAAATGGCTATTTTATAATTAATGGTTACCAAAATTTGTACGCGACAAAACTTGTGAACTCCTTTGAGTCTATCTTGTGACAAATATATTGCTTTCTAACTTATAGCAGTTTGGTGTTCGCTATAAAAAGTTGATCCAATATACCAATTTTCAGCATGTCGGCTTCCCTGGATCTGAGCTAGCAGCACGATAAACTTGTCTATTTGTTTCGAATCATTTTCGCGTGGTAAAAGTGACTTTTATGTAAATAACTGTAGCGCCTCTACCTGGATGAAACTTTGCAAAACTTATTAAAAGTCCCGTAGGTACGTAGTTACGTAGGTAAAAATTGGAGATATTCGAGTGGGGACCATATTCTAAATTACGCCACCTGACATGGAATAACCCTGATCTAACCTTACTGGTAGTTCACATATCTTGCCGCTCCATGCTCGATAATGGAGATTTTTTCTGCCCAAGTTCGACCCCCTCCCCGAGTGAAGATTTGTCACCTAGGTCTTTAGATCTTTCGATGACAGCCAAACTCCAATTTAGCGATGATAGATAAATAAATTACATAAAAAGATGTTCTACTCCTCATGTAGTTTACATAGTAAACTAAATTTTCACTATCTCTCCCATGACCGCACGATTGCAGTCTATGCACTGAGACAGGAGGATTCAAGGCATTTTCCGCTGACCCTAGAATTGAATTGAAGTTCCATGAGAGCGATGTTTCCTTGTGAAAGCATTACGGCTTATCGACCTACACATGGTTGGACAAAACTGGTTTGCACGTTATTTTTCGGTGGAAAATGAAGGAGAAGATTCATCGTATACACCATCCAAACGTTATTTAATCCCACTAGGACTGAGAACCCCTTTCATGAGAAATTTTCTCACGACTCAGTACTCGATTTTCAGTATTCTATAAGATGATGAAGTTTAACCCTCATCGGGACTACCAAAACCTCGACTAATTGGTTCTTGTGTATACGACCATATACACAGCGACTTTTTACCTGTAAATCTATATGAGCTAAGTGAAATCAATGGATGTATTGCGTGTTTTTATCTTTTTAGAATATTTATTATCATTATAAGTCAAATGTATGGGCATGCATGTGAAAAAACAACAAAAAAACTACAGAACAAAACATCAATTTGTCGGAGAAGAGTGGAAAAATCGAATTCAAAGTATTTTTCTTGGTTTTATTTATTTTTTGGCACATTTTGAGCAAATATCATAGTGATGCTCAGCACAAACATATTTCGCACACTTTCCACAACGTGTTGCATAGGTATTTTTGTTGGTTTTGTATATGCAAATATGACAACCGCCTCTTTTCGTGGTTGGTGTCAAATGTCGAAGTGGTCGACTTTCATCGCAAATAGCAGCTGCATCACTTGTTCTTGGTCGCGATATTCGTTCTGCAATATATGGATCAACAAGAGCCATTCCAAGCTGCTCTATAAAAAGTCGACGACGAATATTCAGATTGGTTTTGTGAACATTCCAGTCAGGAAATAGTGCAACAAATAGAACATATGCATTCAATGCACTAATATCAAGAAGATTACAAAATAATGCCATTGGCCATCGATTTGGTCCATTGTATCAACACCATTCTTGGTTTTGTTGTAATCTTCAATGATGTTCGGTTTCTTCTTCTCATTTTCTTGGTTTATATTGACTCTATTGTGGAAAGTGTGGAATAATGTAACGAATCGGTAACGACAAGTAACATATGACAACATAATTGCTTGTAATTTGTGCTCATACACAGTTTCAGTAGAAAACAGTGGCTTACATGTATGCGTATGTGACATTGTATATGATCGTAAACACAAGAACCGATTTGTAACTATTTCTACTCAGGCAATACTACGCATGCGCGACATCTGTTGATGTTGAATTCTAGTTTCTCAAGTAAAATAAAGCTGTTTTACAAAAATCCAGCACATTTCATAGACTGTTTTTTGTTAAATTTAATTTTAAATTCGAAAATTGTATACGGTCGTATACAAAGAACTGATGGGGGTTAAGTGATTTAAATGACCGTTGCGACGCTACTGAGGCAAAATAGCTGCTGCAACTTTTACGAACGTTCAATTAAAAATGTCGCTACCTGACAATACCGCTGTCTTAATTCCATAGCTGCTAGAAAATAGTCGGTTCAGAAACTATTGGCGCTTACCTCGTAGTATCATTTTGTTCTGAAATTCACTTGAAACAGAAATTTTAGTCGCGTACACATGTGGTGATAGTACTCAATAAGTATATTAACTTCTAACCAAAGCACCGACTATTTGACTTTGTAATTACTTTCCAAACTCAACCATAAAGCGTAAAACCGCGTTTCGACGTTGCTATTTCATCCAATAGTCATTTTGGGAATTACAGAAGGCGATATATGCTCGCGATAGCTCCTTTACGACATCGCTTTATGAAGCATATAAAACGTAGAATGTATCTCCAAGTTCCCAGCAATGATTGTTACATTCCACGACAAGATTTGCAAGTTTGATCTTACAGCTTCACCTATACACGAAACATAATTATCCTGTGGACTTCTACTGGGACGTGACGGTGCAACCGGTTATTTCAGATCCACGAACCATTATCGTTGCAAATTCGACTAAAACATCGTAAATATCATCTGAAACTTTCGGCTTAGAATTTCGGTCGCTGAAATTAGTAGCGATTTCAAAATATTGTTGATGCGGCGCGCATTTCGGATGCCGGTGAATATCCGGGCCGGATTACGTGTCGCTTTTCGGAAGCGGGAAAACAACGTCGCCGTTATTATATCGCATTAATATTTTATTAGTCGAAATTACCTACTTTTGCGAATTCATAACACATTGTTGAGCTGGAAATAAGTTCCTACGCGAAATAATAGCGCCATGCATTATTGCAGAATCGGAAACAATACTGACGACCGGTTTAAATGCGGGAATTAGCTTTAAATTGGAATGCGACAATCGCCAGCTAATAAGAAAAGCTTTATATGTAATTTTTAGTAGTGATAACATAAAAAATATATATAATATTTAAAATTATTAATTTAATTAATTTAATAGTTAAATATATAACATAACAAAAATTGTATATTGAGTCAACCGAATTTTCAGATCTTATGTTACTAGAAGAAGATGTGAATGGTATTTGGTTTTTACAATGCAAAGTGTAAGTAATCCACAACGGTAACCTCTATAGAATACCGGTTTGTCTTTGAGAGAAATATTGCTGAAAACTTGGAGAAGCAACTTTACTAAGTTTACTAAACTGCTATAGAAGTAAATGTCTAGTGTAGCTCAGTAGCTCAATTTAGAATAAATTAGTTATTTCTGTTTACTGCAAAAAAATTCGATTATAAACCGTAGAATCATGATAGTATGACACCCAAATAAGATTATTTGTGAAAAATACTAACAAGGAGAAGGCAAGGTAATCGGATTTTTGTAATTTTTATATTTATGGTACCTGTAGTTTGGACCTTAAATAAGAATATTTTGGCGTAGTTCGACGCAACGTTCATAAATTACCGAGATAATCGATGTTGAAGTTTCACCCACCAATTAAATCCACTAGATATCATACGATTGTCAACTGGACTCGTGGTCTAGTCGATAGCGTTTTGGAGCGATACTCACAAGATCGCTGATTCGAGTCTCGTCACGGGACATTTCTTTTTCTTCCATTCAAAACGCACCATCTGTTTCTTTCATTCTTCTTCTCATATCAAAAATTATGAACAAACGAAATATATGAACAATATGCAGGAACATTCTTCAAGTACATCATTAAAATGCACAATCGGTTGATAAACAATATTCATTTTGAATTAACAATAAGGTTTCTTCCAAAAAAAAAGAAAACGAACGGAGTCGTGTAGTAAATGAAAATTCATATTATTTTATATCTCGTATGCGACATTTTACGCAGTGTGGCGCGAGCCAGAATGGTAGTTATCTTAGAAACATGGGAAGCAACATTTTTTTATTATTACCTTATTGTTAAGTTAATTCAAAATGAATATTGTTTATCAACCGATTGTGCATTTTAATGATTTACTTGAAGAATGTTCCTACATATAGTTCATATATTTCGTTTGTTCATAATTTTTGATATGAGAAGAATGAAAAAACATATGGTGCGTTTCGAATGGAAGAAAAAGAAATGTCTCGTGACGAGACTCGAACCAGCGATCTCGTGAGTATCGCACCAAAACGCTATCGACTAGACCACGAGTCCAGTTGACAATCGTATTATATCTAGTGGATTTAACTGGTGGGTGAAACTTCAACATCGATTATCTCGGTAATTTATGAACGTTGCGTCGAAATACGCCAAAATATTCTTATTTAAGGTCCAAACTACAGGTACCATAAATATAAAAAATTACAAAAATCCCATTACCTTACCTTCTCCTTGTAAGTTTAATTGTGTGCAAACAAATATGGTGCCTGAAAATTTACTGAACGTCACGTGATTAGTTTGACACGCGCGTTTCAAGTGTATTTGTTCGTTTTTGGTTACGAATCGCGAGTGTTATGAAAACGTTTCTGTAAAGTGTCTGTACTTCTAAGCTATTATTTATGGCAAATAAGCGTGCTCTAACAAATAAAGAACTTGTTGAAGCTTTATAAGATTTATCAGAGGATCATTCAGAATCGGAATCAAATGCTGGCGAAGTTTAAAATCACGTAGAGGATGATTTCGATTACAACCCTACTTCTACAGCTAGCTCTGGGAATTTCTCTAACCATTAGGATGAACAAAGTGAAAGTATGTACTTATACCAATATCACCTACAATAGCTTGTAAAAATGTTCTATATAATGGGTGTATAACTTGAAAATGAAGGATTTACAAGAGACGGCGCGAGTTGTATTAGATAGCTCAGAACTATACAGTAAATAGTTTCATGATAATGCTTAATCGTATAGCTTTAATTGTGAGTATGTGTCAATTCATCGAAGTGTATGCATTCCATTTTTCGTCGTTTCAAACATGTCATCGTGCCAGAAAAAAAAATAGCATTTGAGGGAAGTTTCTGCCTTTCTTCTTCAATTCGAAAAAGTGCTACTGAAAGTCAAGTTTACAGTAAACATACTGCGTCGTTGAAAACATGCAAATTCTGGTTTCGATGCTATAAAAGTGATAATTTTAACACAGAAGACCAGAAACGGCCTGACCAAACGAAAAAGGTCGAAGACAAAAATACAGAGGTATTACTCAGTGTCAAAAGCAAGAAGAACTGGCAGAATTATTATGAGTGACACAGACAGCAATTTCTAAGCGCCTGAAAGGATTGGAATTCATAAAAAAGCAAGGAAACTGCGTGCCATATAAGTTTAAGCCTTGCGAAGTCGAAAGGCGATTTGGCATGTGGGAAATGCTTTTCGAAAGCCACAAAAGAGACTCATCTCTGTATCTAGTGGTAAGTTGTAGATTCCGATGGACGATACTTTGAATAATGTACTCATTGATGTGTAATTGAAATACAGCCATAGTTTTGCAAAAAAATCCATAATTTTCAAGTTATAGACCTAATATATATATGTATTACAGATCTGAATAAAATTTCTAGATCGTCTGTTGTAACTGCATCTCCTAATGCTCTCGAAATTCCAAGAGAAAGAAAACGCAACAAAAATGTACATTCAACCTTAGCCACCAACGAAAAACTTTTGGCTCCTGATGGAACCGAATGGGCTGTAGTAGAACCAGCAAAAGCAATTTCAGAAAGACTTTCGCAAAACAAACTTCTTGAAAGAAGTTCATCGGCTGGTGCTTCAAGTGCGTGGCTTTTGATAAATAATTGATAAAAAAATTCTCAAGCATATTCAAAAGTGTACAGAAACAGAAGCTCGAAATTGTTTAGGCAATGCCAACTGGTTTATATCCATCGATGAACTACGTAAAAGCTTTTGTACCAATTATGTATGCACGAGGAGCCACAGAAAGCAAATGCTAACTTTGATTTTTGGATGTGCTTAAGTTCTGGAAAAAGATGTTCAGTTCGATTGATAAGTCGTAATGATTTGGTTTGTTTTTATAAATATAAAAATCTCAACAAAATTTTGTTATAGAATGTTGTAAGCGCAAAAATCTTTACACTTATGGCTTAAGGATTAAGCAAAAATTGAGGACCACTTGAAAAATCATTGTACTCAATTGCATTGCAAAGAAGGAAAAGAAAGATGACGTATGTACATGTCGTATGTATTTAGTAAATCATTC
The DNA here is from genome assembly GCA_038088585.1 of Chrysina gloriosa. Taxonomy (NCBI): domain Eukaryota; kingdom Metazoa; phylum Arthropoda; class Insecta; order Coleoptera; family Scarabaeidae; genus Chrysina; species Chrysina gloriosa. The sequence goes on along the minus strand of CM076087.1, from coordinate 27,737,623 downwards.
TTGAAAAGAAGAAATACACAAAATGTGTTTATTCCCTTGGCTATGTACAAATAAGGGAAACATTTCAATATATTATCCGCTCCAACATTTCACAATTAAGAAGACTAATAAATGCTCAATGGAATCAAAGTCGTGAAATTTTAACAAAGAAATCGTAGATACCCCCAAAAAATCCTTATAATGCGGATCCAACACATTTTGTAACTTTAAATTAGTAAGTCTTTACAATTGCGAAACGGAGGATCTAGCTAACCTTCTTAACCTCTAAATACATAACTTGAGTGTATTTTGATATTAAACGCGGGCATAATATTGGTTTAGGACCGCTTCTCGTTAGAGAAATATTTTGTCTATAAATACACCACCTGAATAATATCTCAGAAGCTTCTAAATACAATTATACGGCCATATATGTAAATTCCAAAGCAAATTACCTAATAGAGTCATTACTGTAATAATGCCGCTATAAACGGCTCTATTATTTTACAAATGTGTACACACATACTTAGAATCTTTACCCGAATATTGTGTTTGGTGTAGGAAAACCGGCGTTTCTCTAGCGTACGAAATAAATTCTAAGGAACCGTCGGTGCTCGTCGATTTTCTTTTCGCCCTTTTCTCTTTTTATATTTCCAGCAACAGGAGAGGAAATACGTTTTCAAATAACGCTCGGTTGGATCGGTTTTTCTTAGATAAATGGCGAAATTTCTGGGCAAGGCCACGCACACGCATCGGCAATCGTGCCTAAATTTTTAAACGGTAACCGATACATAATGTATAACGCGAGGTTTCATGGCGAAACTAACCATTTTAGAATTGTATTTCGGCGATATTTATGCGTTGGGACGTCCTACGGCTTCGAACGACGCAAAGGACAGAAGATGGAAAGTTTCGTGACGTTTATTTCACTCTCGATGTATAGCTCTCCGTTTTTATTAGTTTCAAACATTGTCCGTTCAAAAAGGATTGTTTGTTTTCCAATATTTAGTTATTGTTGAATTATCAACAGCTGTGGTAAACGATTCGAAAAAGAAAATATGGTAAACCTACGACAGTGATCACCAAAGAGCAGATATTAGAGCGTAAAGTTTGTGTAAACCGACTAAATACATATGTACATGCCAGTATCACGGTATCACTAAGAACTACTATTCAGCTGTTTCCCTACTCCCGTTTTTATATCCAAACCGAGAACATGTTTCGTTAGGATTATTTGTGCATAAAGATTCATTCCCAGTGTCGTGCTGGCAGCGTGTAGTTCTGTATTACATAACTATAACACCCGCAATAAGAAATCACTGGAGATACCTTATCATAGGCTGTACCACAGAATAGACAGAAGCGCAAAGCATGTCAGCAGCTTTGATGTTCATGTGGTCGATTTGAATGGCCTCGAAATAGCTCAAAAGTTAGCTAACGCCAGTTTGAAAATACGAAAGTTGCATGTGTGTTCGTATTAATTGAAAAATATTAGAGTTTTGGATATATTAAAAGAATAGTATTTGCTAAAAAGTTAAATCAGTGATACATAACAATAACCGTATATTTTAATTTTAATATGCACACACCATCCCAGAATAATAACATTAATGAAGCTAGCCAAATATAACACTTTCGTCGTATTTAAAACATGCTTCCCGGCCATGCGCATACAAAATCGATCACAAGATTTTCTAACTTTGTCGCTTCTGTCTATTCTGTGGCTGGACAGAACCCAAAAATGCGTAAACTATTGGGGCACGAAGTTTTACAACAAAGTACCAAGCTCATTAAAAATAGACGTACACTGCATTGCCAAGATAAAAAGAATCCTACTTTGTGAGGGCTTCTACTCACTAGATGAATTCTTTTTATATGACTTTTCACGTTGAGTGACGTTTTATTTATTTACATATATATGCGTGTATATGTACATATGTATAAACATTATTTTATTTTATTTATATTTAGAAGTTTAATGATTGTCTGTCTATTACGCTGTCTGTTTTTGTTTTGTTTTTTGTACATATAAATATTTTGTATTATAACTGTGAAAACTCTCTACAACTTATTACACTATGGAATAAATTAATATCAATATTTTTAACATTTGTTGTTTGTTTCATTGATCAATAAATTTTATTTTATACATTCCTTCCTTCCAGGGACCAAATATAATTGTTATTTTTTTATTTCAGATAAAAGGTTACAAGAAAATTCATTTTATTTAATATTGGGAATTTTTAACCATTATCATTGCAAGTGAGAAATATTTCTTTTGGTTATCAGTAACAATTATCTCACCCAAAATATTTTTGGTTTCAGATAACCATTATATCAACCAAAAATATTTTTTGGTTAGAAATAACCATTACAAAAAATTTCTTTTCTTTTGGTTATCAGGGATGAAAAAAACAAAAAAAGTGAATGACCATAAAAAAAGCTATGAAAAAAACAAAATATACCAAACAATATCAAAAATCCTCACAAAATAAAAAAACAAAAATTTTAACAGACAGAACACCAAATGATAATAAACAAAAAATTAGCCATAAATTTAATGCAACAACAACACATGAGCAAGATAACACAACAAATCTGTGGCGGTAGTAGCAAAACTAAGCATAGCTGAAGGCGGTGTATGTTTTTATATTTTAAAATCATTACATAAAACCTAATAAAGGTTACATACAGCCAATTGTAATTTTAATAACGATTTTAATGGATTTAGAACAACATTTTAAATCAGAGAATTATTCCCACTAAAACTGTATGAATTAATTTTTATTATCAATTTCATCCCTGACAACAAAAAAGAAGATTTTTTTTTGTAATGGTTATTTCTAACCAAAAAATCTTTTGGTTGATATAATGGTTATCTGAAACCAAAAAATTATTTTGGATGACATAATTGTTACTGATAACCAAAAAAACATATTTCACACTTTAATTGGTTACGATAATCAAAATAATATATATCTTATAAAAATGGTTAATTATAACGATTTTATAAATTCATCAATATAAATGATTAAAACTGACTTTTTGTCGTTTATCTTATAATTGTTACGTCCCTGCTTTCTTCTAATATCTTATTTAGTTAGGCTACTTGCGTTAATTTGCAGAGCATATTTCTTCTGAAACTTGACTTTAAAGTATTGTGTATCCAGTTTAATTTTTCTTAAAGACCTGTTTCTTCTTCTTTTTCGGAATCTTTTTTGCTTTATTTATCTTAGGACTTTTGTTTCATTTAGTGTTTTTACTTGTTGTTGTATATCTGTACATTTATATTAGAATTTTCTATATATTTATTTGGGCTTACAAGTTCCTTTTGTGTTTTGCTCGTTTATTTATTTTTTTATCACCAATATGGAGCAACGAAACAAATGGCGTTGTCAAACAATGGCAAACTGGATTGTACCTACACTGATTTGTTGCCCATTGTTAGTGATACAGAAATTTACTGTAAAATTTGTTCGCTAACTCTGAAAAATTGCCAAAGGTGGAGTATCAAACGTCATTTTGCTTCTCAAACTTACTTGAGAAATATAAATCCATCACCAGCCCATAATGGTAACCTTAATGAAGGGCGTTGTAGCGTTGTAACGTTTTAGCCGCAGACATTCCGTTAAGGAAAACCTAATCACCCTATTTTAAAAACATTTCTTGAAAAATATACTGACAGACACGTCCAGGCCGAATCTAGTATCTGTAAAAATTGTATTCCTAAGTGTCTCACTAAAATAATGAATTGCATAAAAATAATGTTTTAAATCAGTATCTATCGGTGAGCGCCGAAGAAACCGTCGCGTCGGTGTATTAGGACACTGTATAGTGCATGTTATAATTAGTGTGCTCCATCCTACAATTACACATAGGCCACATCTAATTGCAACAAAATTCCAATCAAGTTAATGCAGATACAATTGCTAAAGTAATTAATGAAAGGTTACCCAACGTTCTTTGTTCTGAAGATCAATACAAAGAAAAATACTTTAATACTGATGCTGAGGTGTATATGCTAAAAGCAGAGAACTTACTAAAACAAACATATCTTAATAGATTGCACATTACATGTGTAGCACTTCATAGAATCTGTGAATATATTAGGGACGAATTCACAAACGTAGATAAACTAATCTCTTCCTTCAAAAACATTTCGAAAAGCTCTATTACGTATGGCTGTTTATAAAGAAAACTTCCGTCCTATCTTTACCCCCATCACCAATAATAAGTCGATGGAGTACATGGTTGGCAGCTAGTAATTTTTATGCTAAAAGTTTGGAAAATTTAAAAACCTTTGTTGTATTTTTAAAAGACGACAGTGTAAAGAAATTTTACAAATCGAAAATATAAAAGAACAATTAGATTTTCTAACACTATATGATATCGGTAAACTCCTCACCACACAATTATTTTATAATAAAATCGGGTACACGTGTTTCGCTACCTCTAGGCAAGCATTATCACAACCGTCTAAACCGATTTTATTTCCGAAAATTCCAAAATTTTACCAAAGACAATTAAATATTATGAAAATCAAAATCTGAAATCACCAGGTCCCGATGATATATCGGCAGCCATAATTATAGAATTTAAAAATCAAATTGTTCATCTACCAATGTATTTAATCACTGCATCATTTCAGCTCGGCATATATCCTCACCTGCTGAAACGAGCATTGATAATACCAGTCCCTAACAAAGAGCAACCCTAAAAAGTTAAAAATTACAGGCCTATTTCCATAACGTCTACAAGCGAAAAAATTTGAATACGCAATGTCCTCCAGGCTGCGCAGTTTTTTTACAGAGGTTTCAGATTCTGTCGCCTGGCCAGCCGAGAGGGGAAGTCCGCAACAACTGTTCTGCATAGCTTTCTCGATTTTATAATAAAAAAATAGATAACAGAAATTTATCATATGCATTATACTGTTACCTATCAACGGCTTTCGACTGTGTGAACATGACTTCCTTCTTGAAAAGCTCGAAGCGTATGGTATCAGAGGAACCTCAACTAAATGGTTTCGGTCGTACCTGGAGGATAGATCGCTGCTTGTTAGGATAAGTTTTAATGAGCCCAGCGGTACTAGAAAATATGTGTCATCTCATTTGCCCATGACCATAGGTGTTCCGCCAGAATCAATTTTAAGCCCGATTTTATTCGGAGAGTGTTGGCTGTCGTGTACGCTAACATCTCGATAGTCGTCTCTTCAACGGATATGGAAGAGTCGGTGCTTCGTACCAACGTCATGCTAGGGGAACTGAGTTAATAGTTTTCTTTCAACAAACTATACTTAAATGAGAAACAAAATAACTATACGGTCTTCCATCCTTATCAGAGAATAGTAGAAAACATATTTTTTAAAATTCTGATTCGGTTGAAAGCATGAAGATTCTTGAGGTAACAATTCAAGAAACATTACATTGGAAAGTCAGAAGTATTCGAGGACATACTTATTCAGAAGCTTAGGAAGGAGCCTATCCGCGGATGTACTGATGAATGTTTACCTTTCGGAAATTCAATCACGTCTGAGATACAGAATTATTTTCTGGGGTTTCTCACCTGCTGCTAGGACCGTTTTCCTGGCTCAGAAGAATTTGGTTCGTACGATGGTGGGGGCCGGGCCAACAGACTCGTCTCCCGGTCTCTGCAGGTACTACCTTTTACTTACTTGAATGCGCCTGCCACATATAAAAAAATAAAACCAAATATGATACGAACAGACAACTGGATGAATACGACACTCAATGACAAAATGATCTGCGTATGCCGACCTTCTCACTTCAACTGTCCGGCAAAATGGTTGATTACAATTGTATCAAAATCTTTAATCATCAAAAATATATTTGCAAAAGGCTATATTTTACTCTACGAATGAATGTTTTAAAATGAATAGCCTTTCCTGAAGATATACATATGTCAAATACTGGTCTCTGTATTTTCTTTGTATTTCCATTGTATTTTGCTTTCTCTTGATTTGTTTTTTTGTAATGTTATTTATACCACAAAACACAGTTATTATTATTATTATTATAGAGCGCTGTTTTCCTATGTTGTCCTGTTTGAATATGTTCTTATTTCGAAAAGAACAAATTTTACTGAGGAAAACCTGTAGAAAGTATTAATAGTTTAGGTTAACACGTGACTGTTTGAAAGGGGAGACATATAGGTAGACATAATTTCATAAAACATAACCAACCTTTTCTTAAATTAAATATAATTAGGGTATTAACTAAATATCAATAGGTGATAATAATAATAATATATTTTATTTGTCCAATAGAAAATATTCCCTTAAAATGACATACAAATAAAAGAACAATATTACAATATTACAGTCCACAGCAACGATAATTATAAAGAGAAAAAGGGAATAAGCAATATTATTATATTATTTTATTATATTTACTGCAGATAATATTCGTGCGAGTTCTTGAAATTTGGAGCATGTCCAGTGATCTCGTATTATACTGTGGTATAATAAAATTAATTTGTGAGACCAAAGTTGGGGAATCTATTTTATTATTGACCACGGCCATTAAAAACCTTCCACTAGCATCACTCCTTCGCTGAGAAAGGGAACGAAAATTATGTGTGTCAAGCAGGAGAGTGTAGTCAGTACCCCGAAGAGGATACAGAGCATCAATCTTATACGACACATATTTAAGAAATCGTTTTTGAACACTTTCCAGAGGTAACTCTTGATATAAATACTTAGGATACCAGGCCACCGCTCCATATTCAAGTTTAGAGCGAACAAGGGAGCAGAACAGAACCTTTAAGCAGGTTACATGCAAAAAATGGTTACAGGATCTCATAATAAAAGAAAGGGTTCTAGATGCTGAGACAGATGCCTTAGTTATGTGGTCAGTGAAAGATAGAAAGATAGATTGTGATCAAAAAGCACGCGCAGATCCTTAAATTTAGTAACTCTGGGAATAAAAGTTTGACACACATTGTACTGAAAAAGATAAGGATGATCACATTTAGGATGAGATAAGACCGCACATTTATGGATGTTTGATTTTATATATATATATTTTTTTTGTGCACCAATCATTTATTATTTCAAGATTATTTTATAGCGCTGTACAATCCGCCGCCGAAAAATATGGTCGAATTTCTTGATTTCGTTAGCGTAAGCTAAAGTTCTACAATCCAGAACCTCTAGAACAGTGGTTCTTAACCTGGGGTGCGAGAAGGTATTTTTGGGGGTGCGGGAGAAGTCCCTAACAATATAAATTATTAAATATCATTTATTAAATTTTTAATAATAAAATAATTGAAAACTACAGTAATCCCCCGATAACGCGAAAGACTGGACCGCGTTATTAGAATAGCACATTATTGGGGTATTGAAGCTCATACAAAAATTACGGTTATGGGTTTTTCGCAAAAAGATACAAATATGCCAAAACTAAGAATAAAGTTAAAAAATACGTTCGTTATTTCGTTGCTATGTATACGATCACCGACACATACATAGGCATCGTCGCTCATTGTTACATCGAGTGCGATCGGCGAAATGTGCCGATTACTTGCACACATGGGGTATAAGTGCGGGCGGGTTAGGTAGATTTGGCTGCGCCCACTACTTCTCCCTATAAGTCTACTCATAATAGAAAAAACAGAAGGCACTTCTCGACAATTTGTCGAGAAACCGTTTGAAACCAACACGTGTACGCATTTAAACATTAAACATTTGAACAGTACTTACCTATTTCATATACTCTCAATTGCTCAGTGACTCAAGCTGAATAGGATATATTGATAATACAAACGTAAGAATTTTCTCATTAATTTTAAATAATATTTTGTTAATTTCTTTATACGTTATTTCTAAATAATTTAATTGATTATAGTGAACCCTGCTATGTCAAAAAAACGCCAATGGAGCGACAAGTATGCTGCTTATGGATTCACTTGCACAACAGAAAAAGATGGTACGCAAAGACCTCAATGCATCTTATGTTCCAAGATATTTTTAAACTGCAATCTCAAACCATCAAAGTTATTAGAGCATTTCAACAATCTGCATGGTGGTGAAGGTGCGCATAGCATAAACAGCTTGAAGTCAAAAAAGGCTGGATTTGATACCAGTGGTACTATCCCAAAATTATGCGGCCCAGCAGTTCAAAAGCCCTTGTTAAAAGCGTCCTATCAAGTGGCATATCTCTCTGCAAAGAAAAAAAAAGCTAACACGATAGCTGAGGAATTGATAACACCTTGTGCATTAATAATAGCTAAACTGTATTAGATTCTGAAGCACATGCAAAAATCCAGCAGATTCCGTTATCGAACGATATCATTCGATCGTGAATTCAAGATCTCAGTAAAGATATTTTACTGCAAATAATAGAAGACATAAAAAGCTAGTCCACTAAAAATAAGCATACAACTGGATGAATCAACTGATGTTGATAATTGCAGCCAGCTCTTGGTATTTGTACGATATATAAAAGAAAAAGAAATGATAGAAGAATTTCTATTTTGTGAACCACTGGAATTGACTTCGAGAGGAATTGATGTTTTCAATCACATCAAAGATTTCTTTTAAAATATCAATTACCAATGAATGTAATTGGCTCAATATGCACTGATGGAGCCCCAGCAATGTTAGGCAAAAAACTCCGGATTTTTCACACATGAAAAGGGAATTACAATAACGCATTGCATGTTGTATCGTCATGCACTTGCGTCGAAAGCCTTGCCAGAAAATTTAAAACAACACGTAATTACTGCAATAAATGTAGTAAAATATATCCGTATCTTAATCATCGCATATTTCGTGCCTTTTGTGAAGAAATTGGTGCTGCTCATACTGTGCTTCTATATCACACCGAAATACGATGGCTCTTTAAGGGCCGCATGCTTAACAGGGTTTTTGAATTGCGCGAAGAAATTATTCAGTTACTGACTAGTCAAAACTGTGATTTAGTAAAAGATTTTGAGAGTAAGGATGCAATTCTAAGACTAGCCTACTTAGCAGATATATTTAGCCACTTGAATGAATTGAACATATCAATCCAAGGATTTGGTAAAAAATATAATAATAGCTAGTGAAAAATTATCTCCATTTATTGGAAAACGAGAAATTTGGATACGTCGAGTTGAAAACGGGAATTTTGCAAACTTTCTCTTGCTTGATTCAATTGTTGTGGAAAATGAAAAAATACAATTATACCCGACATTGCAATACATTTGAAACGATTGAGCGAATCATTCAATGGATATTTTTCTATGGAAAATATTACCAAAACTCAGAGATGGATACTGGATCCATTTCTCTATAACCTAAATTCGATGGATGATAGTGATTAAAAAAAAGACGATCTTATTGAAATGCGAGATAGTGGACATATTCAAATGGAATTCGAACAATTAGAATTACAACAATTCTGGTGTACACAGTTAGAACGTTATCCACGGTTGGCGAAAGAAGCATTGCAGTCACTTCTATCATTTGCCACCACCTACCTGTGTGAAATGGGATTTTCATCGCTTTTGCATATAAAAACTAAAGCCAGAAATCGCTTAACCTTCCTATACTCACGCATACGGTCTGTGAGACCGATTTATATAGTATAGTATACGTCTTTCATTTTGACGTGAGTATAGGAAGGTTAAATGCAAGTGATGACTTATGCGTGCACTTTCAAAAAAGAGCCTCGCTTCACAAGTATTATAATGAACAAGCAACAACAGCCTAGCCATTAATAAAAATAATATTGTTTTGTACTTGATATATAAAATATACATTTTTTTAAATAAACAATAAATTTTGCAAGAAATGTATTTTCTAAACTAAAAAAATCGAAACATATTTTTCAATGGGGTGCGGAGACCTATTTTCAGATTCAAAAGTGTGCGGCTCCCTTAAGAGGTTAAGAAACGCTGCTCTAGAAGATCATTTAAAAATATATTAAACAATATTGAAGAATGATATTGGTACTGGTAATATAGCTATGGCTGTTTAGTAGTCTTTTTGTGACAAAAGCCGTTAGCATCATATGTATACAATACGAAATCCACACATTTCAAAACATGAAAAATCAATCGATAGGAAAGCCTGCCAAAATCCAAATACTAAATCCACACAATCCTAAAACGATATTTTCCCATCATATTGCTTCTCGAGTATCTCACCGCCTCGTTCTACTATTTACTTTTTGTTCCAGTCAAGTACCTTCGCGAAGTGACCCCGTACTTCCGGAAAGCGAGCATCATCTCGGAAGTAGGCTGGGAGCTACAAAGAGGATTTCTATCGGGCGCTCCGCCTGCCGTAAGATCTCCTCAGAGAGCCGACACTCGTTATCTTCCGCTGCAGCTGTGTCATCTGGCCAGGAACTTCAGATATCCCGATCCCGGTGAGTGTCCTTTTTTGCTCGAGTCGCCTGACGAAATTATAATTCGCGCAGCGGTCCTGGAGCTGACACCGGCACGGGCGTTAAATAAATTATTTCATCTCTGCGGTGCTGCCGCGCTTGACGTATATATGAGAGGTAACGATCACACCGGAACCGTATTTTCGGAGGTGATAATCGGAGAAAGAGGCCCGGTCGTATTTCGAAATAAATTGCGCACGAAAGTGGCTCGAAAATTGTTTAAATTTTCTTGAAAAATCGGAATATAGATGACTTCTCTTTTAGAATTGTATATTCTTAGTTTTAAAATCTTAAGACGCAGCACTTGAATGTGTTATCGTGCGATAGCAAACAGTTCGTTAGAATAGATCAAAAGGCGTGGCGAACATCATAAGATTCCTCTCTGTTGAACTGAATATAACACCACGATAATTGAAATATATAGTTGTAAGTACTTCATATTGCATGTCGTGAAGGTAATTTGATGTTTAAATCACCCTGTCCTACAATTGTTACTTATGAGTGGAGTTTATTAGAAAGGTGGTACCGGCAGTGGCGCACCGCATAAAAGTAGTAATAATATTAGAGGAACGGCCGGTTTCATAATAAGCACCTTAAAGTGCCTTTAACTAAAGTCTACTTTAAGTTAAAGTTGACTTTAAAGTGAATTTAATTTACGTGCGTTTCATAATGACATTAGCGGTCACATTTAGCTAAAGCCAGCTTTAGCGTAATCTTAATAGGTTGGCTGCATTGTATTTAGTGTACTGGTTATGTCAACTTAACAGTTCGCGCACTTTTTTACAGCTGTTGTGTGTTTGTGACTACTTTATTTTTATAATCGCGATAATTTTTGATTGAATCATAGAAAGGTGTGTGACAAAATTTAAAAAAATAGAGGAACTAACTTTAACAAGGAAGAAGCGTTATTGCTGGTGGAAGAAGTCTATAAACAAAAACATATTACAGAGTGCAAAACAACAAATAAAATTTCAATTAGTGAAATGGTATTTTAAGAAGTATTTTTAAATGTATGTATTATGTTTTATACCTTCTACAATTTACAGGCACGATCTTGGGACATAATTGCTAAAAATTTTAATAGCAAAAGCTTTCAAAACTGTTCATCCGAGTAACTCAAAGCTAAATTCGATAATTTAAAAACAAAGGCAAGGAAAATGGTATGAAAACTCTGATTGGTGTAAATTATGCTGATGACAGTGACTGCTTTCCTGTAAGTTACTTCTAGAATTATATATGCCTATTATGTTTATGCATACCATTAATTTTGTAGGTTGAATATACTTCAACTAGTACCACAGCGAACACAAACCCCATGCAAAATGAAAATACTACAGATGGTTACAGAGATGATTACATTCAAGTGAGCATAGTGGGATATGTAGTTTAGTATATATATATGTATATATATATATTATATATTATCAATATTCCCCTCTTAATGTTAGGTGTGGGGTATTTAGTATATAACTAAAACTATATATTTGCAGACACTTGTAACAACTGCAGAGCAAAAGGAAGATACAATAACAAATGCGAAGATGAGGTAGATGTGCTAGATTTACCATTTTCCATTGAAGTAAGATATAGTATGCTAACATTAAATTGAATAGTAAAGATATATTACAGGGTCTATCCCAAAGATCACACCCACCTCACATGAGATGAGGATGAAAATATTACTTCACAGGTAACATAAATACATATATATTTAACATAGAATTTGTTACTACATCAGTCTTTTAGGATAATATGACTTTGGAAATAAAGCATACACCAAAAGCACCCTCTTTAAAAGTATATATAGTTAAACATATTCTATATGACATTACAGTAGTTTGTGTTACAGCACACAGCCAATTGTGATTGGAGTAATTATGTGCCTCGTAGATTAAAGGAACCTGTGGCAAGAAAAGTTGAGACCCACAGTCCAAAATCCTTTATATTCGGTAAAACAAGAATACTACTCAAGTAAACTTGTTTATTTGCAAGGGGAAATTGAGAGGCAAAAACAAGTATATGAAATGGCTGAAAAGGAGGAAGAACGGCGGAAAGCAGAGCATACAATAAGAATGAAAATTTTGAAGTTGGAGTATCAAAAAGCCTTACAGAAATAAAGAGATGGGACTACTCTCCCATGATCCACACTGGGGAAATGAATATATTTTGATTTATTATGATATAGATTTTTACTTGTTTCCTAGTTGCAATATTTAGTAGTACAAAAAGAAAATTATATAATTTAAATAAATATATTATAAATTAGCAAAATGTTCAGTAATTAGCAATCTTCTAACACCTTGCCCTCCATTAACATTACCCACAGCTGGTTGTATGTTCTCAAGTTCTTGATTGTCAACATTAAGCCAATCCTGAGGAATATCTTCATTCATCTCGATAGCAATGTTGTGTAACACTGCTGTTCCTACATTTACATCCATTGCTGTTTCTAGATGCACTTTAATTCCCAAACTTAAAATGGGAAATCTCCTTTTCCATAATCTGTACTGTTGTTCTACAACATTGCGAGATCTAATTTGAGATCCATTATATAAATTTTCTGCAGCTGTTTCTGTGTGCAGCAATGGTGTCATAAGGTATGGCTCAGTTCTATACCCACTATCACCTAATAATAGGTATCGACCATACCTTCCAGCTACAAAATCTGGTATGTTGCAATTGTTAAAGACTGTCTGGTCATGGCAAGAACCAGGAAAGTTAACAATTATATTTCTAATTTTCAAATCTGCATCAGAAACAGTTTGCACATTCAGTGGGAAAAAACCTTTTCTTGATCTGAAAACTTCAGCATCATTTCCTCCAGGAGACTGTATTCGAATCAAAGTACAGTCAATAGCACCAATTACTCTTGGAAAACTTGCGATGTTATAATATTTTTTCAGCACAGTTGCCCATTTCAGTATTATTACGAGGCATATAGATGTTGTCCAGCAATAGTGAACGGATTGCAATAGAAACTCATTTCACTATTCCACATGCTGAGGCTTTCGACTCTCCTATGAAATCTCCTGCCGAAATAAGCATACTGCAAGTAGCATAAAAACGTAAGGCGAGTAATAGTTGGCACATTGGTGGTATGCATCCTCCTCTAAAATTTTTCAATACTTTAGTAAAAGTAGAACAACGTTATCACGAAGGAACTCACCGATTTGTTGGGAGTGAAATTAAATGTTCGATTCGATTTAATAAAACGGTAACAGTTTCTTTAGTTAACCTAACTCATAAAAAATTCACTTTCGTTATATTTTTCGAAGCAATCTACTCTGCTTCTGTAAACCTTCCGTCTTCTTTCTACTATTTCTGCCTCATCTGACGACGAGCTCGAACTACTTTCCAATAAATACCTGTTCATTTTAACAAATACTACAGACGGATAGACAATTTTGACGTACGAACATAAGTTAAAGTCAACTTTAAGCGTTAAAGTGGCAAAATCGGGACTTTAACTTAAAGGCCCATTTAAAGTGACTTTAAATTTAAAGTATGATTATGAAACCGATTTTGAAAGTTAAAGTCGACTTTAAATTTTAAAGTCACTTTAATTTTATTATGAAACCGGCCGTAATAGTACGTAATAAGCTGCGTAGAATTGCAACACCAGCAACGCTTTCATTGTGGTTTCATTCAGCAGTCGACGGTGTTGTGAATACGTTGTCGTATACTTCGAAAATGATCGTTCGACATCCAGTGTAGTAAAATTTGCAAATCTCAGATTTTCCTTTTCCTCATCTGTGCACTCTTGATTTTCATTTATAGGCCGAACCTTTTGTAAATCGGGATTATTCGTTAAAACTGCATAGAATTTTTGAGCAACGTTGACTCCTATAGTGTTCGTCAAGTTTTCTAGAGCGGCTTGTAGATTGTTAATGCAATTTAATGCGTCTTGTCTAGATAAGTGACTGTTTTCTAATTGCTCCATAGCTTGTGCAACTTCAGAATAGTTCATGGATATTTCATCCATTTGTTGTTGAACGTCCAAATTGGAAAAACTTGCTGACTATCTCGAGCTGCTGCAGAATCATTTGAATCAATTTTCAAAATGACATTTTCCACTTGTGATAGTAAAATACCTCCTGGAGCCATATTCCCCATTACGTTATTACAGGCTGGGGTGGTTCTGGCTATTTGGGACACAATTGTTTGAACACTTTCTTGGTAGATTCTAGTAACTTATCCACCATCGGATACTTCTTTCGAATGGTTTTTGTTACATAGTCATATGCGTGTATGAGGCATGTTATGTCAAGAAGAGTCAGAAATCATACTTTCAACATCCTACCAACTTTCAGCATTGTTGCTGCATAGTTAGTAACGAACATTGTGACTTAGGTTGCTGTGATAGAAAATTTTTTTAACGAATCTTTTATTTTGACAACGGTTTCTGCATCAGTTTTCTGAAACCTTTTACTGGTTAACAACAATGAAGCTGGTAGACCATCACGTTTTAAAGGACGCGCTACAAGATGAATGACGCTGTGTTCCTGAGTATCAGTTGTTTCATCCACACAGTCAAATTTTATTATTTCTCAACCCGTCTTTTATACATTCCTTTACTGTACCCTGAACACGTGGCAAATTGTATCGTAATTGCGTAGATGCCGGCAACTTCCATGAGGGAACGTACTTAGCCCAAAATAGACGAAAGTGTGTTTCCTACATTCAAACTTATCGCGACATAGCAATCCGCTGTTGCATATTGTGCACTAAATATGCGGACTTCTATATTCTAAAGCAGGGAAATGCCTGAGACATTTATTCACATTCCAAGGGAACGTTACACCCTTTGGGCGTCCCATCCGCGCGTACTTATTTAGGGTCTATCGTGCAAGGTATTGTCGCGTTGAACTCTCTCGCGGTACTGTGGAGATCGACTACGAATTGAAAATTACCCCTACTAACGCCCCTACCGCCACGCTGCTGCCATCCAGCACCAACTTTTCAAAAAGCTCTACTTATGAGTATTTAATTCAAACAAAAGACGTTTTTCCTTGTTACACTTCGTCGTCTTGTTCTTACATTCGAGAAATGTCTTTAGTCAACCTTTTCTTTTCCGTCTTCCTTTCCTTTAGAAATATCAAACTCGCTCGCTCGCTCGAGACGAACGAGGCGAAACGAAATTCATCTAATTCCGACGTTGTAAGAGAATGCAATAAAAATGTCACATTAAGGGCGCCCGCTCGTTATTCTCCAATTTCATTTCGGTAGCGACACCGACGTCGAAAAAATTCTCTCGACCGGTTAACTTTGATTATCTCCGGACGAAATGTTGCCCCCGTGGTTCTGTTTTCGCGTCCTGTTTGCACACACAATCATTAACTGCGGCATTTCGCCGTCGAAAAGCGTCAAAATCGATTTCCGATGTTCGCGCGGATTGTTGCCTCGGATGGATAGGATTGCTATTTCTGTGAAACGTAATGTTATTGAAAAAGTTTTTTTTTCTGTTTAGGGAAACTTTCAGCCTGGTTTCTGTATACGTGTATATTGCGTACAACCACATTCTCTTATATTGAAATGAATTATTTTTGGTTAAAACCATTTTGTTTTATAGAAGTAACTACTTTGACATCAAGTATGTATGTACATGTAAATGTATCCAATATAATTGACATTGGTGGCCAACCGCTATTTGCTCACCTTCACTTGATCTATGCACGCTAAAAGTCAAAATACAGAGGAAATTTATGACAAAAATAACAGTGTGTAGGATTAAAATTTTGTGCTTTGAACTTTACACTTAATTTCGTAAGATATCACTCGATCCTCGAATAACGTCAAAACGAATTGTGTATCAGGTTCCGAAGAAACTCACGTTTTCTCACAGTTTAAGGTAGGATCCACCCTCCCATTTCTTTGACTACCCAGAACAAGAAAGGAAACATTTGAAGAAAATTGAGAAAAGAGATAAAATATAAATCTCAACAACATAGGAGGGAAACCGAAATAATCGGTAAACGTTTCTTCCTCAGAGAAATTAAAACAAATTTAATGCAAACTTTTCCAAAAACAAAGTCTCTGGCTATTCTGCACCGAAACGGAAGAGGGTGTGAATGAAATTAATACAAACGGCACTTATATGCCACACATACATAACTCAAACTTATTACTTATTAGTTATTAGATTAGTCATTTCTATCTGACAACGATACAGTACTAAATTAAGCAAAGAAACGCAGTAAATGAAAAACAGAAAAGAGAAATATAAGGAAATAAACAGAAATATTAAGAAGGGCATCCAAAATTACAAGAAAAGTGTTCAGAGAAATCATATCAGAAAAACTCAGAATAAGACGCCTAGGAAAATGCCTATCTATAAGCTTTATATGAAATATTAAGGAAATTAGAAGGGACAACAAGCAAACAAACAAATAATATGTTTGTGCAGGAGAAAATGGGAAATAATTTAAAACGGATAAAAAATGAACACGCTAAGTAAAGCAACGAATAACAGAACTTACAAAACCCGATGCCGTTAAATACTGATGAAGGAGGGTTTATGATAACAGCAATTTGAGAATATATCAAGAATAATGAAAAATATTAAGGCAACCAAATTAGAATAAATATTATTAGAACTAGTTAAGATTGACACAAAGATAGCTACTATAATCTTCTACGTACCCATCCATGGGAATATGTCAAGAAGGAACGTCACCTAAGATTTGAATTCAACAGATTTTAATAAATATTCTCAAAAGGATGACCAAACTCGACGCTTTAATTTATAGATGGGCAACCTCCGGTCCGCGGGCCACATGCGGCATCGAGTAAGATTTGCCCGGCCCGCTACTGAATTCTTTCGTTGCATATTAGCACGGCCCGTCTAAACTTAATTCATAATGAATCATAAGAATACCACAAAAATGTATATTTTGAAGATTACTCGCAGCATAAAACTTCTACAAAAAAGGTTGCCCATGCCTGGATAGACTATTAGGACTGACAAGGGAAGATCCCGAACCCGGAAATTCAAAAAAATTTGAAACTTTGGGAATATATACAACATATATAGGTGTGCTATACGCAATTTTTTTTTTGTGCCGACATTCACTTTGAAGGGGTGAAACATCCCATCGAAAATTGACGGATTTTCAATTTTCTCCACACAACTCCAGTAAAAAGAAAGATAGAAGATAGGTGTAAAAGCAATAGTTGCAGCATACATCAAGATCTTTCAAAATATGTGAGTATCATATATACAGAGTGTTCCGTTAAGCCTTGCGCTTATACTGCAGATGTTTTTGTAACAATACAAAGAAAAGTTTGAGATATAATTTGTGTGACTTTTAATTCTGTTTAAAACTATGTAGGGTGTTCTAATGTACAGAGTGCTCCAGAAGTAAATATCACCCTATCCTTGGTTATATCTAACAGAACTTCATATATTATATTATAATATATATGTATATATATTATTAAATACTTATTGCAAGGAATGATCTCAATCCCGCAAATTTAAAATATGAAATTTGAGAATATGTAAACCACATATAGAGGTGCGATACGAATTTTTGCTGCAAAGTTAATGAAATTTACTGTATATCTTTGCGGTACTATATTTATTAGATAAGACATTGTTTTGCGTGATAATAATATTCGAAGTTTTTATCTAATGGTGTAAACATGTTTTTATAAAAACGCAATAATCAACCAAATGCAATGATAAATGATAACGTTGCTTATATAAATTCCCCACCTGACATTAATAGTATTTGTTGTTTGACTGTGTAACAAACCTGTGATGCTGAAAATGGTTGTCGTAAATACTTTAAATGTAATTCGCTTGCTCATGGTAACATTTGACGTTGCCAATAACAATAATCCAACACCTGTGAATAACCACGAAGTGGAATTACACGACATAATAAAGGATATGCTTCTTGACGTTCAAAAGATACTTTATTTTCACTGGAAATTGACACAACACTAGAATTTTTTAATCCAGTTAGACCACATTCCGTAGACTTCGTAGATGATGTATACGCACCTACACGCGAAGAAATTTTAGAAGCGATGGAAGCTGAAGACGAACAGTGTGTTCCAGAAGAAGGCGGTATTGTCACTTTGGAATATAAAACCAAAGCTGTTGAATACTGGAAAAGTGGGAAAACGAAGCGACTTACGTTAGCAACCGTCCAAAAGAAATTTCGAAAAGTTTCAACTCTCCAACAATTGTACAGGTAAACAGTGAACTCCATTTAATATAACAACGAGAACATAACAGAGAGAAAATCAAGCGAAATTCGCGGAAAACTTGTACAAGTCGAATGTGTATCCCCATTTTCAATTTCGTACATTTTAGACACTCTCGATGTTATACTAATTGTAAGAGGAAAGATATAAAAAGTTTTAAAGTCAAGAGCAGGGGTTCTCAACCGCCGTGCCGCGAATACATGTCAGGTGTGTCGCGAGATTTTTAATGACTTCTAATCTTCTACAGATAAAATATCGTTCTAGATTCTAGAACATAAAAAAATTATCGCCAAATCGTTTCTTGGAGTAGCAATGAAAGGAAGGCGAAACGGGTTTCCGACTTTTGTGCGGAATAAAAACCCATCAGTAATAACTACTGTTATGTTTAGGAATGGACAGCACGACATGCGCAACACGGGCTGCAACACACACACAGCAACACACATACACAGACCGAACACGTAGTAGAGTAGAATACAGAATGTAAGATGTATGTATAATGTGAAGGTATAATACAATAGAATAATAAAAGAATATACATATACGACCCGAGTAACTCGTCCTACCTGACTACAGTAATACGGATACAACATTGGCGACAACGGATGGGATACTGGAACCAGAATTAAAAAGGGTAAATGAAGAAAGTTCATTGCTGCAAAGAAGAGGTTAAGGTAGCGTCGATACATATAAAAAAGAAACAATGTCGATTGTGGGCAAGTTAGAACCATTCGAGGAATCTGTAGAAGAGATTAACACTTATTTATTACGGTTAAAACATTTTATTAAAGCCAATGGCATCGCGAAGGAACAAAAAGTCTCTGTATTATTAAGTGTTTTAGGGCCAAAATTGGTGAAACTTCTGCAAGATCTTCTGGCACCGGAAGAGATTGATTCATTATCTTATGATACACTGGTAGCGACTCTTACA
This sequence comes from Chrysina gloriosa, assembly GCA_038088585.1. NCBI lineage: Eukaryota > Metazoa > Arthropoda > Insecta > Coleoptera > Scarabaeidae > Chrysina > Chrysina gloriosa. The sequence continues at coordinate 27,718,117 of CM076087.1, read as the reverse complement.
AATCACTTTAAACCAAAGAAACTAATTATAATAGAGAGAGTCAAATTTAATACCAGGTCACAGCGAGAAGGAGAAACCATTACGGGAATATGTAGCACAAATAAAAAATCTAGCTGCAACATGCAAATTTGGAACATTGTGAAAAGAAGCTTTACGTGATAGATTTGTTAGTAGATTAAGGGATGAGGATATTCGACAAAAATTGCTAACGGAAGAATTTGACTTTGAACAAGCATATGAAAAGGCTAGAATGTTAGAAGAAGCTGTGAGGAACTGTGATACATTCCAAGGAGAGACAACAGTTAATAAATTGCGTTTTCAGAAAGAAGATAGAGTGAAGAATATCATAAATAGCGAAAAGGAATGTACAAGATGTGGAAAAAGAGGACACAATACATTCACATGTAAATATAACACATATAAATGCAACAATTGCAATAGAATAATACATTTGGCAAACATGTGCAGGAATGGGGAAAGAAAAGTAAGTAGTGGTGTGCGAATGGTCCAAGAAACTAGTAATAAGGTAAATGATGTTGAAAGTATGCATGAATTATTCCATGTAACCATAAATAAAGTAGACAAAGCAGAAAAAGTAGATACTTACCAAATAAAATTAAATATTAATAATCAAAAGATAAGGTTTGAAATTGACACAGGCACAGCTCTGACCATTATTGGGGAGGATACTTATAAGAGATACTTTTCTAATATTAACCTAGTTCCTTGTAATGAGTTGAATTTAAATGCGTATTGGTTCCAACAACCAATTCCCTTGTTAGGAAAAGTTCAAGTAAATGTGGTACATAATGGGACAAAAAGGACTTTAGAGGCGATAGTCGTTAAGAGTGGAACCCGGAAATTGTCATCCTTAATGGGTCGTGATTGGCTGGAAAAGTTAGGGATCAATTGGCAACAGGAAAAGCATACAGCAAAGTTTATTGAGAGAGAACATGACGAAATTACCCAGGATAAAGATCAATTAGTAAAGGGGCTCGAGTTGAAATTTCCAAGAGTATTTGGAACGACAAGAGGAGAAATTCGAAAATTCCAGGCAAATCTAACACTAAAGGGCAATCCAACACCAGTATTCTGCAAGGCAAGACCGATTCCGTATGCTGTCAAGCCGACAGTGGAGGCGGAACTACAGCGCTTGGTAAAGGAAGGAGTCCTGAGACAGGTCATGCATAGCGACTGGGCGACGCCGCTGGTGGTGGTACCTAAAAGTGAGGGGAAGATAAGAATTTGTGTAGATTTCAAGGTAACAATTAATCCTTATTTAAATAAAGAGCATTATCCATTACCGAATCCTAAAGATATTTATGCGTCATTAGCTGGGGGAACGGTATTTTGTGCATTAGATTTATCTGAAGCATACTTACAATTACAAGTCAGTAAAGAATCACAACATCTTTTAACAGTAAATACACCCTTTGGCTTGTTTAGATATACACGATTGGCGTATGGGGTAGCAACAGCCCCAGCTCAATTTCAAGCAGTTATGGATCAAGTGTTACAAAATATACCAGGGGTAGCATGTTACCTGGATAATATATTGATTTCTGCTAAGACGCGAAAGGAATGCCTAACTAGATCACAGAGGATTTTAGAGAAATTGGAGAAATATCATATTAAGATAAGACGGGATAAATGTGAATTTATGGTTAATTCAGTACCGTATTTGGGACATTATGAGTCAGGAATTCGACCAAATAAGGAACTAGTTGCAGCAATTAAATTAGCTCCGCAACCACAAAACAAACATGAATTAAAGACGTATATAGGATTATTGAATTATTATGGACAATTTATTCAAAATATTTCAGTTAGATTATCGAAATTCTATGACTTGATTAAGAAAGATACAAAATGGGAATGGACAAAAGCGCATAAAAATCTTTTTAAAGAAAGTAAAAATTGGTTGTGTTCTGATAATGTATTAACACTATATGATGTTGCAAAACCGCTTCGGTTGATATGTGATGCGGCTCCCTAGGAGTGGGTGCTGTATTGGCGCACATTATAGACGGGAAAGAACGACCAGTTAGTTTTGCAAGTAAAACTCTCTCACCGGCAGAACAAAACTATAGTCAGTTAGAGCGCGAAGCGTTAGCTATTATATTCGGACTAAAAAATTTCATACGTACCTGTATGGAACACCATTCGAGTTAGTAACGGATCATGCCCCTCTTACAATCATATTTGGTGAAAATAAAGGAGTACCAACAATGGCAGCAGCAAGGCTATAGAGATGGGCTATCCTATTAAGTGCTTATGATTACAAAATAAGGTACAGGAAGGGGTCAGAAATAGCAAATGCGGACGCATTATTACGCCTACCGGTACCAGAGGTAGATGAGACAGAAAGAAAACACAATTGTTTCTCTGCAAGTAACTATTTCTGTAATTTTATTAAGGAATGCGCTGATCCGGTACTAACAGCGGAAGAAATTAGTGAGGCTACTCAAAGAGATGAGGTGTTGAAAGAAATTTATAAATGGGTGATGTATGGTTGGCCAAAAGGAACTAGTGATTCCAAATTAGAACCATACTTTAAATATAAGAATGACATTACTACGGATGGGAAGTGCTTAATTATACGAGACAAAGTAATTATACGACCTATCTTTCAAGAACAAATTTTAGAGCTACTGCATATGAGTCATCAAGGTATAGTTAAGATGAAAGAATTAGCACGGTCTTTTGTTTGGTGGCAAAAATTAGATGGTCAAATTGAAGATTATGTTTAATCATGTAATGCCTGTCACGTGAACGCCAAAGGCACAATCAAATCAACTATAACACATTTGCCAGTTTCTCATCGCAAGTGGGAACGAATACATATCGATTTTGCACAATTTTCATATCTAAATGCAACATATTACCTATTGATCATAATTGATTCTTACTCCAAATGGATAGAAATTTCCGTAATGTCTTCAACTACATCCTATAGGACAATAGAAAAACTCAGAACAGTTTTTGCTGCATTTGGATTACCAGAAAGTATTGTCTCTGATAACGGAGTACAATTTACATCAAGTGAATTTAAAGAATTTACGTCACATAATGCTATTCAACACATTTTAACACCGCCTTATCCTGCCGCAAGTAATGGAGCAGCGGAGCGAGCAGTACAAAATATAAAAAGTGCATTACGAAAAATGATTCAGGAAACAAGGGCGAATTCACCAAGACCATCAATGCAACAATTAATCGATAACTATCTATTTTCTTATCGTAACACTCCTCAGGAAACCACAGGACGTAGTCCTGCAGAGCTATTTTTGTTGAGAAGAGCTCGAACATTACTCTCTATACTAAAACCTAGTTTAGCTGAAATGGTGGACAAAAAGAAACAGAAGGAAGAAGAAAAATTAAATACCCGGAGGAAACCACCATCCACATTTTCCGTGGGAGACGAGATATGGGTTAAGTCAGTTAGAGGGGACGTTGAGAAATGGATGCCAGGTACTATCATTCAACAAAAGGGTATGTCGACATTCATAGTGGACGTCGAGCATAAACGACGATATATTCATAAGGAACATATAAGACATCGACACAAGGCGTCAAACATTCCTAATAATATCACCACAAGCTCCGCAAATGTACTACCTACTACTCCAGACGTTCCAAAGGAATTTCAGGCACCACTTTCTCGGAATCAGGGGGACATAGAAGAAAGGGGTACAACTTTAGATAATCCAATACCAGAAGTTCGTCCAGTAGATCACAAGCTAGAAGGAGGCCTAGAATTACCAGGAACCTCTAGACCGGTTAATCCAGACGTTGCACAGCCAAGACGATCCGCAAGAATAAGAAAACCCATAGTTAGATTAGATCTTTAATGTCATTATACGAAATGTAGCATATGTGTAAATAAGATGAAGGGAATGTTATGTATTGGAATGGACAGCACGACATGCGCAACACGGGCTGCATACACACACATAGACAGACACACATACACAGACCGAACACGTAGTAGAGTAGAATACAGAATGTAAGATGTATGTATAACGTGAAGGTATAATACAATAGAATAATAAAAGAATATACATATACGATTCGAGTAACTCGTCCTATTACAGTAATAAGGATACAACAACTACTGAGCTTTTTACATAGAGAGGCCTTAGTGGTGAAGACTGGACGGAAATCGTTTGGGTGACGTCATTCAAACGATTGTTTCTGCGATCAACTATATAAAAACTCGTCCTGTAAAATCGCGAGTGTTTGAGAAACTTTGTAACGAAATGGCCGCAGATCATAAAGTGTTGTTATTCCACAGCAAAATCCGTTGGCTTTCCAAAGAAAACATGCTTACCAGAGTTCTAGAACTTCAGACGAACTACTTGCATTTTTGAAAGTAATGGTAAGTTTGAATATTGTGAATGTCTTAAAAACCCCGTTTGGTGTGCTGAGCTGGCGTTCCTTTCCGATATTTTCAACAAACTTAATCCTTCGAATTCAAGTATTTTTTGCATGTAGGTAAAAAGTAATATGTAGGGGTGTCGCGAAAGTTTGAAACGTACTTTGGTGTGTCCCAAAGGAAAAAAGGTTGAAAACCGCTGGTCTAGAGATTCGCTAGGACTAATGATACATGTGAATCAATAAATTCATGTAGGAAAAATTTCTAGTTAAAGTTGAATATGCAAGATATGTAAATATCAATCCTGCAGCTAAACAAGGCCATATACCCCACCAGTCTTATTTCTAATCATTATAAAATTAATTATATCGATAATTATAGACACTAGAACAAGGATACAATGGGGAACTGGGAGACTCGAAAATAGGTAATATAACACCGATATATAAAAATGGGAACAGTAAGGATGGTAGTAACTATAAAGTCATTACTATAATAAGCACATTTTGAATGTTATATGCGAAAATGTCGAAATCAATGTTAGGCGAAGCAGTAAAAGATCAGGTAGAGGAAAATCAGGCGAGCTTCAGAAAAACAAAGAGGAATACAAGACCAAATCAAACATGTGTTTTGAAGACATGGAAAAAGCGTTCGATAGAACGAGAAGAGAGTACGTATGGGAGACCGTAGAGAAAAAAAAGAGTAGGACGTGAAATTATAGAAAATATAAGCTTATATGAAGATACGAGCAGCTATGTAGGAGTAAGAAATAAAAGTTCAGAGAAATTTATAAGTAGAATAGGATTGAAACAAGCATGTATACGAAGCTCATTACTCCTTAACGTGGTCCTGGGTGAAATATTGAACAAATGTAGAAATAAGCTAAAAAGGTATGATATTGGAAATTGAAGTATGCTACGCTGATGATGTAGTTATTGTGGGTGGAAACGAAATAGAACTACAGCACAATGTAGATACCCTGAATGAAGAGTTGCAAAAAGGCTTGAAGAACATCAAGGTCAATATAAAGAAGACAAAGTCAATAATAATGGGAAGCAATAAAGAGAAACACCGAATTAGAGCATTGCAGGAGGAAATGTAGAACAAGTTGAAAAATTTACCTACCTGGGAACGATCATCAATGAAGGAGGAACCATGGAGAATGAAATTAATGGGAGAGTTGCAAGAACAGGAAGACTCTTTAATACAATGAAGACAAAATTCATCAGCATGAAGGGTGTACGGAAAGAGGTAAAACCCGAAGCTACTGGAAAATTATTGCAGCCACCAGTCAGACCTGCTTGCGAAAACTGAACGACAACGGAAAGAAAAAGAAGCAAATTAACAGCAACAGAGATAAGGTTTTTGAGGGATATAAAAGGAAAAATAAGAAGAGATAACACAAGAAGTGCAGAGTTTAGAGAACAACTACATATAATATCAGTAGAAGAGACGATACAACAGGGACAACTTAGATGGATAGGATATATACAAAGAATGGGACAAGACAGAATAGTGGAAAAATGGACGAAGCAAGAGATAGTGGAAAACGACGAAGCGGGAGACCAAGGAAAACGTGGAACGGGAAGTGTTTTATACTTCTTTATGTAGTAAATTACTGAGAACAAACGTAAAGTTGTTTATATTTAATAATATTTTATTTATATTAAATGTTGCTTTTAAAAATACAAACTGTCTTATATATCTAACATTATAACTCCCTACTGTCTGAACGTACTACTAATCTTAATCTGTCTATATATATATATCTATATATATATACATATATACATATATATACATAACACGCTCCCTTTTATAAATCCAACCGGACTGGCTTTTTAATTTGCCGACCGTATTTGGTACGAGTCTGTATATTTGGTGTGGTTTTGTTGTCTGTGGTTTGCGTGCCCTCCGCGTTATCCTCTTCGTCCACTGTTGGTTGTATTTTTCCGGACTATCATATCTATCTAGGCCCGATGGCGTAGGTTTAATTATTCCCTTGGATTTCTTTAAGTATTGGATGTTTCTTCTTATTGTATGTCCCTCGGTTGTCTTTATTAAGTATGATCTGGGCTGTGAGAGTTTTTTTTAAATGATTGCATCTCTCCATATTTTTTGTTTTATGTCCCATGTTGTTATCTTCTCTCCTTTTTGAAATTCTTGTTCTTTTGTTTTTGCTGATCGGTTGTAGTATTTTTCTTCCTTTTCTCTCTTTTTTAATGTCTTTTCCTGTACGTCGATCACCTTGGGTTTTAATGCTTCAATTGTGGTTGGTACTTTGGTACGCAGTTGTCTACTCATTAATAATTGTGCCGGTGATACTCCAAGCTCAACAAGAGGACTAGTTCTGTAATTCAATAGATACAACTGATAATTTGATTTTGTGTATTTGCACTTCTTTAACATTTTCTTGGCTATGCCTACTCCTTTTTCTGCTAACCCGTTGCTTTGGCTGTGATATGGACTACTAGTTATTATTGTAAAGTTCCATTCTTTAGCAAAGTTTTTATATGTCACTGTCAAATGGCATGTTATCTGATATTACTATCTGAGGTATGCCAAATCTACTAAAAATTGCTTGTAATGTATTTATTACCGAGGTGCTTGTCTTGTCTGGTAATTCTTCAACTTCGAGCCATCTAGAGTAATAATCCTCCAAAATTAGATAGTTCTTTGTATCATATTGAGCAATGTCAATCCCCACTTTCTGGAACGGATATTCGGGTAACTCATGTTGGCGTAAAGAGTCCTTTCTGTTAAAATTACTATATCTAGTGCATATTTGACAATTGGAAATCATACTTTCAATATTTGCCATAATGCCAGGCCAATATAGTAAGTTTCTTGCTCTTCCCTTTGTTTTGACTATTCCTATGTGTGTTTCATGTAGTATCCTTAAATAAAAGTGTCTTAGTTTTGTGGGTATTATAAGTCTGTTGTTATAATGTACTAAATTATTTTCTAAAAATATGTCGTTCCTCATTTTGTAATAATGTGCGATTTCACCAGTTGGTTTGCGATTAATTGGCCAACCTTTCTTACAGTATTCCACAATTTGTTTAAGGATTGGATCTCTTGATGTTTCTGATTGAATTTGTTTTGATCTCTCGTCACTGAGTTTCATACATATTGTTGATACTGTGTGCACTACGTCATTCATTAATGGATCATCGTGCGGTCTCTCATCTATAAAATTTCTTGACAAGAGGTCTGCAATGTACATATATCTACATGGTAGATAATGTACTTCTAAATTATAAATGAGTAGTTTTAAGCGTAATCTTTTAAGTCTATTGTTTTTAATATCGGCTATATTTTTTCTCATTATTGTTACTAGCAATGATCGTGATGCAAACATTACTGGTTGCTTGTTTTGTAATAAACAACATCCTAGAGCATCTTTGCTACTGTCGCATTGTATTACAATATTTTCTTTGGGGTTGAAATTACCCAGAATTGGCGCTTCACATATTAGTTGTTTAATTTTCTCTAAACTCTTTGTATGTGTTGTTGACCATAACCATTGTGTGTCCGCTTGTAACAAATTTCTAAGAGGACTTGTTAATTCAGATAAATTTGGCAGAAAATCTCTGAGGTAATTAATCATTCCCATTATTTGCATTAACTCTTTTTATTTGTGGGATTTCTTAGATCTTTTATAGATTTAATTCGTTCGTCATCGATGGTTACCCCATTTTCACTAAATATTAATCCTAAATACTTTACAGAATTGCAACAATATTGTAACTTTTTTCTGTTAAATTTTATATTATATTTTTTTGCTCTTTCTATTACTTGTTTCATTATTTTATCATGGCCTTCTTTGGTCTCATGACAAATTAACAGATCGTCAAAATAAATTATTAGTCCTTCAATGTCATTAAAATATTTGCAACTTAATTTCTGGAATAGCTCTGGGGCTGAATTTATTCCAAAAGGCAGTCTTAAGAACGAATACAGTCCAAATGGGCTGTTGAACGTGCATATTTTACTTGACTGGTGATCTAGTTTTACGTGATAAAATCCGTCTTTTATATCTAATACTGTATAGAACTTTTTGTGAGCTAGTTTTGCTTTTATTTCATCTACTGTTGGTATGCTATAATAGTTCCTAACTATGTTTTGATTTAATATTTGTGGGTCTAGGCATATTCGAAGTGACTTATCTGGTTTCTCGACAATAACAATATTGCTTACCCATTCTGGTAAATCATTATCATCCGCTGGCTTTATAATTCCTCTGTTTACCATTTGATCTAACGCCTCCTTAACTCTGTCCTTCAATATTAAGGGTATTCTTCTACTTGGATTGACCTTTGGTTGGGCATCTGGTCTTAGTGTGATTGTATATGTGTCTGGAAAGCATCCCAATCCAGTAAATATGTCACTATTTTCTTCTATAAAATTTTCTTTTGAGTCATTAATATTGTTTATTCTAGTTATAAGCTTAAAAATACGCATGCTTTAAGTCCTAGAATAGGTTTACATTGATAGTCTTTAACAATAATAAAATCTAATTTTGAACATATGTTATTTACATTACATGTTAACTGACAGCCACCCAGTGAATCTATTTTAAAACCTCCATAAGCTTCTAATCTTGTGGTAGTTTTTTCGAGTTTAGGTTTAGGTATTAATTTATTGTAATAATTTAAGTTTAATATATTTGAATGAGACCCACTGTCAATTTTAAATCTTATTACTAAATTATGAATGGTTATCTCTGTGTACCAATCACAATTTATATCATTAATTACTGATATCTGTTTGATTGAGTTTATTTCAAGATCATCATCAGAATAATTTTCAACCTGATGGGTTTTCTTTACATTCATTTTCTCATTTTTATATTTGTTTTTATTGTGATGAGTACAGCAATTAGAAAAATGATTTGATTTATTACAATAAAAACATTTTTTCCCAAATGCGGGGGATTTACCATATTTATGTTTTGTATTACATTTACCACATGCATTTTTATTTTGATTATAGCTAGACTTATCTTTATTCCAGTTTCTCTTTTCTTTTGTATAATCCACTTGATTTGTTTCATCCGGTTTCCTCGATTCTAGTTCCTTTCTTGCTCCTTCTGCCATTTCTACGCTTTGACAATACTTGACAGTTTTTTCCAAACTCATATCTTCTCTCAGTAATTTTTCTTGTAAGTCCTTGTTCCTTAATCCTAATATTATTTTTGTACACATTTAAAAATTTGAAGTGTTCCATAGCTAAGTTTCGTTTTGGTATGCAGTATTTTTAAACGCATCCAATATTTCCTCCACGGTAGCATCCCTTTCCTCAGCTATTTCCATTGTGTTGTATATTTTTAATGCTTCGGAGCCCATTAAATTTAACAATCTTGCCTTTTGCACTTGCTTTGTTTTGTTACTTGTTTCGGTAGCACTGAAATATATTTCAATTTCTTGTTTGAATTTATTGAAATTTCTCTTTAAATTTCCTTTTAGATTTAGAGGTTCCGGTTTATTGAACGATTCCATTTTTTTTTCGAGGTTATGTATCTTTGCTTTTCCACGTTGTTCTATTTATCGCAGCGCCATGTTTTGTACTTCTTTATGTAGTAAATTACTGAGAACAAACGTAAAGTTGTTTATATTTAATAATATTTTTATATTAAATGTTGCTTTTAAAAATTCAAACTGTCTTATATATCTAACATTATAACTCCCCCTACTGTCTGAACGTACTACTAATCTTAATCTATGTCTATATATATATATGGATATACATAACAGGAAGTAAGAAAGACAGCGAAACAGAGGGAAGTAAAGTAGATATACCAAGATTGGCGTACAACGGAAAAAATTAGAGAGAAATATGAAGGAAACCAAATAACTCAACTCCCACTCATAACAACTCACATGAGATCTTGGATGGAACAAGGGTACTTCTTGATGACTTCTCAATTGAAAAGGGACAAACCAAAATGGTTTGTTCTCAAATTAGATTTAAATTTCTCCAAAATTGTAATAAAAAGGATGGAATTAGCTGGCTCTAATTGTCTGAGTGAGCTATTATTTATTCCAATCTAATTACCATGGACCCAAATATTCAAAGAACCGTCTCTTAACAAATTGGACAAAACACAAATTCAGACGTAACGACCTAAGATACCATCTTTCCAATTATCTGAAAGCAGGTGTTTTTGACAATTTTAAGTTATTTGGGTCAATTTTACCACGTGAAGTAACTTCTATACCATTAACTTGTTGCAAGATTATCAGGATTTATTATTTTTATATGATTATCAGTTTTAACACAATTCCATCTACATATCTTATATGATACCACTAATTAGGTCAATGAAACAAGACTGGTTTGAACGATAGTTATATTTCCAGAACGTTTACAAACGTTCTCTACCACTAACCTAATTAGTGGTAGAAAACTATCATATAAGATAAGTATAAAAGGGTCACGAAATATATATATATATATATATATTCCACCTACATGAAAGATATTCCCTAGACGAAATCTTTCCCCCTTTCCTTCTCATCATTACAACGTAATATCGCATGTCATAGTGCATCTGGGACACTTATAACATATGTATGGTATATATAATGTAGTTTAATATGTTACGAACATAAAGCGCATTTGTTATCCTATCCATTAGCCACATGTAATAAACTAACTTTAATTCCAAATCGTTCAGATTCCTTTAAAATTTTTATCGTCAAATTTGATTTTCGCGTGCGCCGTCTCAAATTCCGATTCGAAGGCATTAATCTTCCCGCAAGTAAGCAGTGTCGTTACTTGCATGCAATGCACCTGGATACACTACATTAGATCAGAGGTATAATTCAAATGACGGTAATTTCACCGCACGGAATCCTTCTTATGGCTTGCTGTTTCACCAGGTTTTGTAGGGCGCTCAAATTACTGTTATTGCATCCTTTTGTGATATCGCGGAGGTTGGGAGGTAATAAAAGGGAAATGTCAATAATAGTCATCGTGACGTACAAGATCGTTCGAAATGAAAATTGCATATAAAATTTTTTCCATTTTATTTCCGTGGAGACATTTTTCCTTCGTAAAACTTGTCGTAAACTCTCATCAATTTTGTTTCGGTGTGAACAATGAAAGCGTATCGGAGGTGTAACCGGTAGATATGTTTACTGAAAACTAGAAATGTGAAAGGCACAAAGTTCTCCACACGATAAGGGATGACATCTTGAAAATATCCAAGGCGAGTCCATTACCGGTTATTTGAAAATTTATGTGTATGTTGCGAAGAAAGCGACATAATTTTTAGCGTTAACCGAATAACTAAGTGGCTTTCCGGTTTATGGATGAAAGTGGAGCGATTTTATTTTTATAACGCTAATGTACGTATAAGATCGTGGGGATTCTGGGGATATCCTTCTTGTATTAAATAGCGTAATAAACATTATGGCTCATAGAGTATTTTAATGCAAAGCTTTTACCGGTAACATTTATTACCACTTTAACATTAATATATTGATTTGGCAAGTAGGTAACTGCGAATATCACTGATGGACGGTTTTAGTGCATGTCTGTGTATTCAGAATATCAAATTCATATTCTCTAATACGATAATACGATAATCGATGCTTCAGGATCGATGCAAAGGAAAAATAATATCCCTCTATTGAATAGACTGTGTTCGGTGTATATAGATCAAAAACTGCAAAATCAAAGCAAGCGCTTTTATTATATGTATTTTGGTGGGATGAATCTATAAAAGAATTGCCTATTATATTCTTTAACACATCCGAAATTACCTAGCTCCCAAACCAATACATTTGTAGATATTACGACACATTGCTGTGTTATCTTATATGGAATCACAAAAATGCTACACCGAAAGAAAGTAACCTTGATTGATCACACAATAACAAGTCATTAAAACTAATTATTACGAAAGATTGCATCTTTACAAACCCAACTTTCTTACTGTTGTAAAAATTACATCATAAACTTTCCTTTCACTTTGTATATCCGCTTTGTTTGCTTGTACTCTTTCTATAAAAATGTATAAAATTTCGCTTCAGAGATCATCAAAGATTCGGCCTTATTCTCAACAAAGGGCGTCCGAATTATCGAGAGGTTTCGAATCGCAATATTTTAAATTCTTTTGGAAAGTACGAGATGCTTCCTAACAATCTTTCCGCTTTCGTAAATACCAAAATATTTCTCTCGTTGTCGGAATTGAGTTCGTTTAATTTTTACCCCTGGATCGTTCTGGAAACTTGTGTCTCAGATTTTTCGCAAAGTTCTGTGATACTTTTCGAGTAAAGAAGAAGTTAAATTTGAAACAATATCGTTGAAAGGTTATTTACACTACCGTTCATAAGTGGGGGATCACTAAAGAAAACAGTAGTGATTTTATTAAGAAAAAAGTTCTCAAATTGACACAAAATATAGTTTTTATGATATTTGATAATGTTTACATCTTTTCATATTAACAATTCTAATTTTCGTTAAATTTTTCTTTCGTCAAAATAACTGCAACAAATTTTAAGCACTCTTGAGACCAGCTTTTGCAAAGTATCTTGTGGCATATTTTCTCAGTCATTTTGGAACTTCTTCCAAAGTTGATTTTTTGCCTGTGAGCAGCTCTTTCTATTTCTATCCAACTCATCTCATAATAAATCAGTTGGATTCAAATCAGGAGATTGAAGTGGCTAGGACTCCTTTTTATCCATTTTGCTAAAGGTAATCATTACACAGTTTCGATGTGTGCTTAGGATCATTGTCTTGCTGTAAATGAAATTAATTTTTGATCAATCTGGGTCCTAATGGAATCGCGTTGTTTTCTAAAATGTTCCTGTAATTTTCTTTTCCTAAACTCCCCTAAATTTTATAAATATCTCCAATGCCATCGAAAGAGAAATGTCCCCAAACAATCACAGAACCACCACCATGTTCTACTGTTGGCACAACAAACTCCTGTAGTATTCTTCCACCTGCTCTTCGAACAAAAACACGGCGACTACTTCCGAAAACTTGGAACATTGACTCATCAGTCCATAATACTCTCTTCCACATATTATCCAAAGTTTCGTGGTCTTTGGTCGATATTAATCGCTTCTTACGATTTTGAGGCCTCAGCAATGGTTTTCAAGCGACTATTCGACCTATTAAGCCAGCTGCTATTAAACGCCTCTTGACTATATGACTTAGATACCATACCATCGCGGCTTGCATTTAATTCTGCTCGAATTTGCGGAGCCGTTAAGCATCTATTTCTTTGTGATATTAATAGTATCCTTAAATCTTCAGCTACAGTGGTCACTTTCGGCCTTCCGGAACACATTCTTAATGTTGTTGCTCCAGTTTCCTGATAACGGTTTACAGTTCCCTGCACTGCGCGATAAGTAATTGTCTAATAATAATAAATAAACATCTCTGAAATTTAACTACAGCTGCTATTTCATTTACGATTGGCGTCTTATGTCAAAAATAATACCGTCGTCTAGACACGTCTAGTGATCCCTCACTTATGAACGGTAGTGTATATATATGCGAAAGTTACCGAAGCGAAAAACGCAAGAAAATTATTTCGATTGTGAGAAGTATCGGTACATTTGATTTACATTCTCATTTCCTAAAGTCTACACTTAAACACTTGAGCCATCCTGTATAAATGACCCCGGATGTAAATAAATGGATAATACCCATTTGCGGAAAAGTAACGTAATTTGTACAATGAAACAAATCCAACTTCCTTCATAAGAAACCTCGTTTAAAATCCGCGGTTTCAGCAATGACCGATAAAAAGTCAGCTACGTTGCCATGAATCTCGCAAATTTTTCCGGTCTCATAAATAGCTTCGCCATTGTCCGCGTCCGAAATACCCAACGATAAATCACACTAAACACTTAAACAATTAAAACAATAGTTTCTTCGTCGTCCGTTCCGTCATGAACACTACTAAATCTACATCCGCAGACAATGGGGTTTATTTCCCTCGGCGTTTTTTGCAACTCCGGGCGGCATTAATCATCCATTTAACTTAACCTCGTCGGGCGCAGGAGGGCTCGAAAGTAGCGCGCGTTCGTATCCGATGTCTGGACCGAAACGGCCAATTTTACGACGGTCGAGGATGCCAGCCGGAGAAATCGGGTTTTTCCCGCCAATCCGGAGCGCACCGAAACGCATTAGTCCGTAACGTACCGTTTCTCACTTTTATTTTAAGAGGAAACAAACCGAGAAAAAACGAGATAACGCAAACAAGCTCGGTTTGGGAATTCTCATCGGGAGAAATATTTTACGCCGGGTTGACGAAAATGAGGCTTTTTATGTCCGACTGCTGATGCGATTTATTTTTCTTTTATTAATTTTATTCAGAATGATTCAACGTATTGTAGAAATCCATAAATATTTTTTTTATCTTTTGGATAAAAGTAATGTAATTTCAAAATTGTAGAAGGCATTAAATAAAAATGAAGTATACATGATTGATGAGCTGTAAAACGCAAAGTATTTCAAAAACATATTCCGAAGTAAACCTACAGAATAAAAGATTGGCACAATCAATAACTGGAAATCCATTGCAGGTAAACAAATCTCAAGAAAATAAACGAAACCAAAATACCAAATAGTTTTATTCGCAGGTGAATCTTTTCGAAATATAGAAGAAAATGTCGAAAGCTCCCGGCCTAAGGCACAATCACATGAGTATATGGATTTTAGCACTATTAGGGCATTTTTATCTGTAAGACAACTACTACCCATACAAATGCACCGCCAGTCGTAGATAACTACTGGCAAATATGCCAAAATTTTGGGTACACCAAATAATTATCCCGTATCTTGATAGACAAATGTCTTGGACCTAGAGACGCGAAGCACTTAGTTCTCGGTTAACAAATAAACTTCATTAATGAAGTCCTAAGAGAAGGAAAGCGATCTACAGCTATTTCTTCGTCCTTAATGTAATACAATTCCCGTGCAATGTACTAACAATAAGTTGATGTGTATGTAATACAATAGCAGACGGTGCGTTTGTACGAGTAGTTGTCGTCTTACAGACGGAAATTGTCCATCGAATATCTAATTACAAATTTATGTACTTACTGGAAGTACTGTAAAATCCATGCGATCGTGGAGAAAAAAAGGTTTAGTTGAAATTAGCAAAGGGAAGTAATAGAGAATTGACCTCCTTGGAGTAGTTAAAGCGCAGAAAGCTAGGAAAATGATGAATAGAATAGGGAATGGAACTAATCAACTATTCAATGGTCACTACTATCACAATTTATAAGACTTAAAGACCGTAAAAACACGATCTGTGGATAAATCAAGGAAGAAAATAGACACAAATGACAGTCAATAAGTAAACAAAGAGGAATTGAATGGACTATAAAAGAAAATGAGAGTGTTTTGGTTAAATGGGACATGTTTTGCCGCTTTATGTGTTGATTTAAAATCTGTTTGAAAAAGTTCAATATGTCAGACCCATCAGAAGCATGAGTTTTGGGCCGTTTTTATTCCAATCCGTCTTAGTGGATGTAGTAGTCTTGGCTGATCCCACACCGCCGTCAATCACCGCGGGAGCCGCGGTCAATCCCTACTTCAATCTTTGCTCAATTCTAGGCAAATTGGAGGGGGGTACAATATATAATTAGTTGATTTTTTCCTTTCCTGTAAACTAAATTCTTGGCCCGGGGTATCGGTAGATGTTAATTTAATAACGTAGATTCTCTGGAACCATTACATTTTAACCCATTTTCGAACACCATCAGGATTCCTGCTTTTCCCCGGGATCCACAGGGAAGTATAAAGCAGGTGCTGCCCTAAGTTAGCTTTTTCGGACTTTTCGGGGAAATAGGTAATTAATGGACTAATTATATACCATATGTGAGATTTTAAAATAAAAAGTAATGGTTCCAGAGAATCTACGTTATTAAATTAACATCAACCGGTACCCCTGGCCAAGGATTTCGTTTACAGTTGAGGAAAAAAAAATTATCAACTAATTAAATATTCTACCCCCCTCTCCAAATCTGCCTATTTAAATGTGTTATCTAGACTCAACGTCTACAATTTTATCTTCTTCTGAACTTTAAATGATTTAATTTATGATAGTTATTACAAGCAAGACTACTACTACCACTACGTCGGATTAGAATAAAAACGGCCCCAAAACAAGTAACGGCCCAAAACTCAAACCCGGTTAGAACGGGGTAAAACACCTAAAATGGCTACCGATGTCACACGTGCTTCAGGAAATCCGAAGTAAATCGATTTTCCGATCCTTTATCAAAACCCCACGCCGGTTTGGCGATCCAACAATGATAATACGGCAACGGAACTGTGAATTATTTTCCCTAATATCCAACGAAACGTCCAAGGTTCACATGAGCAAACTCTTGGAAGAAAATACACTTCACGAAACACGTGTTTACTCTGCTAAGGTCTACGATCTTCTGACCTAGCCCCGAATAATAAAACGGAAAACGTCAAACGGGAAACGGATATTAAATGTGCAGGTAGATTCACTCTATCGAGAAAATCCATGAACTATAGATAAGGATATCGACCGCAAGACGACTCCCAAGGCCACGAACCAAGTTTAAATAAAACGATAATTGTAACGATGGAAGTTACGCAAAGAGAAAAGAACAAAAAAACGTAACAACTTAGTAGACTTGCGAAGGCAAGGTTCCACTGTCTTTATTATTTCGAGATAAATGTGCAAAGACTGGAGGCTCTGCAGAATAGGACTCTCAGAATCCTACTTGACGCGCTCTACGATGTAAGAAATGCACAGATTCATCGAGATGTGGTGATTATCACTCTACCAGAGTATCTAGAGAAAATCCGGAAGGTCACCTTAACTAAAGAAAATAGTTAGTGAATACCTAACGAGATTGAATGTCATCCATCAAAGAACAAGGAAATACTCAAATACTTCAATTATGGTACTTGAAATAAAGTTTGTTATTATCGCTCTTTTCTGAGTTGTTAAACGACTTACACACATTGGTAATATCAATAAAATCAAGGAAACTAATGCAACATGTCGAATCATCCCTCCCAAAGAACCATCGACGAAACCTTGAATTAATACCCTATCTTCCATATAATTCTGATTTAAATAATGCTCTTTTTGCTTCTTTTAAACCTCTTCCTAGTATGTACTTCCTTTTGCCTAATTTGATAGGCCTTCCTCTACTTTATTACTGCTTTGGCTTATAGATTTACACCTAAATTATTTGAACAAGAAGATTGAACCATTTTGAACACTCTAGGTGAAGCATTACTATTGCCAATAATTTCTGAATTAACTTGACAGAAATCAATATTGAAAACAATTTGCTGGAATTGCATCTCGATTAAAAAAGTTTAATCATAGTCAAATGCATAGAAGCCGTTTTCTAACACTTGCAGAGACTACGAGCGGATTTAAAAGTCACACCTTGCCAGTAAAGAAAAGTACTTGTAAAACTAGTTTTAACATCTGCAGAAACTTATTGATTCCACAAAGGCCCACAGGCGATACGAACTGTCGTTCAACCAGTTGTACATGTCGTACAGAATATTCAAAAGACAGATCGTAGATCATTTTGTCCATAAACGTGTAGGCTTTGTAATTCGTATTATACGTTCTTCGTTTTTGCATCCCAAAACACGCATTCTCGCGATCAATTCTGTTCAAAACTTATTATCGCTCCCCATGTTGATATTACGATTATTATAGGACGGTAGGGTAGGTACTCAATGACGTCGTATCAATCAGATGACGATAGACATACATGTTCAAACCGGTTGTACTACCAATATACACCCTCTGTCCCAAAAGTAACCGCAATAGTTCGAAATAAAGCACGCTATGTATGTTATGTCCACAAAAATCATTGTATTTATTCGAAATATTCTCCATGTGCTACAACACATCGATTTGCACGGTCAACGAGTGCTTCAAACGACTTTTTCATGTCGATCTCTGGGATGGCCTTTAGGATGCCGGTCGTCGATCTTTGAATGGCGTCTACGGATGCATAACGAACTCCTTTCTGCTTCAAATGAAGACGAGGGAACAGGAAATAATCGCATGGGGACAGATCAGGCGAATACGGTGGGTGCTGTATCGAATATATTTCATTCTTCGCCAAAAATCGGTGACAATCGTTGCTCGATGACACGGTGCGTTATCGTGCAGTAATCTCCAGCTGCCTGGCTCGCGATATTCGGGCCGAACACGACGAATGCAACCCAGCAAACGCCTCATAACATCGAGGTAATATGCACCATTAACCGTTGAGCCGTATGGAACGAACTCCTTATGGATAATTCCCTTCGAATCGTAGAATGAAATCAGCATTGACTTGATTTTCGACTTCTCCATTCGTGATTTTTTCGGATTTCCTTCTTCTGGTGACCTCCACTCTGCGCTTTGACGTTTGCTTTCTGGTTCGTATTGAAAGCACCACGTCTCGTCACCAGTCACAATCGTTTTCAAGAAGTTTTCATCTGCACGGGCTCGTGCAATAATGTCTTTGGAGTGTTCGATTCGAAGCGTTTTTTGGTCGTCGGTCAATTTGTGCGGAACAAACTTCGAATTGACTTTCTTCAAACCAAGGGTTTCAGTCAAAATGCGCTGAATAGTTGTTTTAGGGATGCCAAGCTCCATTTCCATAAATCTCACTGACGATTTCTTCGAAATTTTCACAAATTCGCGCACTTTTTCCACATTTGCCTCGGCCAAAGTTGTCGAAGGACGACCGGCTCTTTCGTCATCGTTAACATCTTCTCTGCCTTTACGAAATCGTCGATGCCACTCGAACACTTGCCTCTTCGACAAACAATCGTCGCCATAAACAATTTGCAGCATTTCATACGTCTCGGTTGCAGTTTTTCCAAGTTTAAAACAAAACTTAATATTGACTCGTTGTTCGTGACTCATTTTCTGACCGTTTACGAAAAACACTCTCACAGGATGCGTGATGTATCAGCTGACTATGCACCAAATGTCATGAAAATTTGTCAGGTTGGTAAGGAAGAGTCCCACTACAATAATCAATCAACTATCAAGAGATGACGCCACTGGTTTCTGATTTATAGACGCATTGCGGTTACTTTTGAGACAGAGGGTGTAGTCCTACGACAAATTTAAACTTGCTATACGCACTCTCGCATGTAATTGTAACACATTGCGATTAAATGGCCAAGTCAATTGAAATTACGCATCTAATTGAATAACAGATCATATAGTCTGTGGGCCGTCTAAGGGAGAATACTTTGACAAGAAATAAATGCGCTTTTACTGCATTACGCTTTTTTCCTACGTTTTTAACTCCCATAAATAAATAAAGTTTACTGTAACTCTGCCGGTCGCATCTACTAAAACAGTTTAAATTGAAGTTTCTGATACCGAAAAGCATGGATCACATTTTATTTATAGGACGTAGCATTAAAGCTGTCTAAAACGATGAAAGCGAATCCGGCAATCCTTGTAAAAATCCCACATTTACCGAGTTCCCTTTTTCCTCCATTTTTTCGCTTATTTCCGGCGACCAACCGGCCGGATAATCTCAACTTTAGCCATATTACTTTTACAATGTAAATTCACGAAAGCCGCCGCATTACCGACCTAGCCTGTATACGCGTGGCCGAAATCGTGACTGAGTATTAAACGATTTAAGCAAACAGTCGGAGTCTGTTGTTTACCGGAGCCTGCACGGACAAAAATAAACGATGGCTGAGCTCAGGAGTGCGGCGTATAGATACACGTATATATGCAAGGGGATGTAATTAATTTCAACGACCGCGAGCTTTTTCCTATCTCTACCCACGTTTTCTTATTTTAAGCTTGACTGATGAAGCTTATATAGTAATGGGTGGAAATGCGGGCTAATGCGGACGCTTTTAACTTATTGCCGCCTTTAAAATATACAATTTTTTCGAGGGATTTGGATAGGACCGTGAGTAAAAAATTGATGCTAATTTTTCCGGCTTCTCAAGTTGACGGCTGAGATATTCTTAATATCATAGAAATATATTTCTTACGCAGTTCTTCTTAACTATCACGATTGTCTGAAGAGCCTGTAGTTGATTGAAGTTGTTCCATGAAGAGATTTATAGGCTAGAGTAGCAATGATGGTATATGTACTTAAATACACTTATTATTGTACAATTTCAACCATTTGCCATAAATTTGTACACATCCTTAACAAGAAATTCAAATTGGTTCAAGCGAGCTATCTTAACAAGGTTCGCGTTATTTTATCCATGTCTAAGCGTTCCATTCAGTCTATTAAAAACACACGTTTTCTTATTTAGTTAGCTAAATGCATCGTCCATCCCAAAATCAATACCAAGTAATTTCTTTCTAATCGCATCTTGTCTCGAAACAAGCACTACCGAGCGTTCGAAAAATTGGAAAACGTTACGCAAATTCGATTCCCCAATCGCGAACTATTTTTAAGCAGACAGTTATTTATGTCTGCAGTTCCATTCCGCTTATGGGAATATAACGTGCGAATTTTCAGCGAACAAATATTTGATTTACGTCGCCTAAGCGAAGAGCCGGTTCCCTTTCGAAGAAAAGGAAAAGTAATAATGGCAGGAAAAAGTATCCCTGACACTGATTTATTTAAACATCAATAGACGAAGAAAGTTTACAGACGCGCTGAAAAACTTTTTCCTTGTTTCTCTGCTCGGCTTCCTCCTTAGCAGTGCTTGTCGATGCATAAAATTGTATCATCCGCGTTGAGAACTGCGGAAATACGATGGAAAATTTATGGAAGTTTTTCTCGTATAAATAATGGGGTGACAAATTAAAAGATGTACATTGTAAAGCTAACCGTGGACACCACATTTAAGCTCAATGGTTTATTGTCCTTACAATTAGTATATCGATTTTTCCGGCTTATTCTCGATTTTTCGAAATATTTATAAATATTGATATATTATTTAATATTAGTGTGGGCACACGATACGTGCAGTAAATAAATTTAGTGTTTAACTCCAAAAATAAACTTGGTGTATTGAAGTTAAGTGTTAAAATCCTTAAAAAGCTGTGGCAGTTATTAGAGCGCCATTTTGGCTTAACTGAAGGTGTTACCAATAAATTATTATTATTAAAATATGCAAAATCAAGGTTTTCGGGCAAAAGATTTAACTCCTACCACACAGATTTTGGAAAACCTCAAATACGTATTTCAACAACTAATTTTTAAGTTGCTATTCTTAGTAGAGCTTTCCTTATAGCTTCAGTTTTGCTCCCTAAATTAGAGCAGTTTCATTTCAATGGGCCGCGTATAAATTTGGAATTTCGTGGATTAAACTTTGTTTTAACACTTAACCGGTAAGGTGGGGTCTGATAGAATAATCAGCTTGTGTATTCCTAACTTTTTCAAGTATGAAACCGCATACAACGCTGTCACGCCATCTTATTTTCACACTATTGCTGGATTATCTGACATCCCACCTACACGATGCTAATCTGTATATATAAAAATGGATCGTGGTTTGAACGGATGCTTAAAACTTGAAAACGAATGCACCAAATTGGATACTTTCTTCTGCAGGTTTGTTCGTAATTGCTACGCGAAGGTTTAGGGAAAAAGAAAACTATTAAAACATTTAAAAAATTAAGAAAAACTTAGAGATGAAACAAATTGACGACGCGCATGAATAATTGTTGTCATAATAGAAAGTCAGCAATATCCATCAGTCTTATTTACAATGCCGCGAGCGAGAAGATCGAATCTTTCACAACGAAGCGGTAATGCAATTAGACTGCGGAATATTGCGAATCAATCCACTCTAGATGTCGAAGAAATCGCACGAGAGAAGGGCGCCGTGTTAATACGGCCCGACTTCGTGCTCCACAAACACAAGAACAGAGAGAGGACATACGTGAAACGGCTCGGTTGGCAATAAGAAATCGTCGAGCAGAACACAGAGATCAACAACGTCGAGCCGCAAGAAGAAATGCTTCAAGTGTTAATTTGAATCGAGGAGCGTTTCAATACGATTCCACAATTGACTACAGCTCGCACCCTTTCGTTAGAATTGGCCCTATGGAGGTTGAGTGCGTCCATTGCGGTGCATTGAAGTTCGTTGAAGAAACCCCTGGATTGTGCTATCTCAGTGGAAAGGTTAAATTGCCATTGTTGCCTCCGCCACCGGAGCCATTGCATTCATTGCTTCATGGCGAAACTCAAGAATCACGACATCTCCTTTCGAACACTTAAAGGTAGAACGCATGTTTCCAAATGACTTCATTTGGAGCAAATATTATTGAAGAACACCGATTCAGTCCGACATTCAAGGTAATGTTTGTTAATAAGAGAGTAACCTTTATTTTTGGTAATCATAAATCACTAATTATCACTTCCCTTTCGACTATACAGATACAAGAACAAATTCACCATAGAATTGGATCATTGCAGTTGGTTGAAGACGCACAGCATAAAATTGTTACAAATTTACTTCATAGCCAATATGGAGGACCAACTTGATCGGCGCCAAACGATCAATAACGCAATGAAAAGAGAAATTCTTCAAGATTTGCAGCAAATACTTCATGAATATCATGCATTGATTCGGTTGTTCAAAACTGCGTTGGATCGCATGCCGAGTGATGACTATAAAGTCGTGATCGGACCAAATAAACACCGCTGGAACACACGAACGACAATTCAACGCTCCGACAATAGATAAAGTCGCAAAATATAGTATATCACAAGGTGTTTGAATGAAGATAATTGACACGAGTGCAACCCATACAGCAAATAGTTTAACAGAAAGTTGTGCTACAATGATACGCGAATCATTTGGTTTACATTCAATAAGCACATGCTTTGCTCCCATGCGAATTTGCTCCTTTTTGAACTTTTATTGAACTTAATTAATTTTATCTTATTATAAACAAGTTAATAAAACTCAGGTAATAACTTAGGACAACATTTATTAATTCTAAGGCGGTACGAAGTTCCCCATGTCAGCTAGTTTTGATATACAATTAAGTATGAAATTAAATTAGTGTCATGTGGTCTGTCAGAGGCCACGCGCCTATTTTTATAGGTAAAATTTTATATGGAATATGGCCGAGTTTTTGAAACGGATACGTTTTACGAATAATGATTTCGAAAAATTGTTGTGCAGTGTATGAAGAAGTTGATAGTGATGCA
The DNA here is from genome assembly GCA_038088585.1 of Chrysina gloriosa. Lineage (NCBI taxonomy): Eukaryota > Metazoa > Arthropoda > Insecta > Coleoptera > Scarabaeidae > Chrysina > Chrysina gloriosa. The sequence continues at coordinate 27,694,612 of CM076087.1, read as the reverse complement.
AGTGACGTTGCATCACGGAATGGATATTGTGAGTCCTCAACACGATAGTGCTTCCGAGTTGTCTGAAAGTGATAATAATGCAGGAGACAGTGAGGGTGCAGATATAGATGTTCTAGAAGATAATAGAAACTATGTTAAAGCAAAAATTGGAACTCCTCCTACCTCCGAAGTTAGACCATTATCGTCTTCAACTACATCATTAAAATGCACAATCGGTTGATAAACAATATTCATTTTGAATTAACAATAAGGTTTCTTCAACAAAAAAAAAAAACGAACGGAGTTATTTGATAACTAGTATGCGACATTTTACGCACTGTGGCACGAGCCAGAATGATAGTTATCATAGAAACATGGGAAGCAACATTTTTTTATTATTACCTTTTGTTAAGTTAATTCAAAATTAATATTGTTTATCAACCGATTGTGCATTTTAATGATTTACTTGAAGAATGTTCCTGCATATAATTCATATATTTCGCTTGTTCATAATTTTTGATATGAGAAGAAGAATGAAAAAAACATATGGTGCGTTTTGAATGGAAGAAAAATAAATGTCCCGTGACGAAACCCGAACTAGCGATCTCGTGACTACCGCACCTGATCGCACCAAAACGCTATCGACTAGGTCAATCAATTGACAACCGTATTATATCTAGTGGATTTAAATGGTGGGTAAAGCTTCAACATCGATTATCTCGGTAATTTATGAACGTTGCGTTGCGAACTACTCCAAAATATTCTTATTTAAGGTCCAAACTACAGATACCATAAATATCAACAATTACAAAAATCCGATTACCTTACCTTCTCCTTGTTAGCTACGTTGATACACTTGAGAAAAATAAACGAAAAATTCCCAATAATTATTTGCCAAATAAAAGTAGAGAAGTGGGGTTAACTTTGTATGAAAAAGTTACCATGATTTCTCATGCTGGAGAGAAAGGAGGGGCTTAGTTTCCTCTATACATGACAGAATCTTTACCCATCCTGGTACAGATAAAAGAGATTATTGCGTTTTACAACAATAACAAAGGTGGAGTTGATACTATGGACGGAAGTACTCCAAATCGTCGAACACGCAGGTGGATGCTTATAGTCTTCTTCCGCTTACTCGATATTTCTGATGCAAACTCATATATTTTAAATCAATACTTCAAGAATCATAGCGAAATAAAAAGAAAGTCAAGACTTGCAAGAGATCTAGCGGCCAAATTAAGGGTTAACCTTGCTTGATCTTTCCTAGATATTACAGAGATTCCTGGCTAACTCTACTTTGTATAATTAGTAGAGTTGCTCAGTTTGCACCAGCAGCCAATAGCAGGCGCGTAAAGGTTTACACATAAAATAAACGGTCAGAAATAAATTATAATACCTGCTCGAACAAGTATCGTCTTAAGAGTCATCCTGGAAATCACAAAGTGATTAACATCTGTAAAATATCTGCAACATTAGATATGTTTCCACAGCAAACCGAGTGCAGCGCGAGGATTTTTGTTGTTTATATGCAGAAAACGAACGTTCTACACCAAGTGACTTTATATTAGCCTAATTACAATAATCTTTGGAACAACTTGGAACGGTTCCGTTGACGCACTTTCAAAAATTTATCGTAATGTGCCAAAATCGGAATCTTTCTCTAAAACACTTTCAAACTTTTCTAAAACACACACATTTTTAGTTTGGCGTGAACATGTCGCACTATTTGCAGAGCTTCTGCTAACGACACCGAAGGATTTTGTAACTTTTCTGAATTGTTCTGAAGAAGCTCTTAAATCCGTTTTAACTTGACTATCTTGAAATTTCGACTGGCTTTCCTTGATAGTCGCAGCTTCCTTTGGATCGAATTTTAAAACCACGTTCCCCAAACATATAAGAATCGACTCTGGTGACTCAGTCATACAGGGGCACAATTTGTCAAATTTGCGATTTGACAAAGACTGCTTTTGTATGCGCTATTAAAGCGTCTACCTCAGTATAACATTTTCTAATAGTATCTGCCACAAGACTGAAAGCATGAATCTTATACGTAGCATGTAACAAGTTACAATGTTTTTAAAGACCAGTCTACAGAAAGCATGTTTGCGGCGGTTTGTTGAAAGTTCGAGCTTGTCCAATCTATTTAACAATAACTTTGAAATTACTTCGGCACTACATTGTTGTACTCGTCTGTAAGTTAATAGAATTGCAGGTGACGATTGATGTGGTTCCATTATACGTACCATTACATTAAGCACAGTATGTTTCTTACGATCTGTTATTTCGTCCGCCGTTAATCACAGTTCTTTATCTTTCAACTCCGATTCAATTCTTTTTTCAACATGTTCACGAGCAGATGGCACAAATCTGTATAACGATTACCCGACTTGGTAATTTCCAGTTCGAATATTTATTCGAAAAGAGGACATATGCTTTGTTGTCTAGTAAATTAAACAGTAAATTACATAAAATAACGGTAACACATAAATTAAATTTAAATTTTTAATAGTGTCGTATACAACTTTTCTTTAAGAATACTGTTTGCTATTTACGCAACGTTGGCAATTCCTTTTGGACCAACACATTAAAGGTATATTACGAACGACACATTAAAGTTTAACACCATTCTAACCAAATCTAACATTGATCGTTTTGCGACGTAGGCAACATTTTTGAAACAATCGTAGAGCTACGAAATAGTATTTACGGCAGCGTATATGTATGCACAACTCTAATAATTGGCTAAAGTCGACGTTTCGCCGCGGTTAATTTATTTAGGAATACTGAAACTAAACTGCATAATTTTGGTATTCCTGAAAAACTCAAATTGTCTACATTCAAAGAAGAATTTAATTTGGGGAAAGTTCGGCGCCGAAAGAGATGTTTCCAGCAACTGAAAAAGAACGAATTTATCCTGTCGCTCTAGCGATTAAAGCTGATCACCACTGGCTTCGGCCAATTAGCTAAGATTAAAACGTAGCCGGAGCTCTTGTCGCAGCTAGCGCACAATCAAATCAAATTAGTTGGGAAATCTGGTGCACGGCTGACGGTCGGATAAGCGCAAGCTGCGAGAGCGTCATAAGCTGAAAATGCCTGACCGCAACGCAATCGGCTGTGCGATGGCGCCTACCATTAGCGCTGATATCGCCGATGTTTCGCGCACCGAAAATTCGCCGGTGCCCCCAATATCTGCATCGCATCCGTTTCCCGTGTTCAGATATACTCCGCATGTTCCATATATTTGTGTGCGCGCCTACATACAAGCTACATGCTACATTAAATGTACTTACAACTGTCGCGTTCGAGTTTCTCATCATGCAAATGTAGATGAGATGTGCGCGAGCGTGTCTACTGGAATTACGGTTTTGAGAACATACTGTAATGTAGGCGCATGTTAAATTCTGTTTGGAGCATATGAAGGGTTTAGTAAAATCTGCAGTATACACTAGGACTAGGAATTCATGCAACTTGAAAATTCCAATCTTTTTATTCCTTCTTACATTTGTTCTGGACACCAAGATTTATATTTAAATGAATTACATTTGTAATCCTTTACCTTTACCACGCCAGTTTTGGAAAACTCCAAAGACGTATTGCAATAACTAACTATAAGTGGTATTGATTCATATTGAAACAACTTGCAACCGAATTTAATATTATTCAAAAATAAATTTTCAAACTGCATACCAACAATGAGCAAAATAAATCAAATAATCTCATAAACAAATTTGAAGATTGCGTTCGAATCTGTTTATGACATTATTTGATACTTGGGGAGTTAGTAACTTGATTTCCGCGGTTATTCCAATCTTCAAATCTTCAATATTATTAGATCGGTTTAGATACATCTTGGTTTTGAGATAACCTCAGAAGTAGAAATCGAGTGGAGTTAGATCTGGAGATCTTGCTGGCCATTAAGTTTTTCCTCGCCTACCAATCCATTTGTTTTAGAAAATGGTACTGAGATAATTACGAACAGTTAGAGAATAATATGGCCATCCTGCCAGAACCATAAAACGCCTATCCCCTCTTGCCGCATGGCGTTCTGGCTTTGGGCGGAAAGCAACAATTGCGGGTGTTATGTTTCGCTGCAGCAATAGCAAATAATTTTCAGTATTTAATGCACATTCAATAAAGAGCGACCTTATAACTGAATTACCGATAATCATTGCCCATACGTTGATTTTTTGTCGGAATTGTATGTGTCCCTCCATCATCCATTGTGGATTTTCCGGTGCCCAGTATCCACAGTTTTGCGTATTGATAGATCCGCTTAGGCTAGGGTAGCTGCGTCGGAGAAAATTATACATCTTGAAAATTCGAGATTGTTATTACATCAGTCCATCATTATGTCACAAAAATCGACTCTTCTGTCAAAATCATCCCCGTGAAGTTCTTGAACCAATTCTATTTTATACGAATGCCATTTGTTCTATACATTTCATAACGGTAAAGTGACTAATTGACTTTTGCAATGAGACTTGACGGCTTCGATTGGTGAGGGTTTTCTTTGCCTTGTTCGTTGTCAACACGTAAATGATATGCAGTTTCGAAAGTTTTATCATAGCAAAAATACGGTCGGACAAAAACAACATAATAAAATGTTCCCTATACTATGACATCAGTCCTATGGTATGAGTAGTGCTACATATTGTCCTAGAGAGGCAATTCCCACTACTTAATACTTTTATTTTCGTCACCTTTTTCTCTAATTTAAAGGAAATAAACCATACTATGATTAATACTAGTCTGTTTAGATCTACATTACCCGTTAACTGATAGTCTTATTGACATTTATATTTGATCAATCCAAATTTATACAATTTGACAATAGTACATTTTATGAGAATACATTTATTGTCCCAAAAGTAAAAATTATAAAATGAATATTCTTTTACCATCTCCTAAGCTAATTTTTCAAGCTAGTTTCAATTAATTATTACTTAACGATATGTCTTAGGTCAGGCATCGTTAATTTTTCGGAAACCTGCATTTAAAATATTTTGTTATGATCCCTTGAACATTTTCAACTGCGTTTAACAGACTGACCGACTGATTGTAATACTTATCCCACAATCTTTCTGGACGCCAGCTTGTTAATTACTAAGGGGGCTGTGTTAATTAATTATGAAGGCTTGGGAAATTGTTAGTCGTTGTAAAAAAAGAAATGAGAAGTTGAATGACCGGATTGCTCCCCCTCCCTCCCCCTTTACGCAACAACATTAATAAGTAATTTGGTAAAAGGTGAATGCAAAACGATTAAAATAAAAGCAAAATAAAACGCTTATTTATTTGATTGAGTGACAAAGCAAATAAAACAACCACTGTCCTTTGAGAACGTAAATTAATAATATCCATTCATGCGTTAAATAATTAAAGCAAATGTAAGAAACGATAATCAAAGGTGATTAAAATTTGGAAAACGGGTGGGAGTCCGTTTTGTGTGCGACATGCGCGGTGTGGGGTAATAATAAGAACAAAAGGAATTAGGCAAATTAGAGCGATACGGAAGTAGTTCCTTCCAGCAATGATAAACTTAAACAGTCTTTCTCTCCACTGTTCAAAAGCTCCCAACCAATATTCTTTCGGAATACTTTCAAAATAATCGTGAACAGCGCTATGAATCTCTTCTTCAGATGATAACCTTCTACCCCGCAAATTTCATCTAAGCCCAAAAAAAAAGTCAGAAGTCACAAATTGCTAAATCAAGTGAGTACGGCGGATGTTCTATTACTTTTATATTCTTTTCCAGCCCAAAAGTGGAGAGTTGAAACTGCCGTACGATGCATAGTCATGGTGGAGCATAATTCACTGGTCTGGAACTCTATTGAACACTTTCGGCAAACATTTTTCAGTCCACCAATTAGCTGTAACTGTCTTTAGTCCATCTAGCTTAATTGCATTTACTAAGCCCGTACTTCTGAAGAATAGTGATACATAACCTTTGTCATAGGTCGCTGCTTATTAGTCCTTGGAGACGTTTCCCCATCCTTGTGAATCCATACACGACTCTCTTGACGGGTACGAAGGTCGAATTTAAATTTCATCCCCTGTCACTATTTTGGAAAAAAATTGGTACTCGCCATTATTTAATAAATTTAAAGTGACATGGTGAATTCTCACACGCTCTGATTTTTGGAAGTCAGAAAGGTGATGAGGCACAAAACTTACCATCTTTTGAAATGCAGGTGATCGTATATGATTGTTCTAAAAGCTGAGGATCCAATCTTGAATTGATGCTCTATTACCGCATAAGTGGCGTTATTATCCTCTTCAATTATTTTTGTCGTTAACAGCCGTAGGAGGACGCCCTGCTCCTTTTTGATGCTGAACAGAATTCCTTTTCCGTTCAAATTGCTTGTACCATCGGTAAGTTGTAGCCAGGGAAGGTACTTGTTCACTAAAGACTAAATCTAAACTCTCTTTGCACTCATAAACGCTTAAACCTCTTTTCAGATCATAGTAAATTATGATTCGAAAGTGCTCTCTGGTTAATTCCATTTTATTTTGCTTTTAAAAAATAAGTAGCTGAGTTATAACGAACGAAAGTTCAACAACTAGACGTTAAAGGACAGATCAAAAGTTGTTCTAATTAAACGCTCTGTGATTGTTTTTCATAGTCTACTGGATTTTCTTATTCTCAATAAATTCAGATTATCCCTCGTATGTAAAGAATTCAACATTTCAGTCTAAAATGCTTTGACGTACCATATCTTTCAGATATATCAATGTGTGTTATACGAGTAGTGGAAGTAGTTATAGATAGATAGCAGCTGTAGAACTTGCTATATTTCGAATAACTGTTTGCACCAGCATAAGAACGATGCTGCGATGGGAAGAATATCCCCGGCAATATTGTACAAGATGGGTCTTAAAAATACTTACGCACTAGTGACGACAACGGAAAATCAAAAATGAGTATACCAAAGTTATCATGTTAAATGTTCTTTTTGTAACTCTAGTAATTTCCTGATTTTTGTTGCAAAAGAATTTTGTACACCTGTCTTAATTCATTTTCAAATTTCTTTACGGCATGGCTTTGTTCAATGATATCGGCGTATTCTCAAAGCTTAAGAAAAATTATATTGATTCGAGCAACTTAACTTAGGAAGCTTCGAAAACCACTTCGTCTACATCCAACGAAGAGGTTTTCTTTACATTTGCGGAAAAAGGAAACCAAGATCCACCATTATTTATTTACCATCTGAAACGAAACTGTATTCAAAGTTAGTATTATTACGATTATTGCATTGTACTGTGCTCGCCTTTGTGGAAAGATCCTCCTTTTCGCCGACCGAGACAGTATACAAAACGTGTAAATAAAACGGATAGAAGCGTTTCGGGAAATGAAGTCGTGTTCCGCAATACCGTTTCGGTTGTATTCCTTCTTTGATGCGATTATGGTCCCTTTATTGGTCTCCCGTTCAATCAATTCTATTATTTGCATCAGAAAACCACAATGAAACGCTCAAAAAGATGGGGACGGTCGTGCGGACGAGACAGAAGATTAGGTTCGACGAAGCGTTCAGCCGTCACCGCGTTACGCTGCTGGTCGGATTTAAAGATTCGATCGCTGGCGTGCATATGTTCAATCAGCACCCAATGTTTATCTTGGTCCCGGGATTATGGATTCGGGTGGCTTATTGAATTTTATTTGCAGAGCGGGAATTTATTTGCGGGAAACTGCTGTTCGACGATACGGCACGGCGAACAATGGAATGACGTTTCGCGTTTTTCAATCATCCAATGCTCCATATTTTCCAGATATAAAACCGCACCGGTATACGGAAACGACCTCCACACAAAAGCTCTTATTTCAAATTTTATTCAGACCCTATTTTTCGAATCTTGTCCTTCCTTTTTTGGGGAGAGTTATCTTGGTGGTGTTTTTTCTCAGGTTTTGCACAAAATCCTTTGCACTCTATAAAGAATGCTACACGATAAAGAAGTGATGTTTTTCTAATGCAGAAACTTTAGTTACTACAGTAGAGTCGCGGTTTAGTGAACTCGGGTTCGAATGAACTACCCGCTCCAATTAACAACCAAAATTTTACATTACGTCGCGATATAACAAACATTGAAAAGCCCCGATACAATGAACAACACTTAACCATAAAAACGCATGTGTAATGTCGGGATTTTCCCTAAATATATACCTTAACGTATTTCAGTGCACTCGCTGAATTACGTTAAAAGTAGTAGAGTAGAGTAGTAAGCTTCAGGCGGAGACTAAATAATGTTGTATATGATTACCACTTAAATAATATTACTTTTACGCGCAGTGAAACTATGCATGATCTGGGCGTAACTTTTGACTCTCGACTTACATTTAACGATCACATCAATGGGATATCTTCTTCTGCTTTAAAAATGCTGGGTTTTATTATAAGAATTACACGGAACTTCACATCTACTGATCCGATCTGTCTTTATATTTCTCCTTCGTGCGCTCTAAGCTGGAATATGCATCCCTGATTTGGTCCCCTTTTTATAAATACTATATAAACTTACTAGAACAAGTCCAAAGACGTTTTCTAACATATATCTACTTTAAGGATTATTCTATATATCTTGTTCAGAACTTTAGTCACAAATTACTTCTGGACTTGTACGGGATTTAACATCTTGATCTGCGGCGAACTCATGCCGATCTTAAATTTCTTTTCAATTGACTTCACAATAGTCTGAACGCGCCGAAAATATTATATCAAATTAATTTCATGGTACCTCGTCCAGCTTCTAGATCTACAAGGATGTTTTACTGCAGTAAACCAAATACTAATATTTTAATTAAATCCCCTCTCTATAGGATGTGTGTGAATTACGATAACCTTTCAGATCAATCCATTGATATTCACTTTCCATGATTGGTTTCAATATTAAATATTTGTACCTACTACTGACTTTCCGTATTTGTAGATGATTGCTGTGTGATAGCACCTATACTCGACTCGCCGAACAAATGCAGTAGTAAATTATGGCAACAATGTGTGTTTAATAGGTCACATAACCAATAACGTTTGTAATTGGTCGATCAGGGTGGCCGCTTACAATAGAATAAAAATCGAGTACATATTGCATTTGGAATATTAGATTTTATTAGCTTTCTTTGTAAATGATCCATTATCTATTATATTTCATAAAATACCAATCTTTAAAAACACTTTATGTAACCCACACTTTCTTGTTCCATTCCTAATAGATTGGTTTAAGCTTCAAAGTTTCGAAAGCATTTGCTCCTAACAAAAGAGTTACTTTATCTTTCTTTTTAAAACCTGAAGCGAAGCGTTCTTCCTGGGAAATGAAGGTTCGTGATGGCAACTTTTTCCAATAAAGCCCAGTCTCATCAACATTAAAAATGAGGTCAGGAAAATAATTGCCTTCTTCAACACGGTTTTGAAACCCTTTTGGAAATGCAGCCGCTGCCGCAAGATCGGGATTTGCCGCCTCACCACATGATTTGGCACTTACTTCGATAATTAAATCTCATAAAACAACCCTTGCTTCCCAAACATGTTCCTTCGCCTCCTGTCTTTTTAGAATCTTCAAAAATTGTCTTTGTTTTCTTAGTTATAATAGCCTGTGTGGGAGCAATGTTTTTCTGATTTAAATCATGTACCCATAACGATAAGAGCTTTTCCATTTCTTAGAAAAAATTACTTCTTCTGTAACTAACTTGAGTTGCATTTATTGCCGTAGATTGTTGCACTGTTTTATTCTATGTGCATTTTTCATGATCGTAGTAATCGTTAATGGAGCTTTATGGAGTTTATACTTTTACATTAGAACGTGTTTGTCCATCGTCCATTCTTCGAATAGCTTCCATCCTTTTTTCAAGTGTTATAGGTTTGCATACCTTTTAGCACCGTGCTCAGATAACTTTTCTACACTTCTTTTATGAGACATGGTATTTTCAATTTGCCAATAATTTACGTAGAAATAATAAATAGAAGAAGTAAATGGATTCCATTACAATACTGCATTTAATCATCAACCAGTCTAGTTGTTTTGATATTTCCCCAGTCAGGTCGAGGAAGTCCAGTACATATGTACGTACTCACAGTACACACACATCAGTCAAATCGAGGAATTTCAAGACGCAGGCATGTAACGTTGTTGTGAATCGGCGTAAATGGAACCGTCGTACACCGAGGACTACCTGTACAGAATCCTTGTACGAAGAATTGAAATTTGGGCGTTTGGACTTTAAAACGTGGCCGCTAGCAAAGATATAACTGTATTTCTGAACGTTGCATCTATTTTTAAATCAAGATTCTCAGCGCATACAGATACGAAGTGCAATTTCAATACCTATCGGCATTATTTCAAGGCGCTTTATCGCTCGATCGATGCATGCCCCCAGAGAAATCATTGTCCCTATTACCGCCGTCACCCAGCGCAAAATCTCGGTAAATATTTGTAGACAGAGCATCATGCTTAACCGGCCACGCCGACGGCTCCGCAAACTATCCGTCGGTTTATTTATTTACGACAATCCAAGTTCGCGGAAGCAGTTTGCGTTTCCCCTGAAACTTTTTGCAATTAGTATGTATCCGTCGTTCTGCCACCCGCTCGCCCACCTTTTTACAGCTTCCGACGGCTACACGGTCGATACCGATAATCCGCTGCAGAAGCGGTTAGACTAACAGAACTAACAAAAAGGAGAAGTATGATACTCGAATCCTTTAATGCAGCAGCTTCGATTTTCGTTGCTGGGAGCGTCGACGTCCTTCTAATTTGAATAATTTTATAAGATTATCGTGTTATACGAGGGCTCTTCGCTAGTTCCTTGAAATTGGCTACCGAATTTGTAAAAATATAAGAATTCATCGGAGTTCCTGGTAGATATGAAATAGTTCTAGAGCATTTTGCGGAAAATTTTAAGACTTCTGCAAAATTGCGAGAACAAATGGAAAATACCGGAAATAAGCGTGGCAACCATTTTCGAGAAAAACAGTGCGATTCGGACACATTTCTGCACCTCGACCATAGTTCTAGAGTTTGCAAAAAATGTTAATTTTGAAAATCGCAAGAACAGTTCTATTCGCGGATCTGAATAGCACTCTAAGAGTTCTATCGAAGACCGCTACAACATTTTCTTATCAAAACCTAAGTTTGAGAGATATTTGTAATAGCGTGGGATTCATAATTCTAGATGAAAAAAATTACGCAACAGTTCTGATCGCAGTGCCCGCTAGAACCTTAAAAGTTCTATCGAAAATCGTTATAACATTTTTTGTAAAGTTGAAAATTAAAAGATATTCGAAAAGTGTTATATTTATTTTGTTAATGAATAACAAAATTGCACCACTATTCTGATTGTAGTTTTTGATAGCACACTGAGAGTTCCTTAGATCATCCCGTAGTCATTTTGTCTTTGTTTTGCTAATAGGTCGTCGATTTTTTCATCCAGAACTATGGGTATTAACTATTGCTATATCTTTCCAACTAAGGTTTTGATAAATAAATGTTGTAGCGGTCTTCGATATAATTCTTAGGGTGCTATTCAGATCCGCGAATAGAACTGTTTGTGCCATTTTTAAAATTAACAATTTTTTGCAAAGTCTTAATTTTTGCAGAATCTTTCGCAAGATTGGTCAAGAACTCTATACTCGACTCGCCGAACAAATGCAGTAGTAAATTATGGCAACAATGTGTGTTTAATAGGTCACATAACCAATAACGTTTGTAATTGGTCGATCAGGGTGGTCGCTTACAATAGAATAAAAATCGAGTCCATATTGCATTTGGAATATTAGATTTTATTAGCTTTCTTTGTAAATGATCCATTATCTATTATATTTCATAAACCAGTGTTTCTGAAGACTATTTATCGATCGTTCTAGTGCACCAATAATACATTATTGTTTTGTAGGTTATACATTATTTCTTGCTATATTATCGTATATACTTACATTATGGAAAACTCACCTCCTAAGAAGAGAGTTTCAAAACATTTAACGGTAGAAGATAAACAGAAGGTTTTGAATATATTTAAAACATTTCAAGAAGAGCCTAGCACTACCTAAAATTGTTAGTGTTGAAATGACAGCCAAAGCAGCAGGTAATTTCCAAAAACGATAACCAAATCATAGTAACTATTATAGTATCTTTTACAGGAATTACTGAACGCAGTGTTTACAATATTGTGAAAGAATATAACACTAATCACGAATTACAACCACCAAAAAATATAGAAAAAGGGCTGTTTTAGATATGGTGGATGATGAAATGAAAAATGCTATACGAAGAATTGTACATTCATTCTTTTTAAAAATGAACCTCCAACAGTTCAAAAGTTCTCACAGTGATAAATGAAAGAGATGACATTCCTAATTTCAAAATTACGACTCTCAGATCATTATTAAAGGAACTAAACTTTTGGTACAAATATTTATTACTTTAAATGCTATATACTAATCATAAGATAATTATGTTTGTAGTTATAATAAGCGAGCTCGAAATAGTATTTTAAAAGAAAAAGATGACATTATTACCTGGAGACGGAAATACCTTCGTGAAATTAAGAAATATCGTGAAAATGGTACCCCGATATATTACTTGGATGAAACTTGGGTAAATGCTGGACATACTGTAAATAAAGTATGGACAGATATGTCTGTTGTCACTGCAAGACAAGCATTTATAGAAGATTTAAGTACAGGTCTTAGAAATCCTTCAGGCAAAGGCAAAAGATTTATAATTGCACACATTGGCTCGGATGAAGGATTTGTAGAAAATGGTTTACTCCTCTTTGAATCAAAGAGAACAGGAGATTATCATGAAGACATGAACGCAGAAAGGTTTGAAGAGTGGATGAGATGTATTCTCCCCAATTTAAAAGAAAATTGCGTTATAATTTTTGACAATGCTCCGTACCATAGTCGTAAATTGAATAAGCCACCTACAACTAATAGTCGCAAATTAGAAATGCAAAACTGGATGAGGGAAAATAGTATTGCATATGAAGAAAACATGGTAAAAGCAGAATTGTTAGCTTTAATTAAAGAACATTTATCTGGTCCTCCGAAATATGCTGTTAATGAATTAATAGAAAACACTAATAGAAAGGTACTTAGACTCCCCCTTATCACTGTGAATTAAACCCGATTGAACTAATATGGGCACAAGTGAAGGGGTATGTTGCGAGACATAACACCACATTTAAATTGGCAGACGTGAAAGAATTATTTCAACGAGGTATTGACAATATTTCTGTTGAAAATTGGCAAAATGCTATTAAACATGTTATTCAAACAGAGAAGGAAATGTGGGAACTTGACAATCTCATAGATATACACATAGAGCCGTTAATCATTACAATTAATGATGATTCGTCTACATCATCTAATAGCAAAGAAGATACATGTTAAGAACGTTTTAGTGTGTCATAATTAATTCCTTTACTGTATTAAATTTTTGTAATATGTATAAAATTTATTATTTTTGATTATACCTATTTGTACAGTGAGTTAATTTTTTAGGATACTGTTTCTTATATAAATACGTACCAAAAAAATATTAATTATTTGTTTCCTTATTTTGTATTTATATATTACATAGATCTTCAAACCATTGTGTATTTTTTATTTACTATATATAATTCTATATATTGGAGATGCATAATTTAATTCAACAAAACATACTTGAAGAAATAAGAAAATTATTTTAGTACTTATTTTGCAATTTTTATTTATGTCAAATACAAAATGAGGTTATTATTTTGATATGTTTACATGTGATTTATGCTGTGTGAGTTGGACATTTGCATTGCAAGGTTGCCATAATTTGCTACTGCATCTGTTCGGCGAGTCGAGTATAGAACTATGGTCGAGGTGCAGAAATATGTCCGAACCACACTGTTTTTCTCGAAAATGGTTGCTACGTTTATTTTCGGTATTTCCCATTTTTCGGGCAATTTTGCAGAACTCTTGAAATTTTCGGAAAAGCACTCTAGAACTATTTCATATTTACCAAGAACTCCGATAAATTATTATATTTATACCAATTTGGTTGTCAATTTCACGAGACCACTCTTAGCACACTCGTTAGTAAAAAAGTTATTTTACTATAAAAAATGTTATTTTTCAACATTACAGTAGCGTCTCTACTCAACACACTTAACTCAGGGATTTATTGATTCAGGTACCATTATTCATGATTTGAACGTCCAGCGATGGGCATTACAAGCTAACACAGACATTTATTTAGAGAATTTTAAAGCATCACGGTACTGGGTTTGGAATTTTAAGAGAGCTTACGAATTAGTTTAAAAAAATAAATGAATTTATTACGCGATCATATGGCCCAGGCTCCGAGTCAACAACAAACATAAACTGTTACGGCAATTTCACAGTCTATATCCGCAACTTTACATACTTCTACCATACTACCAACAATATCAGCCTCCGGAAAACTACTCTCACCTCTATTCATTGTCCTAAAAGAGCAAAATGGTAATTTCGATCGGCGCATATGACAGTCTTTGTTTCGACCGTGGAATGTTCATTTAACAGCATTGATGTAAATGGTTTCCGCATATGGAAAAACTTCGTAAGAAAATTTTGCTTTCAGACAACAAGATTTTGTGGATCTTACTCGTTGTTCCATATGTGGTAGCCATGCCATCGTACGATGTTCATGGTGTAACATATTCCTGTATTTTAAACATTTCTTTGAGAAGTTTCATCACCATGCATCCATTCTATATTTAAATATAAACAAAAATTATATTGGTAAGTATTTTAACGTATAATAAAATCGATAGGATAATGCTGGTATATTATTGTAAAATCGAATGGAAAAAAAAATTTACAATATAGTTATTAATTTTTTGTTAGCTTTTAAAATTAAATCCAACACTACAACTACAGGTCTGTTATACAATCAACCAATCTCTATTGCCTATTATTAATCCCACAGATTTTTACTTGTCAAAAAATATTCAAAAATGTTGATACCTTTCTTCTTGTCTGTTTCATAAAACTCATTCAAACAAACAATTTTTGTCTTAAAATTTGTTCTCCATGTCTTATGAGTTATGCACATCGGCAGAACGCAAAACTTTCCATTTCCAAAAATTTTTGCCATCCACTCAGATTTTTCGCAGAGAAAAAATTGCGTAGTACATACTTAAATGTGATGTACATGTTCCCAAAGTTTCACAATTTTTTGAATTTCCGGGTTGGGGATCTTCCCTTGTAAGCTATTTTGTTCACAACATCAAAAGCAATCGGCATAGCTTTCCTCGTACCCAAAACGCCTCCAAACTCCATTTTCCATTACACTCAACGGCTCTAAATAGAAGTTGGAGAATATATACGTGCCAACTTTACGTTCCAATCGGCGTGAGAGGAAACTATCGACGTTTAATTACCGCGTCGTTGTCGTCGTCGTCCTCGCCGTTCTCCGCCGGCCAAAATAGAGAAGGCGGTCGCCAAGGCATGCAGATAGGAGCGTTGTGTTTGCCGGAAATTGGCTCGACTGGATCGGACGGGGCGGCGGCGACGACGGCGCGGGGAAAGCGGGCGCGGGGAAAGCGGGCGCGGTGTTTGGGTGTGTTTTGCTGCCCGGCGGGGATACTAAACTGCAAAAGACGGTCGAGATATCGTGATCGGAGGACTAAAGGACTTCGCCGCCTCCCATTTCGGCGGCGCACTAAACGGGTAAAATACGTACGTAAGTTCTCGTCGAGTTTCGTGTTTTTCATCGTCTTTTTCCCTTTTCGTTTCGAATACGGCGGACACGATCTCAAATGCTATCTTAAAGCGCCGGTTAAATAAAGCAAATTGCTTCGTTAGCGTTTCTAAAATAAACAAAATCGAATTGATAAGACTCCTTTTCTATGTAAGGATTCAGTTATCCATATAGTTCCAGAGAAGGTGTTACCTATCAATATAATGTGATATTATTAAGGTGGAAAGCAGCTTCCTATGGGATCGATCGATTCCTTTCCAGATTAGTGCTTCAATGGGGTAAAAAGTAGGAGTTCACGTCGGAACAAGCACCAAATACGAACTTGCTAGTTTTTGGTGATCACCCTATTCGATAGATTTCTGTCTCTAAATTTCGAAAATAAAAGACGTGTTGCAACATTTCTTGTTGATAAGACCTTAGAAACTATAAGCTTTTAGATCTTCCCCTTTTACAATCTTGTTGGATGCATAAAATAAAGCTTTAAAATTTTCCCCGATATTATACATAGATGAAAGCATTCACAGGCACTACAGGTCTGTTGCTTTGTGATTGAGTGATTTCCACTCTTTTCTGTTCTTCGCAATTTCCCTCCAGTTTGAAACTTCCCTTACTGGTAGATCTTCATTAACTGCTTCTCTTAATTTTCTCCTTGGCCTCCCCGCCTTGTCTTTCCCTCCAGGTGTTTCCATCCAATATGTTTCACTGTTATATCGTGTTGCATGCTAGCTAAATGGTGCCCAATATTATACTTTGCTTTAAGGCAGCGACTTTTGTGCTGGGGATTGGATTTCTTGGGTGGAAAGTGATAGTTCTGCTACTTATCAACAGATGTCTCACCTGGTACGTGATCTACCCATAAATACAAGTCTTGCAATTTAAGTGAAACAAAATACAAGTTCATCTCACTCTCTTACGCTGCTCTAAAATGCGCATGAATAAAAATACATTCAAATTTTAGCGACATTCAGAAATGTTATGTTCTTATGTCATTTTACTTGGGTACTTTCTATCAACTGGCCAATTTTGGATTACAGTTTGCAATAGAATACGCGTTTGCATATTTTGTATGTTAATCGTGCGGGCCAGTCTTTAGATAATTTTATTCATTAAGACATTTACTATGCTAGAAGTGGTAAACAATGCTGAAATATTTTTCCTTAACATTTTCTTTGCAACTGTGCAAATTCTAATAACTTCTGTACTCAGGTTTATGAGTTTTGTTCTCTGTGCGTTTGGAAATCTGTCGTTGCTATCATCTTTTCTTTACAGCAATCACGAAAACTCGTTTGGAAATATTGCAGTCTGTTTTTCCACTACGTGGTTATTCACGGCTGCATATAAAACAATATCGCGAATACATGTTTTGGTAAACACGAGACCCTTACCTATAATTGCCTAGAATACATGGACACAATAACAACCACTAGGTAAGCGCTGATCGTCAAAGCGCTAAACTCAGGACTAGGATTGGCTTTTATAACGCAAGCGCACTTCTCTGTCCTCTCAACAAGCGAAACAGACATAAGTTTCCTATTTCATAATGTCGGCAAGAAGAATGTATATATCTCTTTGTATTTATACAAGGAAAATGCTCCTGCATCAAAAGTCGAAAGTTGTAGTTTTTTCGTTGGGATTTATTTTTAGAGTAACATATTTTGCCACTTATCGGACAATGGCTACACTTTTACCAGGGTTTTGAGGACTCATAAATCAATTGTGTGTCATACGTTCACCTGGTGGATACAAATTAATCTCTATACGTACCAAAGTTTACATATAGAATATCGCGGCAAGGTTTTGTAATATATTTTGTTTAATTTTACCAATTTTCTCTTTTTAGTTTGCAATGTTTGGAACATGTTTACGGATTAATAAGATAACCATATCCTTCCATTCCTTTCACTTTCGGATTGTTAATGATTTTATTAAAAGAATGCTTAATTTTCCAATTTTCTTTCCAACAAATTAGTGCCGTTTTTCGATTGTGGTGCCATCTGTTGAGTATAAACCCTCAAGCCATCCCCTTAATGTGAATTATAATTTAAACTCAGTGCATATTTGATATTCTCCAAATCAATTATTCAATCTGCATGTTAACGGGAAATTTAAAGTGAGAGTTAATGAGGCAAGATCCCACAAAGTCCAATGTTTCCGTCTTTGAACCCTTTTTTGATTAACCTTCCTATACTTCACGCATACGGTCTGTGAGACCGACTTATATAGCATAGTATAGGTGTTTCATCGGAACTACCAACTTAAACCATCCGCGAAATTTAAAAAATGTTTACTGAGTAGTGAGCCATCTCAAGTATGACGAATTTCAGTTGACCGCATTGTATATATTGAAAGTAAATTACGATTTGTTTTTGTTCAA
This sequence comes from Chrysina gloriosa, assembly GCA_038088585.1. Classification (NCBI taxonomy): domain Eukaryota; kingdom Metazoa; phylum Arthropoda; class Insecta; order Coleoptera; family Scarabaeidae; genus Chrysina; species Chrysina gloriosa. Next base: position 27,676,563 of record CM076087.1, on the reverse strand, counting down.
TGTTATTGCCAACCTAAAGTTGACCGTTACACGTGATATGACTCCTAACTTATATACAGAAATAGTGGGATTTATGTGGTAAGTCATAAAAATAGCCCCATCTGTCATCTGTCATTTCAGTAGAAATATAAGTATAAATCTAATAAATAGATATTCTATCCCATACTCACTGATATAGTAGTCGCCACGAGGGATGATGAGAGGTGGGAGTAGGATCGCGCAGTACTATGCAGATACAACGGATTTACCATTGGCGTAACAGCTAATATTTAATAAAACAAAATTTATTAGAATAATTAAATAAAATTAAATTAATAAGAATTCGGTATTTTACCTTCTTGTATAATCGTATTCATTAGCTTGGTTATTTGTCTTATCCCTTTTTCTCCCATCTATTTGATCATTTCTGGTGTTATGTTGTCTCTTCCTGGAGCCTTTCCTATTTTCATAATAATAATACTATACTAATAGTACTAATAGTACTAATAATAATAATAATAATAATGAGAAAAATGAACAAAATGAAAAAAATGAGAAAAATGAAAAAATAAAAAATGAAAATAAAAATAAAAATAGTAATAATAATACTATAATAATAGTACTAATAGTACTACTAATAATAATAATGAGAAAAATGAAAAAAATTAGAAAAATGAGGAAAATGAGAAAAATGAGAAAAATGAGAAAAATGAGAAAAAATGAAAAAAATACGAAAAATGAGAAAAATGAAAAAATGAGAAAAACGAGAAAAATGAGAAAATGAGAAAAATAAAAATAGTAATAATAATAATAATAATAATAATAATAATAGTGTACTAATAGTACTAATAGTACTAATAATAATAATTATTATTATGAGAAAAATGAGAAAAATGAGAAAAATGAAAATAAAAATAGTAATACTAATAATAATACTATACTAATAGTACTAATAGCACTAATAATAATAATAATAATAATAATAATAATAATAATAATAATAATAATAATAATAATGAGAAAAATGAAAATAAAAATAAAAATAGTAATAATAATAATAATACTATACTAATAGTACTAATAATAACAACTTCTTCGACAAATTCGTAGTCAGGCGGCGATTGTTATGCCTCCGACGAGAAGCGAGTAACTTTCCTTATAGTTGTTGAGCGTTAGTTCGGATCGGATTAATGGCATTTCTAATTCAATTATACACACAACTTGTATTAGAACATTTGTACCTCAATGTACGCTTTATAACGAACAGCGAAATTACTAGTGCGTGAGTCATTAAACTTCTCTAATTGCGGTGTCCAAGTCGATATATTTGCTATGTTACGACTACGTTCAGCCCTTAAGTTGTATTTCTCCATTTACATAGTCAGTAGAAACATCTCCAAAGTAATGTATTATGTACGGAATTACGTGGAGCGAAGATAGAGATCAATAGAATCGGTGGCATTAAATTGCTTTCGTATTCTAATAGAATGAATGAAAATAGAAAACGGTATTGCAAAGTAGACAACCAGTGCAATGAAGTTTACATCGGGCAAACATCAACCTGGCTTAAGACCAGAATCACGTTACACAGAAGTGATCTAAATACCAACAAACGGCGATGTGCTTTGGTTTTGCATATGATTAACAATAAGCACACACCTAAATTTGAGAACACCGGGATTTTGCGGACTGTGAGAAACAAGAAAAGCAGGGAGTTCTTGGAGATGATAGAAATAAATAAATGCCACAACACTATGAATTTCAGATCGGACGTTGATAGTTTGACCTCAATTTATGCATATTTATTACACATTTCATTTAAGACTACTAATACATACAATAGTACAACGCTTCACGAACATGACAAACGACTGGTTTATACAGCTAAAAAACCGTCAAAATAGCCTATAAGACTTGTCCCGATTTTTATTGCCCCAATAGTACATATAGAAGTTAAATAACCAATAAGAGTTATAAGTGTTTTAAAGTTTTATCCATTATTTTTTAAATGAAATGGTATATACGTATCACGTGACGTTGCATTTGCTAATTTACCCTACCTACGCTAGATGGCGTTCTACTATACTAAAGTTTCTTTCATATGTTGGCGTGCTATATTATTGTTATTTTATGGTCGTAACCGCACGATGAAAAGGTGTTTTGTCCGGGTTTACTTATGGCCTCGTTTTTAATTTTGACACCTTTAATTTTAATTAATTTTTAATATTTTTATCTTTTAACATCCCATTCGCACGCGCTGCATCATGATATCACTTGTTTTGCATGGATCTTTCGAATTGTTCACTTTTTGTAAGTCCTTTTTCTTTTGTTATTGTAAAGAATTAACAACTAATGTACTTTTATTGTCTTCAGTTAACCCTGATGAAGCATACTATTAGATGCGAAATATCGGTATAAAAATAAATTTGAATATACTACTATTGAATGTAGGATTGCTGAATTCCCCAATAACCTCCATTTCACCTAATATATATATATATATATAAAGTTCGTCTACTGTTTCTTTTTACACACGTTATCAATTTTTATCCGTACGAATCAAATCGGTACTCCTAGTTCAAGTTAATCACTATATACATGATGTATTGAAACAATTTGCGCTTCTCTGACAGTCAATTGATTAACGTAGTAGTTTACATATAACTTCTGTGTCAGACATACGTACTTGAATATTCGATAGCGATAAATAAGGATAGGTAGATTAACCGGCGATCTTTGCTTGTCATTCAACACTGACGTGTGTAAAAATATTCATTAGACGAACTGTATATATATATATATATGTAATTATTATCATTGTCATCATCTTATTTCAGTTATTGAGATATGTACATTATTATCGACATAGAAAATATACACAATAGGCATTAGTTGTTTTTTGGACTAAGCAATATTTTTGAAAAATCATCAATCTTCCTCAAATTTACATTGTTTCAATACAATAATCATCTGTACACACAGACATATATGTATATAAATATATGCAAATGTATATATTATTATTAATAATGCTTAACAGGCCTTGCAGACCTTGGGCATGTGCTACACAGTTTTACAGCTATTAAAATTAATCATAGTTCTAGCCTAACTTAACAAAATAGCTACAACTTTTCTAAGACTTCTTCTACTATTTTTTTCCATATTACCCTATCCCTTGCTCTTTCTCCCCAGTCCCCAACGCTGATCTTCTGCATATCTTCTTCGACGCTGTTGAACCATCTCTTGCGAGGCCTGCCCTTCTTTTTTTCCCAACTAGTTTTCTGCTTAACACCATTTTAGGCATTCTATCTTTATTAAGTCTTTGGACATGGCCTAGCCATCTTATGCGTTGTGCTCTAGCCACTGTTGTTATCCTAGGTTCATTGAATATACTCTTCACCTCTTCGTTTGTCCTTCGCCGCCATCCGTCCTTCGTGTTTATTCCTCCGTATATTGCTCTGAGAATTCTCTCCCATCTTTCCAGCTTTCCCTCATCCTCCTTCTTTAGAACTCATGCCTCGCACGCATACGTAGCTGTTGGCCTAATTACCGTTTTGTATATTCTCTCCTTAGTTCTTCTTGATACAAATTTTGATTTCATTAGTGGTCTTAACATCCCGAATTTCATACTTCCCTTTGTTATCCGAGCCTCTATCTCCGATCCTTCCTGGCCGTTTTCCTTAACCTTCACACCTAGGTAAATAAATTCTTCCACTCTTTCGAAGGTAAGACATTTTTCTTTTGTTTGCACTATTAATTGTGTATCCATATCATTCTGTGTGTCCCCCATTATCATGTATTTTGTTTTACTTTGATTAATTTCCAGTCTATAACTCTTGGATACATTTACTATTCTTCTTATGGTTCTTTGTAGTTCCCTTTTTGTTTTCTACTATAGCTAGGTCGTCTGCAAATGCTATACATTGGTGATCATTTTTCATTATTGTTTCATTCATCTTAATCCCACTTTTTCTTATTACAGCCTCCAGAACTAGGTTAAATATTGTTGTTGACATTGGATCTCCTTGTCTCAGTCCCTGCTCTACTGTGAATTCGCTAGACCTTTCCCCCTTCCATAGAATTTGATTTTTTGTTTGTTTTAAAGTCGCTTTGACTAAACTTATCAGTTTGCTAGGTACCCTCAACTCCTCCAAAGCCTGATACACTTGCTTCCTCCGGATCCGGTCATACGCCTGCTTATAGTCTACGAAGAGCACATATAACGCAGTTTTATATTCATAACAGCTTGCTTGTATTTCCTTAAGTGTAAAAATTTGATCCATTACTGATCTATTTCTCCTAAATCCTGCTTGGTACTCTCCTACAGTATTTTCCATAACTTCGTTTAATCTTGAACGCAAAATCTGTGCCAATATTTTATAAGTTGTTTCCAGCAATGCAATGCCTCTGTAATTTTCACATCTCTGTTTATCCCCCTTCTTATATATTGGGCATATTTCGGCCTTCATCCAATCCTCCGGTATTGTTTCCTCCTCCCAGATTTTCCTAATGAGTATGTATATTTGTTCTTGTAATAGTTCCCCTCCTGCTTTAATCATTTCCGCCGTGATTTCCGATGCTCCTGGGCTCTTATTATTTTTCTGGTTTTTGATTATTAATGCAATCTCTTCTCTGGACGGACCCTCTACTATCGTTCCATTTCGGTCTACCGCTTCCCTCGTATACTGCTCCTGCTCCTCCTCACCATTTAGGACCTGCCGGAAGTAGTCTTTCCACCTTTCAAGGACCTCTTTCGTTTCGCTTATCAGTCTTCCCTCCTTGTCTTTGATATATACATTCGGCGCCGTACATCCCTTGCTTACTTTCTTTACCTCTTGGTAAAACGATCTTATTTCTTTTTTTAAAGTTATCTTCAATACCTTTTAGTTTTATTTCAAAGTAGTCTCTTTTCTTCTTTCTACACATTCTTTTCATCTCTCTTCTTGCTTCTCTGTACATTGCTATATTTTTGGTTTTCAGTCGTTAGCAAAATCTGTCTGGCTCTTCTTACCTTCTCCATCATGCTATCACATTGTTCGTCAAACCATTCTTTTCTCTTTTTCTTTTCATCTTTTACCCCGACCACTTCGTTCGCTATTTCTATCGTCTCTCGTATATTTCTCCATAAATACTCAATGTCCATATTTTCTACATTTGTATTCAGATGCTTCTCTACTTCCCCTTTGTATTTATTTTTGGTGTCTTCATTTTTTAATAACAAGGATTCACTTCTTCCCCTCTTTCCCTTGGACTTTATTTTCTTTCTTTTTCCCAATTCCTGGACAATTCAGCCTTACAAACAACTCTGACTAAATAGTGGTCCGAGTAACCTTCTGCCCCTCTCTTTGACTCTATTTTTGTTATTTGCTGCATATCATTCCGCTCTACTAACACGTGATCGATTTGGTTTATGGTTTTACCATCCGGCGACTTCCATGTTCCCTTATAGATATTCTTCCGCCTCAATTGGGTGCTTCTCACCACCATCCTCCTCTCCGCTGCAAAACAAATTAATCTATGGCCGTTATCATTTGTAATTGAGTGGCTGCTATGCTCACCTACAGTGGTTTTATAAAAGTCTTCCCTTCCTATCTTTGCATTGCAATCTCCCATAACAATCTTTAAGTCGTATTTTGGTATTTTCTCGTATTGCTTCTCCAATTGCTCATAGAATAGGTCTTTTTTTCTCTTCTTCAGCTTCTTCTGTGGGAACGTGCACATTTATCACAGTGATATTGCTTTTTCTTCCTTTAATTCTTAAGAGACACAATCTGTCCGATACAGGCTGGAATGCCATTACTGTTCCTCTTAATCCTTTGTTTACCATAAAACCCGTCCCTAGCATCCTATTCCGTCCTCCACTCATAAAAAAGATACCCCATCAATGGTAGTAATATCCGTTCCCAATTGTTTTATTTCTTGCATTGCTAAGACGTCTACTTTATATTTTTCCATTTCTCTGACTAGCTGTTTTAATTTCCCCGTCTCGAAAGTCCCTCTCACATTCCAGGTTCCCATAGTTAGCGCTTTTTTTTCCTCCATTTTCTATTAACATCGCCTTTGTCGTTGCCGTAATCGTTTTCTTATTTTCTGCATCTATTAGTTTTTTGATACTTGTGGTGCTTTCACAAATTTACCTAGATTGTCATCCCAGCACCATGTTTCACCATTTATCATTAATTTTTGAAATCCGATCTTCACATTCTTCCCCTCTGCTCTTGCTTCAGATGCTCTTTTCCTTATTTTTGCCTGTAGCTCCTGTTCTTTTTCGTCATATCATCATTTATGTATACTTGCATTTCCCTTGTTTGCCTTAGTTTTCTTTTATTGCTCATTAGCAGCTGTTTATCCGTTGAGTTATGTAATTCCATTAAACACGTCTTGCTTCCTATTTTCCTAACTCTTTTTATCTTCATTTCTAACTGCATAGTTCTTTTAAGAAAGCTTTCCATATGATCTTTCAATAGGTTTTGGTCTTGTGTATTGATCTCCATTTCCTGTACTATCACATTGTTCCGTCTTTTCTCTTTTCCGATTTTATCTAGCTCCTTTTCCATTACTACTATCTTCTGTTTTAATACCTTATTTTCCTCTTTCATTTTGTCATTGTCTTTCTTCAGCTCTTGCATTTCCTTTCTATATTGCTTTTGCTCTCCTCTTATTTCCTGCACCTCTGCTGTTAAGTTCGATAGCATTCTCAATACCTTATCTAGTTTGTCTTCATTTGTCTCCATATTCCTTGTTGGAGTTCTTAACGTTTTCTTGGATCTTAGGAAGCTCTCTTCTTCCTGGCGTGGCCTCTAATATTCGTCACTCTCCATTCAGCGTGTAAACCCTGACTTTTATTTTAACTTAACTTCGTATTTCTTCTACTGCTGGCTTGCGTCGGAGCGACACTCGTGCCCTTGGATAATTCACTTGTTAATCTTTATCCCCGTCTCTCTACGCACCTTCTATATTACAGTTATTAATTCTTCCTTTTATTTAAATACGACTCCGTTACGTTGGTTGCCTATTTATTTACCACTACGTAAAGAACACAACCCGAATCGACTTCTCGGAGGTTATGTTCCTATTAGTGTTTACTTCTTTTTAGTTAGTATTTCTATTTCCACTTGTCAAAACTACTGCTTTTTCTCACTAACTTACTAATTTGAGGTACTATTCACTGACTGCTCCCACTCTCCGCAGTAAGTACTCGATGCAGCCCTAATATTTGGGTTATACTTCGGAGCTCTGCAAAAGCGTGTTCGCAGTTTCACCACTATTAAACATCAATGTAATCAATCAAATGTATATATATATATATATATATATATATATATGTGTTTTATATGTTTTATGTCAGAGGTTTGGACTATTGAAATAATTGAACCAAATTTGTTTCTCTGTAAATAAGAGATTTTATATTATAACCTATATTCCTATAACTACAATACCTGTAAATAAGAGTAAATAAGAGAAACGACAATTAAGGTCAATTATTCGTCTCCCTTTCACAACTCTGCTTTTATCAACTATTTTGTGTATAACTATTATTTATAGTTCTTCTATCTATCTTTCCTATTATTATTCATTTATAACTCGGCGAGACATGTAGCAGGTTTTTCATAGCTGCGCGCGCAGAATATACTAAGCGCGCTAATTTTAAAGAAAGTAAATTCTCTTTACATTTTACATGTATACAGCTCTCGCAATATAAATTGGCGAAGGGTGGGAGTGAGCTCTCGCAGATAGAGGAGGGATAGATTGCCCATCATTCGCCCTGCAACGTATTGGTAATTCCTATGCACTATCTAAATCAGACAGGGAGGTACGTGTCCTAAATACGTTTACGACGCGTACCCACTGTAGGTTTGCTGAAGCGCGAAGTTGGAGTAGATCGGTGTTTTGGACTGTAGGCCAAATCTTACACTTCAACAATATTTTTCCCGTTGTAGGTGTTAACAAAATACACTAATTGTACCTCACAATTTAATCAAATTGTTCGTTACAATGTACTTAACCACTAAATTACAAATTTAACTTGAAGAAATACACGGCGCACTTAACAGCTACTTACTTACTAAAAATTTTTTAATTAAACGCGGTTGAATTTGTTGTAATCTCCCGAAAATGATACTGGTGTACCCGAATGATTTATTGCCCGAATTGGCTGTGTTAGACCGAGTCTTGTACTCGAGTCCTACAATGTAAAACCGAAACCTTTTGACTGACAAATTGCACTGCCTCATCTGCAATCATCTACACTTAAAGAAGGTTCGCAGGGTGGTGCTAAAAATTGGTAAGTATTTCCCTATTGGTGCAAAAGTGAAAGTTTAGAAATAGAAATTAAGGGAAAGTACATGAAATGGAATTTTGTAGAAAGTTAGGGTGAAAACAAGATAATAAAGTTGCAGCTGTGTCCCTTCTAGGTAAAGGGGTACTAAAATCGGTTCCGATGACATTGAATTTGACAACTTAGATTTACGTGAAACATAACAACGGAGATAAATTGTTCACCATAAAACTAAAATATAAAACATACAAAAAATACAAAATATACCGAGGTCGTTAACCTTCCTATACTCACGTCAAAATGAAAGACGTATACTATACTATATAAGTCGGTCTCACAGACCGTATGCGTGAGTATAGGAAGGTTAAGAACTTTCGGGATCGAATATTTAAAACCTTTATTTAATGTTTCTTGACTTTGTATTACTAAAAATAACGCACACTATTCAACACCCACCGCTCGCCAACTTATATTGCGAGAGCAGTATTTATATACATATATATATATATATATATATATATATATATATATACATGTATATTATTGTAATACATTTAGAAATATCAGCCTCAAGGAATTCCGAAGCTAGTAATCTGGAAAGTTATTTTTTTTTCTCCAGATTTTAATGTCTTCTGTCCTTTTGAAAGATGAGATTCGTTCATTTTAAAAATTGTATATGACTAGATGCACTGGTATGGAGGAACCGATTTTTTCCTATAAAAGTTACAAACAAAACCTACAAACTCATTATAAAGAAAAACAAGCAGCGCGCTTTATTTTTAATAAAGTTTCGCGTTGCAAAATATTATATTACTTTGCTGAAGCAGTAAAAGTTTGCCAGTTTTATAAAACTAAAACGACGTTGTTTGCTTTTTATAAATCCCACCGTGATGCGTTATTCGGAATTTAGTGTCGCTTGTCGTGGGGGAACATGCGAACGAAAAAGTTCGGAAGAGCAGACGAAACTTTCGCAAAACTGTTCGCGTTAGAAATGGCGGTAATAGATGCAATTTAATAAATTATCAATAAGACGACAATACAAAACCATTTCGTCCGTGTATAATAGAAAAATGAGTATAAAAGTAGTGCTTCTTTTTCGTCTTGTATACTGTGCGCACCTAAAGTATGGAATAAATTCTCTTAACAGCGAAATTTTTTTGCAAGAAATCCTTGAATAGATCGATTTTATTTAATAAAATTACACATTTTTGCATAACAACCAATTTTCAACTATCAGTTGTTTTAGAGTCATAATGCAATTTCTTTTCTAAATAGCAATCCATTGCAAGAATGACAAATATATTGTCATCTTACATAAGAAATTGTTCTAGTGAATAATAATTGAATGTTAGAAAATATAAAAAAGTAAAATAAAGCAAAAACTCTCTTGCCGGCGAAAAGGTTATCCGAGTTTGTTTTTCAAGGTGCCAAACGTTTCCTACAAATCACTTAGGTACACATCGTTGCAAAGTGTCAGCTTTACACTGCCTTGTTACCAACAGCGGTATATAAATCTTATTGCAATTTAAGTATTATAGCACACTAGCGAATACCCCGCGTGTGCTACTAGCCTAAAAGAAATACATTTTGTTTATTTGTTGAAAAAAAGAAAATTCTGTTTGTTTATTAACTTTTTTATCTTAATGCTAGCGGATAAAAAATATTTTGAGTTTTTGCGGTAAGTGTGTAAACATAAAGATTTTCCGGCGTTCCAACTCTGGAGCACGCAACATATAATTGGCCGTGCAAAAAACAGGGATTTTCAAACCAGCAACGCCTAGCGATTGGCCTTGAGCCTTGTTGATGGTTATGGCGAAAGGTAGGCGCACTGGAAACTGTAATCGCTTGAAATCGAAGGGTAATCCGTTGAAATCATTGGAATTCGTGGTATCAGCACATCTTCTCCTTTACATTTGCCGCTGATGATTGTGGCTTCGATTAAATTCGGCGATAGTTTTTTAACAGCAAGTCTTGTTCCGTTGCGCAATTTCGGCGGATCTTAGTTGTGAATGAGCATCAACGGTGAACCAACTTTTAAAGTTAAGATGTGTGGTGGCATTCCAAATGGTTCAAAAGCCGAAAATCGACTTCACGAATGGACCGAATGTGCCTAATGCATTGTTTTAGTGGTCTAAAACCATCTTCGCATCTTGAGGCACATCGGTTGGATGGTTGCAAAGTCTATAACGGACGTAGGTAGAAACAATTTTTGTGTTTTATATATATACAGATTTAAGTGTTACACATAGGATTCTGATTTTGATTCTCATGGCATGCAGGCATAAGACAAAAACTCCGAAGGAAGCTTGCCATTTGTTCAATGCAAAATATCCAAATCGCCCTATTAGCCAATCAACGGTCAGTAGGATTCAGTCTAAATTTCGAGAAACTATTAATGCTACAGATATTCAAAACAGGGACCAACTATAATTGTTATTTTTTATTTCAGATAAAAATGTTACAAGAAAATTCATTTTATTTAATATTGGGAATTTTTAACCATTATCATTGCAAATATATTGTTTTGGTTATCGTAACCAATTAAAGTGAGAAATATTTTTTTTTGGTTATAAGTAACAATTATATCAACCAAAATATTTTTTGGTTTCAGATAACCATTATATCAACCAAAAAGATTTTTGGTTAGAAATAACCATTACAAAAAAAATGTTTTTTTTGTTATCAGGGATGAAAAAACAAAAGAAAATTTAAAGTGAATGAACATAAAAGAAGCTATGAAAAAACAAAATATATCAAACAATATCAAAAATCCTCACAAAATAAAAAAACAAAAATTTTAACGAGAAACAAAACAACAAATGAGCAACAAATTTAATGCAACAACAACACATGAACAAGATAACACAACAAATCTGTGGCGGTAGTAGCAAAACTAAGCACCGCTTAAGGCGGTGTATGTTTTTTCAGAGACGTAACAATTATAAGATAAACGACAGAAAAGTCATTTTTAACCATTTATATTGGTGAATTTATAAAATCGTTATAATTAGCCATTTTTATAAGATATATATTATTTTGGTTATCGTAACCAATTAAAGTGTGAAATATTTTTTTTTTTTGGTTATAAGTAAGAATTATATCAACCAAAAAAAAAATGTTGGTTTCAGATAACCATTATATCAACCAAAAAGATTTTTTGGTTAGAAATAACCATCACAAAAAATTCTTCTTTTTTTGTTATCAGGGATGAAATTGATAATAAAAAATTAATTCATAAAGTTTTAGTGGGAATATTTCTCTCATTTAAATGTTGAATAGGGATTTCTAAATCCATTAAAATCGTTATTAAAATTTGCAATTGACTGTATGTAACCTTTATAAGGTTTTATGTAATGATTTTATAAAAAAACATACACCACCTTCAGCTATGCTTAGTTTTGCTACTACCGCCACAGATTTATTGTGTTGTCTTGTTCATGTGTTGTTGCATCAAATTTATGTCTCATTTGTTGTTCTGTTTGTTAAAATTTTTGTTTTTTTATTTTGTGAGGATTTTTGATATTGTTTGGTATATTTTGTTTTTTATAGCTTTTTTTATGTTCATTCACCTAACTCTTTTTTTTCATCCCTGATAACCAAAAAATAATTTTTTGTAATGGTTATTTCTGACCAAGAAATCTTTTTGGTTGATATAATGGTTATCTGAAACCAAAAAATTATTTTGGGTGAGATAATTGTTACTGATATCAAAAAAATATATTTCTCACTTTAATTGGTTACCATATCAAAATAATATATTTGCAATGATAATGGTTAAAAATTCCCAATATTAAATAAAATGAATTTTCTTGTAACCTTTTTATCTAAAATTAAAAAAATAACAATTATATTTGGTCTCTGGTTTTTATATTTTAAGGTCATTACACAAAACCTAATAAAGGTTACATACAGTCAATTGCAATTTTACTAACGATTTTAATGGATTTAGAAATCCCTATTCAACATTTTAAATGAGAGAAATATTCCCACTAAAACTTTATGAATTAATTTTTTATGATCAACTTTATCCCTGATAACAAAAAAAGAAATTTTTTTGTAATGGTTATTTCTAACCAAAAAATCTTTTTGGTTGATATAATGGTTATCTGAAACCAAAAAATTTTTTTGGTTGATATAATTGTTACTTATAACCAAAAATAAATATTTCACACTTTAATTGGTTACGATAACCAAAATAATATATATCTTATAAAAATGGTTAATTATAACGATTTTATAAATTCATCAATATAAATGGTTAAAAATGACTTTTTGTCGTTTATCTTATAATTGTTACGTCCTTGATTCAAAAACCTGAAAACTGAACATTTTGTTAAATATGAAAGAGAATCCTCACAATACCTCTCAATTGATTGCATTACACAATGAAATTAGTCAGACATCAGTGTTACGTGTTATGAGGAAGGAAATATATCATACCCACAAAGTTCATTTCGCAGTTGAACTTAATGAAGATGACCTCAAAGGTAAGATAGATCTGTGCCAAGAAAATTGACGTTTGCACCGGAGATTACTTTTTTTCGGATGAGGCAATGTTTTATCCGAATGGTACAATGAATCCTCAAAATTGTTGGTATTGGAGTCGAGTAAATTCTCATTAAATGGTTGAGATACATACTCAACAGCCCCAGAAATTAAATGTGTGTCCTGCAATATTTGATAGAATAAAGAATAGTAGCGCCTTTCTCCTTTGAAGAAGCTCTCACAGGAACAAGATATTAACAGTTTTTGCGAAATGTCTTTGTTCCAGAGCTTGCAGCATTTTTCAAATGACAATGGTTTTGTTGACGTTTCAGCAAAACATGCGCCGCCCCCTGGAAAATTGCTTTTCGCATGGGCGCAAGATCTCCAGACTTTATTTCCCTTGATTATTTTTGTGGGTTTATTTAGATTTCAAGGTCTACGTCATCAGACCTCAGAATTTAGGTGAACTAGAACATCGCATTGGAGATGAACTGCGCAGTATTAGCCCGGAAACGATTCAAAATGTACAAGAACAATTTCTACATAGGGTTGTGCATTCTCAGGGAGTCGGTGAATGGTAGTTCGAACACTTTCTTTAAAATTGTATTTGCTTTGCAAAAGATTTTGTGTTAATTAAAGATTTGCAGTTTTTAACATTCAATTGTCATTTATTCTAGCAATTTCTTACGTAAGATGACAACATTTCTATATTGTCAATTAGGCAATGGAAAGATCTTTCAAAATCAAAGAAAAAGGTAGTTGCTATTTAAAAGAGACGTCATTACTCAAAAACAACTGATGGTTGAAACTCGACTGTCATGCAAAAATGTGTATTTTTGTCAAATAAAAACCAGCTGTTCAAGGATTTCTTCCCACAGAATTTTATTTCGCTATTACTGACTTTATTCCATACTTTAGGCGCGTACTGTATTATAATCAATAAAGTTTAGAGCCTTTGTGAGTAAATTACCTTTTCTTTGAGAAAAAGAGAGGATTGTTTATACGTCATAAGAGTTTGGTGCGAAACTCATTATCTGCCTTCGGCCCTCTGCAGCCGAAACAAATTAAGAGAAAATCTTTTAATCTTCCATTACATCAATCAGGCGTGAAAATGTTACACTTGTTCGTAATACTTGCACTGGATTAGCTCTGGCGGATTCGTTTCAAATCGCATCTTGTGCATTGTACATTTTCGGGTGCATTGTATGCCTCCAATTACCACGACATAACCCTAATCTCGGGATCTAATCTCAGCCCCCAAATTGCTAGACTTTTAAGAAAGCGTATGATTCCTTTGAAAGGAAAAAGAAATCGTATCACACCCATATTTTGAAAATGCTGACTTCGTTTCCAGCGAAACACGTGTCCCGGAATTAATAAACACTGACTTTATCATTAGCATGCAGGGTCCTACAAAAAGTGTATTGACGTCATTTCCATTGTATTTATTAAAGAATAGAAATATTTACTTTATATATAAAACACTAATATAAAATGTCTGCATGCTTGCAATACGACGACACAAACGAAGCCAATATCATCAGTCGTCATTATAACTTCTTTCCCCCGTTCCAGAAAACTTTCTGCGTACACTTTTCCGAAATGGATCTGCCGCATTACAGAGACGAAGAGATAAGTGTATCATTATTTCACGATACTCCCGGATAGCTGCTGCAACGTTTCGATAATTTACGGGACGTCGTCTTCCCCCTTAATTCAATTTACCGGACGACTACGACGGCGGGAACTAACGGTTCGACGCTCAAGCGTTCCGGTTTAGGAAATTATTAACAGAGCGAAATTATGAGGAGCAATATATTATTCTTCTTCTTTTTCTCAAACTGGTTTCCCTGCTACTATTATCTGCGATATATGCGATTGACTTAATAAGATCTATTGCTGGAGATATGGCGATGCTACTACGACTTTAAGCTTATACCTACATAAAGCTGATCTAGCCGCTCGCGCACGTCGCGAACGGAAGTCTGGAGTTTATGAGATAATGTATAGCTGAGGGATCGATGGCAACGAGACGCCAGCGGTGTACCGGATGTTTCTGTGGTTGAAAACTTGGTAATACCGATTTACATATGTGCTTGAAGTTGTTCCTATTATTAAGTTGGGTAAGGAATTATGGTGAATTGTATGTTCTTGAAATGCTTCCAAATGCTGTAAGCGGCACAAGCATATAGAATGTTTGTAGCAACAAATTGATCAAAACGCACTTATAAGTTGTAAATCGTAAATGCAACAGATTCAGTAATAACCGCTTAGTAGAACACCCGTTGACCTTAAAAAATTAGGGGCGCTTTTTGAGGTATTTCAAAAATTAGGAACGAAAAATACTTTTGTTTTATTGCTTATCAAAATATTTGCCTTTAAGATTCATATACTTTTGCGTTCAAACCAATTCTCGAAAAATTTGTTCCACTCTAAAGTTGGTATCTCAAAAACATGGTGTTTGAAAGTTTCGACAGCTTCCTAACCTGCTGAAAACCATTGTCCACGAATTTTTTGTTTGATATTCGAGAACAGAAAGAAATTATTAGTCGGTAGATCAGGTTGTATGGGCAATCAGACATTAATTTGATGTTTTCCTCCTCCAACTAGTGAATTGTTTAACGTGCTATTTGAGACCTGGCCATTGCCATTATGCAGAACGATTCAGCGTTTTCGATCGATTTTTCCTGATTTTGTCAATGACTTCTGGAAAACAAATGGTCGTATAAAATTCAGCATTAACTATTCTTTGATCCTCTAAAAGGATAGTTGCGACGTATACGGCACAACCGAAGAAACAACCGATCACTTTCTTGGAAATGCTTTGTGAACCAACGTTTGTGACATTCAGTTCATCTCAGGACGCCCAAACAGTGGATCATTGCTTAGTTTCCGATTCATACGATTCGTCACCCTTTACGATATTGTTTACGGATTTTGTTGTCGTTTGGTAGGAACTTTTAGCATTTCCTTACACCAATTAACACGAGCTTATTTTTGGACTTCGGTCTAATTATGCGGAATCCATCCAATTGCTTAAAGGTCGGCCATCCCGATCATTAAGCAATTCATCAACGACGAAATTCTGCTAACCAATTGTAAACAGTTTCTTCTGATGGCACTCATTACTAAAACTGGAACGAAGCAATTCTATGCATTGCTGTTGGGTTAGGACCTAACCCAAAAATCATTCAAAAACCTTTCCTTCACAAAATTGCTTTTTTTAAACGTTCACTGTAAATAAACAACTCTCTCAATTTCTAAGCTACCACTGTTTTCACTAGAACAGATTTCAAATTTTACGGAAATAGTGATGACATATCTCAATAGGCCATTAAGTGGTCGCATGCAAAACATAAGAAGCGGCCCTTGTAAGTTCTTATGGTGTTTATTCCAACAATCTGGAAAATGTTCTTGGAAAATATTTTAATTCATTAATGAGGTAAACCTGAACATGCCTACACAAACATAAGTAGTTATCTCTGCAATTAGCAAAACCAAAATTAGGTACGAAGAAGTTTCCTAAAAATCTGTGAAATGTTAAAACAATCGTCGATAGCATTCTTAATAAGAATTCTCCTCAAACACCACTATTCCCGAACCGCGTAGCTCACAAGTAACATTGTGCAATTTAAGTTAAAAAATGATCGTTTCTGGCCCGGCTCAAAATAATCCACAACGTACTTGACAAATTGAAAGTTCGATCTTCCATGTAAACAACTCTTCCCCTTGGCCCTATATTCCAAATTGAATCTTAGTTTTTGTTTTTGTCTTCGTGATCTGTCGTTCTGTTCTGAGTCTGTTCTCTCACTCTTCCTGTTCGCGGCTTCGAAATTTTCCCGTAGTAATATCTAAAGCATTCGGAGGCCAATGTCACTCATAGTCCGAAAGACCACCAAAGAATTTCATAATCTTTGGAAGAAAACGCCCAGGACAGGTTGGCAGCTATTTCTGAAGAACTTCCTTGAGGATGTATAGTGAAAATTAATTCCCGTATTCACGAAGTGTGGAGTTATTCAATTCCGCATGTTATTCCCCATACCCCATATCTTACTTTGAGATGGCGATTTGGTTGGAGCTGACGAGGACAGTACTCCGTAGGTTATTATTGGTCGCAGGTGAGCCTTAGAAGTCTGCTTTTTAGCTCTTAGATCCAGCCTGCTACGTTACGAAATTAGTGGTAGTATTATCTACCTAGCTTTCTAAAAGTTCTGCAACGCTAGGATGATGTACTGACTTTGTTCTTTCTAGTTGTTCTTTCTAGTAAAGAATTATCCCCAAAGATTTAATCCAGAAGCTCCGGAAGACGCAAGCGTCGATGAAGACGTTGGCTACTGAAAGATTCCTTGCTCACGTGGAAGGAGTACCAACACACACATCAGGTTTTATTTTCAATATCTCTCTGTCCACCCATTCCAAGGGTGCCTGAAGTTGCTGTCAACGCATTTCTAAAGTAAACCACCGTATAATCAATAGAAACCGCTAGCTCTGTGGAATATTGGAGATGTAGATCAAGAAGAGCGCCTGGTCAATAAGGAAGCCTTTGAAAATGCGAGTGCTCATCGGTCTTGTAGTGGAAAGATGCTTACGGAGAACCTTAGTTTTCTCCAGAAAATTTTCGCAAACAATTTAAGCTACAGTCCCAACTCTTCCATGAGATAACATTTAATATAGGTTTTGCACTTTTATCGTACTGCATCCTCCTATTTTTCCGTTTCGAGCTCCGCTTAGTATATTACAAGCAGGCACTTGACATTCACTTGTCATTTTTTAAAAACTTTTTAACTACACACAACTACTCACTGCGAAAATCAAACGAAGACTGAATAAAATAATAACTTTAATGTTATATACACTTCATTTTAGGTTATCTTTCTGTTTTAAAATGTACCATTTTTAAATGGCACCTCATAAAATTTACTACCTGCCAATATTTAAAGGGTCTAATGAGCGCATTGTGAACTGGCCGTATATTTCTTCTATTATTAGAGAGGTATTGGTATATATATTGGTGAAAATGATAGGCTGAACTGTGTTACAAAAGTCGTGTCGGCCGGTGTTACTTTCTTAATGCGACATGAACAGTAACGGTAACAAAGGATGCCCAAGTCTGATACCTTTCCCCACCTTAAACTTTGCTGGTAAAGTAGTCTTTATTGCACAGCTAAAAGATTTTTAGAGGCCTAAACACTGCTCAATCTGAAGAACATATACAAATCTTAGTTTTCTTTCAATGTGTTATTCGTTGCAAAGATTGGCGACGAACATATTTCCATGCTCATATTTATAATAGTGTGCTTTTTCCGTTTGTTATAGACAAAGCCATTATTTTATTCCGAAATTCCATTCACATAACCGGAAACAGGCTGTATATATTTTGCTATTACTCAACCCAACAGAAACGACCCCGGAAAACAATTCTAATCTCGAATTTCACCCATCATTTCTCATCGCCTAGATACACGCATACCTACGCGGAGCTTTAGGGAACAGGAAAACCCCCGAAGTTTACGAGATAATACGTCGCGCGCTGTTGTATAGGATCGATGTCGTCGCGACGTCGTCGATGTATAGAGGGACTACAGAGCCTAATGTAATACGAAAGCGGCGGGGCTGTAGTTTATATGCATGAAGTGAACGCCATCGACTCGCAGGCTCACGCACGCACTCACACGCGAATATACAAAGAGAATGAGACGAGAGTCGAAAGCTTGGGACCTACGTACTACATGCATTCCGGGCGCCACCCACGAGGTCGGGAAGAAAGGGTGGGACCCGTACAATTGGATACCAATAAAACATAAACCGCACTAAAATATCTGCTCGGAACCCGTAAACTATGTACGTAGAAATATCTACGCCGGTTCCTTGTTGTTACAATTCTGCTATTGTTATCGTCCGCCCATACGTATCGCATCCCTCGTCATTATTTGAGTCGTTGCGAAACATATTTGACTTTTATTGGAACGCGGGATCGAATTTTAAGTATTTAAGGAAACAAGGGTGACGCTCGAGGGCCTTTGTTACGCGAAATACGTATGAAATGCCAAGTTTGAGAACGAATACAAAATAAAATGTTGGGTTTGTTACAAATGGAACATACATACATATGTACAGGTTTCAGTGTAAAGTGTTTCCTGTTAGAAAACAAGAAATACCTTACATTTTCAATCAGGTTGGTGGAAGGCCGGAAATGTGCTCAGTGTAAGCTATTCGTTCTTTAATACATTTTTACTTTATGGTATAATAAGATTCCTTCCATTTGGCTTCATTATGATTATTAATTGATCATTAAGGTTCGACAAACAAGTGCATGATAAGTTATCGTTAAGTAGCGTAAATCGGACTGACGCTGTTACTCCACCGCCTGTCCCCACTTACGTGCAAGGCGCAACATTCAAGTTCGACAGAAATGTTACCTCTTGGTCGAAACTTCGTTTGAGTTTTAGCAGAGGTCACCGTTTGATTGACCTTTCGCTCTCTGTACTGGCAGATTTTTCATTCCTGAAGGGTATATGAATATTTAGTAATGACGCACAGCAAAGCCCAAAGAAGTTTCTACCATTGATACCGGTCGTGAGAAGCAACGACGATAAAGCTACTCATTCTTTACTAAGTACTTTGCAAGAATATAAACTATATCTAGGTTATGATACAATTTCGATAATAGATTTTTAAGCAAACAAGAAACCTGATAAACAGCATTTTTCACAACTTGTCAAATTTATTTACAAGATAAGTGACTGTAAATGAGAAAAAATTGGGTAAATAAGTTTTGTTTTGGGTGCACTGGCTTATTTATCGCAGCGGATGTTCGAAGGTAGTCCACCCAGTGTCGATACGTACACAAGTGCCTGACAATTACCGCTCAGCATTCGATGGAATTTAAAGCAAACAAATATGGCCCGAGTTTTACCAACGTTTACATTTCTTTGTCTAGACAATAAATATTTGTCTTTACTTCTCACTGCCCGCAGGTCCCAATCATTTTCTTCCATAATTTCAGAAATTTATTTCGGCTTTCCTACCATAGTAAGAAAAATTTTTAGCTTAAAAATTTTGTTTTATTTATTATGAGTTTTGTTCTATTTTAATTTAATATGTACGTTGTGAAAAATCCGTTGCACCTTCTTCGTAATTTCTTTTTACCACAAACACAATTTAAGCACACTTTGCGTGAGTTTATCGTTTTGGTATCACTGCAAAAATGCAAGTATAGAAATTCCTAGAAGTCCTATACATTAAATTGGACCCATCTTCCGATACGTATACAGAAGAAGCAATGTCTACTTAAAATGAGTTATTATGCGTAAGATGATATCACGAATATAGATGATAAACGTATTAAAATCACTGATTACTTTTTCTAAATTATGACAGTTACGAATTTGGAGAAATTTTTGGCCAGGCAGTGGCCCAAGAAATTGCTGCTTGATTTCGAAGACCCCTAGGCAGAGGGACAGCATCAGTCTGGTTTACACAACTTATCATGCACTAGTTTGTCGAACCTTATTGATCATTGATCCTAGGGTTGCCTCTGAAAGTAATCAAGCCCAACATAAAAATCTTGTTGAAAAATGGGTTCAGCGCACAGAGCTTAACTACAATTGTTCGTATTTTCAACAAAATTAAAAAAGATATCCAAGTATCTATTTCAACCAATAAGCTGTTATCTCTAGTGGAAGATGGGTAAGAAGATAAAGGGTCACTCGTTAGCTTTGATTAACACGGTTCTTAAAGAATGGCCCTACCTTATATTCAAACATTTAGTCTTTGTTCTTTTACTACAGCGGCTAAAAAAATTATGCGATGACAACAACGAGGATGAACACCTTAATGGTGTGAATATGAATGTGAATGCTTGTTATGTAATGGTCACGTTTTACTACCGTAAAGGTTGCCAGGCACAACCACCGCATTATATGTAATTTTTCCCCTCTATTCTATTAATTAGAAGTGGTAATGTGGGAAGGGGAGTTCACAATTCCAAACAAAAAGAAAAATTGATTGGCTGACCAGCTATACACCTCCGTTTATGCACTAACATTAAAAAGCAAGTTAATTAAGTTAAAAGTGAATGGGAATGAGTGCTGTGCAAAAAAGTTAAAATGGCACAAAAATAAAACACGCATTAATAGTTAAAACAAAAGTAAAAGAACAAGCAAATGCAACGAAAACTTGGAAAACGCATCGCAGTACGATCTGTATGTGAAATATGTCCTTTCGAGTACCTAATAATAAGAAAGAAAAAATTGAGCTGGAGATGGGGCTTCGAAGCGATGGAGGCAGTTTGCAATATACAGGCTGATTCAGGAGGAAAGGTAAAGATTTTGGTGGGTGATAGTATAGACAAATGCGAACAAAAGATGTCCTATTAACATGTGTCTTATTTTTATTAGTTACAGAGATACGGGTCATTAACTCATTAACATGTGTCTAATTTTTATTAATTACAATAGACCCCTCACAGCAGCAAAAAGTCAAAGGCACAAACAAAAGTAGACCCAAAAGACTAAGTTGAAAGAATATTTTCAAAAATGCCACCTTCGACTTCAATGCACTTTCTAATTCTTTTGACTGTACTACGTGTAGCTCTTCTGAGGTCGTCTTGGCGTTCTTTTATGAGGGCAGCACAATTCATAATTCGAATGATCAATTCGTCTCTTGTGTTTACTTTATTTTTGTAAACTTCGTCTTTCAACCATCCCCACAGGCAGAAATCTAAAGGGGTAAAATCCTCGGTGGCCAAGCCACGGAACCATTTCTGCCGATCCATCTTCCGGGGAATGTTACGTTTAAATGCTGTGTCACCAGACGACTAAAATGAGCAGGGGCTCCGTCATGCTGGAAGAACATACTCATCCTTGTAGCCAAAGGAACATCCTCCAATAATGGTGGAACGTCGTTTTCAAGAAACTTTATCTAGAGTTTCTTGAAAATGACGGGGCCCTGTAAGACGATGCGGTAGGATAACAGGCCCAAGGAGATGATTGTCAATCATACCACATCACACATTTACGGAGAAGCGTTCTTGAAAATGTGTTTCCACAAAGGCATGTGGGTTTTCGTCGGACCACCGATGTGAGTTTCTAGTGTTATTGATACCGTCACGAGTGAAAGTGGCTTCATCCGTAAACAGTATTAATGGGATTACTCGGCGATTTGCGATTAGCCAACGACAAAATTCCAAACGCGTACCTTCATCTCCTTCTCTAAGGTGTTGCATCCGTTGTAAATGAAAAGGATGCAAGCCTTGCTCTCGTAACGTCCGCCATACTCTTGTTTGTGGAACACCGATACGTGTAGCAATTCGGCGTGTGCTTGTTGAAGGACTACGTTCTACCAACCGCATAATGTCTTCAACTTCATTCACATTTTGTTCATTTGCACGTTCAGATGCAAAATGACTGCTTCGTACTGCACCAGTCTCGCGCAGTGTAGTGAAAACACGACCGAACACTCTTGAATCGGGTAGTCTGCGGTTGGGAAATTGTCTGCCGTATTCTCTAGCAGCAGCAGCAGCGTTACCGTTACAAAACCGTACACAAATACCATATCGGCGTACTCACCATTGGTAAAGATGTGCGGTATGCTTAATTAGTTTGTCGCTTAAACGATACACGTTTATCGCACTTACAAAATTCAATGTCAACTCAAGCACCACCTACTACCTACAACTTCAAAACAAAACTGATAATCGATAACCATAGCAACTACGAGAGCACCAAAATGAAATTAGATACAATAACCAATAAAAATTAGACACATGTTAATGAGTTAATGACCCGTATCTCTGTAACTAATAAAAATAAGACACATGTTAATAGGACATTTTTGTTTGCATTTGTCTATACTATCACCCACCAAAATCTTTACCTTTCCTCCTGAATCACCCTGTATGTCGTAGAGCTTACTGGGTAGCAACATGACGAAAACGGAAGCCCCGATAGTAATTATATGTACTTAGTGCCACTAAGTAAGCAAGTAAAATTGACGCGATTTATTATATATATATATATACATTTGGTGTTTCATACAGTAATATACTTACATAAGTCAATACATATGTAGTTTTCTCAGAAGAAAAATGTAGTCAAATTGTTACACATATATGACACTACAATTTTGCATTTACGAACTATGACTAAATTACTATGTTATTATATACTATTGATAAAAATAAATATACTAAAACATAAGAACACAAGCCAAATGTTAAATACACAAATCAAAATCACTGTCTAACAGGTCGTGGTCAAGGAACTCATCACAGGAATAAAATGCTCTACTGATGAGATATTTTTCACACTCGTTTTCAATTGCTGAGTCGTATCGTAATTCCCGTACGTTATTTGGTAATTTGTTGCAAAATTTTACAGCAATAAAGTCCAGAGCCTTTTGTGTTTTTGTTAATCTGCAGAATTTAGACACGAGGAGGTCTTTGTTTCAAGTATAATGATCGTGCACATCACTATATCTTATAAAACTACATAAATTGCGGAGGACATACAACATGCATTCAAGTATAAATAAGCAAGGAATACTCAACGAAACCGAAAGTGTGGATGCTGACGTTTACGAAACCATTTACACCATGTCCACCTCCTGGAGGAACGAACGGTAAATAAAGGTACAAGGCCAACAGCAATTGTAAGAATGAATGTTAAAATTACTTTCCTTCAACTGAATGTAATATACAGATGTTTCCTAAAATACCAAGAAAAATATAATTCAAGCGCGTATTTAACATGATGAATAAATTATTTTGCAGTTATACGAAGTGTAACAATTCCTACTTTTCTTCCCATTATTAAGTTCAGTCCGTAGTACACCTGCGTTGCTTTCTTGACCTTATTCATCACTTTATGCTTTATACTTTCCCATCGTTGTTAATAATCGTACTGAGGGACCCATATTTGCCTAACTCTTTCATGCACTTTCCTTGCCACACTATATTGGCACTCATACGTGGTTCTATATTTGCCACTCTCATGACTTCATCCTTTCCGATGTTTAACTCCATTCCCACCTACTTTATGTTTCTGGCTTATTCAATTGCAACGCAGATACACACAGAGATGAAGATGTATAGTTGAAGCATTATGCATAAAGCATTTATGCGGCAATGGAGGTCATGCTGGACCTGTCGCCACTACATTTGCTAGTTGAGCAAATCAAAATAAACACTCGCATTAGGATAGTTTACAGTGAGGTAAGACAAGGATTGAATTTCAATTCATGGGAGGTAACGTCCGTTCTATTTGGCCCCAATACTGCCTAAAGACCAAATAACTCGGAAATACAACTTAACTTAACTAATAACTTCTCTATACGATTGAGGAAAAGGAAAGAGTTGTATGATGA
This sequence comes from Chrysina gloriosa, assembly GCA_038088585.1. Taxonomy (NCBI): domain Eukaryota; kingdom Metazoa; phylum Arthropoda; class Insecta; order Coleoptera; family Scarabaeidae; genus Chrysina; species Chrysina gloriosa. The sequence goes on along the minus strand of CM076087.1, from coordinate 27,652,457 downwards.
TTCCACTGAAACTCCCTCGGACCACGACCAATTGAGTGATATATAGATGGATCTAAGATGGCTGAAGGAATAGCGGAGGAGTATATGGACGTTGTAGCAAATTCTCTGAGCTAATAGGAAATTACCCCAGCGTAGTCTATGCAGAAATTGACGCTGTAGAACATGTGTCGATATAGACTTAAGAAGGAACTACAGAAACCATGACAATACAGTCAAGCAGCCATACAAGCACTGAATACACAGACCATCACGTAGAGTAGAAAGCAGTGAAGCTGCTGAGAAATTAGCAAGGCAGGGGTTATTATCACCATTCATAGGAACCAAACACTTTTGTGAGCATTTTCTCCATGAGATGTTAAGGAGGGAAGTATATACCGAGCAAGCCTTACAGAGACGAGAGAGTCTAATTGACTCCGTAACATATTCTAGAAGAATACTGCAAATTGTGACAGCTAAGGATCCGACGTCTAGAATGCCATCAAATTGACAATAATAGTTGATCATCACTAAATCCACTCAAGATCTTAGAGATTTTTCGGGCGCCCAAGCTTGAGAAGGAGCCACAGCATTAAACTACTACTAATAATAATACCCACGAAAAATGGGACTTCAATGATTTGTAAAATGTAGAATATATGTGCTTATTTCTTGTCTACCTTATGTTGCTCCTTTCAGTAATATCTTCTTCCATTGTTTGAATTCTGAAATCATCATCTAGGTACATACGTCTGGTTTACGTAGTTTTTGTCTTTACTCTACATCTGGTTCGCTTTTACTCTTCTGGATAATATATTTTACCACCGGTATCATAAAGTGATTACACCAGCTTCCAATTAAGGTATGCGTATCTTCATAGAATCTTGTATTTCTTTTTCTACCGCGATAACATTCTAACTACATGCTCACGCCTCCCCTTTTGATAATTCCGTGCGAGTAAACAAAATCAAAAAACACAAGCACCGCGACACTTATCATCATCCCTTTTTTTCATTTCGCGTGGTAATTGCATTCACCCGCAGCGATCTCGAGAGGTAGAAAGTAAGACATGAATACGTCGCATCCGCATTATCGAGGCGCTTAATAGACGTGTGTGGGTGCATATGCACGTCTACAACCTCTTCGAATTACATTCGCACCGTCTGCTTACACGCTACTCCCCGAAAGAAATTATCCAACTAAATTATTCCGCGCGCGTGCACAAAAGAACCGACTGGGTGGAGAACCTATCATAAGGCCAAGATCGACTTTCTTGATTTCCAGCTCCTGAAAACTCTTCTACGCTTGCAGAGTAGTTCTCATACGACGTATGGTGTGCACGGAATGTTTCTGCCTTTGTCGCTGTATTTTCGAGATCGAGTAATGTGCTTTAAGTTGTCGTTTGCTGAAAAGAAAGGCGCAACTTCTCTCCAAAGCGACTTGTGTAGCTACGAGAATAAAGTTTGCAAGCATAGGACGAAATCGAAATAAATTTGAACGATGCCATCGAGTACATTAAATAATCCACTAATAGGATAGATAAAATTAATTTGGCGGCTCCAATTCCAATAAAGGGTTTCGATATGCGTATCCAGCGTATATGTTCCTAATACATGCTTTAATTACCGTTTAATTAGTTATTTCGACGCCATCTGCGTGTTATTCCACCGTACGAATCGACATTAATATCTTTTTTAACGTCCGTACGATTTGTTGGTCGGAAAAGTAATCAATTGTAGCAGAACTCATTTCTTTTAAAATTGCGCTGGTTGTTTACTGTCGACGCAAATAAATAGCGACCTTACGTCGACTTGATGGCTACATTGTTGACGATTAAATTGCGTTTAAAAGTAGGTTTACTGCAAATGCGGACATAAAGTTCATTTTGTAGCCGATATGACTTAGTAGTGTGTTTATTTTTGTACTACTTCAAATTTCATCGTCATTGTTAGCCATAATTTGGCATAACAGTCTGAATGGAGTTACAATAAATAAATCAAATATTAATACATACAACTTCTTCTGGCAGGCTGTGAACGTGGGATTAGCTGAAAAGTTAATTCACGAAAATTCGTTACTGTTTTCCAAGGTGCCAGTATCCTCGGATGCTCCTTAGAGGTACTTCACTAACCACACGGAACAATTATTTTTTATAATGCAATTGCTCGAAACGACTAAAAAGCATTTCTACTTCCTTACACTTGTGGATACTCTATGTAGAGTATCATGCAAGAAAAGGGAACATCACAGAATGTTTTCTGTAACAATTGAGAGCTGGTGACTATAAGACTCAAATACTTGAGTTAGAATTATCAGTCCCTGATGTAGACGTGTTAACACTATCGGTCCAAATATTAAAAAGTCACAAAGAAAAGTTTCTTCCGTGTTCTACCATAGATACGCTCCTTACAAAAAGAAACATTTGAGACATTTTGCAAAGAAAAATTTTGCAATATCACAACAAGGACTATACTCGACTCGCCGAACAAATACAGTAGTAAATTATGGCAACAATGTGTGTTCAATAGGTCACATAACCAATAACGTTTGGAATTGGTCGATCGGGGTGGCCGCTTACAATAGAATAAACATCGAGTCCATATTGCATTTGGAATATTAGATTTTATTAGCTTTCTTTGTAAATGATCCATTATCTATTATATTTCATAAACCAGTGTTTCTGAAGACTATTTATCGATCGTTCTAGTGCACCAATAATACATTATTGTTGCATATTGTTTTGTAGGTTATACATTATTTCTTGCTATATTATCGTATATACTTACATTATGGAAAACTCACCTCCTAAGAAGAGAGTTTCAAAACATTTTACGGTAGAAGATAAACAGAAGGTTTTGAATATATTTAAAACATTTCAAGAAGAGCCTAGCACTTCTAAAATTGTTAGTGTTGAAATGACAGCCAAAGCAGCAGGTATCTTTCCAAAAACGATAACCAAATCATAGTAACTATTATAGTATCTTTTACAGGAATTAGTGAACGCAGTGTTTACAATATTGTGAAAGAATATAACACTAATCACGAATTACAACCACCAAAAAATATCATAGAAAAAGGGCTGTTTTAGATATGGTGGATGATGAAATGAAAAATGCTATACGAAGAATTGTACATTCATTCTTTTTTAAAAATGAACCTCCAACAGTTCAAAAAGTTCTCACAGTGATAAATGAAAGAGATGACATTCCTAATTTCAAAATTACGACTCTCAGATCATTATTAAAGGAACTAAACTTTCGGTACAAATATTTATTACTTTAAATTCTATATACTAATCATAAGATAATTATGTTTGTAGTTATAATAAGCGAGCTCGAAATAGTATTTTAAAAGAAAAAGATGACATTATTACCTGGAGATGGAAATACCTTCGTGAAATTAAGAAATATCGTGAAAATGGTACCCCGATATATTACTTGGATGAAACTTGGGTAAATGCTGGACATACTGTAAATAAAGTATGGACAGATATGTCTGTTGTCACTGCAAGACAATCATTTATAGAAGATTTAAGTACAGGTCTTAAAAATCCTTCAGGCAAAGACAAAAGATTTATAATTGCACACATTGGCTCGGATGAAGGATTTGTAGAAAATGGTTTACTCCTCTTTGAATCAAAGAGAACAGGAGATTATCATGAAGACATGAACGCAGAAAGGTTTGAAGAGTGGATGAGATGTATTCTCCCCAATTTAAAAGAAAATTGCGTTATAATTCTTGACAATGCTCCGTACCATAGTCGTAAATTGAATAAGCCACCTACAACTAATAGTCACAAATTAGAAATGCAAAACTGGATGCGGGAAAATAGTATTGCATATGAAGAAAACATGGTAAAAGCAGAATTGTTAGCTTTAATTAAAGAATATTTATCTGGCCCTCCGAAATATGCTGTTAATGAATTAATAGAAAACACTAATAGAAAGGTACTTAGACTCCCCCTTATCACTGTGAATTAAACCCGATTGAACTAATATGGGCACAAGTGAAGGGGTATGTTGCGAGACATAACACCACATTTAAATTGGCAGACATGAAAGAATTATTTCAACGAGGTATTGACAATATTTCTGTTGAAAATTGGCAAAATGCTATTAAACATGTTATTCAAACAGAGAAGGAAATGTGGGAACTTGACAATCTCATAGATATACACATAGAGCCGTTAATCATTACAATTAATGATGATTCGTCTACATCATCTAATAGCGAAGAAGATACATGTTAAGAACGTTTTAGTGTGTCATAATTAATTCCTTTACTGTATTAAATTTTTGTAATATATATAAAATTTATTATTTTTGATTATACCTATTTGTACAGTGAGTTAATTTTTTAGGATACTGTTTCTTATATAAATACGTACCAAAAAAAAAAAATATTAATTATTTGTTTCGTTATTTTGTATTTATATATTACATAGATCTTAAAACCATTGTGTATTTTTTATTTACTATATATAATTCTATATATTGGAGATGCATAATTTAATTCAACAAAATATACTTGAAGAAATAAGGAAATTATTTTAGTACTTATTTTGCAATTTTTATTTATGTCAAATACAAAATGAGGTTATTATTTTGATATGTTTACATGTGAATTATGCTGTGTGAGTCGGACATTTTCATTGCAAGGTTGCCATAATTTGCTACTGCATCTGTTCGGCGAGTCGAGTATAGTATTAGCTACTTGTCTTGTAGAGGGCATAATTATGTTCGATGTATAAAAATACTGAATTCGACGAATCACTGGGGAACACTTTATCGGAAGTTTACTAAAAATAAATAAGAATTTGATAAAATAAAAAATTAAATGTAACTATTCAATTACAAAGGTCACGAAGCAATACTTCACTTCGATACAGCAAGAGGTGAAAGAGAACGACAATTAAAAAGTGAATCTCAAAACAATTTTTCGTTGCAGTTGAAATATATGATGATTTATATCTTGCCCTTTTCTCGGAAACACGCTGTCTAATGTTAATAACCGTCTAGCTTGGCAAAAGTAGATGCATAAATATTGTAGTTGGTCGTAACTATTGAAGGTGATTCTGCTTCGCGATTGTACCGATTTCTTTAAAGTGAATACTTCTTAAAGGACACCGGACCGGCTTGAACGTAAGCGTAACCGTAACCGTAAACGTAAGCGTAAGAGCGTTAAATTGACGCACAGGTTCGCTTCCTGTGATAGACAAAGAAAACAGGGAGTATGATGTGCGAGCGGAAGGCGACGAGTCGAGCGGTCAGAGTAGGCTAGATACGTGGCGTGCTTGAGAAGGAGAGATAGAGAGAGTATGATGTGCGAGCGAGAGACGAAACCTCCGAAAGAGATGTTATACGACCTAATCATAATGACTTATGAATCATCCTAATTTAACGTATAAGAACAAATAAAATAAAACATTGTACAAGGTGGGCCAAAAGAAGTCATCCGATGTTGTTTGGCTCTCATTTTTTCTAAATGAAAAACTTCGATTCTGTTTTTTGATTATGTTTATTTGAACCTTTAGAATTTTACTGGTCAAGTCGAGAAGATGATATCGGCCATATGGGCGCCGTCACAATTGATTGCTATACGGGCTCGTTTTATGGCATTTTTCATCACTTCGGCGAGAGCTTCGGGCGACAGATTCTCGCACTCGTGTCGAATGTTGTCCTTGAGGGCTTCCAGGGTCTCGGGCTTGTTCATGTAAACACGGGACTTCAAAAAACCCCACAGAAAAAAGTCTGGAACGGTTAAATCGGGCGATCTTGCGGGCCAGTATAAATCGCCAAAACGAGAGATGAGGCGACCCGGGAACGCCGCCTTCAGAATATCGGTTGTGGCTCGCGCAGTGTGTGCTGTTGCTCCGTCTTGTTGGAACCACATGTCCTCCAATCCTAATTCGTTTAATTGCGGCAGAAAAACTCGGTTAACATGGCCCTATAGCGCGCACCGTCCACTGTTGTCGTTTGACCAGCGGCGTCCTCGAAAAAATGGCGCGATGACTCCTCCAGCGTGAACAGCGCACCATGCAGTCACTTTGAGCGAGTGTGATGGCTTCTCGTGCATCACTCGTGGATTTTCGGTGCCCCAGAAGCGATAGTTTTGCTTGTTCACGTACCCGCTGAGGTGGAAATGAGCCTCATCGCTCATTATGATTTTGGTCGAAAAATCGTCGACTTCGTCCTCGAGATTGAGGATGGCTTGGGCGTAGGTTACACGCGTTTGGCGGTCGACAAGCAGCAGCTGATTCACGAACTGGACTTTGTACGGAAGCATGCGCAGGTCTTTGACCAAAATTCGCCTTATGGACGACCGGCTGATGGTTAATTGCGAGGCACGGCGTCTGGTCGATGTTTCTGGCGACAGCTCGACATCCTCGGCAACAGCGGCGATATTCTCGGCAGAACGAGCGCTCCGGGGCCGGCCACTCTTGGCAGCGTCTGGTGTGGTCCCATACTCTTCAAGGTTGGCAGCCAAACGGGGCAGTCGGTGCCGGACGACCGGGGAATCGGCGACGGAATTCGCGTTGCGCCAACACCACAGACGAATTGTTACGCAAAAAATAGACACGATTATTCCGCGTTCTTGGGGAGTGTATCGCTCCATGGCTTGTTCACTTGTATTCTAAATCTGTCTAGTTCACAAATGTCAAAACAGATTTGACATTGGCCGCCATTTGCAAAAATAAGATCTTCCAATAGGGCGATTTCTTTTGGCCCACCTAGTACATAAAACATCCGAAAAAGATTTTCTACAACCTAATCCTACTGATTTCAAAATCATCAACAACACATGGAATGGAAACGCGATGACCTCCAAGTAAGAAATAGGACAATTATTGGATATTCACTTCACACTTGCGTAAACCACATACACCAATTTTTTAAACACCGAAGCTACAAAATTGTTTGTAATGTCAGTGCAATGTCCATGTCTCGATAATGTAAGGAAATTAATTAATCTTGTATCTGAAATCTACTGAAAATGTCGCCTAGGTTCCAGCTGTGCATTGTATACAACGAAACCCAAGAATTCTCAAGATCCACTTCCAAGTATTAATTGTTATTCCGTATAATAAATGTAAGACAACCATATTATCAACATCTCTCCTGGTTGCCGGCGAAAACTACTTAAAATGAGGTGCACTTTTCATAATCTATTTTTTTATTATGTGAAGATAATGAAAGCAATTTTTTTACATATATTATTTTGGCCACAGTATCCTAATTTTAATTTGATTGAAAAAGTCATTTACAGTGAAGCATGCCAAAAACTTATCATTTCCGCGGCGCACAGTACGACGCCTTTCCCATGAAATCTTATTACAATATTATGTATAATATTTGACCCCTTTAGATTTTCCTTCAGGCAAGTGCCAAATTTTATCCATTGTAGCTGAGGTTTTGTGGACTTAGTATGCTTATGAATAATGACAACAGCAATTACTACATACACTTTTAACGCACGGATCAAAATATAAAGGGCTGCTCTCATCAATCATAATCATCTATAAAAGTTTCTCTCAATAGGGCTTACAGATTTTGTTAAAGATGGTGAATATAAAGGTAAAAACGGTGAAGCGACTAATACAGATGCAGATATTCAATAATTAGGTAAAAATATCAAGCAGATATTACGATCCCGGTAGGGAGATAGATCTAATGCAAGGACTGCTTGCACGAACCTTGACAGGCTCTCCAAACTCCTGTTCCAAAAGAGACATCATGTGCCAACTTCGTTGTTATCCACAACTCACTTAACCTCTTAACATTCCATCATACCACACCATTCCATTTGGTTAGCCCAGTAAGTAAATGGTTAAGCACCCTCACGATGTTACCAATTCAGAAAAGGGTCTCAATTCTTAACAATTATTGAATTTCGGTACTAATCCACAAAACAGAAAAGTATGTAGGAAAAGCAGGAGCGCTGGAATATAGGGAAATAAATTAAAGAAATCAATTATCTAGGTTGCAAGTTTTTGCAACTTTAAAGACAAACTACGATGAAAGGGTACCTGGACTGTTTCTGTCGGAACCGTACCATATGATGGAATATATATTAGGAAGACAAGAAGACAAATTATTAGTGAATCGATGTAATAATGCTAAATAACACATCCCTTGGAAACAGTCATAGGTTGCAGCAAACCTACAATTACGAAACTTACTTACAAAAACCTAAATGAATAATCGTATCAAGAAAAACGACGAAGAGAAGGACCGCAGACAAAATGGATAGGCGAATTTTAAAGAATCATTGGATCAATATAAAGAAAACTGACGGCAATTAAGGGAGGCGAGTAGCCATAACTTGAAAGCCAGATGGATTACTTTAGATATTAGTCACATACGTCGCAAAAAGAGCTTCATTACCATCTCATATCGCATCATTTTGATATATTCTTGTAAGACAATGTTATAGTACTACATAACAAACCGCTAAACTTTCCCAACTTTTCCTTTTCACATTTTCATCGTGGCTTCCTCGAATTCCTTCGAACTAAACCCGGCATCCCGGCCCGATAAAGAGTTATCGTTATCGCCAGTCAATTGGAGCCTTCCTTTCGAATTTTCCGTATCCATTCCTTCGTCGATTTTTAAGGATTTTATAAAGTCTTCCAGTGCCAGACGTCCCGTAATCCCATCGACAACAAACCGCTTAGGGTGATCCGGTGCGGCAATTCGATCTAGATAGGGCCACCGTGCCGTGAATGACAAACGATGCACATTCAAAAGAAGCGGTCCGTCACATGCATTCGGAGGTCGTATCTGCTGCCTCTCATCCTCAGAACTCCCGCGAGTACGATCCAGCAGCGTACGTGCGCCCTTTGCGAAGTCGTAGACCTCGGCCTTCCGCCGCCCTTTTTCGAATACTATTTTTTTCTTTGCCCGGCGACGGCGGGCTAAAATCACTGATCGTTGACCTTTTTCCCAGGTGAAAGAGAAAACTTTTAATTTGTCACATAACAATGCACGCCGTGACATTTCGGTTAATGGCAGAAAATTGCGTAGTCAACCGGTGTAGAATGGATTTCATTGTCACGTATCGCCGTTCTTTTAGAAGGATTTTTTTTTCGTGGCCGCCCTTATTTACCCTCATAAATAAATCGGATGCTTTTATCGTAACCCCTACTTTTATGTTTGCAAATGTTATGATGTTCTATCGATGCTTTGTTCAACAAAATATTGAAAGAAATGGCTAGAGACGTGTATGAAAAATATAAGAAGAAAAATCTGGACTAACGGAGAAAATCAAAGGAATTTCAGGAGTTTGCAAGTTTGGCACGTGTAGTTTATGTGTGTACCTATCATAAATGTATGTGTATCAAACCCTTCTCCTGCATACCTTTCACATCCAATATAGGATAGGAAAATAATCGATAAGATTAAGACTCCGTTCTGGAAGATAAATTTACCTAAGTACAGAGCAAATTCATCACTTCAGTGTACAGCATTAACATCCATTACTAGTTCGAAATACTCTCCTGAACATATCTAATGACTAATTCGGCATTACTACTCGCAGAACTGTACTAAATTCTAATTAAACACGAGTCCCACTGGAGCAAGCTAATCTTCGCCTATAATTTGGCGCAGTATTAGAAGCGAGACCACTCTCCATAAGGAAAGCCCACCCCACCGCCTCCATCTGCACGTATTAAAGTTAGAATTGAGATGGTTAAAGTAAATTTGTGTTTGTACTTTGGAATATCTTGCGATAAATATTGTTGTAAGTGTCAAAAAATAATAAGGAAACAAGTTAAGTACTGTTGATCTAATCTTTCCTTCTCATTTATCGTTTAAACATCGATGGCGCTAAAAACGTGAAAAATGAATTCAATTTATTTCTCTCCCTGGGTTATATTTACTCGCAATTTTGTTTGTATTTGTTCGTTTCGAAAGAAACCAACATCGCACTAAATCGATCATTAGATCGTACGACGTTGATGTATCGCAAAATATAATTATGTAGCCTGTCGAAAATTTATTCCGCAGCAATATGCCGCCAGTTGGCGAACAACAACGGAACAGCGGTAAGCGTTAAGCGAGAGAAGTCTTAATTATTCCGAGAAATAAGCGTTCTCGAAAGCCGTCGAAATATCGAAGGAAGGTTATTAATTTCCTATTTCGATTCATACAACACGAGCGAAACGAAAAGCGCCCGCGAGACGGATGATTAATGTTTAATTCGGAGGTAAATGGAACACACCAGTTTCAATATAAAATCTTTATCGGCAATCTGTTACCCGGTCCTTTCCCTTCTTCACGTCCTACCTACCACCCGTCCACTGGCGGCATTTTGAGAAAATTGATTTCGCCTCTCAAAAGTCTCTCTCATTGTCAGATGGTTGTGATGTTTAGATTTACGAATTTATTGAAAAATTGATGAAAAAAGTAAGGATTTATGTTTTTGCTAACTCCGTGGATACAATTTTATTTCGTTGCGAATTCGATGAGAGCCGTTGTTTTAAGATTTTAGTTGCACCAAGTTGTTGAGATAAATGAGAGGAAAAAGTGGGAAAGTAGGTAGGTCAAAATCAAAACTTCAAAAGATCGACTAAAACTCAAATCGTCTGAATCGTATCGTGGGCTAGAACTACAACACAATTTGAAATGTTGATCATATATATATATATATATATATATATATATATCTCATCTGTCAAGAATCTACATTATCATATATACAGGCTATCTCATTTCGGAGGGCCAAATTGAAATATCTCTCTTATTATAGAATATATCGGAAATTCGTTTTAATAAAAAATGTCACATGGTTAAAACAAAATTCCGAACCACAGCCTACTTTTCGAAATATTTTCGAAAAATATGAAATTGGGGAAAACTTCGAGGCTTTGTAACTCTTTTATTTTTGAAAATACAAAAAAAACGTTTTGAATGAAAGTTGATGGCAAAACATTGCTCTTTCGTAATATCAAGGAAAAAGTGGTGTAAAGTTAACATTTTCAGCTGTACTCTCTTGAATCGCCCAAAAAATAGATAGAATCAAGTAGGCCATGCCACTCCTAAATAGCCCCTGAATTGCCTTTATAAAAAATACCGTACACAATAAACATATTTTAGTTAAGTCTGTAAATTTTTTGCAATTTTATAGAATAAGTATCAGAATATTTGTACTAGTAATCTAAAGAAATCAAGTAGCCATTGAAACAAAGACCTAGTTTAAATGTCAGATAAGTTATCTTTGTTCGAGTTGGTGTAAAGTAATTATAAATTAGTTTGTTCGTGTGTTTGTGTTATATGGGTTTTCTGTTGACTTTGATTAATAACAATGTTTTCTAAAGTAGAAAAATTTAACATGTTTGTAGTTTATAGCCAGTGTAATTTTAATGCAAGATTAGCTTTGCTGGAATATCAACGTAGATATCCAAATGGACTGCATCCCAATAAAAGAACTTTCGTAAAATTAGCACATAATCTTAAAAATTATGGTTCTTTAAAAAAAAAGTGCTGTACGAAGCAAAAAGTTGTGGACAGTGTAAGAGCACAAAACAGAGTTTTAAACTACGTTAATAATAAAACCAATAACGATCAAGATGTCTCTTTAAGGGAAATAGAGAGGTTTTGTAACGTTCGTAAAGACAGTGCAAGAAGAATATTATAAAACATAGATACAGGTGTTACAGATTAAGAAAAGTCCAACATTTAAGAGAAGATGACAAACCAAGGCGCTTACGATTTTGTAGATGGATCTTGAACAAGAAGAGGAACGATCCATCTTTTTCTAGTAAGATTTTGTGGTCAGATGAAGCCAATTGTTCAAATAATGGATTTTTAATAGAAACATTCACTATAAATGGCACAATAGAAATCCTTCTTGGCATAAAGAAACAGCTTTTCAGAAACGGTTTTCAGTAAATGTTTGGTTGGGTGTATTGGGATCCAAACTAATTGGACCTTATTTTTATAATTATAAATTAACTGCAGCAAGATACCTTACCTTTCTACAGAATAACTTGTTTGAATATATCGAAGAATTGCCGTTAGAAGATAGGTTAAACTTTAAATATTTTCAACAAGATGGTGCTCCTGCCCATAATGCTTTAATTAGTAGAAATTACTTGAATGAAAACTATCCCCAAAAGTGGATAGCAACCCATGGACCAATCTTGTGGCCAGCTCGGTCTCCGGATATTACCCCATTGGATTTTTTCGTATGGGGTTACATTAAAGATAAAGTCTATTCAGATACTCCGCAAAATGTTGACGACCTCAAACAAAGAATCAGGGAAGCCTGTGAAGCAATTAGACCACAGATGATCGAAAATGCAAATAAAGGTGTTTACTCCAGAGCCCGACTGTGTATAAGGAACCACGGAATTTGGTTTGACATTTTGAACATCTGCTATAATTATTTTTACCGAATTTTGATGTTTGTTACTAATTAAACTTTCATTTTACCTTGCGAGTATTATTTATTTTCCACAGCATAAGAGAATTTTGTAAATAAAATAAAGAGTACATAAGAATAGCTTGGCAAGTCACATTGTCACAATTTTTACATAACTTTAAAGTGAACGAGTCCAGAGTATTCTTTGTCTGACACATTTTTTTGCTAAACCTTTGTTTCAATGGCTACTTGATTTCTTTAGATTACTAGTATAAATATTCTGATACTTATTTTATAAAATTGCAAAAAATTTACAGACTTAACTAAAATATGTTTATTGTGTATGGTATTTTTATAAAGGCAATTCAGGGGCTATTTAGGAGTGGCATGGCCTACTTGATTCTATCTATTTTTTGGGCGGTTCAATAGAGTACAGCTGAAAATATTAACTTTACACCACTTTTTCCTTGATATTTCGAAAGAGCAATGTTTTGCCATCAACTTTCATTCAAAACGTTTCTTTGTATTTTCAAAAATAAAAAAGTTACAAAGCCTCGAATTTTTCCCCAATTTCATATTTTTCGAAAATATTTCGAAAAGTAGGCTATGGTTCGGAATTTTGTTTTAACCATATTGTAGTGCGTGAAAAATGTGACATTTTTTATTAAAACGAATTTCCGATATATTCTATAATAAGAGAGATATTTCAATTTGGCCCTCCGAAATAAGACAGCCTGTATATATATATATATATATATATATATATATATATATATATATAGGCTGTATGCAGACCATTTAGGTGTATAGTCTCGCGATTTCTCTCCAATTCTTTCTATTTTTTGTCTTCTTCTAGTTCTGAATTTGTTTCTCTTTTAGGTTTTCCTCCACAGCTTCCGTCCAGCGTTCTCTAGGTCTTCCCCGTTTCCTTTTACCCTCTGGTACCTTCCATGCTACATCCCTTACGTCTCTTTCTTATTCCATTCTTCCTAAATACCCAAGCCATTGCATTTTTCTTGCCTTGATGGTGTTGCTAACTAGTGCCTCGTTAAACAGTTCATACAATTCTGAGTTTGCCCCTCGTTTCCATCCTATCTCCGTTTGCTTACCTCCGAAAATTCTTCTCAGAACTTTTCTTTCCCAAATCTCTAGATTTTCTTTTGTTTTGTTAAATTTATCCAAGTATCATATGCGTAGGTTAGAGTGGCTCTAAAAATAGTGTTGTAGATCCTTTCTTGTGTTTTCCTTGACACTTCTCTCGATTTCATAATTCTACTTAAACCACCTGCATGTTTCTTGCTCTTCGCGATCCTCAAGTCCACCTCCGTTTCTTCTTGGCGTTGATTGTTGATCAGGACTCCCAGATACATAAACTCTTCTACTTCTACAAATTCTATCAATGTGCCACCTTGTCTATGTAACTTGAACGTGGTAATAGTTTCATTTCCGCACTCATTTTATATTTCCATGAATTTCGTCTTTTCGGTGTTGAACTCTAGGCCTATTTGTTCCGTCTCCTTCATCAGTTGCTTTGTTATTTCTTTCAGTACTCGTCTATTTCTTGCTATTAAAACCACATCGTCCGCATGTGACTCCTGTTAAATATGGTCCCTTTCCTGTTTATACCACCCCTTCTTATTATACTTGCCAATGCCAAGTTAAACATGGTTGTTGATAGTGGGCCACCTTGTCGTAATGCTTGATGTATTTTAAAGCTGGTGCTTTTTGGTTCATAACTTTTATTTCATTCATTGTACCTTCTAGAGTCATTTTTGCTAATTTTGTTAATTTGTTTGAAATTTTTAGTTCCATTAGGATGTGGATTACCTTGGATCTATACTATCATAAGCCCTTTTAAAGTCGACAGCATCTGTGTCTGAATCTCATATTCATTGCACCTGTTAGTAATGTGGTCGGTTATGCCTCTGCCTTTCTTAAATCCTCCCTGGTACTCTCCCAGCAATTTCTCATATTTCCAGTTTTCTTTTTACAATAGCTACGCATACCTTATATGCTACTTATAGTAGAGCGATCCCACTGTAGTTTTCACAGTATGTTTTCTCGGCTTTTTTATAGATAGGTATTATAATCGCTCTTCTCCATATCTCCGTCATTTTGTCGCTTTCTCAAATTTGGCACAATAAATTATAAATTTCTTCCTCAAGTAAATGTTGATCATATTCCCCTCAAAATATTGCAGTTATCCCGCTGCAATACACTTGCCTAAGCCTAGTTCAATTCGAATGGTTAAGACAATGCCTACGGCTTGCGGCCAAAATTCAGGATTTGAGATTATGCAGATAGCATGCTACTACAGTTACTGTAGAAATTATTAATAGGGGATAATAATGGTGTTGCCTAATACGTGATGCCCAGCACATTACCACGTGTCATTCCAGAATGGATTGGTACGCCGCAACCGGGAATGAAGGCAAAAATACCGAAACCCTGGCGTTGCACTTCACAGACTGTACTCTTTTCCGAATTGTTAGTGCTTCACCATTATAATATATTCTCCGATACGATGTAATACAGTATTGTTTACTTCATCAATTTCTCCTCAAATTCAATCATCAGTTAGAGCAGGAGTGACCAACCCGTGGCCCGCGGGCCGCATGCGGTCCGCCTTGAACTTTCTTCCGTCCCGCGACATTCATCACACTTTTACAAAATATATTTATTTTATAATGGCTAAAGTAGTGAAATCAATGTAGTAAAAAATACATTTATTTGTGCATCCTGAATATATGGAAAATCAATCAAACATTATCTATCTATGTTCACGTGTAAGAATAATAGTAAACACAATAATAACTCATTATGTTTCAATTATTCACTCCAAAAAAGTGTCTATAGTGTATCTAAATCTAATATAGACATATATAATTTTATATGTGGCCCGCGGAGTTATGATGTATGTCCAAAGTGGCTCGCAAGATCATTTGGGTTGGCCACCTCTGAGTTAGACAATTGATAGTGATTGCAAGAACTTCGCTGTAGTATTAATGACGCTGTATCATACCGGTGAATTCTTCACCACACAATTATTTAATTAAAACAGATGGCACGTGTTTCGCCAGCAACGGGGCGAGCATCTTCAAACTATAACTTACAGAATGAACCATGATTTCCTCAATCCTCTTTACGCAAATTACACTTACCCTGTACAACTCGGGAACAAACTTTCCTACCTACTAGGACCAAGAATTATTCCGATAAGGCTCGACCACGTCAGCTCGCATCTCGTAAATACATTCCTTCTACGTTGAAGGCACGTATCTTTTCTCCGGACAAGTTTTCTGTTTACTAGATACTCATGCAAAGGTCATTCTACCTCTCCCTCTAATAAATCAATCAGTAGCGGCCTACCCAAGGGACCGTCGTCCTTGATTAAAAGATTCGCGTATGTGTACCGTATGTAACCGGGTCCTAAGGCCAAAAGTGATCGTTATTGCGTAAGTAGAAGACGTATATCTTGCGTAACGCGTAAATCGGCTTCAACATGTGTATGAGATCGAGTGAACATGTTTTATTTTCCCGTTTCGTTCATTTGAATTTCCCTTGATATTGTTACACTTTCGGAAATAAAACTAATTATCTTAGTCCATTAATTAATTCTTTCCTTCTCCTGGTAATACGTTTATTTATTAATACTTACTTTTTTATAGTAGCTAGAAAACGACAAAATCTGCATTACGTGTACAATTTGCAAACTATGTGATAAAGCCATTTAATTCATTAAAACTTGTATGAGACGTAATCACACGGTTTTTCTATCCATTCTCGGTCACAAAATCAGTCCATGTTGTTTACAGCATGTAAAGCCTGGATCTCCATCTTTATAACAAACTAAGTGAGTTATTCGAATGGTAACGACTGACGTCCGTATCGGTTACGTTTCCAACTTTTCGTTAATTATTATTATTTTACCAAAAGTTTTTGAAGCCAGTAACAGTGTAGTAACAAAAATAAAGCAAAAAGAGTTTAATGGCTGGGTTATGTATGGAGGACTGCATCAACTGCAACTGTATATTCAACACTCGAATTGCAAGACACAACACACAAGGTTACGCGAGGTTCAAGCGGATATGAACATGGCAGAAATTAACAACTGGCAGCAAAAATCAGCGAACGGAGAATGATGGAGAAATATCGTCAAGTAAGTGCCAATCAAAACGATGGGAATGGTCTTACAGAAAAATAGATCTTGAAACCTTTCACAAGTGGCGTAACTCCATTAGGGGTGTGTAGCCATTATTATTATCATTTCGTATTATTACTCCAAATTTTAAAACTGACATCCATCCGGTATATATACAATCATACATCTATAAGCGACTTCTTCCCGACGTAGAATTAAGTAATGCTAATTGAGGAATCGAAAAATTTGTTCTTCGCAGCCCGGACTTTGAACTAAACTGCTGTTACTATATTCGACTTATTTCAAGCAATACCAATTGCAAACCATAACTACCGTAAAAATTTTCCATTTTTCATCTGTCTCCCCATGTTTGGAAGTTTCTCGTTCACCCGCTTTCGGATTGGCTGCAGTTGATTTCTGGTAGTGTATTTAGATCCTTTCCTTAAGAAAAGAATAGGAGATTCATTCAAGCTTCAAACACGTGATGTTGATTTGAGACTTCCATACATTTAGTCGAGCTTCAAACACGAGAAATCCACTAGATGTTTTATTCACAGTTAACATTCGAAATTCGACATTCGGTACTTGAACGCATTTATTTGTTATTCGACTTCGTTTTTGCCACTAATTCGTTCGTCTCTTTTTCGATTCTATCAGTCAATGCTACGACACGAAATCATTGTACTCTAACGTATCCCTTTAAGTAAATTATTTTTGAGACAGTTCACTCCCCAGCACAGCCGGTTATCAACCCCATTGCTCGTAGACCAAGATCTCAAACATCGGATTCTTAGTCCAGGTTTAATTATAACACCCCTTTTTATCTGATTGCCGTTTTTCTGATATTACAACGAAGTAAGCCATTCCTATTATACACTATCTTTATCCACTTCGTTCCTTTCCCTAATTTTTTTTTCAACTTCCACGATGCCTAAGCGTATCTTGTTTAACACCATTTTTTTTGCTTATTACTGCTTCGATCACAGTTATTCACATAGCGATAGCCGTCCTTTTTGCTCTATTAAAGCTAACCATAATATCTATAATCCAGTATAAGCTTTAAGAAAGACTTGAAGACCAAATATTAAGGAAGAAATCTTAACTAGAATAATGGCAACCAATCAATCCACCTGCGTCTTGGACAGAATATTGGACGGTGGAGATATATCCAAAAAAGCAAAGTTGAACGTATGTAAAACTATCATTCGACCCATACTAACGTTTGTTGATAGAACAGAAAATGTTAGCGGCCTAGAAGGAAAAAATTCTACCCAAGATTTTTGGGGCTACGAAAGAAAATGAGCAGTGGATTACAAGAGTAATAAATTCCCAACAATAGTACTTGCTGGGGCATACACAAAGAATATCGAAAAACAGAATCCCTAAAATTCTCTCGACGAGTTCTATTGAAGGTAACAATAATAATAATAATAATAATAATACCTTTAATATCCAACAGGCCAAGCCCAATTACAGGATATACAAAAATACATAATACAGATAATAATAACAATCACAATGTAATAGTGTCACCATGTACAAAAAGAGAGAGAAAAAAAGAAAAAAAAAAGGTCAAGTTTCATTGAATGTACTACCCGGTTGTTTATTTCCAATTCTGGAAAGGATGTATATTGGAACTCGTTTCATCGCAGCTGTTCTGGTAAATGGAACTATGAATGTGCTTCCATATCTTGAGTTAATCCGGGGAACAGAAAAATTCATACGCTTCAATATAAATGGGCAGTCAATTTTGTTCTCCAAAATTCCATTCAGAAACCTCTCACAAATAGCATCTCGTCTTACGTTTAATGGTCTCATTTCATGACGCATTAGCAGTTCATCCTGAGGAGTACCCCTCGCTGGATATATTCCATCAATTTTAAATGAGAGAAATTTTAGAAATTTACGATGAACCCGATCTATTGACAAGGAATCGCAAGCAAATACAGGATACCAAATCAGACATGCATATTCAATCTTACTCACGACATAAGCGTGATATAGTGATTTTATTGACAATATATTTTTAAAGTATTTGGAAACATGTAATATGAATCCCAGTGATTTAAAGGCCTGAGAACACATGTTAGTGATATGTGACTTGAAGGATAGAGTAGAATCAAACAGTACTCCCAAATCCTTAATTTCTGTTACGCGGTTTAGGTTGTTGCCATTAACAGTGTAAATTCCCATACAAGGTGTACAGGACCTAGTATAAGTAACTATGCAACATTTGTCAATATTTAACTTAAGCTTAAATAGGTTGCACCAATTGGTTGGTGTATCTAGATTGTGTTGAAGTTTATTTACGTCATCTATCGAAGAGATTTCGGAATATATTTTAATATCATCTGCATATCCAAAAATCGGACAATCGATCTTAAGTAGCAAATCATTAATAAATAATACAAACAACAACGGACCGAGGTTCGATCCCTGAGGGACACCTGATGTGAGGGTGAATTCCTGTGAGGCAAACCCATTGAAGGTTACATAACATTTTCTGCATTGCAAGTATGACCTAAGAAGACAAATAGAGGCAGGAACGAGTCCAAAGGAGCCCAATTTAGACAAAAGCATTTCGTGGTCAATTAAGTCGAATGCTTTAGATAAGTCTGTGTAAATTACATCGACTTGACCTCGTCTGTCCATAGTTTCACCGATGTACTGTGACACCGTAGCCAGATTGGTGATAGTAGAACGCCGGGGAATAAATCCATGTTGATTAGGTGAAACGTAGGATTGTGTACTATGGTAGATATAGGAGTAGAGCACTTTTTCGAATAATTTCGCAAAATTTGGTATTATGGAAATAGGCCTGTAGTTTGATAGTAATCCACTGTCACCTTTTTTAAATACCGGAACAATTCTAGTCCGTTTCCAACGTTCAGGAAAAATGTTAGAAGAAATGGATAAATTTATAATTATTTTAAGTGGCAAGGCGAAGACATATCTGCAGTCACGAACCAAAAAACTAGGTACTAAATCATCTCCTGCAGTGTGTTTGTTGGGAAATTTTGCCATAAACTTAATCAATTCTTCCTCAGTTACAGGTGAGAAACAGTAAGGGAGGGGATTGTAAACCGTGTCGCTGCAAGGAGAATTGGTTGTAACGGTGAATGCAGAGGAGAAAGTACGTGCAAATGCATTGACAATGTGATTAGGATCGGCAAAAACATTTCCTTCACCATCGTGAAGCGTGCCCGGTATTCTTGTAGAACGTCGTTTCGTACGGATAAATTTCCATAAATTGGAAGGAGTCGTTTTGATAGATTTTTCTATGTCAGCAAGATAGTGGTTGTAATTCTCATTTATTTTGTCTTTAATTAAACTTCTGATGCGTTTAAAATGAACATGAGATGTCATATCACCACTCCTCATCCACTTTTTATGATAATAATTTTTATTTTTAATGTTAGATATGATTTCAGTCGAAAACCATGGCGGATAGCTAGAATTGGACTGACGCTTACGAGGAACATAAAGATTAAAGATGGAATATAGAGCTAGATAGAAAGCATCTAATTGCTCATTTACATCCACGTAATGTAATAAGAAAGACCAGTCAACATCTTGAAGATGACGGTATAAAGAAGAATAATCTGCTCGATTAAAGTTATATCTAAGGTTATCAGATGACAGAAAACACTTTTGGGTAATAGAACGGACAAGTTGAAACGAAACTTCGAGGCTGGGATGATACGGATCTTCAGTAACAACGGGATAACTATGTTGTACTATTTCAAAGTTGAAATTGATATTGGAGAAAAACAGGTCAAGCATTTTGCCTCTACTATTCTTAATAGTATTATATTGTTTACAACTGAGTATGTTCAGAAAGTTTTGGAAAACTCTAGTCTTATTACAATGTTGATCAACTGGCAAAAATAGATTTGGAAGATTAAAGTCACCAACCAATATAAAAGACTTATCTATTAGAAGCATTTCAAGGGCAGACGTAAGAATGTCTAGTTCCTCTGAAGATGTATCAGGGGGAATATAAGTAAGTGCAAGGTGAAAGGACATCCCGGCAATATAACACCTAACCAACAGGTCCACAATCGGCACTAATGTATTAATGTGGCTAGTGTCTATGATGTTAAAAGTAATATTATGCTTTAGCGCAATCAAAACTCCGCCACCCCCACAACGACCTGTCATTATACATTATACATTATACTGACTTGTGAAAAGTTCACTGTCATAGACTGAACCACTTAGCCATGTTTCAGTTATCAGCACTATGTCAGCCGAAATATTAAGTAAGTTATTATAAAAAATATGTGTTTTAGAATTCAGACCCCTAACATTCTGATAATAAATTTCGTAAGGTGTAGTTGGACTGTTGGATATGTTTAGTTTTCCGAATTGGATTGGATAATGGTTGGAATGCCATTTCGGTATTTAATGGTCAGGTTAGATTCGCCCTTAGCAATGCGAGTATTTAACTCCGCTTTAACTGTTTTAAAGACTAAGATTTGCTAAAGGTAGCAAACAACGAGGAAGATCGAAGTTGAGTTGGATTTGAAGAGGATAAGTATGACCAGGTGAAAAGGAAACGCTAAAGAAATGATAACATGTCATCCACTCTCTTATCGGAATTACAACTAGACCTTCTTTTTCAACGGGAATTTTAATGCTGACGGATACTTACATTTATTATTTTGAAATAACACATTATACCACTGATACAAGATTTTCAAGATATAACCAGTGATGTTCGCATCATTTTTTTAAAGAGTATACTACCAGTAATCCATTATATGTCTGATGTTTCTTATTGGTGGGGATGGGAGCAAGAAGCAACAAGAAGATTTCTGAAATGTTTAGTTCGTAATAAAAGATCAACTTCCCTCTGGCATGTCCAATGGCGGCGACTGTACGGCTTGATTGAGAGTATACGCAATATCGCTAAGAAATGCTTAAGAGTATACCGCGTATATATAGTATACCCTATGGGAACACCACTAGATATAACTTTTAATTAGCTTTTAATTAGCTTTCGGCAAAATGCGTGCTCTGCGCATAATGCTAAAATCGTACAAAATGTTTTAACAAACATATTTCAAGATAAATTAATAACTAGCTGGCGCACCGTACGTTGCCCAACTAGATCACCCAATTTAGCATCAAACGATTACTGCTTTGTTGTTCGAGGTTATGTTAAATCTTCTATGTGCGGTTTTCAAAATAATAGAGCATCTAGAATTGCAGTTAAAACTTACAAATATCTTACGAAGTATTGGTCAGGTGACACTAATAAATGTCCAGTACACTTTTTACAGTAGATCAGGCTATCGTCCTGCTCAATTAAGGGTGTTCGGTACTGATTTTCAAGATCGGTTAAACTTAATCTTCTTTTATTGCTTCCAAAACTATTTTGAAAATTGTGTATCTGAAAAGTAGTGTGTGTAACGATAAAATACTAGTCTTTTACAATGTTAGGAGCTTCTACAGCTTTAATTTTTTTTCAATCATAAGTGAAGAACCAGTAAGTTTACGGGCTCGAAATTTTGTATACCGTGCATTCGTTGCGATAGCTGAAATCGGCGAGCTTTTTGTAAATTCCTTATTTATTGTTGAATTTAATCTCAATTAAGGAATAGAAAAATAACCATGGGGTTACCGTCATTTTTGGACTTCAAGAAAACAATGATAACAAAGAAATTTACAAAAAAGCTCGCCGATAAGACGTATAAATAAAAAAATTTAAGTTTAACCGATCTTGGAAAAAGTACCACCCAAGAGATCGATTTGAGCATCTAATGTGATAACAATTGTTAACTTTTTATTTTTATTTTTATTAAGAATGTTATTTTCCAATTTGAAGGAAAGGAATTACCTTAGGAATTTTTTATTACCTGGTTTACAAATTGCACGTTGAACACAGATTTCGTCGTTCTCTAACTATTAGAAAGGAAGTAAATAAGTAAGAAAATGTTGATGGTACTTATGGCATGGAATCGGTATTACCTGAAATAAATCAAATGTAGAAAATTCCGCTGTAAACAAAGATAATTGTCAACCATCTCTGCTGGATGACAGCGCTGTAAATAACATGGCCCGGCTTCGTAGCCGACAATGGATGGTAAAACCGACGATTTTTAAATCCATGTACACGTGTAATTACGTCTCATACAAGTTTTAAAGGACTAAATGGCCTTATCACATAGTTTGCAAATTGTACGTTCAACGCAGTTTTTGTCGTTTTCCAAGGATTATAAAGAAAGTAAGTATTGATAAATGAACGTATTGACAGAAAAAAAGGAATTAATTAATTAATTAAAGTAAATATTAATTAGTTTTAGTACGCGAAGTGTAACAATATCAAAGCAAATTCAATCATCATCCACTGGTTGCCATACACATATTCTAACCGACTTACGTGTTACGCGAAAGATACGCCATTTGCTTGCGCAAAAACTATTGCTTTTGCCCTTAGGAGCTAGTTCCATTCTGTATATGTACATACGTAAAAGCTCTATTACGTGGAAAAAGTAATGCATCTAGTTAAAGATTGTATTATGATCAATCCTTTTGTTAGCAATTTTATAAGTTGAATGTAAATAATTGGTGGCTCTAAAAGCTTAGAACTACCTCGTTTGCCACAGTGAAGATAAGCGTTCCTTTGAACTAACACTACATCACATCGGTAAGTAATTTATTCGATGTGATATAGTGCCAGTAATTTATATTTCGGGATTAGAGAACAAAAACAAATATTAATCATCGAAAATCACTTTATTGTTTTTCCAAATATTCCCCATGAAGATCTATACACTTTTGCATGCGTTTGAACCAATTGTCGAAGCACTTTTGCCACTCTGATTGAGGTATCTCCAAAACATGCATTCTGAATGCAGCAACCGCTTCTTCAGGTGTCGAAAAACGTTGACCTCTCAGTTTGTTTTTACGTACGGGAATAAAAGAAGTCATTCGGTGCCAAGGCAGGACTATACGGCGGATGACTCATCAAATCGATGTTTTGGGTGCTCAAAAATGCAGTTGTTTGAGCCGATGTGTGAGAGCTCGCATTGTCGTGGTGAAGACTGATCCGTCTTCGGCGGTTGGTTTTCCTGATTTCTTGGAAGACAACTGGCAAACAAATGGTTGTGTACCACTCAGAATTGACTGTTCTGGGTTGTTCTAGTGGTACGGTTGCGACATGTCCAGTTTTTCCGAAAAAACAGGCGACCATTTGCTTGGAAGTGCTTCGTGCGCGAACAACTTTTGTTGGATTTGGCTCATCTTGAAATACCCATACAGTCGACTGCTGTTTACTTTCAGGCTCATACGCGTAAATCTACGACTCATCACCTGTCACGATGTCATAGACGTGTTTCGAAGTACTGCGATCGTATTTTTTGAGCATTTCCTTCGACCAATCGACACGAGCCTTTTTTGAGCGATTGACAAATTGTGTGGGATCCAACGCGAACAAATTTTTTTGACAGTCAAATGTTTATGCAATATTGAATGTATGCTGCTCCCACTAATGCCTAAGGTTGTCTCAATCTCACGATAGGTCACATGACGATCTTGCAATATCAGTTCGCGCACAGCATCAGTGATTTTCGAAATAACAACTGATTTGGGACGACCTTCACGAAATTCCTCTTGGAGTGAACTACGACCACGATTGAATTCACCATACCATCGATAAACACTGGTCCTTGATGGAGCTTCATCACCAAAAATTGAATTAAGTTCATCCATGCACTGTTGCTGAGTTAATCGACGTCGAAAGTTGTAAAAAATAATCGCACGAAAATGTTCACGATTTAATTCCATTTTTGGGCCGAGATGAATCTTTTAAGTTACTGTAAACAACACAAATAGCGCTCGTATGTCAAAACGTTCTGAGTACGTATAACCTCAAAAATATCCAACTTTACGATAGAACTGTCAGTTGCCAGATTGCAACACTAGGGTTGCCAAATCCCCAAAACATAAAAGGCAACCCTCGTACTACACTACAGTCCTTGCAACCATTGCTAGGTTATTTATTTTTTATTTTATTATTAAGAAATTTCTATGAACACCAAATTCCAGATCTAATGTAGATGCATATATGTACATAAACCAGCAATGTTTTGGAGGCATGAAACGCAAAATAGAAGCAAACATTTCGAAGATGCCTAACATATTAAGATTCATGAGTGTTCAAAGTTGTACTAAAAACAACCAACGATTCCTTAGTGAGACGTTCGATATAATAAAATGGCAATTGCAATACAATATTTGATCTCGTTCGGAATGTTTGAAAATGTCCCTTGATTGGCATATTAATCGTAAGCAAGGCAGTATCGAAAACTATAGATAGATAGATAGATAGATAGATAGATAGATTTATTTGTCGTATTGACGAATACAAAACAAAGTCAAGTTGGCGATACAAAATAAATGCTATGATTGGTGTCAATCAAAAAAATAATAAATATATATAAATAAATAAATAATATAGGCAACAGGTTGTTGATATCCATAAGATATTTAACGAGTTTTGGTAGGATTTCTGTGTCAATGTCATCCTTATGCTGCGAAAGATAGACATCATTTTTTCTCCAAAGACTCTAAAGATTAGTGCAATTTGAACCTCGTTGGGAGTACTAGGTGATATCCTCTTCCTAAGATGGAATTTTGAGCAAGCGCTTTCCTATCATTTTAAAGATCCAATTGTCGGTATGTGAATACTAAAATATTGGAAACTAATAAGCGTAAGAATGCAAAATTGAAAATTTGCAGGTGAACATCGTCTTCTTCTTTTTACTGTTTCCTTCTTTTCTTCTCCTATTAGCTCAATATTTAATTTTCTACCTTCTCCTTTCATTAACGCAACCTCTTGTTATTGATTTTATTTCCTTTAGAGTTTTATGTTATTACAAAATGTACCGAGGGAAGTATGCCATAGGGTAAAATTAACCATAATTTACCATACTTTATGCCCGTAACGACCTTTTCATGAACATTCACCTTGCTTGCTTTAAAACAGTATAATCTGTTGCTCGCAATCGAAGAAACCAAAGTATAAAGTTGGATCCACTCTATGATATCCTACTCCAGCTGCGTTATTAAAAGGCAATCCAATAATATCTCACGAGTTTACCGCCTGATAAACCAGTGATTTCTCTACGATTGTGATTACCATTCTAGGGCCGTGCGTGCATTCTACGACAACCAAATTAATTACTCGATATATTGGCGTGCCCGCCTCGTTCTCTCGCACTAAATTCATTTAGCTCGTGCTCTAATATTTGAACTAGTTAATTAAATTACAGCCGCATCATCGGATAGAACAGGCGTTCGACTTATTTACTTATTAAATTATTTTGCTTTAGTCGCTCCGGCGCTTTTCAAATCGAATATCGGCTCGCCATATTGCTCATCATCCCGTATCTCACTTTAATAATAGTCGCGTTGCTATTCATTACGATGATGAAATTAAACATTGTTGCAGATTTCATCGAATTTATTAGCTTGCAGATCTTGCGCAGTAACCGTTTAACTAAAAACAGGAATCGTAGACTAATAAACCTTTCTTCTGCTGAAGAAATTGGTAGAATTTCTACAATCCCATATTTATGTTAGTTAATATTCGAGAAAATAAAGGAAAATAGGGCGGTGATAAATTAGAATGAATGGATGATGATATTCAGCTGGACTGCCGGAACCCCAAATTCCGGAAGTGGAAAAGTCTCAGGAATCAAGCGATACGCACGTTTGATCGTCATGTGTAGGATGTAATTAGAACTTGCCATCCTGTATAGGTCACTAATGTTCTTGTTCTGAAAATATAAATATGAAGTTTCATCACTCATTTTAATACAGAGTGTATTTTGTTAAATAAACACTAAAGGATGTTCAGTAACTTACTTCTTACTTCCGATACAAAAAGTCAAACAATCTACATCGGCTTGGAAATGTCTTCAGTCCGAAATTCTCTCACTTCCCGTTCTTAACGCAATAAAGTCGAAGGAAACTTAATACCCGCCGCGGCGCGCCGCCGGCTCCGGAAGTATCGACGCGGCGGAGTTCGTCCGTTTCACCGAAACATACGTTCACTCCATATTGTTTATCGCGTTATATTTTAAACCGAACGACAGAGAAACCCGGACTCGCCGAAAAATATTATGGCACTTAGGAACTGTATTGATCATGAATGAGTGCTACCGGTTCTCGGTCGCAAACACAAACTCACTCGCCTTTCTTTATTTATTTTCCGACTCGCTTTATTGGGTGCGAGAAAGTTTCAATATTTATTGACTTAGGTAGCTAAGAGAGTACTTAGAACGCCGTTATACACAATGCGGAAGGAATACAAATGGACGAAAACACAATAAGTGAAAGAAATGCGGGCACGGTGTTTCGAACAAGATCAAATTGAGTAGGTACTTTGAATGAAATATGCAACACTTGGAATGGAACGAAAGAATCTATCGAAGCTGTAGAAGCGTTTCAGTTACAGCGTAACTAACTGACCAAAAGCTTAGCGAAAAAATTGGATGAACATCAAGGCGTGTGATTTAAAGTATATGATATATTGAGGTCTAAACATTTCGGATGGGAAAGGGTCTACGCCAGATCGACCCCCTCCTCGAGCCAAGATTCAACGCCCAGCAGATTTTTCTAGTATCGGCTGAGGCAATGTCCTTAGGTCCATCGACGACCATCAAAACTCCTTTTCTTAGCGACGAAAACTAAATACACTAGATTAAGCTACTTTCACATAAAATAGACGCTTTTTCCCATCCCCATTTACTTTACTCAGTAAACTAAAATTTTCATTGACCGCAGCAGTCTTTTCTCTGAGATAGAAGAGTGCTAGGCGGTTCTCGCTTGAAGTTCCATATATGCAAAATATATGACTAAGCATTACGCTCAACAAACCAACTAGCACAGCTATTGAACAACTTGCTAAGCAGCAGACAGCTTCAAGCGGCTATGAGTGACAAAACTATCAAGGTGAAACATTTGCAGAATGTCTTGCTCCAAAGTCTTCTCTTAGCTTCAATCCTATTGAGTGCCTATATTGCCCATATGCCAGAAACAACATCAAAGAAATTTGTATACGTCAACGATGTGGGTTTGGCGGTCGGAGCAACGTCAATAGCCACTACGACACACTTTAAGCAAGGATATCTAGACGATAGAGGAATTGCAGATGGGGCTAAACCCCCAACGCAATGTAAAAAAGTTTGGGTCCTTATTTCCACCTAAAAGGGCCAGTAGACTACCAAAAGTATACTTCAAAAGTAGACATAATTATAGTCCGAAATATTTTGAAGTTACGCTTGAAAGAACTCTTCTTATAAAATCTCTTATAAAAATCTCAACCAAAATGCGCAAAAGAAGCATCTTACAACATTTTACAATGTGCAGCCCTTTAAGTTGTACACAGTGCCGTAGAATTTGCTGGGCCAGTATGGTTGAACAGGAGGCACGTATATACATAGGCTTAACAATCTACTGAACCGTCTCATGCGTACCATCACAAACTGCATCTAATCTACGTATACATGAGGACATTGCTAAAACAACTGTTAATGTCCAGAAGACCACCAATCAAAACCCTCAAATAACTTTGTACGAGTAACCCTGAGATACAGTGGAAGTGTAAGGAGAACTGAGAACAGTTCACACCAACGTACGTCTTGTCCAGCGTGTCACAACGAAATATGCTGACTGGTTTCGACCCCCAGCGGCGAATATGGAGGACCGTCAACAGCATGCGCACTGCCCACGGAAAGTCTGCGGATAAATGATGTAAGTTGTCTTCAGGGGAATGTGATATTGGAGCCCCATTATAAACAGAGCGTATCCAGCGAAAATAACAACAAGCCACTCACATAATGCCTCGAGTGGGTTAAAAACCTGGACCTACTACTATAAAGCTATTGAAACCTTTCGCCCGGAATTTGTACAGTTTTTAATTTCTGCTTCCAACTTAATTCTCGTCACTGAACGTAGCGTTGTGCACTCCTTTCAGTTATATAAAATTCCCGATGAACAACCTAATCTTCTACCATTTTTTAAAGTAAGTTTTTGCAATCCTGATCTGAATTCTCCACTTCCGAATTCCTTCTAAACTACCTAAACCTCTAGCAAGATTTAGAAACTTACAGTCTTATAAATCCGGTATGGTTGTTGACAGTAGTTTCGTAAACTAAGGCAGTGACTGATCAAGAGCATCATCTTCTTGCATCTTTCTTATAAGATTTAAAACAGTCTTGTGGGGCCTTTTAAGCCTTCAGAAAACGAATCTGGTATTTCACAGAGTTGTTTTCTTTTATGGTTCTAGAATTCTGGTCCGAGTTCTTCACTTCCAAATTGATTCTTGTTATCAAAAATAGCTTCTCTGTAAGCTCCTCAGGAAAATAGCTACTTGGATTTTGTTGCTTTTTAAATTATGGTATCCTTGAAAACCTCCTTTTTTATTGACAGTATATCACATCGAAGTGGATTCACTTCGGTTTAGACGGGTGTCATAATGCTTGCTTCAAGCTAGCGAGCCACGTGTCACCGATTTTATTTTGAAACAATTGTGTGGTGAGGAGTTTTACCGATGTGATATAGTGTCAGTAAATTACACCGCAGATCTTGCAATCAATTTCATTCCTTTTTTATGAAAATCTAGAGTTTTAGTCTAAGTTTACCGCTCCAAATGAGCTCTCCTTACTGAAAACAATTATCTTTGTTTCACTAAATCAGCGGTTCTCAACCGCCGTCTCGCGACAAATTGGTGTGCCGCGAATACCTGTCAGGTGTGTCGCGACAATTTTACTTGAAAAGTATTATATGCACTTTATGTGTTCGCTTTTTTGCGTATAGGCAAAAATCACATGTGGGAGTGTCGCGAACGTTTGGAACGTACTTTGGTCTGTCCCAAAAGAAAGAAGGTTGAAAACCGCTGCTCTAAATCACCAACATAATTTTCTGGTATTTTCGAAAACTAATTTCTACTAAGCTTCTAGGGTCTCACGCTGGATTTTCCACTTGCAAATTAACTGTTATTTCTGAAAATAATTTTCTTTCTTTCTACGTCTTTGAAAGGATCACTAAGCGTTTACACACACCAATGGTAGTTGTTGTTGGAACGCGTGGTTATTACTGCGCAATCATATATCTGTTGGAACAAAGTTTTTATAACGTAATGTCACACTGAATTGTTTCATATCTCGAAAGAAATGGTGTTAAAACTAGCAGTATCCATTGGGATTCAGTTTTCATACATACTCTGGTTGCGTTTTTTAGAAGACACAATCCTTTTTAAGTCGATATTCACAAAACCCTAAGAAGACTCGATTATAATTTTTTCAGTCTCTGGATTTCTTTAGTCAAACTTTACCTTTCCTAATAGTTCTCAGGGGCTCCCATTAAGTGCGAGACGATTATTTCCCGTTCTCAAAAAAAGCCTACACTTTCATCCGGAACTAACCTATTTCGCAGACAGGCAGCTCCTTTCATTCTCCCCAGATGGACTACCCCCTTGTTACCGCGCGTTTAATAAATGAAGGTGAACAACTTTCCCGGACGAAAAGAAAAATAAATGAAACCGTCGCGACGACGAACTTTCTTTGGAGGGGACGGCGGCGTGCAAAGTACAGAACAGAAAATCTCTCGCTAACCGGATTCGGCTCGAGTCAGACGAAATAATTTACGCCCGGTGCTTATCTCCTATGTACATAAATTTTCCGCTCTTCGTCGAAATTAAGGAGGAAAAAATAAGGCCAACAAGTATGAGAACATTCCGCCTATTTTCATAATGAATATTTATTACCTCATCAATATTTATGGAAAACTTATTACTTATCGGTTGTATGTATCTTAGTTGGTATGGCAAAACTATCGGGTATGGTCGCTAGGATAAGGAACTTCTAAGATTAGCGAAATTCTGTTGCTGACTCAACCGTACGTGCTTCATTTGGCGTGTTCCGAAATGAACAGAAATTGCCCAACTATCTCCATAATTTCACGTTTCGCATACGTTTCCGCATCGATCAAAAATTTAAATTATCACGAAACTAACTTTTGTCTACGAAGGCGCTTCTTCTAGCAGAATTTGCATTAGTTTTTAAAGAACGGTTTACGGGAAGATAAATTGAATAAGATTGTAACAACTTAGAACGGTCCAAATAACGGGAACTCCTTATCAAACTTGACATACAAAAAATCACATCAGAATGCGAAATGTTAGCTACTAAAACGAAAAATAGCAAGAACATACAGATAGATATCGAGATACGAATATTTACAATTAACATATTACAGTATAGACAATTGCAGTATTGTGTACTTCCTGTACCTTATCCCCAATTCAGTACAGGTCCTCAAAAGGACATCATCTAATCTACGAATTACTTCGCCCCCGTATTCTGTGCGATTATGTAGTTCCTCAACTACGTCTACTTCATAAAACGTGGAGAGCAATTTACCATGACTACTCACCTTTTACATGCGCATATGCAGGCTACATATGCGGTTTGTTACGAGAAACCAAAATAAATATACATATACAGGGTGCGCCATCTGGAACTTCGCTGTACGAATGTTTAACAACTTTGACAATTCTCAACCGATCGACTTCAGTAAGCACGATTTGGAAACGTCAATTCAGTGCAATTTTAACCATGGGCAAGTTTACACCAAACGAACGAGCTAAAATAGTAACGCTGTGCATTGAAAATAATCGCTTAGTTATGTTAGCTCAGGGTGCATATCATCGAAACAACACAACTTTTCGTTTGGCCTCAAATTTTATTGAGCACAAATCGCTAAGAACACGTTAGATAGTTATTGAAGCTGTTGAAGCTGTTAGAGAGAGTGTTACCTAAAATCCAAATATCTCTTATCGCCGGATATTTGGAAGCGAATTCTGATAAGCAGCGCGGCTCATTTCATTTTGGGGAACGGATAATCCTCACATAATTCATGGAACACCATTGCACTATGAGAAAGTGACTGTTTGGGTCGATATTTGTTGAACCATCATTGTACCATTTCTTTTTAAAATTGGAGAGACGAACGATGGCAATCGGTATCGGTAAGGTCTACAATACTGCTGGTTTCAACAATACATTCCACACTGCGTACCAAACAATGAACTTTTTGAAGCAAAAATTTCAGGAAAAAAACGGTGACATGGACTGGTCTCCAATATCTCCAGATTTCTCTCCTCCGGACTTCTTCCTGTGGAACTATTTAAAAAGCAAAATATTCCAACAAGCCGAAAACTCTAGATGAACTCCAAACGACAATCGAGCCGAAATAGCCGCCATATCAGTTAAGACGCTCACCAATATTATGCAAAATACCAGAAAAAGAGCCCAACTTTTTATCGATATTATGTTCACAGTGAAGGACCAAACTAAATACAGATCGTGATATTACGAAGTCTATTGGTTTTTCCTAAAGTTATTAAGAATTTCTCCACCGAAACTCCCGTTAACGCACCCTGTATAAATATTTATATCTCGGTGATTATATAGTATATATTAATACTTACATATTTGTCAAATTACTTATTTTGTTCAGTTTTACATTCTATTAAAGAAAAATATTATAACTGTCATGATATCTGAATGTTACAACAAATTCTTTGTTTTGTATCGGTTTATTGCTAGGAAAATACCAATGCTGCACGCTATGCACTTGACCCATAACTTTGACGTTGTTAAATTACAAACTTAACACTGGAAATTATGAAACTTACGTGCCACCGCAATACGAAGTTACTGCGGTTAGTTTTAGCAATAAATTGTTTTAAGCACGCCATTTCATATTAAAGACATTATATGTATATGTATCCAAGCAATTATATTGGCTTTAATGCACATTCGAATGAAAAGAGATTAGAAGTGATTATTAACATGAAATATTCTTGCTGACTGTAAGTACTGCAGTATTATTAAGTCCCGTATTAGAACTTTCGCGGAAAAAGTAGAAAGGATTTTTATTGTCTCAGGTACAATTGAAAACTATTCAATTTAATTAACGGTAGCACGCAATAGTCGGTGTAAAAAGTATTACAAAACTTAGGTAATTAGTCAAGGATACGACAAAGCGAGGCACCTTTAATTAATCCCGAGAAGACTGGAATTAAAGTATCCGGATTTGCTTCGGTACTGGACAAAAAAGAAGAGAGCGACATTAATTAAGATTTTGAAAATTGTACTACCTGTTATATTAGCACGTATAGTATAAGTGATGTATGTATAATAACCAATAGAATAGGTAAACGTGTATGGAATATGGATACACAGAAGATGTCCGACGTGTACATGCATGTACGAATGCATGTATGAATGAATAATGATATTCAAATTAAAATATAGAGTTATCATATAAATTAACTCTATGCCTATAACATGGTGTCAGGTGGAACATAATAAATAGAAGATTTAAGGTAAAGAAAGCTGGATTACTAAGAAAATCATGGATAATAAAACGTAAATGGAGTTCTTAAGAAACCAAATGGAAACATTACAAGAAATCACAAGGAATCTGTCTACGGCGAATACGAATGTAATTCAAAATATATCGAAACCGTCTCCATTGGAAGTAGAAAAGGGGAATATAGCGGAAAATTATAATCACTTTATAAAGAATTTTCAAAATTACCTTACAGCTACAGGGATGGACAAATGGCCAGAGAGTGAGGAAGAAAAAAGGTTAGAATATTCTTATCACTAATAGGAGATAAAGCTATGCTTAAGTATGATAGATTTAAATTAAAAGAGGAGGAAAAAACAACATTAAACCAGGTAATTTCAGCTATACGAGCAAGATTAGTATCGAAGAAAAATGTTATTTATGAACGTGCAATATTTAACTCATGTAATCAAAATATAGATGAAAGCTTTCATGATTATTATAGAAAACTAGAGAAATTAATAGAAAATTGCGAATTTAAAGATTTTAAAGATGATTTACTAAGGGACAGGATAGTTTTAGGAATACGAAATAAAGAGTTACAAAGAAAATTAATGCTGAAAGCAGATTTAACTCTGAAAGATACATTAGATATGTGTAGAATAGATGAACTCACAAACAAACAAATCCAAGATATAAATGCTGAAACTGTAAACAAAATTTCACATGAGAAACGATGTAAATTTTGTGGGTATACATACAGCTTTGTTAAAGGGAAATGTCGTGCACTTGCTCAGCGATGCAGAATATCTAATGGTAAGAATCATTTTAGCAGAGTTTGTAAGAAAAATCAGAAAAAGAAGAACAAACAGGATTGGAAAAGAAGAAAAAGCAGCGAAGAGTGTAAAGACAGTAGAAGAAACACAGGAAGAATCAGATGATGGACAACAAAATAGGTTTGATATATGCAGAATCATAGACAATACTGATCATGGAGGTACTGTAGAAGCAGAATTGGAATTCAAATTAAAGGGCAAATGGAAAATTTTGAAGTGTCAATTAGATACAGGTGCTAATGTAAGTTTGGTTGGGTACAAATATTTGTGTAAAATACTTAATAATAAGGATATAGAGCTTGAGAAATCGAATTATACTTTACACAATTTTGGCAGAGGAAAGATACCTGTCATAGGGCAGCATATCTTACTTTGCAAATCCAAAGGTAAAAATTATAGATTACATTTACAAGTAGTTGATGTGAATCATGGCATTCTGTTGTCAGCTTCTGCATGCACGAGTATGGGTATCATAAAGTATTGCAATTCCATCATTGATAACATGAAACGAGATGCTAAAAATATTTCAAAATATAATGAAGTGTTTCAGGATTATGGCTGTTTCAAGGAGGAAGTTAAACTCGAAATTGATCCGGAGGTTAGACCCGTCATACAAAGTCCTCGTAGAATATGAGAAAAGATTGGCGAAAAGAAATAAACAGATTGGAACAGGCAGGAATTATAGCCAAACAAGAAAATCACACAGATTGGGTAAGCAATATTCTAATGGTAAGGAAACCGAATTCGTTTAGAATCTGTCTAGACCCTATTCCTCTAAATAAAGCTCTAATACGACCAAACTATCAATTTCAAACGATTGATAAAATGTTGCCTGATCTAGAAGAGGCGAAAGTATTTTCTTTAGTTGACGCAAAGAAAGGCTTGTGGCAAGTAAAATTGGACAAGGCTAGCAGTTTATTAACGACATTCTGGACTCCTTTTGGTCGATACAGGTGGTTGAGAATGCCTTTTGGTATTAAATCTGCACCTGAAATCTTCCAAATGTATATGAACCAATTACTTCGAAATATAAAGGATATTAAAGTATTAGCTGATGATATATTAATACATGGAAGGGGTAAAACAAAAGACGAAGCGATCATGGATCATAATAGAAATTTAGAAACTTTACTGTGTAGACTGAAAGAAAATAATTGTAAATTAAATCATGATAAGTTACGATTATGCGTTAGCGAAATAAAATTTTATGGGCATATTCTTACTGACGAAGGAATAAAACCAGACGAATCTAAGATCGAAGCTATCTTAAAGTTTAAACATCCGAATAATGAAGAAGATTTACTCAAGTTTCTTGGGATGCTAAATTATTTAAGTAGATATATTAAACATCTAAGCTCGAAGGTATTTCACTTAAGAAAACTGACTCACGAAGACGTAACTTGGAAATGGACAGATATACAAAATTCTGAATTTATAGACATAAAGAAAATCGTAGCTAAAGCACCTACCTTAAAATATTTCAACGTAAATGAGGCAGTCATAATTGAATGTGACGCTAGTGAATATGGCCTAGGTGTTGCGCTTTACCAGAATGATAAAGTGATAGGATATGCATCCCGAACATTGACCAAGACCGAACCAAATTATGCACTGATAGAGGAAGAATTACTTGCTGTAGTTTTCGCATGTGTGAGATTTGACCAGTTAATTACAGCAAACCCGAAAGTTACTGTTAGAACAAATCATAAGCCGCTACTAAACATTTTTAATAAACCATTGATTAAAGCTCCAAGAAGACTACAGAAAATGATGTTGCAACTTCAGAGATTTAATCTGTATTTAGAATTTATTTCAGGAAAAGATAATAAAATAGCAGACACTCTGTCAAGAGCTCTGGTGGAAACATCGACGTTGGATAACAACAAAGAGGTTTACAGAATTTTAGATAATAATTTCAAGAATTTTGAACAGATTAACATTCAACAACAAGTAAGTATATCAAATGAGATACTAGATGTTATACGAGAAGAAACTATTAAAGACCCAACTTCAACTAAACTGAAATTCTATATACAAAATGGATGGCCAAAATATGTAACACAAGTACCAGATGCTATAAAAAATATTTTAGTTTCAAAAATGAATTATCGATAGAAGAAATGTCATTGTTAAAAATGATTGTATTGTTATTCCTTTCAATCTAAGAAAAATAATTATCAACAGAATACACTTAAGTCATCAAGGCATAGAATACTGTGTAAATATAGCTAAAAAGAACGAAGAAAGAAAACCAGAGATGATGTCGCATCAAATACCATCATATCCTTTCCAGCAAATATGAATGGATGTATTTTTTTATTCAATATCAGAGAAAACAAAGAAAAGTATTGGTAACAGTAGATAACTACTCCGACTTCTTTGAAATGGGCTTCCTACAGGACCTAACGCCGCAAACGGTTATAGATATATGTAAGAAGAATTTCAGCCGTCATGGTATTCCGGAAATAGTATGCACAGACAACGGTACAAATTTTGTGAATCAACAGTTTCAAAATTTCAGTAAAAACCGGCATTTTAAGCATACGATCTCATCTAATCATCAACAAGGCAATGGTAAAGCCGAAGCGACAGTGAAAATTGCGAAAAATTTAATAAAAAAGGTCGAAGAGAAAAAGGAAGATTTGTGGTATGGTTTACTGCATTTAAGAAATACTCCAAATAAGATAAATTTTAGTCCAGCAGAGAGAATATATTCGAGAAGAACACGAACGAGTATCCCTTTATTACAAGAAATCTGTTACCTAAACCTATAGAAGACGTTACAACACGCATAGAAACGAGAAAGAAAATAAGTAAGAGTTATTATGACAGAAAAGCAGAAACCAATAGAATATGTAAACGTGTATGGAATATGAATAGACAGAAGATGTCCGACGTGTAACATGCATGTACGAATGAATAATGATATTCAAATTAAAATATAGTTATCATATAGATTAACTCTATGCCTATAACACTACCCATTAAGAATTCGATTCTTTTCAGTATCTGTTTAACACAATTAGAAGTTTATAAAAACGAAGGAAACAACCGAGAAGGAAATAGTAATTTATTGCTCCCGCAAAGAACATGAGTGCTATCTTCTCGAAGCACAAATTCTTCCAGATTGCTAGAGGTAGACTCTAGAAATCCAATTTTCTTTGGTATTTATAAACTTTATAGTTGTTGCATTTTTCCCTTTTATGGCTTTAAATTACATCTAAAAATATGGTTCTGCGTTCTAGAAGGTTACCAAAGACAAGGAAAATGATTTACACGTACTGGGCTCATTGCTTTTTGATATCACCATAAAAAGTAATTTATTAACTATACAATGAATATCAGATTTATAGCCGTTCCTAGCCGCACCCCATGATGGGAAACGAAAAATGAAGGAAGCAGGCATAGATTTTAACTATGTCGGTTAAATATGATATATGAAAATAACTGATTTTTTTTTTTTTGAAACTGTCGAGGTGCGGAGAGGTATTGTCTAGTTCGAAGAAACCAAACCTCCCAAATTATGTGCCTAATTTGTAAAGAATAAAAATCTTACATCATCATCTAGGCAGAACAAATTGGGGCGATAAGTAAAATGTATTTTCCTTACAATAGACGTTGGAAAGTAGACTAAATAAAAACACACCAAATCAATCAACTTAAAACAAAGATGACGAAATAACTAACAAGAGAAATGAAATCCTATATATAGCAGAAGAGCTGCATAAATAAGTGCATACGTCCAAGATTGAAAAATCACCAGCACATATAAGAGGAGAAATAATTTAGGCTGGATCAAAAAAATCCCAAATATAGAAATCAACTAGATCAATGAGATCAAGCAATATAAAAAATGACATTAAATCAAACTGCTTTAGAGAACGAAATAATACGAAATTGATAAAATACAATGGCAAAATATTCGTTAAGGAAGTGCAAATACTCTTGGGCAAATGCCCCCGAAAAACTGGTATGACACCATTCTGATGCTACTACACAAAAAGGAGATAAGAAACATCTTCATAATTATAGATCCATTAGTTTCCTATATACAAACTACCAACAAATATTATTATGAATAGGTTAACCAATAAATTTGAGTTGTACCAAACAGAGCCAGCAAGGCTCAGGAATTGAAAGAAATGGTACAAGAATTACAACAAAGAAGAGATTAATAATACACACCAATAAAACAAAAATAATGCAGGGAGTTCAGGAAGAAATTCAGCAACGAAACATCACAGTAAATGAAGAGATAATAGAAGTAGTTGACCAATACATATACTTAGGAGGAACAAGAAGATGCAATATGACATCGCTAGAAAAGTTCGTGTGGCATGGACTTTATTTGATAAACTTAGCCACATTTTACGAAATAAAAGTAAACAATTTACTATCAATACGAAAATTAGACCACTTGCACAATGCGTAATCCCACTAATGATGTGGTGCATTGAGTTGGATACTATCGCAAAAAGTATGCCGTAAACTACAAGTAATCCAGCGACACATGAAAAGGCCAATGCGAAGCATGACTATGCAAGACAGAAAGACAAATTAGTAGATTCGAAGGAAAACAAAAATGCTAGACATATTGCAATCCATAACAAAAGCAAAATGAAAATAGGCAGCCCATGTGACTAAAATGCACAGAGAAATGAATCCAAAGAACGGCAGCCGGGAAAAGAAAGCCTGGACGTCCAATAACACCATGTATGATGAGTTCAGGAAAATAGTCGGAATGAAACTAATAAAGGCCCAAAACAAAAATCTTGAAAAAACTTGAGGACGTATACAGTTGTCCCGTGACATTACTGCTACGGTTTAAGGCTATGTTACTGAAGCATTTTCGAGTTCATCAACGCTTGTCCAATTCCATTACACAATCCATAAACAAAGTGAATTTCAACGATTTCATTAGAAAAAATGAACATATTTCTATTAGTATTTTAATGTAACACAAAAACAAACACGCTACATTAACTTAATTGTCCTGTCACAATGAATCACATGATCAATGTGATAATCACAGCCACTCCGACCTTTTAATAAAAACGAAATCAGCAGCGGCATGTTGTAGTAGAATTTTCTAAAACTTCAAATGCTTGTATCTCAATTACGATAGAGTCTTGGGCATACGTGCATTAGACATTTTTACTTGAAATTGCTTCAGTAACATATCCTTAAGAAGTGGCTGTCATGTCATGTCATGGAACAGGCTGTATATGCACATGCGGACGCCAGAAGATGTTGTTTAGAGATAGAGAGAGAACAGAGAAATACGATTATATTAGATGGACTGAAGTTTCTCAGAAGAATATTAGGTGTCAATATGGGCAGAATAGGGAACACAAACATAAGAGGGATTGGGAGTAGAAGCAAGAAAAAGAAAAATAACACAGGGTATAATTAAGTTGATGGGAGTATATGGCAAGAATGCTAGAAAACATGATTGCAGAAACAATAATATAGGGAAAGAGGAGGACCAAGAAGAACAGGGGATGTTGTTGTAGTAGAGTACGTTGAAAGATAAAGATGGTGGCTGGAATAGTACAGAAGAGATAACTCTAGATCGAGAACGACGTAAGAAGGTTTTAGAGAAATCTTAACGAACCGTAAGGTTGGTGGAGGTTAAGTAAGTAACATAGTATTATATGTTTGTTTCAATTATGCGAATTTATCAAAGTGCTCTTAATAACGGTCACCTCCATATCCCGGTCATTCTAAATGCGTTGGGTGGTCGTTATTGGAAGGTTTTATTATACCAGCAATTGGCAATTACACAAAAGTAAAAGATATTTGCAGTTTATAAGGAGTAAAACTAAATTCAACTTATCTAATCAATTCATAACTTTTCAATTTATAACAAAGCCTAATAGAATAAAATTTATTTGACGTAATTAACCGAGCTTTATGCATCTTAACACGTTTCTCCCGATTTCGCTTTTCATTCAACCGATTTATTATTTCCGTTCGTTTTCATATTTTCCGCTTTGTTCATTCCATCGGTTTATCCATTTAGTGGTTAATTGGATCGGTAATTACGTTCTTCTCGTCGAAATTACATAAGGTATTTTTAATTTCTGTTCACTTAACTCGTTTAGAACGACCGAGTGTATATAGAAACACGAAATTCAGGGAAAATATATTTTGTGTGGGTTCGGTAATTTACTTTTAATTGTCTAAAAAAAGACCAGTGGAAAACGTGGCTGTTTTGTTCACTGGTTTCCTTTAACACTGTAGGTATGTATGTGGTACATACCATTAAAATGGGATCGTTTAACGTTCTTGTTGGTATGTAGGCACCCTTCAATATTCACAGTTTCATATTAAACATTGATTCGGATTTATATATTATACATATGTATATTGTCACCGAATCGAAAGGTTCACTCTACGATATATGAGGGATGACTGACGCTGTCGCTGTCCCTCCTCCGAATTTAATGTCGCGCCTTGCACGTAAGTGACGGGAAGCGGTGGAGTGATAAGGTAATAACATCAGTGCGGTTTACAATACTTATGTCCGTTTGCACCGACCGATGTTAGACGCAAGTTAAGTAATCTTTGCTACCAAACGCTGTTAGGCAAGTTTTGGTTGCACGAACCAAAATTAGGCCTAACACTTTGTTAGATAGCTTTCGTTAGTAGATTACGCGTTTAAACTGGATTAAGTTTCTAATCAAGTGTTAAATATGCCGAACGTGTACGATTCTGAACGATATAGTGACATTTAGCATAGTGTTTTGGAATTTTTGTGAGAGGTTATAAAATTTCTACATACAGTCAAGCCAAGCAAACAAGTCTGCTGGGTAGGCGTGGCGTGACGTCACTGCATGTTTAGTGGTACACTCACAATCAGTATCAATAGTAATATGGCGGCAAATTTGAACACGTAACAATTTGTATTTGCAAGTTTATTAATTTTTCTTATCTAAGTTCTTGTATAAATTTGTTAAAACTGTTAAAAGAAAATTTAGTAGACAAGTACCAGAATTAGATTTGAGAAGGAAATAAATGAGGAAATTTTATTTCTATTTTATATATTTGTTTCTACTATTATTAATAAAACATATTAAACAAAAGGGATCAAAACAGTAAAACATTTTTTATAAATTTCAAAGCGGTGTGTATTTAAAACTAATTACATAGTGTTATCGTCACTACTTTCCTCCTCACTAATTTCAGAATCTTCGCTTGATGAGCCAGTGTTTACCATAAAACATAAACTTTCTACAGCTTCATCTAGCAAACCATCGCGTTGCACATTTCCTCTTCTAAACGCTTAACGAGTTTACAATGTTGATTCCAATCTGAAGGATGTTGATGATGATCCTCCTGCATGAACAATTATATACCTCTGGCCAGATCGATCAGTTTTATAAACATCAGCTTCGTCTTCTGCTTGCCAGTACTTATTGACTCCGTAAGATGGATGGATATAAGTTTCATCTAAATGTGTCACTGGCTTCTTATTTTCCCCTAACGCATAATTTCCTCTTATTTTTCGTAAATAGCGAGAACGCCATGCAACAATGTCGTTACGTTCCATTAATAATTTCCTTTTATTATGGCATTTTTTGTATTTAAAGCCGATTTTTAATAAATATTTTCTTAGAGTTTCTTTACCCCCAACGTAGCCAACCTTGTCCTTCATTCGAAGAACTAACATGTTAATGGTATGAACTTTTTTATCTACTGTGTAAATTTCATGAACAGTTCTCTTTAAAACGCCTAAGTCAAAATCGTCTAGAATAATTTTGTTGGAACCCCCACTTCGTCGTTTCTTTGAAGGAGACCACAATATGCCATCATTGGAACGTTTAGCTTCATTCCTACAAAATAGCAATAAGTATTTATTTCAGAACAACTTTAATCAAATACAAATTACCTAATTTTTGTTATGAATTTTGTTGGTTTTCCAGTCACTGCAGCAGCTAGTTCTGTAGCCTTTTCCAAGGGAAATGTCCACACACCAGCAGCTTTTTGTCGGTCGAAAAACGCCCCAACATTTTTAATAATGTTTCTGGCTTCGCAATGAACAGGCTTTTTACTTTTACTTGCCATAGCGATGACGGCGATTAGAATAAATGGAGTCTATAAATAGGTACATAAATGTTAAATACCTAAGATGCAAAAAATATGTTTTGTGGTTATAAGATAGTTTTATTTTAAAATGACTTAATTATCTATAAAATATATGCCTACCTTATTTCGAATAAGACGAACAAAAATCTTAAAAGAGATTTGTTTTTATAAAAATGAACGAAAGTAGAGAAAATTAGGAAATACAAACAGACGATAACACGTTAATTTGCTATGTACGCTATGTAGCTACCTAGCTACTACTTTCACTTTTGTCACGGAAGGTACACGCCGGTAAGAGTTGTCGGTATTGGCTTAAATTTTTACCGCCACCAATTTTTAAAATTAGTTGGCATATTTTCCGAGGGATTTGTTTGCTTGGTGGAGCTGTATTTTATATTAACCTTCCTATACTCACGCATATGGTCTGTGAGACCGATTTATATAGTATAGTATACGTGTTTCATTTTTGACGTAAGTATAGGAAGGTTACATATAAAGTATATTGCCAAGTAAGAATAATATTTTGAATCGGTATATGGAGGTGATAGCGTGCTTTTAGTTCTTTAGTGAAATGTCTTCAAAGAGTGAAAAAACTAGTAGTAGTTTTACTATTACAAGTAATTCATCTTCAGAAAACAAACTAATTACATTAATGAACAACATTCTAGATCAAGAAGAATATATGGATAATAGTAATCCAGCAAGCACTATATTAATTCATCAAGTATTAACGGATAAAAACACACAATAGGTAAGTAAAGAAAAATTGTATCTCATGAAGCACATTCGCTAATTAGTATTATTTTCCAAAAAGCTGTTTTTAATGTTGTTGCAAATTATAATCCTTTATAAACAAATGTCAACTAATTTTCTTTTCTGTTTAGGTAACAATTTTCTGACTGACTGACTGACTTTGAAGTACTCGTTGCGAGTGTGAACGAAGAAATCGGAATGCTTACTGCCTCCGTGGATGTACTACCTATATGCCTCCGCAATGCCAGTGAAATATATATGTAGGATATACTATGTACTGTTGCAATACACATATGTAATAAAATTTATTATCTTTCTTTTGTAGTTTGTAATAACGTATAATTTTATACTAAATATCTATTAGGCAATAATACTGAAAACTAAATAATAATAGGCTATAATATATCTTCATAAGAACTACATTTATGAATATTATCTATGATAACTAGATACT
Source organism: Chrysina gloriosa (assembly GCA_038088585.1). Taxonomy (NCBI): domain Eukaryota; kingdom Metazoa; phylum Arthropoda; class Insecta; order Coleoptera; family Scarabaeidae; genus Chrysina; species Chrysina gloriosa. Next base: position 27,609,478 of record CM076087.1, on the reverse strand, counting down.
GTTGTGGTTTCCGAAGACACCGACAATGTATGGAAATAGCATTTCTTGAAATAAAGAGAAAAGGAGTTTGTCTATTGTGACAATATGATTTCTTATAATATATTAATTTATTAAATATGTACGTATTATACATATATAATCTGACGCCCTAGATGGACAGAAGGATAAGGTGAAAGAAGAAGAAGAAGTATTATATATACATTTTAACAATTAAAATGGGATGAAAATTAACTTATTCAACAATATATCTTTCATTAAATATACTTTTGAAACTTTTATATTCGCCCAATAAATTAGTGAAATATAATATAATGTTTAAAATTGGGAAATATGTATATATGATCACTTGTTCAAGAATAATATAAAGGCATATCCGATTATATTCGAAACCACCACGTGTGGGTTGACCAATAGGAAACAAGAACGTCATTACTGTAAGTGACGTCAGTAGTTCTACACCAGAATTCTACTGTTAACTAATCGTGATTAAAATTTCGCCCGTGCAACAGCAGGTTAAATTAACTTGGAGTTAACATTAACATTAGATTATCTAACTACGCTTATCTAATTTAATCACCGGGCATTAATGATAACTTCTCATGCACTCGTTTGTCTAACCTTAATTATAAGTCTCGCTATTGGTTAGCGAAGAATCTATATACGTTTATGCAACCATCCCGTACAATATGGACACAGGCGTATTTCCGTACCTCTTGTAGTGGAATTATGTATAAGGAATGTCAACAAAACAAGGTCAACGTAAAAGATGACACAGTATCCACAAGGCGATGCACTCCTCGTGTCTGTGCCGTAACGAAAGAAAGATAAGCAGAAGTTAGTTAGAAATTAGACGCAGTTAGATGTAGATGTACAAGTCACAAAGGAGAGAAATATATAGGGTTAATAATGGACGAGCTATTACTTACTACTTTACTATAATAATAACAAACAAAGCATAAACATATTACACCCTGTTTTTGCAATCATGGACGGCCGAGTACCTCTGTAAATGAAAGAAACGTTGTTACCGTGGAGTTCTCTTGTTCTTGTTCTACTAAAAACTGAATAGCAATTCTTGAAATTAATGTTAGCCTAGGAATAAGTACAAGTTAGGTACATGAGATTTTATACGAACTTTTGGCCGTGAACAAGGTTTCAGCCCGCTGGCTACCAAAACTGTTGAGACGGTAACACAAACTCAACAGATCCAACTCCAAGAACTTTCTCTATGTTACGGCGTCCAATTTTGGCAACGGATCATAACTACTGATAAAACGTTGATACTGGCGGTCCATCTTTTTCGAATTGGAATTTTATTTTAATATTCTAGGCCTGAAAATGATTGTAATTAATGAAAAAGTAATCCCAGTAAAAGTGGGAGAAGAAAATGGAGAAGAATGGAAATAACCAGCTCAATCACAAGAACCTTGGAAAATCGGGCGCTACAATGGTACGGATATGTCAAGCAAATGCCTCATAATAGATGGCCCCAAAAAATGTTTGAAGTGGTATCCCGAAGGAAATAGGAAGAAAGTAGGGCCTGCCTTGGAATGGAAAACATATATGAAGCAAGCAATCTCAGAAAGAGACCTTGCGACAGGAGATTCTGATACCCACGAAAGATGCATCAACATCAATTAAAAAATATTTCGAAGAAACTAAATAAATATTAACAGAAAGGGGCTCAAAAGATTTTAAATTTGCCAATAAACCCTCCGGAGAAAGCAGGTAAACGAATCTAGGTGGGTATGACATTTTAAAGTGTTTGCTGTGCTTTGGGTTAATTACCGTATTAGGTAAAATTTTTGACCTACATCCATCACGGCTTACATTTATCCAATTAATCCTAAATTTGGACACAAGTTATTGTTAACATAATGGAAAATTTGTATGGGACTGGAGGCAAGAAACTTCAAATAAAAATTTTACCCCTATAAAGATGGACCACCCTAATCCTTACTTCAATCCTAAAACCAAAAATGAGTCGAAAGAATGCCGACGACCAGATGACGGACCTCCGCTTAAAGCACGTCTAGTTCCGTCGGTTGGAAAAGTAATGCTTACTGTATTGAATTGAGAGGAGAACATTTTTATGAATTATCTACTTGAAGGTATTAGAATTAACGCAGAATATTATGCCAATCTTTTATTTGGGCCATTGAGCCAGGCGGTTTGCAAGAAACGACCTGAGAGGTTGCATGAGCGTCCGTTATTGCCACAGGATAATGCAAAACCCCATACCGCACGTTTGCAGTGGGAATTGCTACCACCCTATTTGCCAGATCTAGCTCCTAATGATTTTCATCTGTTCCTAAATTTGTGTTCGATTTGAAGTAAAACTTGCTATAAATATTACAGAGACACCTAACAAGTTATTTGAACGCGGTTTAATCAATTTGGTTGAAAATTGACGATATGACAAAATTAGCCAGATAGCCAAATTCCTAGAACTTTGGAAACATCTCTCGTAGTTTCGCATTATTATTATGATTATTTCTCTTAAGAACTTATTCAGTACATACAGGGAGTAACCGTGAAAATGGTAAAAGATCTGTCCAATACGACTAATGATCGGATCATTGATAGAGTAAGCATAAATAATTTATGAATAAGCGTTCTACCACAAATTTGCGAACTTTTCACGCTGCTTGCACAGTACATGTTATCTACGGTTTATTAACCATTTTATTTTAAACATTTTTACACAGCAATCACATAAACATATTATTATCAAACATCTAATGTTAGGCATTTCTTGTGAAACCTTCTTTGTTTTCTTGACTTTACATTGTTTACCCATAAATAAATCTTTTGAAAAATAACATTTTTATCATTACCAATAAAAGATCGCCGAACTCATCAAATATAGGCCAAGTTCATGCAACGACAGCGAAATAAAACATCTGTTTATTTTTCTGTAATAGTGACAGAGAAGTATTATTCACCTGTCGATAATATACTACATATTTACTAGCGGCCCTATTTCAATGAAATCTGCTTACATTGCAGAATGCCCGAATACTGACTGAATGCCCGAATACTGACTGAATGCCCGATTATCCATTTCGACTTTTAAAAATACCTTATCTCTCAACTAAATGTCTACGAGAAACACAGTACCATAATGTAAAAATGTAGGGGCCAAAATTCTATTAAAATTAAGCAAAAACGTTTCTCGTGATTTGTCATTGTTTTTGCTGATTACGTCACCTATACCATACCAGCTTTACCACATTAATAAATTTATCATTTTCACAGTTATAGCCTGTACATAGTACAGCGTCTATAATACACACAGAACACAGAACAAAACAGTAGCTGTGCAAATTATCACGTGTTTATACTACCTAATGAGGTTAACTTTGAGGAGTGATATGTACATGTAAAATGATATGACAAATACAATACAAATGCATTTACTTTCCTCACGTCTATATTTACAAGATTCACATTACTGAATAGTAACGATGTTTCTCCTATCGAGCACATAATTCAAAAATTCTGTGTGCTGCTGCTTACTACATTAAGCCTTCAAAAAGGCCGGGACAGAAGCGCACAAACTAGGTATTAGGAGTATTGGCACTAATTATTTGATAAAACTATTTTTTCCATATCACTTGTTGCGTCAAGCGGTAAGCACAAACAGCCACAGAGAAAAAACAAGAGAACCAAATATCTCATATACAAAGTGTACACAACCACTCGGGTGTTGATTTCTATGACGTTCTTTATTATCTTTCTTTCATTGGGGGTGGTACGGTGCACATGGATAACAATGATGTATATGGACAGCGGTGGTGTATATGGGCAACGGTGGTGTACACGGACAACGATGGTGTACACGGACAACGGTGGTGTACACGGACAATGAGGCGGATTTTCTCATTTTGGGGAAGTGGTGCGGAGTACCGATTATGCGTATGTGTGTTTCGCGATTTGGTCCAATATCTGTACTTTGTAAATCTATCGTTGTGAGATTTTGGACATCTGTGCGCTTTCGTTCCCCGTCCTATTATTGAGACTATACTGTGTATAGTATGAAAGATTTGTCCAATCTAGTCCTAAGTTACTTTCAAACTTCATCGCAAATTATTAATGTAAGAAGTAATTATATCCACACCGAAACGGTACAATTACTCATCACACATCATCTCCTAATCCCACTCCAACAGTATAATCTCCACCTGAACATTAGATAGAAATGGTACACGCCCGGAACGAGAGCTATTCATAAATAAATCATCAATGAAACTATAATTCGCCCGCATTAGGATAAGTCTGGCCTCGCGCACTAAATCAGAGACGTATCTACATATGTACGTAGGTACAAACATACATACATACGTATATAGATACATACACATGTACTATATACGCAGATGGATCGGTGGAGGTATTAGGATTGAATGGAGTAATACGTTTGTTGCCGCGAACGGGGCAAAGAAATTTCCGTATCCGGCGTGTTGGGCGATGAAATATATGTCTCGTACTGTACGCGTTTAAAGTAATCCTTTCAATTCAACCTCTCGACGGAGGCAAATTAATATCGAATATGCGCAGGTTAGAAATTTATGAAAACTGTTCAGGTGGGGTAAGGTAATTCCTTCTTTTGAACTAAATATTTTTGAAGGATTGAAATTCTGGAATATTTAATCAACAAAAAGAGGAGAGGTGTCGTGGGACACCCGACAAGAGTGAAGCTCTTTACGCATTTGATGCTTATTTGATTAAACAAGGTATCAAGAAGAAGTATTTAATTTCGAAACAGATGATAAATAAAGTTGAAGTTGAATTTGAACTATATTCAAGTCTGAATAATAAAAGCGCCATCTGATGGGAGGAGACGCAAATACGGCACATTTCATATTTGCTCCTGCGACGACTATGTGTGTATGTGTATGAGAGAAAGAAAAGAATGAAAGATAAAAGCGTCTAGTGACGATTGCAGGCGTCTCACTTTTTACCAGTTAACTCTCGGCGCAGAACTTCGCTAAAAGAGTTGCGCTCTAATAATTGTAGTTTTCTTTACAACACAATGAGTGAATGGTCGCTATTTCTAAATTAACATGGAAAATGAAATTATGATTCAACGCACTCAAAATTCTTATGCCTACTGAATAGTGATTGCAAGCACTGTGGTATGGCATTACTAAGACTATATCACATTATTAAACGCTTTACCACAAAATTGTTTGATTAAATCCAGTGACACGTGTTTCGGTAGCAACGAGTCTAGCATCCTCAAACCGTTTCTTACCGAATGAACAGTGATTTTTAAATTCTATTCATGCAAACTGTATTACTCGGCGCCATATTTTTCTACTTACAGGAAGAAAAATTATCCAAAGAAGGTACACCCACGTCATTTCAAGTCCCATAAACACATTTCTCTTTACTCTAACGAGCACTTATCTCATCTTCGAATAATTTTCTATTCACTAAACACTCATACAAAAGCCAAACTCCCTCTCCTATAATAAATCAAATAAGACGAAGCGACCTATCGGACCGTTGTCTTTGTTTTGGAAATTTGTATTTTTACGTATACAGGGACGTCAAGAAAGATTTCTGTTGATAAGGGCAAAGTAATTCTTTAAGTATTTCTCAACGAGGAATCTAATCTAGAAGGCTTCTTTTGCTAAATTAAATATTTTCACTTTACCATGTATCTTTATTTGTTAATTAGTAACGTATATCACGATAAACTCTTCATCAGCTTTCACTAGAGGTATCCAAATTTATAATAAGCTGCCTCCGAGTTTTAGAAACCTTACAGCGGCTCAATTTAAATCTCAATTATCCGATATATTGACGGTGAATGGATTTTATTCCTTACAGGAATTTCTGTTACTACTTCAGTTAATAGATAATCTTAACGTTATATTCATATTCACACATGCACTCTCTATTAATTTTCTGTTATTGATGGTATTTAATCATTATGCTTTGACTTGTTTCTATACGTTCTAGAGTCTACTTTCTAACGTCTTCAGAAATAAATGAAGTAGTTAGTTAGTTAGTTAATATAGCTTTTGTCAAGAGGCTCATAGTTTCTAGTCTGCTTTAAATTATTTGCACTGAATTTGAGTGGATTAGTATAGCTAGAGCAAGAAAAGAAGGTAATAATAATAATAATAATAATATTTATTTATTACCCAACAGAATAAATCCAGCAAGGAACAATACAAAAAAGAGATGTGGATAATACAGAAAATGAACAGAATGTGAAAATGTAAAGAAATAATATGTTATAAGGTGGTGATGCTATTAATTACATATCAATATCAAAAAACAAATACAAAGAAATATCAAAAAAACATCTTAAAACAAAGATTACAAGATTATCTATATTGACTATTGAAGTTTTTAGCGGAATGGAATAAAGGGGCTTTAAGATGAATATTTGTTGTTGGCATGGGAACCATGATTAAGTTACCCGATCTTGATTCAAGGCGTGACGCCAGAAAATTTACTTACTAAAAATCCAAAAAATCAAATTTACCATAAGGGAGGCACTGATGGCAATTCTGCGCCGAGGCAGTGATTGAAAATCATATCTTGGTAGTAAATCATCGTAATCAGTATTTTGAATTGGATAAAAACCGTCCGGGTTGTACGACAGATACTTCAAAAGTCTCTATATTGGCAAGGTGAAAACCGCGGAAAAGAGAGTAGTGAGGGGAGGGCGTCAGACGAAGCGTGAGAGATAAGGGGACCCATGCTAATCAAGCACCCCAGAGGGAATAGAATTTACTACGTCGACGTCGTTGTTCCTGGGTAAAACTGAAAGTAAATCAATTTTCTTCCGGAAAAATTATTCGACCTTAACTGCTATCGATTTCTGAACTCAAAAATACCGGTTTTCCTTTGTAGAAAAATTATCATCAAATGTCCTTGAAAGTTATTGCTAAAGGCAAATTTGGAATTACCATTGCATTCTTCGTTTAAAAATACTTAAAAAATGACCGTCAGCTGTTACAAATACTAGACTTATGTGCTTCGCAACGCCCGATAGATCTATGCTACCATACCGATAATGTGCCACATGGTCTCTGAATCGTATAGCTATTGCGCCTCTGAATTGCCCTATATATCCGTTATCACATTCGTTGCACTCTTTACTTACTTAATTCCGGGTCTTCCTAGCGTGAGGTGTAAAACTGTTGAGTCGATTTAAGATTACCATCTCTTTCCATGTTTTCCTATTCTATCATAAGTTACTGATCTGCTCCCATCGCATTCCCTTTCTTGTGCCTCTTGCTCGTTACACTCAATTTTATAAATTTCCGACAGTTATTGCAAATTTATTTTATCTTTCGGATTTCCCAGCAAATTCTTCGATATTCAACAAGTCTTCATTATTTGGTTTTCTGGGATATCACTTATCCCTTTTCAAATCTTAAGATAGTGACAACGGTCGGCTTAAGTCTATTCGACCATAGCAATAATATGCCACATGTTCTTTGAATCAGGCAGCTATTGGTGACCTTGGAACGAAATACGTCTCACCGAATTTAATCATAATTATTATCATAACTGTGTGGTGAATATTTTACCTATGTGATATATAAGTATATATGTATGTAGATATATATAGATATATATATATCAGCACTACACGGGCCTTAAAGGCTCAAGGCTTGTTCGGAGCCACCGAGGCGTATACCTAAGTATACCGTACCGCTCCTGGCCCGCCTAATGGCATTTGCTTGCTTGCCGCAACATATTGGAGGTAGCCGATCCATTTTAGGATTTTCAAACTGCTACGCTCCGCCGCGGCTGGGCTTCGAACCCAAATCTTCTGATTGTGAAACGTGATTTTCACCACTCAGCCACTAGGGGATTACCTATATGATATAGTGTCATTTAAAAGACCTAAAGACTACTTGCCGTATAAAAATAGAAGACTATTAACATATGTACTTTCGCCATAGTAAAACAGTTTTCCCCATTTATCCTACAAGATCACACGTGTTTTCTAGTTTATCTTTGGTGGGTTCCTTAATTGCTGCACATCGATTAAACAGTTGGATGCCTTCAAGCAACTCGATTCTATCTGCAGCCTTATGTTTTTATTTCCCTCTTATTTCGCTTAACTTCTCCCTTTCTTCTTCTCTTTATTCTCATTTTGCACATCTCTTTTTTTTTTCTGGAGTGATAATATCAATAGAAAAGAAAAAATTATAGTTACAGATCAGTATTTTCCCGAATTGTCATATGGCACTGTCTCTTGTATTCTTGTTGAAAAGTTTTCGAACAACATTACGCATTCATGCATGTGTTTACCCCTGTTTTCAGCGGACGTGTAAATTTATAGTTTGACGTGATACATTACGGCAGTATATCATAAAGGCCTTCGTAAAAATACAAGCAATATGTTGCGCGTACAAATTTCGCGAACCCTTGTAAAAGTGTCCCGATAAATCACCTCCGTTACGGTTCGAAAACCTATCCGAAGTGCAAATTTCGAAAGGGCTACTGTCGCTGTTTACGTTAACATTGTGTATGCATGTGTACGGGTGTAGAGCTTTCGTACTCGGCTACGCCACTTAACCGCGTAATTTGAATTTCAGAGGCCCGAATATTGGAGCTGCACTCGCCGGACGCTGTCCACAGTTGCGTGCTACGCGCCGCCGATCCAGCGGAGGCGGCCGCCTGGTTCAACACCCTTCATTCCGCCCTTGCCGTCCTTACAACAGCCGCACTGCACGAGGCGTCCAGAGCCATTCCCGACCTGCGTCACATCGGGTGGCTTCTGCGGCGACCCAGATTAGAGGTGACAAATCCGTCTTTGATATAGACATACATTAGCGTTTGCTTTGTAATCGCCGCGAACCGGATTTTCGTTAAATCTTGAACGATGAAGAGACGACATTAGTCGCCAAAAGGTCCGGCGAAAGCTTATATTTCTACTTTTAGCTTTGACGAGGAAATTGGCCGATAGAATCGTATCCAGCTCGCATTATAAATGCGGTTTATTTTGAGCGCTCTTTTGTGAAAGAGAATATAAAATTTGTTCATAAAGAAGATAGAAATACAAAAATTATATCATTTATACACTATTTAGCACGCTCTGTAGACCTTTTAGGCCCAATGCATAAATTTTAGTTTCAATAATAATAATAATAATAATAATGATTACGTTACATTTTAACAGAATTAGGAAAGTCTTTCATAATTTATTCAGCGATTCCTTTATTATTTTTCTCCTCTAAGAACCACTTTTGTTTCATTTTACTAGTCATGTGTATCCATCTTCTGTAGGTCCTCTTCAACGCATTCCAAATATCTCCTTCGAGGTCCTCCTCTTCTGCTCGTCCTTATTAGCTTTATGTTCTTGATCAATCGATCGTTTCCTAACATGTCCCAGCCATATAATTCTTTGTGCTTTTACATATGTTGTTATTTTGGGTTCCTTATACAAAGCTTCCAATTAGTCACCTTGCATTTTGGAGAGCAACTTGTGGAGACACTCTGAAAATGAATCCCCTCTCAGGTAACTGCCTAAAGAATGTACGAAACCAAATGAAAAACCCACTTCATACTACCAAATATACTTTCCCAACCTAATCTACCCATCCATCGACCAAGGCAGAACTAGAAATTTGTTCATCTTCTGTCCAGAAAGGAACCAAACTCTTGATAATAAATAAAACAAAGGCGAATTATACCTAATTGTTGAAATAATACAGGATGGTCGAGGAAACGGGAAATTTCGAATGTAGTACTGGCAGTCTTGAGGAGTTAGTAGGTGTCAGGGCAGAGTGCCATCCTTTGGTGTAGAACTACGTGTCATTTAGTAGCTAGGTAGCAGTGGATCTGTTCACAACATGCATTTGCTGTGAAGTCATTTTGTAAAAATGGTGACAGTGCGACTGCTGCTTCACGGGTATTCCGACGTCATTACAACTTAGAACGTGAGCACCACAGCACCAATTATTTTTTCCATAACCGTGTATCTCCTTGCATTTCTCACGAAAAGGTGATTTCTGGCTCTAACATAAGATATGATCACCCTGGCATAATCAACACATTCCATCAAAATAACTGGGCCAGAATACGTAGCACGAAGGTCATTACAGGAAGATATTTTTTATCGAATTTATTACTTTTGATCTTGTTTGACTTATCTCAGATTGCGATATGTGTCCAGGTGTACCAGTTCGCTTTTCATTCGTAAGATGGATACAATTTCTGGTTTCATTTTTGGTTCTGAACAACTTAATGCATCTTGGCGAGATATATGTTTACTTAATCATTCTTGCGAAAACTGGAGACTATGTAGAATGAGACTCTCCGAATCCTAATCCAATGCCCTTTGATTCGTAAGGAATACACAAAGTCATCGTACTCTGTGCATTCCGAGATCATTGAGAGAAGATTTTGATAGCAGGGTGGGAACAAACCCGCACTAACGAAAGTTCTTGCGTTATATGGTCGTCGGTCCCCAAGATCGACTCTCCACCTCGCGTGAAGATCCATCACTCAGCAGACTTTTTCATCATCCGCTGAGTAACCTTCACATTTTTTTAAACAACTTCTTTCTCCCCACCAAAACTATTACTTTAAATTGACAGAATGAGATAAGAAGCTTCATGGTCCTTCAGAGCGACCCAATATTAAAATCGAAATACCATGTAATGCTTTATTATCGGTCAGGTATACCGTAGGAACAAGTACAAATGAGGACGGTAGCAGTGCATAATTAATAAAGCATAACTCCCTCTTTTTCAGCAACTAGCGCACGCAATTTGGGCCTACTTTGTGAGGAAAGCTGCGTCGTTCAAGACTCCTTCTCCAATGTTTTGGTCTCGAATTTCTCGTTCTCGTTTTGAAAAATGTAAAGCCCCATCAGCAAAATATATTTCGGAGACAAAAGGAGCCTTTTAAGTTCGAAGTTAAACTAAGGAGGAACTTTTTGTTGCTCTTCCAAATATTCGCCTTTAAGATTTATACACTTTTGCATGCGTTGAAACCAATTCTCCCACTCTAAAGTTGGTATCTGAAAAACATGATTTTTGAAGCCTTCGACACAGCTCAAAATCGCTGTCCACGCATCTTACAAGGAGAAGGCAAGGTAATCGGATTTTTGTAATTTTTGATATTTATGGTACGTGTAGTTTGGACCTTAAATAAAAATATTTTGGAGTAGTTCGACGCAACGTTCATAAATTACCGAGATAATCGATGTTGAAGTTTCACCCACCATTTAAATCCACTAGATATAATACGATTGTCAATTGGAGTCGTGGCCTAGTCGATAGCGTTTTGGTGCGATAGTCACGAGATCGCTGGTTCGGGTCTCGTCACGGGACATCTCTTTTTCTTCCACTCAAAACGCACCATATGTTTTTTTCATTCTTCTTCTCATATCAAAAATTATGAACAAACGAAATAAATAAACAATACGCAGGAACATTCTTCAAGTACATCATTAAAATGCACAGTCGGTTGATAAACAATATTCATTTTTAATTAACAATAAGGTTTCTTCAAAAAAAAAAAAGAACGAACGGAGTCAGGTAGGAAATGAAAATTTCTATTATTTTATATCTAGTATGCGACATTTTACGCAGTGTGGCACGAGCCAGAATGGTAGTTATCATAGAAACATGGGAAGCAACATTTCTTTATTATTACCTTATTGTTAAGTTAATTCAAAATGAATATTGTTTATCAAGCGATTGTGCATTTTAATGATGTACTGAAAAATGTTCCTGCATATGGTTCATTTATTTCATTTGTTCATAATTTTTTAATTGAGAAGAAGAATGAAAAACATATGGTAGGTTTTGAATGGAAGAAAAGAAATTCCCCGTGACGAGACCCGAACTAGCGATCTTGTGACTATCGCATCAAAACGCTATCGACTAGGCCACGACTCCAATTGACAATCGTATTATATCTAGTGGATTTAAATGGTGGGTGAAACTTCAACATCGATTATCTCGGTAATTTACGAACGTTGCGTCGAACTACTCCAAAATATTTTTATTTAAGGTCCAAACTACACGTACCATAAATATCAAAAATTACAAAAACCGATTACCTTGCCTTTTCCTTGTTAGACATTCGGGAACAGAAAGATATAGATAGGGTATAAATTGGGTGAATACGGGCAATGAGACATTAATTCAATGTTTTTCTCCCCCAATAATCAATTGTTTGACGTGCTGCGTAAGAATCGGCATTGTCATGAAACAGAGTGATGTGACGTTTTCCTTTGTTCCTGATTTCGTCGAGGGCTACTAAAAAACAAGTTGTTGTGTACCATTCAGCATTAATTATTCTTCAATCATTTAAAGACATGGTTGCGACGTGTACAATACAACCGAAGAAACAACCGATAATTTTTCTTGCAAGTGCTTCGTAAACGAACCACTTTCATGGGATTCAGTTCATCTTGGAACACTCAAACACGGGAATTGTTGCTTAATTCCCGGTTCATGCGGATATATCCAAGTGTCATCACCTCTCAAGATGTTGTATACGAACTTTGCAGTTCCTCAGTTCAATTTTTTGAATATTTTCTTACACCAATTAACACGAGCCTTGCTTAAGCTTTGATCAAATTATGTGGAATCCATCGGTAACAGATCCTTTTCACAGCTAAATGCTCATTCAAAAACGAATGTATTGCAGTCGTCGATATGCCTAAGAATACCCATATCTCACAGTAAGTCACATTTCGATCTGCTACGATAATGCTGTGCACAGCATCGATGTTTTCTGAAATAACAATCGAGTTTGGTCGACCTTCAAGCAATTCATCACTGACGGATATACGACAATGACGAAATTCTGCAAACTATTTGTAAACAGTCTTTTCTGTTGGTGTTTCATTACCAAAAGTGGTCGTTTGCAAAAACATAAAAAGCGCCCCTCGTACAATACTTATTTACCGCAAGTGGTGAATTTCGTGCAAAAGTCCTAATATAAACATGTTCTAATTCTAAAATTAAAAATTTATTCCTTGTGACAACATAGACCTAGATTTTTAAAATATATCCCACATCCACATCAGCTTAAAAATTCGAATCGCTAAATATTGGGAATACCGATGTGTACCTATAATCGGATTTAAAAATTATTCTACTTTCAAAGTCGATACAAACAGTCACATGGATTTATGTAAATGATGGATTTGAATATTTAACAATGATTAGCAAAATCAACATGAAGACCGCATCAATTTTAAAATTAATGTTGCTTTCTGAACGCGAGTGCAATATGCTACTACATATGTACATACATACGTATGTACCTACTACATGTGTACATACGTAGTCGTATTAGCGTTTGCATATGCATGTAAATAGAGCAGAAACACGGATGTGGGCAGTTCCAACTGTTTGCAATCGTCATTAGTTAAAACCTGCCTCAATGAAAACGTTTGCTCGAAATCGCGTTCCCAGTACTTCCGTAATATCACAAAATAAAGACGATTGTCCGCGTTGAAAGCAACGAGAAAATATTTCTGATATAATCAACCAGCTTCCGTTAGAATCCTTAATTAAATTACCTCGTTTAAGTTATTAAATGAAATGGAACCAGTTTTCATCTTCGGTCGTTACATAGCACAACACAACAAAACTAAACCTGCACGGAAATCTAATCAATTTTATGACCCGACGAAAATCAAAATTAGGACTTTTCCCGGTCGTAAAGCGATCCGTCAGAGAATCATAAACCACCTCCCTTTACGACTCTTTTCGTACAATTCGAATGATTACATGCGTCGAACTGAAAAGCCACTTTTCAGGGGAAAGTTTATCGAAGCGAAACCGTCGCGATAACTTCATCGTTAAAAAGTTGCCCGATTAGATTTAGCGAAAAGGTCGGAGATTAAATATGTACGGTTGACATATGCGAGCCCGCAGCGGGTAAAATTTACGCCCGATTTCGTTTGTTAACGTGATTGTATTCTAAAAATGTACGATAAGGAAAAACTTTCTGGTTTGAATAATTATATCCTCGATTTTTCAAGATATTCTAAATCAGGTTTGGAACGGAACGCAAACTTTAAATTATGTGATCTGAATTACGGTCGAGATCGCGTCGAGGCATAAAAGAAAATTCACATTTGCACCCAAATTTCAAAATGCCTGACCAATGACGATACACAAATTTTAAAAAATCAGGAAATTCCATGAAAATTGGTATTTGGTGCATTTTTGGCCGCTGACAATGAATCTGACAAATTTTACAAAATGGCCAAATGACCAAAATTAACTAGTACCCGTCTTTCCGCTCGTTAACTGGTATGCAGTGAAAAATGATGAAAAACTCATCTTATGAAACAAATTTGGGGTTTTAGTCTCTCCATCGAGAAATTGCCATCCTACTAAAGTTTTTCAAGATGGATGATCATAAGACTTGAGAAGCTGTTTTATTTCTATAGGAACGGGCATCCTCGGACTTTTAAGGCTGGGATGCCCTAGAGTGAGAAGTACCCCCAGTGCGATGGAAGATATATTGTGTTGATGTTATAAAAAAAGACTGAAATACGACTATGGATGTAATAAATATGGCACGGACGGTTTAGTTTAGGGCACTTAACCCCTACTAGTTTTATATAAACGCGATGTTTGTATTGTATTATATTGTAATGAGACGGGGTCTGGCCCAAAGTGGCCCTTTGCACTGCGACCACATTGATCTATTGTGCTTCCCCTTATTTTTTTTTATTTATTTAATACGTTAAGGAACAGGATCAACTCCTTGAATGGGAGTGTAAATAGGTCCTCTTCACTCAGCGTATATGCATGTATTAATCTGTATCTCCTGACCTCCTGACCTGACCTAGTGCCCCACAATTAGTGATGAAGTGTTCCATTGACTCCTCTTCTTCACCGCAGAATCTGCAAGTGTCCGTGTTGGATAAGCCCATTTTGTGTAGGTGCTTGTTGCAGGTATAGTGGTCTGTGAGTGCCCCTGTCAGTGTTTTTAAGCTTCTCCTGTCCAGTTTTAGGGCGAGGTCCGCCCTCCTAGCGTCGAAGCTCAGAAACTGTTTGGAATGTTCCAGCCCGCTGGTATCGTTCCTGTGTTTTATTGTGATGGATGCTGTCCATTTCTTTGTCTCCCCTTTAAGGAGACCTTTATTAAAGCCAAAAGGTGGGGTAGGTCCAACAAAGTTTCTCTCAGCCCCTTTTTTGCGCAGATGTCTGCCATCTCATTTCCCCGTGCCCCTCATGTCCTGGCACCCAGACCAGGGTAATCTGGTTCTCAGTTACGCGATGTTACTTCCAGCAAACGCATTGTGCGTGTACGATGGTAATTGGTATTTTGGCTCTTCTAGAAAGAGGTTAATAAGTACGTTTTCTAAAGTTGATTTCTGTTACATCCTTTGTAGTTTATATTATCATTATTATATCGTTTCCTTATTTGTATTAATTTTCGTATTCGTCTCTTATTTGTATTTATATTCGTATCGTTATCGTTCTCTCTTTTATTATTATTAGCAACGTTTGGTTTTAGTTTTCCTCGTATTTTTTTTTAAATAAAATAATTTTTAAGTTTTGGGTCGGGTTCGGGATTTGTTGTTAGGTTAGATTGGTTTTATTTTTCTATAGTTTACACCTGGAGCTTCTTTAATATTTAATCTTAGCAATGTCTTCTGGTTCTTCAACACAACACTTACTGACGTCGTGGGTTGATTTTGGAGACAATTTCACTAATTGGGTGTTGTCGTTTCTGACTAAATATAAGAATAGACATATTCCTGATGAATCCACATTACAGAAAAATTATATTCCCAAATTTCCAAAAAATTATATTCCCGTATGCAAACGTACAATCGCCATAATAAAAACAAACATAAATGAAAATTACATTTCGGTTTCATCGGAGGAAACAACTGATTTGTTAGGTCGTTGCATTTTAAACGTTGTTATAGGAGTATTGCATCCAACAATTCCGTACAAGCCATATTTAATTAAATGTCAGGTAGCAGACAAAGCTAATGCTAACATTGTAGTTTCAATAATTGATGAAAGTTTCAATTCAAAAATTTAATGATGATATGCCAAACAAATACGAAAAAGTAGGTGCTATTGTTCGTAAGTGATACTGCGCCTTATTTGATTAAATACGTAACTTGTTTAGCCCATGCTTTGCATCGTGTTGCCGAAGAAATTCGAAAACAATATTTTGATGTTGATAGTTTGATTTGGACTACCAAAGAAATCTTTTATAAGTGAAGTTCACGTCGAAGAACATGAAGTTCGAGAACGTCTTACTGCGGTGCCATGCCTGCGTACACGGTGGAGTACATGGCTCAGGGCTGTTGCCTACTATGAAGAAAACTTTGAAGCCGTTATGTTAGAAGTCTGGTAATGGAACTAAATTCACCCGAAGCGCAGGCCATTAAAAACAGTAAAAGAGCATGCAATTCGGCCAATATCAGAAATGATTTATTTTCAGTTAGTCATAAATTTGAACAATACTTAAATACTTAATAAAATTGACAATACCATGCTATTACAAAGTTAGAATCTCCAAATACATCACTTTCTGATAACATAAATATAATCTCAGTTGTAGGTTTCCGCAGTCGAAATCGCAATGTCTAACTTGGTTTCCGGGTTGGAACCGCGTCTGGTTTGGCGTGGGTGCCGACCTTTCGTCTACTATTACAAAGGACAAGTGACAGCAACACGATCAACATCGACGAGCAGCTCTGAAGATGTCCCTTGTAATAGTGGACCAAACGTCGGCACCCACGCCAAACCAGACGCGGTTCCAACCCGAAAACCAAGTTAGACAGCATAAATATAGTAACTAATATTAGACAAGGCTTTAGCAATTTCCAAGATAAGTATAATAATACAACGTAAATTGGAAGACGTCTTGAGCAAAAACCCCATTAATACAGTTTCATTTTGCACGGTTAATATTTGTAGATGTTGAAAAACGTTTTCGTTGTATAAGCATGATACAGGCCAAATCGTAGTTGTTGTACAATTGCAACAACGTTCATGTAAAATATTGTGTGTGTATTGTAATGCTAGAAAGAAAATGAAGGGAATGCCAGTACTTTCGTCCTTTAGCTCTGCGGTCGAAGTTGTTCCTACGCAGCCATTTAGGCCCACGATAGATAATGTCTACCGGTATTACCACAGAATAGACAGAAGTGACAAAGTTAGAAAATCTTGTGGTCAATTTTGTATGCGCATGACCGGCAACCATATTTTAAATACGACCATAGTGACTATATTTGGGTAGCTTCATTAATGTTATTGTTCTGGGATAGTGTGTGCACATTAAATTTAAAACATATAATTATTGTTGTGTTTCATTGATTTAACTTTTTAGCAAATACTATTCTTTTAACATACCCAAAACTCTAATATTTTTGAATTAATACGAACAAATATGCACTTTTCTCTCTCTACTCTATTGCGAATTGGTCAATTTCGCAACCTGCCTTCTCGCCATCACCAGTCTGTTGTATTGTACTTCTAAATCAAAATGCGATCAAACAGTTATTTACGAGCACTTAACTATAATGTGTTTTTAGAAATAAATTTCCTGTAGGTTTGCTAAAGCGCGAAGTTGGAGTAGATCAGTGTTTTGGACTGTAGGCCAAATCTTACACTTCAACAATATTTTTCCGTTGTAGGTGTTAACAAAATACACTAATTGTACCTCACAATTTAATCAAATTGTTCGTTACAATGTGCTTAACCACTAAATTACAAATTTAACTTGAAGAAATACACGGCGCACTTAACGGCGACTTACTTACTAAATAAATGATTAAATTAAACGCGGTTGAATTTGTTGTAATCTCCCGAAATATGATACTGGTGTACCCGAATGATTTATTGCCCGAATTGGCTGTTAGACCGAGTCTTGTACTCGAGTCCTACAATGTAAAACCGAAACCTTTTGACTGACAAATTGCACTACTCATCTGCAATCATCTACACTTAAAAAAGGTTCGGAGGGTGGTGCTAAAAAATGGTAAGTATTTCCCTATTGGTGCAAAAGTGAAAGTTTAGAAATAGAAATTAAGGGAAAGTACATGAAATGGAATTTTGTAGAAAGTTAGGGTGAAAACAAGATAATAAAGTTGCAGCTGGTGTCCCTTCTAGGTAAAGGGGTACTAAAATCGGTTCCGATGACATTGAATTTGACAACTTAGATTTACGTGAAACATAACAACGGAGATAAATTGTTCACCATAAAACTAAAATATAAAACATACAAAAAATACAAAATATACCGAGGTCGTTAAGAACTTTCGGGATCGAATATTTAAAACCTTTATTTAATGTTTCTTGACTTTGTATTACTAAAAATAACGCACACTATTCAACATTTCCCTTACATAGTAAATTATGTAATTCCACACATGCATATTAACAATACTTATACTTCATACTCTCTTACTGTATCTTACAGAGTAACCAAACTACCATTCGTTTCTTCCGATCTTTTGATTATAGCAGTAGTTGCGTCTTTGTCAATTAAGTAGGCTCTCGATCAGAGCTCATAGCATTATCTAATATCGTATCTAAAATGCACATAAATATGCATGCACAGACATACAGCATAAACATATTATATAAGTGTGTTTAGCGTTCCGTCTTGGTAATTTTACTTGTCTATCATCAGTATCATCACTTACATCACAGTTTCCGATTTGAGGATTGTACCGTAGCTCGTAGAGATTGGCGCTTGCCTTTCTACACGTTGACGGTGGAAAGAAATAGATATCCGCGGAGACTTATTGCTGGGTAGTAAACAAGGGTAGTAAAATCTAAAGTACAATAAGCAATAGATTTAAAAATGCTTAGAAATCGCCTAACGCAGGTCAGACCGTTCTCGCATTGCAAGTACTATATACAGTGTGTAAAGCGATGGGGTATACAAGAGGGAATTTTTTTTTAAATATTGATTCATGAAAAAATTTATTCTTCATGATATTTTTTGCTTGCTTTGAAAGTACCAATAACGTTTCGATAAT
The DNA here is from genome assembly GCA_038088585.1 of Chrysina gloriosa. Taxonomy (NCBI): domain Eukaryota; kingdom Metazoa; phylum Arthropoda; class Insecta; order Coleoptera; family Scarabaeidae; genus Chrysina; species Chrysina gloriosa. The sequence continues at coordinate 27,590,508 of CM076087.1, read as the reverse complement.
CTAAAATTTATTTCTAGAAATCTGGAAAAATAATAAAATTATTTTTTTTTATTGTAACTAATCTACATTCTAATCAAGTATCAATAAGAAATAAATAAATTTTATTTATTATAAACTGTCATTCTACATAATCTCCTCCGTTTTCTGCACACCTTTCCGCTCTATTCCTGAATTCCATATAAACCTTCCCCAAAGTTTCCAAGTTAACTTCTCTAACCGCTGCAGTTATTCGTTGTTTTAAAATTTCTACATTATTTCCTACAGGTTCTTCATATACTTTTTGTTTAAGGTGTCCCCAGAAAAAGAAGTCCATGGGAGACAAATCTGGCGATCTGGCAGGCCAATGTATTGAACCATAACGGCCAATCCACCTCTCAGGAAATTGCTAGTCTAGCCATGCGCGAACTAATGACGTGCTGTGGGCTGGACATCCATCTTGTTGATAATAAATGTTCTCCAAATTCATGTCTTGTAGTGATGGAATCAAAAAATTTCGTAGCCTACTTAAATAACTATGTTGATTCAAATTTTCGTCAAAAAGTAGGGCCCAATAATTTTATTAATTAACATACCGCACCAAACATTAACTTTTCGATAACGCTGATTTCTCGTGTTGATTTTAAAATTGGGATTGTCTCGTAACCAAAATCTGCAATTCTGTGAAGACACAACACCGTTTGTAGAAAAGGTACATTCATCGGAAAACAATATGCGTTTATGAAAGTTTCTGTTTTCCATGAGCTTCTCACCAATCCATGAGCAGAAGTCCAGTCTCAAAACATGATCTGGAATCTCAAGGGTATGTCTAAATTTTGGCTTAAACGGATAAATTTTATTTCTTTTAAAAATTGTTTGTAATAAAGTGTGACTGACATTAAGCTCCGCTGCCCTCTGTCTTAATGATAAGCGTGGATTGTCTTCAACGGACTGCAGTGCCATAATAGTTACCGCATCATTCTCATTGTACACCTTTCTTATCTTCTTTTTGTCGACCACCGATCCTGTTTCGTCGAATTTTGCAATTAATTTTTTAAGAGTCATTTTTGTTACAGCTACATCTCGATACTTTTGATGAAACAAATTAATTGCGTACTGATATGAAACATCACCAATATCGTAACATTTAACTAAATAAATTCTTTGCTGTAACGTTAGCATTTTTGCAAGTCAGTTTGACACATGGAGTGTTTTGTTTGTGGTTTGATAGCAATACGCTATCTTGATTATAATGTAGAATGATAACTTCCAATAAAAAAAATTAATTTTATTATTTTTCCAGAGAAACGTTATTGGTACTTTCAAAGCAAGCAAAAAATATCATGAAGAATAATTTTTTCATAAATCAATATTTAAAAAAATCCCTCTTGTATACCCAATCGCTTTACAGACTGTATAATTTATATATGATAAATTAGATATTTATAAAATAAAAATGTAGTAACACAAAATAATTCCTATAAACTCCAAACGTAAATAGACGACACCTCTATAATTTTGCTTTTCTTACTTCCTAAAAATCTTGTAATTTTAGATTTGTGCCTTGCTCCATCTTTGGCATAAGTGCCACATTAATTTTCGACGAATATAAGACATTTACGTGAACACAGTTACAGTTTTCTATCGTACGTAACCGACCACCAATACAAAAAGCTGTGTTACTAGATTTTATTTTGTTCGCACAAATAAGACAAACGAAAGCAACAATATGCTTCATTTTTTGTAAAGTAATTCTACATACATTACTACACACTGATGGATGTTTTATATTTTTCCCTGCTAAGAGTAACACATAATATTTATGGAAATTACACGATTTTTCGACTCATAAAATTGCACGTTTTTAGGAATTTTTATTGTTAATATACATTGTTATTTCAGCATTATAAAATATCCATCCATTCGTCTTATACATTTATCTTTCACTTGGATTTTTTCAATGCATTTAGATGCCAAGTTTTTGAGATTTGTGCGAATAACTTTGACCGTGTTTCTTATGGCATCTTCCTATAGTGGGAACACGAATCTGATGCTAATTTTCCATTTTCCAAAATGGCTAACATAAGCGGTCTCAAACTTTCAAATTCATATTTCATCCAAAAAGGAAAGTAAAAAATTATAAAGACCAATTGGAATGGAGGTTCATGATTTATAGTGTTCCCTTGACAAGGTAGTCTCACATCTCATTCAGATGATGTCTATAAAATAAATTCAATTGCAACAGTATTGATGTCCGTCTTCTGATACACGAACAAAATTTTCACGTCAAATACGAACGGTCAACTATTGCTCAACATGCCGAATCCACTTATGAGTGTTATATTATTGATCAAGTCAATTTTTTGGATGAGATCACACAGAACACACTCACACACATGAACATATACACATACATAAAATCACACACATGCACCAAAAGAATTAGATTTCTGTCAAGTCCTACCCATAGTTATTGGTATTTACTCTTTGATCGAACAGTTATGAATGGAAGAGAAAAGGAAAGCTAATATAACTGACCCAAACAATGCCAAAATACCCGTTCCTATATAAATGGAGAAACTGTTCCAATTTTTGAAATCCGCCATATTGGTCCGCCAATTCCAAGTCAGGTGGCAATTTTTCAACGAATTCCGATAGTTATAAAACTAATACCCTACACTTACAACATAATATTCTCATAATTCTTCACTACACATCACTTAACGAGTTTCTATTTCTTTCTACGACATTCACGCTCCAATCCATACAACAACACACCTCCTACGTTTGTTCTAAAGAGTCTTGGTTATGGCTATCGAAACAACCATATTTTACATTTTCAATGATGATGGATACCTAATTAAATGATTTGGATTTTACACGTCTCTGTTTGAGAAAAGAAATGTTAAACGTGTCGAAAAGGTATGGCTTACATTCTCTGAATAATTTCGAACCTTTTATGCTAAAGGGTCCAAAACTACACATAGAAATGTAATTTTCAATTTTCCTTTCAATCGGAACATTTCTGTAGGGTTATAAAAGAAAACACGTTGCGGAAAAGATGCAAACGTATTACTTGATATTATGATATAAGCTACAAAAGCTAGTAAAATGTTCTTGGAATAGCCCATAATTTGGCAAGGGAGGAATTTAGGTTTCTTATTTTTCGGATTGGACAATTCTGTATCATTACCAACATTCCACATTAGGAGAAATACGCCAACACTATGCTTGTCGTCTCTGGTTGCTTTCAGACAGATAATGCTAAAAACTCCAAGAACCGCGATTACAAGCAGGTCTTCACATAAGTCCAAGGAAAATGAACAGGAAAAAGAAAACTGGAGAGCTATAAAGTAAACCTCTCCAGTTTTCTTCTTTGTATTCAACAATTTTGCAACATTATTAAAATTACGTTAAGGAAAAGAGTCTGAAACCCTGTTCACTTTCCTTGGATATCTTTCGGCGATTTGTGCCGAAAGGTCTAATACGTGTTATTGGCACAACACATTATTTGGAAGCAAGTAAGGATATGTGGTTTTCTTCTTGATTTCCTGCAATTTATTCAAAACGTGACAATCCTATGACGCTGCATTAGTTAATTTTACATGTATTCTCTGAATGTGAAAGCTAATAAGGGCTTAAAGAGATAACTAGATACTAGTTTTAGAAAAGAAGAAATCGCTCTTTTCTTCTTTGAAGCTTAACAGTTATGTAGTATTACTGAAAACGTTAGGAAGACGTTAGGTGCAAAGAATTTGCTAATATTCCGTTCGAGCCCTCAAAAAACCGCGAAAGTTTGGAAGTCGCATAGCTGATTATCTCGGATCTGCAGAATTCATGCGATCATAACAGTCATTTGAAGTTGCATTAGTTAAATTTGCATATTGTCTCTTAATGTCTTCGCATGGTTAGTGGTGAAAACTTCACAGAGATCTTAAGTAGCTAATAATTTTGCAAAAGAAGGATACAGGCTATTTTCCTTAAATCCGCAGAAAAATACAATAATGTTACCCACTCTTTCTGGTTGTCTTCAAAGAAATTTATGCTAAAAGCTCCAAGAATGGCGATGACCGAAAAATCTTTGTATAATTGATACTCTCACAAAGAAAAGGTCTATTATTTTCTTCTTGGGGCCTAAACAATGTTGCGATATTACTAATAGAGGTTCCAGAAGATCTATGGTGACAAGGAAGCCTTTGCAAAAAGCTAACAAGAATACTTTTAACTTTATGGTAATTTCTAACTTTAGGTAATGGCGCATTATAAAACCAGATGCCTCCAAAATTGAGTAATCCTTGCTTCTGAAATCTATTTATCATCTTTCAGAATTTTAGTGAAGCCTGGATAATTGGATTTTCCTATTTCTTCTACACTTAGTTTGTCAATTTCTTCAATCTCCATTTCACAAAACAAGATAATTGTATGATAACACAGTGCAACACGAAAAAATATAACCATATACGGACATCACTACGTGATAAAAGACCAAAGAAAAAGATCCGTGTCTCCCAGTTTTGCCCCAAGTCATGCACTTTTTTTTATAGGCCCCCAAAGATGTCGGTGTCATTTTTGCAAAAAAACTGATCATTTTCTCAGGCTCATATCTTGCAAACCGTTCGGAATTTTGATTTACTCTCTGAGGCAAAGTTATAGCTCTTGTCATAAAGAACAAAAATTGTGAACATATAAAATCAAAAAACTTTTTTTCTCTGTTCAGGTCCATAGGTAGCAAACCGTTCAAAATTCAAGGAAACAATCAACTACAAAAATGTACCTAAGATCTCAATAAACTACTCACGCAATCACGCACCGACCGCAGCAGCACAGGCAAAGCAGTAAGCTCAGCACACGCATCAAGCGACGCAGCACACAATATAAAAGCGACACGACGCTCACATCGAGGCATTACCCAGCGCGACGTCAACGAGAGCTCAGCGGTGAAAGTTATAGAGAAAGTGCTACAGCATAATTCGCACACATCATTGGCAACTGACAATTTCAATATGCAGTGTGAAAAAATTGATTTATTTTGCTGCGTTTGCGGTCATCAAATTAGAAAAAAAAAGTTCTACAGGATTTGAAAAGGAAAAGAATCTTTTAACTAGTGAATACAAAAGAGCATATAAGTTGTTTTTCGACGAAGTAGACTTGACCGGTGAAAATTACACACCTAATACAGTGTATCGCCAATGTTATAACAATCTCATGGTATGGTTGAGCGGAGGCAAAGATAGTATGAAGTATTGTAAGCCGGTAAACTGGATTCATCGCACAAGTTGCTATGCATTCGTAAATTACACATGTCGTCTAAATTGACATGCTGAGAAGAAGAAAATTTATAAAGCAACTGTAACAGCCACACTACCAGTGCTTGCACCTTTTGTATCACCAAGGCCCCCAACTCCAGACCATAGGACAGAATTTACAGGAATGACTAGAGCAAGTGCTGTTACTTATGAAGATCCATTTGATACCGATTATGAGCCCCAACAGGGAAGAGATGGACCACAACTAATAACACAGATGGAAATGGATTTCATTGTGGCCATATTAGGACTATCGCAGCGACTTGCCATATTTTTGACAGCATTTTTAAAGCAAAGAAAACTCACACATGCTAATGTTAACTCTACGGCATACCGCAAATGAAATATGTGAAGAAGAAAAAGCTGATGATGGAGGGCAGTCTGGAAGCAACGAGCCTGTGGACACCATAAGTTCTGAATCAGAGTCAGATTCGGACGATTCGGACGACGATTTGGATCCACAACTTAAGAGAGTGCGATTTGCAAGTCCAGGGCCATCAACATTATAAACATAATACGAATATTTTTTTATTATTTTTGTAATAGATAGCCTAGTATCTGAATGTTGAAGGAAAGGAAAAAAGGAAATTAAAAAATTTTCAGGAAATTTTTCACTTTTGCGGCTACCTAAGCGCTACCTAAACGGTGTTAAGAATCATTCCTAGGAAGTTCATATGTTCTAGAAAGTTGTTTATTGAGATCTTAGGTACACTTTTGTAGTTGATTGTTTCCTTGAATTTTGAACGGTTTGCTACCTATGGACCTGAACAGGGGAAAAAGGTAAAAAAATCGAATTTTTAAAAGTTTTTTTGCGATTTTGATCTTGAAGATGAAGTTTCTTTGATTTTATATGTTCACAATTTTTGTTCTTTATGACAAGAGCTAAGACTTTGCCTCAGAGAGTAAATCAAAATTCCGAACGATTTGCAAGATATGAGCCTGAGAAAATGATCAGTTTTTTGCAAAAATGACACCGAGGCGCCAAATCTTTGGGGGCCCATAAAAAAAAAAAGTGCATGACTTGGGGCAAAACTGGGAGACACGGGTCTTTTTTTTTTTGGTCTTTTATCACGTAGTGGTGTCCGTATATGGTTATATTCCCATGAATTAAAAAGTTACACACAGTGTAACTCAGGTTCGACAAACGAGTGCATGATAAGTTGTGTAAACCGAACTGACACTGTCCCTCCTCCGAATTTTGCACGTAGTGGGAGCAAGCGGTGGAGGGAGAGCGTCGGTCCGGTTTACATGACCTAATGATAACTTATTCTACACTCTACACTCGTTTGTCGAACCTTATTGATAACATTTGACACTCTAAGAAGTGTTTTTCCTAAAAAACAGGAAACATTTACACTAATCCCAAGCTGAATTTTAGAAGAAATTGTACGAGGAATGAAAATTAGATTTCTGGTACCCGCTGGCCGAATGGTTTCAGTCATTGTCTTAAAGCATCAACAATCACGTCATCCACACATAACACGTCTTCATTTTACACTGTGTCTGTGCGTAACGGGTCGGTAAGAAGGAAGATTGCAATAAAAACAAATATTCGCTCTATTGTGCTGCAAATTTAGCCGGCTAACAATAAGACCAAATAATCACGATTACCATACTAACTTACAATCGTCCGTCATTTTTCAAATAGCTTCAGGAAAGGATTCCAGAGGAGATTTCAACCCCAAACTCAAAACTTAATCTGTAAATTTCTGCCAATGATTTTCTAAAAGACTTAGAAAGGATAAAAATTTCTGTCCAATTAATGAATGCCAAATTATTCTTCTTCTTAATTCTTTTGTACTTTATGTAATAATATTTCTTTACAAGTAATCGTTATTTCCAAATAGTTTCTGAGATATTGCGAAGTTATCGAAACACTTTGATAATTATCCCGAAAGCATAGATATCTCCATCTTGATTACTGAGCCTAAATCGGAAATGTATTCTACAAAATGTTATCAAAACAAAAACTAACTTTCTTCTTAACAAGTTTACTATTTTAGCAGTACACCTTCTTGTTGAAATCGTCGTCAAAATCAATAAACCACCACTACACTCTCTTGTTGCGGATCGGTGAAAGATCAGAAACGGGATGGATGGGGTTGTTTGTAACTTGCCAAACTATTCCGTGTTTAGACCGGTGTCAAGTCAACTTATCGACAGCTCGAGGTTTACGGGTTATGTCCAGGCGACGATCAGGTTTAACGGACAGCCCAAAGTTTTGTATTCGCAACATTAGTCATTACCACGATCCGGCGGCTTTTGGGAGATGATTTGAAACTTTCTCACCTTCGATGTCCCTTTAACTTCCATTCTAGACAAGTTTGAAAGTGCGTTTGAACGAGCAACGTGAAACTCTTAGCTAAAACTTAAACATGATGATGGAGCATAAACAAATCTCTCATGAAATGCTTACTACTTGCGGTTATTTAAATTAGATTTTCACCAGTGAAAATGAATAAAAATCAGTGCATACAAAAAATATGGACGAGAGGGAGGAATTGATCGCATTAAGTAAATAACGTTGAATTAAATTATACCCATCCGAAACACAACCTCATGAAGTTTAAAAACATGCTAGCTCCCAATGTTCCCCTAAATTTTGATTCTCTTTCGATATTATTCACTAATATCTAAATTTATTTTGTTTTATCCAGAATAATATGTCAAGTTCCGAAAGTTCCGAAGACATGGACAGGTGGCATTCGATTTTTGCGGCGGTCACCGATAGCGAATTGAGATTGTACGAGAGTGCCCCTTGGTCGGGGAGGCATGGCGGGCCCCAGCCGAAGCGTACCCCTTAATAGCGACGCGTCTCGTCGGCTCCGGCAAGCGGACCGAACTACCCGAATTTAGTATTCGCTGTGCGACATCGGAGGGTGTCATTACACACAATCTCCGCGCCGAAACTCATCGAGATTTGGCCGGCTGGGCGAAAGCTCTGGTGAATGGCAGTCACGCCAGTGCAGTTACACAAAGGGAACTAGTTTGCAGTAAGTATGGATGGTGGATGTATTAAAAGAAAGTATTAAAAATGGTAGTGTTACAGCAAAAGGGTCTCTTAAAGATGGCTTTTGTGGGTATGAATTGAGAGAAAAGCAACTTTCAAAGACTTCAATCTCCTAAAATTTTAAGTCATTAGGTGATGCTTTCAATCCAGTCGATCTAGATAGATGATAGAAAAAGAGAAATGATGATGGAAAAAGAGAATGGGAGAATTTGATTGAAAGAAATCAAACCTATGAAAGCAGACATTTTAATATGGTGGTACTACAAACCGCACTAACTACAAATTGTGAAATTACTTAGCTTCACTTAATGATTCAGATGCTGAAATATCTGGTTTCAATTTCTTTTATTAGTATTCATTATTCATCAATTTGTAAAGAGAAGAGATCCACATAAAATGCTTATTTAGGTACGACTGTATTGCCATTCAAAGGGACAAATATTAGTAGCAGGTGATTTTAACGGAAGAGTGGGAATAAAAGATGATACATATACAACAATAATTGGAAAGTACGGTGAAATAACTAAAAATAATAGTGGAAAAAGGCTGTTAGGATTTTGTATTGATAATGACTTAATAATACACATAAGGAAACATAACGAAATACACAAATTTACAAGAGTGCAACCAGGAAGAGGGAAAAAGTCCATCATAAATTACATATTAGTGGAAAGAAACACTAGGAGAAGAGTATTGGATGTACGAGTTAAGAGAAGTTATGAAATAAACAGTGATCATTATTTACTGATTGCAAAAATTAAAGAAAATGAGGAATTAATAAAAGATAATAACAAAGGAAAGGTAAATCGAATATATGAAAGTATATTAAAAACGTATAAGTTAAAAATACAGGGATAGCAAAAAATTATGAAAGTTGAATATGGCGAAATAAACAAAGTACAGAAAAAAATAAGAGAAAGTGTTATAGAAGGTAAGAACAACGTATGGAGTTTGTAGGAAAAGTAAAAATAAAAAACAGACAGTATGGTTGAGAAAGAAAATAAAAGATGAGATTAAAATCAAAAAAGAATTATGGAAGAAACATTTAAGCAACAGATATACAGCAAATTACGAAGAATATAAAAGACAAACAAGTAAATTATACAATTGGTATGACAAGAAAAGCAAAAGAAGTGGACAGAGTTCGGAGAAAAGATGGAAAAGGACAGCAAGGCAAATCAGAAACTGTTTTACAAAGTAATTAAAAACTGTAGAAAAGACAGAAATATAAACACAATGGTAATTAAAAACAAAGACGGAGTACTAGTAACTGAAGAGAAAGATATCATCAACAGATGGAAAGAATATTAATAACAACTGCTAAGTGTAGAAAAGGAAACAACAGTATTTTTAAAACAAGATGAAGAGGATAGAAATGAAGGAAATGAAGAAATAGATAAAGAAGTAATAGAGAGTGAAATAACAAGAGCAGAATTAGACGAGGCAATTAATAGTTTGAAAAATGGTAAAGCAGCTGGACAAGATAAGATCACCACAGAAATGATAAAATACATGAGGGAAAACTAAGGAGAATAGTTGAGAGGAAGTTAGATGGGTCACAAAGTGGATTCAGAAGAGGCCGTAGTATACAGGACCTTATTTTTACAATTAAAGAAATAATAAATAAGAAGTGGAATGCAGAAAAGACAGTTTACCTAGCACTTATGGATATGGAGAAAGCTAAAAGGAAAAAGGTAAACAAAAAATACAAAAATTTATACAAAGTGTATATGATGGTACTGTGAATCGTATGATAAGGAATAATATGGCATCAGAAAGCTTTACTACGGTAGAAGGGGTTACATAGGGTGGAGCACTGAGCCCTCTATTCATAATATATATGGAAGAAATAGTAAAAGAAGCAAAATTAAGAACTAAGCCGATAAATATAGAATATAGAAAACTTGAAAGAATAAAGCTGTCAGAATGTTTATTTGTGGAAGATGTAGCTATTATAAGAGGAAGTGCGAAAGAATTGGAGGAAAACCTGGTAACGTGGAATGAAACTGAATAAAGATAAAACGAAAATACTAGTGGTCAGTAAGAACAAGGAGAACGTGAAGATAAAGATCGAAGGAGTACAAATAGAACAAGCAAGAAAGTATAAATACCTGGGAGTAATATTGGAGGAAAGTGGCAGAAAACAAGAAATGGACATAAACCATAGAATAGAAAAAACTAATAAATTGTATCATGCAATAAACAAAGTTCTCGTAAATAACAAAGAAATAAGCAGACAAACAAAATTAAGTGTATATAAACCAGAGTACATATCGGTACTAGTACATGGGAGTGAATCGTGGAATCTGACGAAAAAGGAAAAAAGTAGAACGCAGGCAATGGAGAAGAAATTCCTAAGAGGAGTTAAAGGGGTAACAAGAAAAAACCGCATAAGAAATACAACAATAAGAGAAGAGCTGGGAATGGAATCATTGGAAAACTACATTGAAGAAAAACAGCTGTGTTGGTGGGAACACTTTCAGAGAATGAGTGAAGAAGTGCCAGTTAAGAAAATCCGGGAAACATTGGCCCATTTCAGGAAATTAATTAATCGTTGAGTTTTTGTTCAGGTTTCGTTGACTATGTTGCACATAGCACCATTCTATTGAAACCACATCTCGTTCAGATCAATATTATACAAATTCGGAAAGAAAAAATCAGTCATCGTTGATTTGGAACGGATACCATTCACCGCAATATATGCGCTCCGGCCTCGCATTTTCAAAGAAATAAGGACCAATGTAAATCCAGCATATAAAGCACTCCACACAGTCACTCTGTGAGGATGCAATTGGGTCTGATGCATTTTACCTGTGAATTTTCATCACCCCATATATGGCAATTTTGCTTATTCACATCGTCGAAAAAAACTTGTGGTAGAAATGACCACCAGTGACAAGATGTTCATGAAGAAAATCAGCGGAGCTACGACGTAATAAATGGTCACTTGACTTCACTTCTTACATCAACTGAATGTTTAACGATGTAAGCCAAGATTCTTTCGCAAAATACTCAATTTGACGGTCACACACAAGTTCAATTGTTGAGAACGGCGTGGAACTGACAAATTTCAAATTTCACTAACATTCACCTCAACAGCAGCAATATTTTCGGCACCACGTGATGTTTTTCGTCTTACGAATGTTTTGGTGTCATGAAAAATATATTGCTACTCAAATTTTGCAATACCAGGACGAAAAAGTGTCCTCAAAAGGATGATCATGTCGACCATAAAAAAGTTGCGAAGTTTTATAACTTTAACGCACAGACTCTTCATTTTGATAATAAATTTTCACTATTTCCAAATGTTGTTCCAGCGGATTAAGTTCCATTATAATGAATGGCAAACGTTACAGAAAAGACGTCAAAGGCATTCAAACTTCTATCATCCTCATTGAAAAACCTTTAACAACTTATTCCGACAATTTAGTTGACATCTTCAGTGAAAAAAAGGGCGAGATTCACGTGTTTCGCACAAATATCGTCTGTAGAGGATCGCACAATGACAATAAATAAACAAACAATTTTCGACACCTTTTGGTTCCTGCTCAACCAACCATTCAACCATCAGTGTAAACTATGAGTTTTGACCAAAAGACGCTTAAAATTTAACCTTATTTGGACAACTGAACATTTATCTTCAAAGGAGAAAATAATCGCAAGTTATGCTTTCCTTCCTTGGCGTTTTTTTTTTTCTATTAACCTTCCTATACTCACGTCAAAATATGAAACACATACTATACTACATAAGTCGGTCTCATAGACCGTATGCGTGAGTATAGGAAGGTTAGGAATGACGGCTTAGTCATCGGAACATACCGTACTTCTCACAATTTATGCATCAAATTAATATACAAGAAAGTTCAAACAAAATAAGACAAAATTTAGAGTATTAAACGTTACTTTATCACACTGTCTTAGTGCTTAAAAATAGTTTTTAACGCTTACAGCATCTAATCGGATACCTCCAAATATGTATTTCAACAACTAAATTGTCATACTTAGTAAAATACAGACAAAGAAAACATCACCCATTGTCAGACTTGGTTAACGAAGCTCAAAGAACTTTGTTTTCTCCACTGAAAATGACTTAGTTACCAAAATGCGTATTTAAATACATATATCGAAATTGGCATGGTAAAGGCAAGAACAATTTGATTTAAGTTCACTCTAAGTAACAGCCTTCATACCTTTCGTAATTATTCCTTTCTGTTATAATTATTAATTCGAAGACACTAAGCTGTTTTTGAAAAGTAAGAAAGCAGAAATTATACCTAAGGATGTATGTTATTCCGCTTAAAATCTGCAATCCTTCTTCTGCAAGGACCTAAAATCTAAATTCTTAATTTTTAGGATGTTTATGGAAAGGCAGACCAGCTCAACTAGTTATCCATTATGAAAACGGATTTACGTTACTGGAAGTCGGTACTGGATCTAGGACGTTATGGAGGTATTCTTTTGATCGACTAAGGAACTCGTCAGATGATGGAAAACGAATCCTTTATCTGGATTTTGGAGGAGAAGACAACGAAGTGGTTTGTCCAAATCTACATTTAAAGTTAAGTTGGCAGTAATAACATATATTTTTTTAAGGAATTGGACATGGAAGGTTGCCCAAAGCCGATAGTATTCATCCTACATAACTTTCTATCTGCCAAAATTCATCGATTAGGTCTATACGCGTAGCTATAGATTGGAAAATTCCTCGAACACTAAATATATCGATAAGAACGATGATTAGGGAAGTAAACTTGAAACATATGATGGTTAGAAGAAAATATTTTGTCAATTAGTAGATAAGAAGAAACAAACCGGAAACTTAAAATATCCTTGCAAGAGTTTTTGTAATCAATACCGACAGAAAGTAGCCAAATCGAAAGAAATACCAAAATGAATAAAACGAAAAAAAAAATATAGAGGACGAAATTTATATACATAAAACCACATGTATATGTAGAAACGTAGTACATACTAATGTAATGAAGTAGTATCAGTATTGGTCTATTCGAAAATTTGTGCCTTTAATGTAAGTTTTATAAGTTCCGAAACTGGTACAAAATTTCATTCGAACTTCTCCATATTTCTCCTGTTTACGTTTTGATCTGCATATTTGTTCTCGAAATACTACTTTTCCAACTACGCGCGTGCTCATGACGGAAAATAAGTGTAATTGCCTTGCCGATGGATTGCATTGTGTTTCTTAGATAGCATAATGAGGAAAACGAATGCGAGCGTTCGCTGAATAGAAGTGTTATTTTGCTCTTTTTGACCATTTCATTTCTGTAGGAAATAGGCAAAAAGAAGGTTCTAGCTGCAATGTTCAATGAGAAAATTTTCTTCGTAGAACTGTGCATTGTGCGTTGCGCTTAGAAATATAAGTAGAACAAAATTAAAAGAAGTACTCGCTTCTTATTCATTGAAACGTGTTATTCAAGATCGTGTATTGTTATACGTGTCGGAGCGTTTCTAGATTTAATTTGATGGAATAATAAACGAAATAAGATATTTTTAAGACGTAACTAGTTTCAATGTATCGATCAAGATAGGATAAGTTTGCTTCAAATTAATCAAACATAAATTACAGAAAAAAAAATACACCCATACGCTTCCATCCAAAGCATCTCGGTAAATTGAAATTCTGAGAGTTTTAGAGCTCAATAAGAAACACATCGAATATATTAAATCGGAAGAAAATCCAACACCCATTATTTGTAAATTATTTTCAATAACTGCTTGTGCATAAGAGTTTATTGGCTTTAGATTTGCTAGTACAAATATGAGCCTCGTCAATATAATTGTAACATAATATAATGAAACTTATTAAGTGTTCTATGGTTTCTTACGGTATTTCGTCTCATCCCAACTGTATTTTCTGGCAAAGAACTTCCAATACTAGTAGAAGCTGAGATGAATTCACTTATGATATTTCATATGTACTCAAGTGATGAACAATCTGGAGATTTCAAGAGCTCAAGGTGTTATTGGAACGGTTTAGAGTTGAAAAGTTCGGTTATGAAGCGATATAGTAAAAGCTGAGGTTCCACAATTCTTTGAATGTAACTTTGAACTTTTGTATTGCTTCTTCCAACAGCTCAATGAGAACTACTACCACACGCAATGGCTTGATATACCATAACTCACTACTACAAACGATTACTCCATGCTTCGCTCCACAGCCATCAAACTCCATAAGATTTATTTAAAAATGTTGGCATAAGCTTTCAACTGTTAGGACAGCACTGACTGGGAACAAAAGGAAACGGCCCAAAATAACTAAAAGCAGTTCACGATAACAATTACTCTAAATAACTCCCCTACCATAGTAGGCGTGGTAAGTTTACAATGCATCTCTATTCAACGCTACAGGAAATGGGCTGTACAATGATAACCATGTTCGAGAATGAAACACTGGATGTTCGGTATTATGTGTCTGTTAAAGGTCGTCTTACTTATCCCAAGAAGCTGTAATTTGTTATAGTCTACCTCGTTGCTCTTTGATTTTAGTTCACAATTTTTCATGAGCTCATCCAATACTAAGATAAATATTGTACAAGGACTACATACATCCTTTTCAGAGTGTCCTGTATTCTAAAGATGTGCGTTGACTTCTATTCGAAATATACAACTACCATTATTGTATACATTTTATACAGACCAAATGATATTTATTCTGTATTTCTTCTACTAATTAAAGATTTTCAGATTTCTTGAGGTTTTAATGAGGTCTATAAGTACATCTAACAATCTAACATGAAATCGAAAATATCTTTTTACTTCTGAATACTATACACACTTCTTATTTAACTTCTTTCTCAGTTTCTTTATTTCAGAATCCTAGCTATGTGTCTTGATTCTCAGTATCACTGGGATAATGATTAGTGTTATTAAGTAGGAGATAAAGAGATGAAAAACGAGAAACCAAAAACTATAGGTACAAAAAGTACTTTTCCCAAATATTTGGACGAAGTCGCTTTAAAACACTACGACAATACGTATGTACATCTTTAGTCTTTAACTGGAGGCATTTTCTTACATTTTAAACAAACGAAGTATTTCCAGGTTTGATTATGGTCTAAAATTCTTTCATCAAAGTCTTTTACCCGTTTAAACAGTGAGTTTAAACCCTTATCACGTTTGGTTGATATTTCATTACTTCCTGAACAACTACATAACTTGTAAGCTTCTCGCCACAATTAATTTCGGACGCCATCTTACCTTACTGGTAAGATGCTGTTTGAAGAAGCTGGCCCTATTACCAGCGAAACACATTTCCTGGAATTATTAATCAATTGTATGGCGAGATATTTGCCAAAGTACATTACTTTAGACTACACGCATTCACGTGTCTAGTCATATCCGCATATTTTAGAAACAGAAATCTTGAACAGTTATGCAAACTCGACACGGATTGATGCGTTGGAATAGGAAATTTTACATGATCCTCCATATTCTAAGCGATTATCACGTTTCCTTGGTGACTCAACTTTAAAGACGCAATGCTTTATCAAACTTGAGTTGATAATCTTACACTAACATGGCGATCATTCCAAAGATCAAATTTATTTCTGGTCTTTACTTTGCAGTTTTTAACATACAGAGCTGTACAAACAGTTTTGGCTACGTCATTCACAAATATATTATTTTGAAACGATTACAGAAACTGTGGTTTAGTATGAGAAACGCTAAACTGATGGGTAACTCCGCCAGCGAAACAAGAGCCCCGAATTAATTATTTTTTAATTTTTTATTATTGTGTGGAGTTATCGATGATGATGATAGTGGCAGTCATATATATATATATATATATATAAATTCCTCAAGCTTCCTCAAATATTTAATAATGTACATATTAAATCAAGAATGCAAGAATGACGGGCTGGTCATATAGACATAGCAAAGATGGCACTTTATTTTGCCTCTGCACAAAATACACTTTTATTATTTTTCCACATTAATTGTAATTACGGTTTGTCGTTTACATCTAAACTAAAATATCTCATAATTCAACAAGTTATAAGTTACTTTTGTGTATAAGACTCCAGGTTCAAATCTCAACTAAGATGGATCAGAATCACTTTAGGCTTTCAAGGGAACGTTGGTAGTAACGATTATGTAAATTAAGCAGCATAGGTGTGGCAGATGGAAGCACCAAAAATACTTACGTTGACGTTTATGTAAAAATTATACCATTGCATGTGATAATTGTATCAAAATTTACTTCTTTTGATTTCTAATGAGACATATAAGAAAATCGCAGATCATCGGCAAGCAAATACATTTTAACATAACACAAGACAAAATCAAAAACTTCGATTCTTTGTTATTACCTCACACTTTAAACAATAATTTTAACTAGCAAAGTATATAGTGACGTCATATTCTTAAGTATTTTTATAAGAGGCTGTTCGGCCTAACGTTTTTTATATAAATCATATTATACATACATACAATACATATAACTATAAATATAATAATGCTTATACTCGACGAATATCTTCCAAAACCATACATACCTATATATTTATAGATGGAGTACGTATTACTCGACCGTACGACATTAACTGTCCCATTATAATCGTAACGATACAACTGTGAATGTAATGTATAGCTTTTTACTATTAGTCACTCAATTCTAGCAGAATGTAAGGTTAGTGAAACATGATATATTTGTATATACTTACATACTTATTATGGTAGATAAATGTATATGATACATCAATATCTATATACCGAACTGTATTATGGCATTGTATTTGTCAAAGCACTGTCATTAACAATAAAATTCTGATGAAACTATCCGATGTTGCTTTATTCCATCAAGATGTTGTATTGTACTTAAATAAATACTGAATATAAAAAATTATCTTATATAGGCTTAACATATTGGTTCTGGTCGCTGTGTCATTAGTAAATTGAAACGTTTCTTTATTGTAATACGCTGCCTAGAGTATTTATCTTCAGGTGAAAACCGAGCTAGAAATAACAATTATTTATTACATCTTGGTATAAACAATTTGAATGCTTACCGGGATGTGCTGAAAAGGTTGGCTTGCCTTCAGGATCTTTCTTCTAGAAGCGAAAACACGTATTAAGATATAAGGATATGTTGTACGTAAAATTACCTGTAATGTATAGACTCGACTGCCATTTTCATCCGTGTAATACATGAGATACATTTTGAATGTATTTAATGAAAGATGAGATTTGCCTAGTTGTTTAGTAAAATATAAATGGCAAAACACAATTAACCATAAACATTCAAGATGGAGGTTATGTGGTGGTACTTATTTGACAACTAAGAATTAGTGTGAAATTAGGTACAGTTCTCTCAACTGTCCGACGTCGCTGATATCTAGAAACAAAGTTAGTTTCTATTATTTTGTAATTTTTAAGATCCTTCAATTTGATTTAAACTCGCACACTTCTATTTAAATTTGCACATAAATAAATAATTAAATAACAAATAACATACAGGCTGTCATATATAGGCAACCTAATTTACATAAACTTATTTATAGTTTGGATTCTAAGCTTTAGAAGGCAGACTACAGTGACAGTCAAAAGTATTTGTACAAAAGAATTAAGATTCTTGTGTAACACGTTGAGTACCAGACGAATATTTTTCATTTAATTGTGTAGAAGCAAGTAGTAAAGATTCCATTTTTATCAGTAGTCTGGACAAACAGCGATAATTAGGAAGTAAGTTATGACAGCCTGCATATACACAGAAGTACTCGCATACAACATCGATTTAGTACTGACTAGAGTGAGGAGTCGGCGATTATTTCGTAATTCTACGCTGTTACCGCTGTTTGCTCAGGCACTTTACCAATCAATAAATAATACTTTTTCGTTCGTAAAAGATAAAAAGTAAAAACGTATAAAAATAAATTATTAATCAACGAACATATAATTAATAGGGACCCCTAGTTTTAGTTACAAGTACGACAAACAACTCCGACCGTCCCATTATTTGCACAGCGGGAGCGAAGGATTGCTGTATTCGTTTGATAAAGTGCACACTACCACAGAATAGACAGAAGCAACAAAGTTAGAAAGTCTTGTGATCAATTTTATATGCGCATGATCGGCAGCCATGTTTTAAATACGACAAATATATTCTATATTTCGCTAGCTTCATTAAGAATCATAATAACAGATTCTGGGATGGTATGTGTATATTAGAATTGAAATATATTTTAAACTTTTGTTGTCTTCGTAATTAGTGGTTTTAGTAATTTTATAGTTTGTACAGTAAGTTCCTAATTGGAGAATTACGCTTACTTCCAAATAATACATCCAATTTCATTTCAAAGTGTCATTCAAAATTTCGTACTTCCAAAATGACGTTAGGCAACTTCTAATTGTAAGCTATTTTGGGGTTACTCAAGTCGACCACACGAACATCAAACCTGCCGACACATCTTGTCGCTTTTGACAAGATGTGTTGGCAGATTCTGTGACACTATTGCCCGCCCGGGAAGTAATTGATGGGACTCGTTTGGTTAAAACTGCGAATTTAACGCTTCTAGTAATTAAATTAAAGCTACAACCACTCAACTTAATCAGTGGTTGCAGTACCATGAACTTGGTTGTCCAATACGATGATGCTTTTTGGTGGATGCAATCAATCGTAAATAGTGAAGGGATGCGGGATGCTCAAAGCTATATTCCTACGAGTAGTTTAATACAAAATAGGCAGTTTTGCCACCTTTATTTCACTTTTAAAATAAATTCAACTACACTTTGCGGATCACTGCATCCGTCGAAATCACTCTGAAAATTAAAAAAACAAATCGACACATTCATCATCATTTACCTCTTTTCAACCAAGGCGTCGTTTGTGGAATCAAAGCAAAATCGCATGGGGCAAATTAGGGCTATAGGAGAGTGATTTGGTAATTGAACAGATAGAAAATAAAGCAAACAGCGCTAACAACTACGAGTTTCGGACAGATAGAATCGGCTAAATTTTCGGAATTGATGATATGTAATGCCTATCTATCTTAAATCTACATGCTGAGATATGTAATATTCTAAAATTCCAGTAAGATCAGACAAACTCTACCATTTTACTTGAATATTGAGGGAAACTTGTACCGATATGCGAAATTATCGATAAAATACGACAGAGCTATTAAATTTTAGCAAATTACTCTAAATAATGTAAACAGAGCAATTTCAGTTTGTGAGAGCTCATATGCTGAATATATCGGAAACCAGCAAAAGAAGGAAGTAGGGTGAAATGTCTATAACATACTAAAGTTTCAACAAGATCTATTATAGTCTGCATGAAATTTTCCATGGATTACAGTTCAATTGATAAAGATACAAAGTTGACACATTTTGATGAGAATTTATATCAATTTGTAAAATTATCCCCTAGTATGCAATTTCAGCTAAGACTTCAAAGAAAGCAGCAAAGTTGTTAAAATTTAGATATTGGCAGCCGCCTACAATACACTGACGTCAGCAAGATTGGAAAAATTCGATTTTGTTGCTTGAAATTTTCCTTAGATTATAAATCCAGAAAATCCAGATTCTCGTATGTTGTTATTTCGAACTTAATAAATAAATACTTAATGCTTTGAATATTAGGAGGAATTTGTTTGCATATTTCACTCTATAATACCCATCTATGTACATACCTATTTGGTATGGTCATAGTGTTCGTAGTAGAATAATAGTTAGAAAACACAAACAATCTAAAATTAGAACAAATGATGTACGTAACTTCGAGCTACTTTAGGTTGTAATGTTCAATTTAGGTTTCAGCATAAAGCAATAGACCGAGTGATAGATACCACATTTCGTTTGGTAATTCAAACTGAATTTCCACATACACTCACTCTACTACAACTAATATTTAACATAAATACGTTAATGTATGAATTTTATGTTGTACTTAATTTCGAAACACCGCATGCCTAAAAATGCTTAGCATCTTACATTCATCGCCACCTAACAAGCTCTCTTTTCCATGCTTCGTATTCGCTTAACACATGTACTAATTTACAAGTGTCGGGAATGCGTTAATGATCACATTTCGTACGATGCCTGACCCGTGCCGCGCTGTTTACACCTGGTGAACAAACGGAGGCCGACAGAGGTTTCAAACGGAACCGCCTGCGAGCGCTAAATTTTTCGTCTTGGGAGTTCGGAAGATTCGGCGGTTTATCAAACGTGAATGCGTGGGAGGAAGTTCGCATGTTCCGCGCGTTTCCTAAACGGGGTTATGTATGTAAGTTTTTGGTCTAGTGGTTGCAGTAATATTTCATGTTTTAAGGGTTTCCTTTTGTTACAAACAGATAGTTTCCTCCATAGGAGGTCTGTGGCAACATATATGAGGTATTCATTTGCAAATACAGCAACATTTGGATGCTTAACTTAAAAAATCAAGCAAATGGTGTACTAGTATTAGTAGACAAATATGTGTTTGGCAAAGATTTAGACTGAACGAGAAAGTTTGTAAAAAGTTTTTACTAAAAACGGAATTACTTATGTCCCGTGGCTGGCATTTACATCAACTTCTAAAATAGAAATTTGAGAGCGCGGATTATGATATGAATAGTAAGAGGTTCTCAGTCTTAATGTGCAACGTAAGTTTGATATTAACATGATGTCAACGCAGTTGAGAGTAATTCTTAAGGAACCTTCCGAACTGGATGTCAATCGCTTTTGTACCGTTTGGCTATGTGCGACCAACGCAGAAGACTGAGACGGCCGATAACAACAAGAGACCGAGTCTTAGCCTATTTGTTGCTTCATAATTTTGAAGAACAACCAATACATGGAATGCTTTAGATGCGCCAAAAGTCACTTGTAGCAACTGCTTAACAAAACACGTCCATAGTCCATTTTTTACTAATACTAAATGACTTTAATAAAGCTAGTAAAAATATTACTCGACGAAGAGAACGATCAACAAAACAAAGATCTGCGAGTTCAGTACAAAACCTCGAAGTAAAGAAGGGTCTTTTTCTGAAAGTCACTTGCATTAGAGAAAACTAAGTTTAGATGGTACCGCAGATTGAGGTAACCCCAGTTTGAGTATGTGTCAAGAAGAGCATTCAGTAACATTATTATAAGTTGCAATGTATTCGGATCAAGAACGGTACTGTATAGGTACGTATACGGCTCGATGGCCCCCAAACTTACACCGAAAGATAGAAAGGGTAAGAGACTGAGGAAAAAGAGAAACAACCATCACAATAACACTTTTCATTGTTGGACTGTTAAAATCTGTTGGTTCTAAAGTAGAAGTAGCACTGAAAAGTGTATACGTGGACATTTTCGATGAATCTCACTTTCTTCATAGTTTTATCCACGTCATCTCTACGTGGTTTGCACTGAAAAGTGTATACGTGGACATTATAAATGAATTTGATTCTCTCCATAGCTTTATCCAAGTCATCTCCACATTATCTCGACTGTAAATTGTATCCGTGGACATTGTAGGACATTTGTTCCATTCCGGTTTTTATGTTCTCCTTTTCTTTATCTTCCGTTCTTGAATCGTTTGATATTATCGAGCCTAGGCATTTCGATATTTCTCAATTAAATTTATTAACTGGTCGTTCTCTTCACCAGAAAGCTTAGGTCTGCCATATTAAATTTTATATCTAAGAGCTGGGCGCAGTGGGCGCGAGGCATGACTATACTGCGTCGGAAACAGTCGCTGGTGCATGGCTTTTGTCTCCCGTTACGTCGCTTATCTCTGTCAAGCCCTTATAAGCATATTCCATATAATAACGCAGGAAGCTTCCTGTCTCGGTCTCTGAAATTTGTCGGTCGTCTCGATATCCCATCTCTGTCGTACACAGTATTGATCCAATTGATCCAAAGCTATAAGCTAATATGCAGCAAGATACCCGCACAAATCTAAAATGCTCATTAATAAGGTTCGACAAACGAGTGCAACAAAGTAATCATTAAGTAGTGTAAACCGGACTGATGCTGTTACTCCACCGTTTGTTCCCACTTACGTACAAGGCGCGACATTAAAATTCGGAAGAGTGACAGCGTCAGTCTGGTTTGCACAACTTAACATGCACTCGTTTGTTGAACCATACTGATTACGTGATAACTAAAGTTAGCCGGTCGCCCTTTTCTGCTCCCCAGTACTAAATTATACGTGTTGGCAATGACCTTATCGCTTTTTAAAACCAAGAGCAACCAGCAGTTGGAGCCCTGGAGCCCTAATACATGGGCAAAAAATTTACTAAGTACGAGGGCTTTCCTATATTCACGGAACCTAGTAAAGTAATTATTAACTCACCACATTTCTTTATAATTATTTAAAGCATTCTTCTTTACATGTATGTTTACATCTCCAAAAAAACCAATCTCTTGCTGCTAGCGTGCTAACTTAATTGTTAAATGTGTCTTCAGTCGATGTAAAACGTTAACTCTTTACACGTGAACACAAAAGGAAATTATTAGGTACCAGGTCTGAAGTATATGGAAAATGACTCAATATTTTGGGCATTCAAATAGTCAATAATTCGAGGAGTAGTGTGGGACCAAGTCCAGTGATTCCAAAAACTTGGCGATCATTTTTTCGTTTCGGCCTTTGTTCACGAATAACCGTGCTTGAAGTCGACTTATTCTCAAAGACGAACTTCCAATTGTGGCTTCTTTTCGGAATCATACCAATATAACCATATTTCATCACCTGTACTAATATTGTAAACCAGATGAGACAACCCATTGTCAAAGCGATCTATTGTAGATCTGTTCGTATGATCTTTTTCAACTGGGATCAAATTGTGGACAATCCAACGGGAATAAAGCTTATCCACTTTCAAATGCTTGTGTGAAATGGTGTTAATTGCTTTCATATCAACTTTTAGAGTTACCTGAATATCTTTTAGAGCAACCTGTCGGTCGTCTTCATGTTTCACATAAGACCAATATTACTTTAGCTCCTTTCCGCTTACGAACTCAAAAACTGTCATTTCGTTAAAATCTATCACCTTAAAATTAAACGTGTAAGCGTAAAACTAAACGAAATGAGTAAGCAATTTCCTGAAATTTCACAATCATTTTTCCATAAAATCATGACGGACCATCTGAATTACAAAAAAATGTGCACAAGATGAGTGACCAAAATGCTTACCGGACAAACAGAAGACCAACCGCATGGGTGTAACGTTGACGTTTTTGACTCGTTACGAGCAACAGGGTGATGCATTTCTAGACCAAATTGTTACTGCCATTTCACACCTGACAAGAGGAACGTCAAGGTTGTGAATAACTGATTTTGATGGGTCTCGAATATGTTATAGATGAACTTCTCCCCAGTACCTGGCTAATAGCTTTTGTACCCATTCGCGCTAGTTCTCGAGAAAATGGCAAAAGTCTTTTCTGCCGCAATTTGTATACTGTTAATGTTAATAATTTTCTAACAAAGCGAGTATATATTTAATATTCGTATGCGATGAGATTAAAAAAGAAAAGTCCCATAATTGAAATGGCAGGATTTGAACACGTACCGACAGCGCAGCAAGGGTGGATCTTAACCACTGCATCACACTCGCTTTGTTAGAAAATTATTAACATTAACAGTATGCAAAGTACGGCAGAAAAGACTTTTGCATTTTTTCGAGAATTAGAGCGAATGGCTACAAAAGCTGTTAGCCTGGTACTGGGGGAGGTCCCTCTATAACATATTCGAGACTCATCAAAATCCGTTATTCACAACCTTGAAGTTCCCCTTGTGAGACAAAACGCTAGTCCATGGAGTGACACCATCCACAATCTCCAACAAGGTCGCGCAATGTTTAAGCAGTCGATTCCACGAAAAAGGTTATGACCTCAGTGTTCTGGGACCGAAAACGTCTGTTGTTGGTTGATTTCATAGCCCAAGGCACGACCATCAATGCGGTCACATACTATGAAACACTTCAGAAGCTGCTTAGGACCATCCAAACAAAACGTGTCGAATGTTAACAAGTACCATTGTTCTTCTGCGTGACAATTCTCGTCACCACATGGCTCTAAAGACCACTAACCTTCTTCGAAAGTTCAAGTGGGAGGTTTCTGACCACGCTGCGTATCAGCAAACTCCAGAATTTTTTGTCAGGAGAACGTTTCCAAAGTGATGATGACTTAAAAGCAGGTATACAGCATTGGTTGGCTACTTTGGTGGTAGAGGTTTACGCGGAAGGAATAAGCAAATTGGTTTCAAGATACAACTAATGCCTCAACAACGGCGGCGACTACATTGAAAAAAGGCATTACTTTCATTTAAAATAAAAATAAATAATATATAATAAATAAACGGGTACTATTTTCTGGAATTGCTTTGTATTTGTTCACGGTCAAAATCATTAAACTTGTGAATAATTCCTTGAAATGCTACACAAAATTTATTAAAGAATGTCATCGCTCACTAGAGAGCGTCAACGGAAGAAGAACATCCTACGCATAAGAAAGAAATTTCCACTATAGCTATGACTATCTTTTGCTTTAGTCCGTCGGTGGAGTCAGATTTTCGAGTTTGGTACTGCGTGATGTTTCAATATGTCTGCTGCATTTTATTTCTTTATTTTTTACCAACTATATCACTAAATTTCGACAGATCTTCTACACGAAATAATATAGAAAAAATGAACAGTTGGACACCAATTTCCAAATTACTTACTCTGATATATGAACTTCTTCATTAGACTTATGAAAGTAAGTTTCACATTCCTGAAAGATAGTAAAGTACAGCGATGCGATTCAGAACACTAGGAGCATACGCTTCGAATGCATAAATATGCTCGTCGATGGGGCCGTTCGGATTTTAGCTGAAGACGAAAGTCGCTGTCAGTCGCAAAGAGGAAATATGACGTTCACGCTGAGAGCGGACCCCGTCGGGATCAATGAGACCGCCGCATGTGTCATCTATGGGGCGTAACGTGCGCCGTGACGCATGTCGTCGGCGAGTTATCGTCTACCTGCATCTCAGCCACTAATGACCATTTAAATAGAACTATGTTATCCGCATAATCATCGGCTGTTCGGACGGGTCGTGCGGCCCGCGGCGGCGCGACGCTCCTCCGCATTTGCGCGATAATCTGTAATGCTGCCGGGACGTTGCGACGCGCACTTAATTAAATAGATCCGCAAATTAGCTTAATTCTCCACGGTAAATTTATCCGATTTTATTAGTTGGAATACCGGCGATGACAGGTCCGAAACTACTTTAAATATTACATATGCCTGTGTAAATTGCAATTAGTAAGCATGTTGAAGTTTTATTTTTACATATTTTGTAGTTCGAAATGGCAAAATCTGAAGAATATTCGATCACAACGGTCATGGAAGTCAATGGGAATTAGGTATGTACGTCGTGAAATGTTTAAAAGAGATTTCAGATATATGTTGATATGAGAAAGATAAAAGAAGTACGAATACGAGCTTTAAATATGGTAATAGCAAATTGGGAAGAAGAGATTGAAAAGGAAAATAAAATAGTTGCAATTTTCCTCGACTTAAAAAGAACTTTTGAGACAATAGATAGGAAACGACTAGGGACTAGGACTACTTAAAAAACTCAAAAATTTGATAACAAAAAATACAGCTCTTATGTGGATAACGGATTATCTAACTGGGAGGGAACAAATAACCAAATACGAGGGTGAGAAGTCGGAGGCCAGGCTCAGTGCTGGGCCCTATATTATTTACCTGTACATAAATGATTTTGGAAATGTAGATACAGACCGTAAAATTAATTTATTTACGGATGATACGTTAATAAGTGTTGCGGATAATAACATTCATTGTGCTGTTAATACATTGAACAATGAACTAAAAATATTATAGAGTGGTTTAAAGTAAATAAACTCAAACTTAATACAGATAAAACTAAGGCAATGACTATAAGTAATAAAGCGCCTACAGGTCCATTTAGCGATATTGTAATTGACAACATAGTTATTGAATGCGTTACTGAAATTAAATATCTTGGCGTGGTTATTGATAGTAAACTGACTTTTAAAAATCACGTGGAATTTGTAGTAAAGTTGGCTGCAAAAAGATTGCGCTTTTGGGACGCAGTATCTGGGCTAGAATTGTGGTATCTAAAAGCCATTATTGGGCATCACTTTGATTACTGTGCTATTGTTTTATTTCTGGCATATGAGCGAGATTTGAACAGATTACATTGGTTGCATACTAGAGCAATGCGAGTCATTTTGAGCTGTAATAGGTATACTAGGCTAACCATGATATAATAATATAAGGTAGAGTACGATTGAAATCGGAAGAAACCGGCGCAGAAACCAATTCGCGCAGTAT
Organism: Chrysina gloriosa; assembly: GCA_038088585.1. Classification (NCBI taxonomy): domain Eukaryota; kingdom Metazoa; phylum Arthropoda; class Insecta; order Coleoptera; family Scarabaeidae; genus Chrysina; species Chrysina gloriosa. Next base: position 27,563,931 of record CM076087.1, on the reverse strand, counting down.
TATGAACGGCAATGATAAAACTAGGAGAGATAGCTATATATGTATTTTGCGTGCAAAGACCTAACTACATATGAACATATGTTGATCGACTTTATCTGTCAATTGTTGGTTAGCGTTTTTTGTTTTGATGTGTATTTTTGTATTTTCCTTCTGCTCTCTGTATTTATTATTTCGTTCAATTAAAATGTCATCTTTCTTTTCGAGTTTCGTGTCGGAGACATCAACGAAGAAGAGGATGATTATTCCTGAACATTCTCGTGAAATTATTTTTAATGTTTACAATTATTTTAAAGAGACTAAAACGAGTGGTAAGCATTAGCATTTGCGTACTTTGCACACATAAAAAATCTTATTTTACAGGCAATCTTTTAGATATTGTTGCAGAGGCAACTAAAATATCTAGAGGTTCTATAGCTCGTATTGTACGAGAAGGACGAGCAATTGAAACTGGGAAAAAAACGGCTTTTCTGACAGCACGTATTCCCAAATGTTCTCCGAAATCATCAATAGATAACTTTGCAGAAGAAGCAATTTGCAGAGTGATTTTTAATTTTCATATAACAGATAACCATAAGCCAACGATTAAAATGGTTTACAATAAAATAAAAGATGATGAAGGAATAGGCTTTACTGGAAAAGTATCTTTCTTTAGAACACTGTTACACAAAATTGGGTTCAGGTATGCATATATACTTTTATAGCGAAATCACAATACTACTTTAATTTTGAGTAGATGGAGGAAAACCACTGATAATCGGAAAATTTTGATGGAAAGAAATGATATAAGGGAACTAAGGTGTTGTTATATACGTGCAGTTACATCATATCGTGCTGAGGGTAGACCTATAATATATACAGGTAATTTTAAATATCTGCGTATATATGAACTTTAAATATATGTGTACGTACGTTTTAGATGAAACATACCTTCATGCTAGTCATACGATGCCATATGAATGGACTCATGAATCCAATCAAGGACTTAAATGTCCCATATCTAAAGGGAAACGTCTTATTATAGCACATGCTGGTATAAAATCGTATAAAATCATTATTATATATTGCAATTTCAATAACATATATTTTAGATGGTAATAAGGGATTTATAATAATAGATAATGCGTTGTTGATATTTAAATCTGGTCAAAAAACAGGTCACTATCATGACGACATGAATTTAATAAATTACAAGAAATGGCTTACAGAAGCACTCATACCAAATCTTCCACCACGTTCAGTGATTGTACTTGATAATGCAAGTTATCATAATGCATTGGCTTTTAAGCATCCAAATTCAAACACAAATAAAAATGATATGAAGCAATGGGTAGACGAGAGGAATATTATTTATGGTTTTAATTATACAAAGACAGAACTTTACAAACTAATTAAGTAAAATAAACCAGCTTATAAAGCATACACTATTGATAGTTTACTTGCGGAAAAGGGGCACTCAATACTACGATTACCACCATATCATCCAGAGCTAAACCCGATAGAAAAAATATGGAGAATAGTAAAAAACCGTGTTGCTAAGAAGAATGTGACTTTTAAGTTGGATGATGTGGAGCAACTAGCAATGCAAGAATTTGCAAGTATAACCAAGGATGATTGGCAAAGTGTGTGTCAGCATGTTATAAACATAGAAAACAAATTTATTGCAGATGAACATATAATGGATGATTATTCTGAATTAATTATAAATTTGGAAGACAGTGATGATGATGATGATTATCAGCTTTCATCAGACGATGATTTATAAAATACACAAGTTACACACACTATAGAAACTTGTATTTTATACTTGCAAATTATAATCAAATAAAGATTCATCTTGTCAACAAACAAAGACATTATGGAATATGAATATATGTATTGTAATTACTCCATATCTGGTTTGTAGAAAGTTGTTTTTGTTTAATAATAAAGATATTCAGGATATTTTGTATTTCTATTTAAATGTAATTCTTATCATCTTAGATTAATTTATTTAATAATCAAAACATTTAGTGAAATGAATTAGGCGAGGTGGGCGGTGCTACTGTTATTTACATTTAATTTTATTTTAAAGGATTCATTAATTTGAAAAAAGGTATTAATTTAAATGTTTTTTAAAAAATAAACTAACATTACGTATTTTAACTTTATGAAGTGAAACACTACTTTCGTAAGCTATCATTTTGTTTAAAAAAGTGATAACTATTATGTAGTACCACAAAGTAACGGACAACTCAATCAAGCATCTTGCGTATTTTACAACAAATAATTTTATCAAATACAAAAACTATTTACTATGAAGTTAAGGTTATGTTCCTATTTTTGACACATAACATATGCTTCAGTAGCCAATGTTTTTAAGACGATATTTACTTCACGCGCCATATTGTTTGCGCAGGTTGGTTTCTTCCGATTCCAATCGTACTCTATGCTCTTGCGCATGTTTTGACGACGCGTTGAGATTAATATAGCTGTATCAGTATATAGTTATAGCGCTACTCATAAATAAATGTGTGCGCATTGGGAAAGTAGATAGAAAGCGATTTTAAATGATTGTCCTGATCTTACACTACTTTCCATAGTCTTCCCATCAATATTTACTTCAATTTTTCTCTCTCAAGTTAATCAACGTATACAAATGGTTAACGATATTGCTATATATAATAAGGGCGCCATCTGAAGGGGGAGACGCAAATACAGCGTGAACGGTAAACACTATGTATAACAATGACGGACACGCGTACGTGAGGGTACTGATGACGCGCCTAGTTTAATGCACGAACAAAACCTAATTTCATTTCAACTCGAGCATACTTAATATTATTGTATCATGAGGACAACTATGCACCGGACCGACGACGTCCCCAGTCAATTATGAATCACACGACATCGCCTAGGAACAGTTGTTCAGCTCTAGCATGCGTATGCGTTAGCAGTGGGAATAGGCGTGTCAGAGGGTACTACTTGCATGGTCGTTCATTTAACCTTCAACTTAAATCGTACGCTCTACAAAATGTGATTTTTCAGTGGTGTAGATGCGTATTAGGTCATACACATTTAAAAATTGTAAAAAGGGGTAAATAAAATATTGAAGCAATAAATTTAAATATGATTTACATTTGCAAAGAATTACATATGTCACATTAAACATGATTTATTGACATTGTTTATTAAGATGTAATTCAAATTTTCTATTAGATTTGTATGCGTGTTGGTTAATATATTTTAATATAGAGAAACTTCTTTCCACATCGCAGCTAGTGGGGAGAGCATATTGAAAATGAGATTTGTGAATACGGTATTTGAAATCACAATGCAAAAACCGCATCAATTTTTTACTTAAAGAAACATCAAAATTACCAGAAATATTCTTCAAATTATTAAAAATGTTATTTAATGTTGTCATTGCTTTTTCAATTTCAACGTTTGCGTGTCTAAATATTTTATGTTCTTGGGTATATCGCCAAAATGTTTTTTAAATAAATTCTAAATTATTCAGCAAAAATAAGTCTAAGACAGTTTCGCATTTAACTACACTTTGCGCGTCCTCATTTTAAACTATTTACAACATTTGCAATTTTTCCATATTGTCGGAGTAAAAACGGCGGGCTTCTAATCACGTGCCCCATCTAGTTACGATAGGTGAGGGGGTTAAGGAAGTAAGGGATATTTTTCTTTGTAGATAGTAACTCTTGCTGGTGCTTTCAAGAAAATTTTTTAGTGCTGCTAATTAATTCATTTACGTTTGGAAATTGCTCTTTCATGAATTCTGCAATTCTATGCAAAGCATGGGCGATGCATGTAATATACAGCATATTTTCAAATCTATTTTTAGTAGTTTACCAGCTTTTATCATATGAACACCAGCATTACTAACAAAAAGTAAAGCTTTTCTCGGCTGACAGCACCTTCGAATATATCATCTATCAGCTATCGTATTTGCATTCAGGAGTTCAATTATTTTGGCCGCCATCAAATACGACTTAGTTGGCTGATCAGAATGCAAGACACCTATCATAACATGAACCATGCTCCTGCCTAATATATCGATGGTCTCATCTGTGCTAATCTAAAAATAGTTGTCTCCCACATGTTCCCGAATTTTATACTTTACATTGGCATATATTTTTGGAAGATAATTTTTGCGTAACGTTGATTCATCTGGAATATTTTTACCTGCATATTTTGCAAGAAATTGTCTATAAATTGGATTATTAAGCTTCTGAAATGGAATATTCGCACCCACATGTACTTCGCAAATATCACTAAAAATCTTCTTCTCTTTTGACACATTTCAAAGTAACCGATTATAGATTACAGTAAATCTCCGTATTATTAAGAATTGTGAAGCAGTCATGATGCTTAATCCAAGAAGTCATGACTTCTTAACGAGGACGTTTGTGAGAGGCCATAATAATTACGGGAAAATGGAAATGAAGATTAATATGTATTGCTATTTTCAACAAATAAAATTAAAACAATACTCTTAATCTTCCTATACTCACGTCAAAATGAAAGACGTATACTATACTATATAAGTCGGTCTCACAGACCGTATGCGTGAATATAGGAAGGTTAAGGAGGATGAGGAAAGAAAAAGACCCAGCGACGTCTACTCCAAAGAAAAAAAATTAAAAATAATAGAAGAAAACCAAACCTTACTAATCCTAAACCACATATAGATTACGTATATTTATAAAAAGTTGTATTAGCAAAAGATCTGAAAGATGTAAAACTGATAACCCAAAAATCAAAGCACAATTACTCTATCTTATTCTTAAGAACGCCCTGTTTGTCGACCGAATAATCACCACTGCAGGTATTCGGCACCATGTTCAGCACGACTCTGTTCGTGCGTCGTTGTGACACAATAGGAGGAGTCGTCGGTCGGGTCCATAAGGATAACCCTGGCGCTGGAAGCATTGCAGTGGCTCAGTGTCAAACAGAGAGTTTATTTTAATACACTACTTCTAATTTTTAAGATTATTAATAATGTGGTACCACAATAGATGAATGAGTTTATTGTGCAAAACAGCGAGGTCCATAATCGTACTATTTGAAATGTAGGAAATTTTAGATTGCCGCTGGACCAACAAACCTGTACGCGGAACAGTCTTTATTATAGGGAACTTAAGTTATACAATGGAATGGACAATCAACCCCAGCAGACTTCTAGCTTAAGACATTTTAAAAAACTATTTTCAACATACATATGTTAAGGAAAACTGTTGATATGTAGATTTAAGAACGATTGTAATTGTAATCATTTCGTAGGTGAGTAGACTTTAGATTTACTACTACTACTCTCTCTACTACTACTACTACTACTAAACTCAGGTAAGATAGCTTTTAATCTTATTACGCCGATTTGGATACACTTAAATACGTCTACCTATTGAGAACTAAATTGTCATCCTCCAGACCGCGGTTAGTAGTTAGTAGTTGGTGGCAGTTGATACTAGAAGACTTAAGAAAAAGGAGAATTTAAGAAAGTCTGATTACCATTATAGCATCTTACCTCTCCAAAAGACCAGTGATACTGGAAGCAGAGAAGGAAACTAAGCAACAAATAGGCATAAACAGCGGAGTTCCGCAGTGGTCGGTGCTCGGACTGGCCCTCTGTGATATACTTTAGGCGATCTGTTTAACATGCAATTACTGTGTCTCGTTGATGTTGCAATGGCGCTTGTTTTAAGGAATGAACAGATCCTAATTCATATGGCATATACTGTGAAAACTTCTTCCAAGAGGTAGTGGGACATGGACACGAGATTAAGGTATTAAAGCAAATAGCAGGTCAAACGATCTGCAACATCTGTTTAGTGCCATCGGTGGAGACAGCAAGAATACTGATTTTTTTTGACTACCGGCAAATTAGACAGATTTCGAAACGCAGGGTTAACACGCAAAAACCAGTCCATAGAGAGGATACATAAAGTTAACTACATGAGGACGTTATTGTGTGAGAATTGGTTACCCAAAGTGGTAATCAAATGTCGAATAAAGAAGGTCAAGTACCGATATTGACCTTAATCTAAAAATTACATTCATGAATTGTTATATATTGTCAGGGATTTTGTCCGCTGCGGAAGGCTGGACATTTTACTTACCATAAAAACCTACTTTTATTGCATTCTGGGATCCTCAATTAGATGCGAAATTATAAACTGTGTATAGTGAAGAAATTTCCATCAGGTAGTAGCAAAAATATCCCGAACTTTAAATTATCTTAGCAAATTTATGTCGACGTCTTAAACTGATCGAAAATGGTCTTCATCTCGATCAGTTGTTGAGCAGTTCTCCTCTTTGTTCAGGCAATCGTTATCTAGAAGTTACACATCTATGAAGTCAGACGATATATCCTGAAGATAGAATGTAGATACACATCACGAGTATAACACTACCTGTTGCTGTAGCCTTTGGTTCCTGGTGAAACATCTTCGTGATTAATCAAAAATAAAAACACACTTGGCTAAATTTCACTAGTTTTATTTAGATTGTGCTAGCAATTGTTTCAGTATGATTACATACCATTCTCAAAGAGATGTATTAGCTTCTGCAATCTTCTTATCTTCAGCCGAAGTCATGCTTCTGGGTCTTCGCTACGTGTTTTATAATTTATAACACATTATCGGTCTTAAATTTCTTCACACTGTAGGCAATTGTTCTTCTTGGTACTTTATCTTAGGCCAGTTTTATGCCACTTCTATAATAACTACTTATTGTAGAGCGCAATAAAATAACAAAATTCTTAAACAAGGTCACGCCGCAGACAGCGTAAATTTTAAATGTTTTCTCCGCAAAAGCTAAAGATAAACTAAAAATTCGACGTGTTCTTAACTAAAGTTTAGTATCGCTTTCTGATAATAATAATAATAAAAAAGAGATTAGGGTATCAACATTGGGAAATCCCACCCGTAGGAGGTCTACGGTTTTTGTATTAGGTACTTATACACTCTTATTCCTAAAAATTTCGTCAATTTTATGACCACAGTTACAGAATTTTGTTAGAACCAGACTTGGACTATCAATTAAAAAATATAAAAATCATTTTACAGAATAAATCTGCCTATAAATACGTGAGATCCAAAAAATATGTGTAGGAAAATATTTTTGAGTGGTAGTGTATATGCGCTAGCTATCTTACTTTTTGTGCTCCAATTCTGTGTTCAATCTAGATATCCATATTTCTTTCATAACAAAATTTCTTCCGCTTATTGTCACCGTCTTTGATATCATCGGATATACATCCTTCATAGAGTTCATAGTATCTTTAACTCCTGGGAAGCACTGTTTGCGTATTTCTTATTCTAGGTCCAATGATATGTTCCTTATAAATATTCTATATTTTTGACCCTGGCATGTTTCCATCTTAAGTTTTAATCACTAGATAAAGCAATAATAAACTTATTAGTGTGTATTTTCACATCGTCAACAATTGTACAAGATGCAAAGATTTCCAAATAACTTAAAGTGCTGGAAGATTTGAGGAACTCTATAGAACACATGTCCTCATTTTACACTGTGCGATACTGTTTTGACGGTCGTTTCCGTTTGTGAGCAGCTGGAATGGTAACTTTGCACTTGTGGCACTGTGACAATGATTGCTCCCTCACTAAATTAATTTTCGAATGACCGCGAGGTTGGGGTTTAAATAAAGACACGTCCACACATTTAAACGAACCTCTAATTAATCTTAGGAGTTATTTTACACAACACGACTATACGAAAATCAATATTTAAAGTCCAACCAATACAAAAGTAAATTGACTCAACTGAATTGCTGTGACCCGAAGATTTTGCTAAAAGATACTGACTGCGATGAGCGAAGTTTCTGAAAAGGTAAACTTTTCTCCACCAACGAGCCTTACATTAAAATAAAGATTTAATAGGTTATCACGGTTCCACCGACTCCTGGGAAAAACAATTAATATTTAAAACCCTTGTAGCTGCAAACTGAATACAATAGGCGGTAAAAGAGAAAGTCTTTAGGGAAACCATGAATGGAAATGCGGAAATACAACTATACAAGAATGCCATTGCCAAAATAGTAATTCCAACCTTTTAAGTTTTAACCTTCCTATACTCACGTCAAAATGAAAGACGTATACTATACTATATAAGTCGGTCTCACAGACCGTATGCGTGAGTATAGGAAGGTTAAGCACGTACGGCACGGGCAAACAATATTGCAAGTACTAAAGCTCGGGGAAACTTACGTAGCACAAATACAGGCTACTCATGGCCATCGTTGACGCTTTCTAGATTTATTGATATAAAGGTGCGTCGTGTCAATACATGAGGCAACATACCTTCTTATAAAACTATATTTAATAGTAATAATGAACCTAAGCAAAGTTTACAGTTAGATAGACGTTTTTATATACATATGCATTTTGATGCACCGAACATTACAGTGTCAGTAGTTTGAAAACAGCTGTGACAGATTAAGTTTAAGATAAAGAACGGGGATGAAGCTGCAAAAATAGGAGTGATAACTTACCCAAAGAGGATAACAGGTTTAAATCTTAATAATAGTAATAATAATAATAATAATAATAATGATCTTTAATGTCCAACAGGTCAAACCCATTTACAGAACATAAATAGAACATAAAAATAAATACATATGTAAAGAGATAACTAAATAATATTAAATAAAAATTAAAGAAATACTCAATTGACTAATACTAAAAATAAAACCTAATTAAAAAATATATCTGTTACAACTCTATTAGCATTGCGACATATTACATTAATGGGGAGCGTTGCAGTATATTTGTCCTCGCAGCAGGTAACTGGAAGGTGCAGCTATACTTATATAGAACGATATTCTATTCAGGAGAAACTGACAATCAATCCGATTATTCACTAATTTACACAAAAATCTGGAACATTGGATATTTCTTCTGTCTAAGACCGAAGGCATGCCATGACGAAGTAACAAGTCCTCCTGGCTGATACCAAACGCAGGATAAACACCGTCAATTTTAAAAGATAGATATTTAAGAAAGCGTCGGCGTATTCGACCAAGGAGTAGAAAATGTGAAGAATACCGAACAATAGCAGCATAATCTATCTTACTGATTACGAAGGCGAAATACAATACTTTTAGCAAATCTGGATTTTTGAATTGATCGATTATTCGCATAATAAAACCAAGAGTTTTGAAAGGGGAAGTGCAAACATTTTCGAGTTGAGATCTAACGGATAGCACCGAATCAAAAGCACTCCCAAATCTTTAAATACAGCTTTCCTTTGAATAGGAATGTCATTAAGCTTATAATGTGAAGATCTAGTTGACTTAGCACAAGCATAAATAACAAAACAAAATTTGTCAATATTTAATTGTAACTTGTAAGTATTGCACCATTCTACAATGATATCTAATTGTTACGTTGTAGATGGAGAATATCGTCAGCACTAGATATTTCAGAATATATTTTTAGGTCATCAGCGTATGCCAAAACCGGACAGGTCACTGTAAGCAGCAAACCATTTATATATAGAAGAAATAAGAGTGGTCTTAAATTAGACTCTTGTGGTACACCAGATATTGCAGCGAGTAGAAGCCGTTGTAAGATACATAACAAGTTCGATCTTTTAAATATGAGTGCATTAGATTCAGTGCTGAAGGGGAAAAACTAAAGGTGTCAAGTTTAGATAACAATGTGTCGTGATTTATAGTGTCAAAGGCCTGTGAAAAATCAGTATATATCACATCAACTCGTCCACGTCTTTCCAATACCACACCCAAAAATTGAGAAATCGTACACAAATTTGTTGAAGTAGAGCGTTCACAAATGAATCCATGCTGGTGAGGTGGTTTTAAAGCTTGCAAAGTGGCTTCTCCAGAAAAAATTGATGAAGACGTCCCTTCGGGAGTTGATCAGAATTCAGATAATGTCCAGCAGAATTGTATGAAGATGATGTTAATTTCCTAAAATCGATGGATTTTCCAAAGAGCGAGTATTTTATGGATCCGGAAAAAATAAGCGATCTTGAAAAATTTGTTCATTGTAAATTATTCGAATTAATTTATTAGTAGGTCGCCCTACTAAAACCATATTTAAACGTAAGTATTGGTTAAACCTGGGACGACCTTTCCCTAGCTGTTGGTACCCTTGAGTGGTTGAGTCTTTTCCACAATGTAACAGCAAGGCGTAGTTTCACAAAGAATAGAACTTTTGTGAACTTTCATCTGGAGTGATGATTGTGATGAATCTTAACCTTCCTATACTCACGTCAATATATGAAACACGTATACTATACTATATAAGGCGGTCTCACAGACCATACGCGTGAGTATAGGAAGGTTAATAATACAGTGCGCATTCCCTGTATATGATAGGTTTTGCATCATTAATATCCCAACCATCATTTGAAGATGTCTCTCGTCAAAATTTGTCGTAATAAAACAAGAGTTGTCTTTTTGGCACAACAGCTTTGTCATAGCAACAATCAGAAATACTCACGTCGGATGTGATTAGTAAAAAATAATCACAAGGATTCTTGTTAAAAGAAATTTGAGTTATTTAAGTTGGTGTGTAATAAAATAAAACCTGGTTGGACTCACCATACAACGACCTAATTAAATTAATTAATTAGGTACGTCAACGGGCAGCTACCAAGTAACTGTAAACGCTTACTAAGTAAGCAAGCTTTGCATATGCCAATGTGGTAAGGGTAGGTAAGAACCTTCTGATGTAGGTTTGTATCATGCTTGCAGTATTATATCAAGATTGTAGATTTTCTGAAAATGGAATTCTAGATCATTTCTGGATCAGGGTGTTGTATTCTGTTTGCAAATCTTCCGTTAATATTTTTGACAAATAAATGAAGGTAAGATAGGAAATGTGGGTCCTTCTTTTATCTTCTTTATCAAAATCACGTCGTATTTGTAATTAATTACTATTTATGTCTGTTTAAGACGTTCAACCCTTCCAATTACCATAATCTTTTCGTTTCTCGAAACTGACAGAAAAACATATCGCCAAGCATTAATAACTGTAGATAAGCATCAAAATACATTCCAAAAGAAACAATTAGCAAAATACTATGTGGCGTACGACCGTGAAAAAACCTAGAATTAAAACCGGCCGCCCAATCAAAACAGGAAAAGGCGTCTTGTAGTAATGATATCACGTACGATTGGCTGATGCCTTTGGGCCCATATCTTAAGACAGATAGTCGAGATCGTGCGTCAGACAGAGATCGATTCGGAGAAGCGTTGGGCGTCCTGCGTACGGTGAATTAGTGTATGTGTGCTATATGAAACTCGGTTTCAGAAACATTTCTCAAAGACACTCTTTCATATCTGTTTGCCTTCGAAGGTGTCGGACCGATGCACACAGAGCGTCGACGAACAATCTCCCTTATTGTTTCCTGATAGTACCAAGTCAGTCAGGTGGTTCCTTCGCTGCGTTCATTCATTATTATTTAATCAGTTTGTATTGAGAAGTCGCGCGCGTGTCAATAATAATATTTGAATCGGTTTAAACGGACGGATTTTTCGTCTTCAGGATGAATTCGCTTTCTTCATCGCAAACGGTCCCAGCGACGGTAACGACAACAACGCCGTCGAATACGACGACGAGCGTCGTGCAAAATTCCACCGTCTCGATTTTGAATAATAGTGCGGTAAATTTGACTCAACAACAATCCGGTAGCGGTGATACCGGAATTTCGGCGCAGATTGATAATGCAGAAATCAACGAAGCAGTCACCAAAGTTTTGCAGGGATACGACTGGACTTTCGCTCCATTAGCGACAAAGTAAGTAAACATTTTTCCCGGTTCATCAAACTTATTTCGTTTGATAATTTAGAAAGGACCATCGCATTGTGATTGGAGCGAACATTATTTTGAATACAGAGTTTGTTGAATAACGGATAAGAATTTGAATGGAGAAATGAAATACGAACAACTGAAGCAACTGAAAGCATTTTGTACTTTCTTTAACTTCTTTGTGTCTGCATTGACAATTCACTTTGTCTTCTCGTGAGTCCATTTTAAATGTGTATTTCTACAACTAAGTGGTCTTCTTCAACGAAACATCTAATTCCTTTTGTGCGTTTAATTCACAGTTTAGACATTTTCAAAATTTCAGAAAATAAATCATTTCGAAAATAATTCGGGTAGGTGGAACTTATAAACCTTTCAGTACTTACTTCATATAATAAGTGATCATTGCTTTGTATGGAAAAAATAGACGCGCGCGTAAATGATCAATGAAATGCTTGTTTCCCAATAGTTTTAAATAAAAGGATTATACACTTATTGCATGGATTGGTATGGTATAATTTAGTCCTAACATTTATCACAGTCAATGTTGTGGTAGAGAAGGAATGGTAATTGGAAGGGTTGAACCTCGGCAATGAATAATAAATGACATGATTTCGAACAAAAGAGGAAAACGCAGACTTTTTATCTTATCTTCGTTTACTTGTCAACAGTTTGAACGAAAGATTTATAGCATTTCCAAATTGAATAGAATAATATCCAGATCTAGAAATGATCTGGAATATTTTGTTTTCGGAAAATCTACAAACTGTTACAATATTTTCGAATTGAAAACGGATTTAGATCTGAAGCTCTAAGCATATTAAAAACTCAAATCAAACGGTTCCTACCTACTCTTACCACGTCACTTTGGCTAACCCAAACTTGTTCTAACATGTATATCTGTAATTTTTTTGCCACCAATCACATCTGCCGAGACCAGTTTCTCATTTCCGCTGTAACAAGGCCGTTTTTATTTTCCAATAACTAACACTGTACCATAAAGTATAAAGTCATGAAGTATGCTCTATAGATCTCTTGAAGACTGATTACTTCAAGTCATTTAGAGATCTTTGCACCTTTTGGAATTGGTGATGATTTGGACGTACCCACTATTAAGCTTATTATTGCTTTAATCTAGTGGTCAAAACTTAAGATGGAGGCATGCGCAGGTCAAAAATATAGACTATTTATAAGGAAAATACCATTCGACTTTAAATCAGAAATATGCAAACAATGCTTCCTTAGCAGGTAAAATGCACGGCCTAGAAACTTTGATAAACACGAATTTAATTCTAGAAAATTTCAAAATAAATCGAAGGGTCATGGAGCATGGAATTGAAGCATAAGTTTTTCCCAATAATTGGAAGGAAGGTCAACATCAACAATTAATAGACGCAACCATACTAAAATTCCCTGCACAATACTGTTTAATCTGATCCTGGAGAAGATCTTCGAAGAGAGATGGAAACAAACAATTGTTTATACTATAATAATAATAATATATATAATAATAATCACGATTAAACTTGTTAAAACTAAGGCCCGCATCTGGTCTACAAACATATAGACATAAAACAAACTGTTTGGAAATAACATCAGATGAGACGAGAACGAAGAAAGAATTAAAATACATACATATGAATGAAATGAAGCCTCCGTATCGAATAACACTAAATGCATAGAATTGACAAGGCTATTCTTCTATAAGGGCGAAGTAAGCTATTTGGGCCTTATTATAGCATTTGCATATGGCGGGGTCATTGATGAACTTCGTTTCTTCTAGAATATGTATTTTTTGTAGTATTTTGATTTTGAAGTATAGATTCTACTAAAAAAAAAAAAACAAAAGAAGGAGAGAAGGTGAGAAATATTAACTTTCCATCCTGAAGTACACACTTTTGCTTTTTTCTTGAGGAAAACACCTTACACCCTAGCTACTTACCTGCGGGATCTTCTACGTATATTTTACCCTAAACGAATGGTCAAACTGTTTAAATTTTACAGTATCTAATAATACATTTATTTTTGCCGAAAGTGGCGAATGCAACAAAATTTTATTGCTTTACAAATAAATTGCTTTTACCACGCCGATTTCAGAAAATTTTGAGTACATACATATTTCGGTCAGCCAGCTGGTAAACATCAGTGGGGAACCAAATTCTACGAGTGATGCTTTTGTTGTTTCATTGTTATTGTATTAGAAATGATCAATTGCTGATTGAAATACGTACATACGTAAAATTGATGCGATAATGGTGACAGCCAATTTATTTCATTTCTAAACCACAGGCATCTTTTCCTTCTGGCTTCTAGATCTGTTGTTATTGTTAGTTAATATTTACTTCCTACGAATTCTATTTACATTTTAAGAAATATAATTGCATTCAAACCACAGTAGAGTCTTGATTATTCTGATCAACCGGGACCAGGTTCCATCCCGATAAGTAAAAAAATCCGGATATTAGAATTAAATTTTTTATCAGTGGATTACGGCACGTCATTACATATAATGATTAAAAAGACGTGTAAATATGGTTCATTAATTTGTATTTTTCGTGTACATACTGCAAATTACGGTTTATAGTATTGAATTCTGAGAAGATCAGGCAAAGCCGAATAAACAATGTTCCGAATATTTGACGTGCGAATATTCCGGATTTTATTGTATTGTGTTGCAAAGAAAAGAAGAAGAAAATAATTGAAAACGATAGCACTTATCTGCATGATATAAATTTTTCAACAAACTATTTTGTTGCCCCAATAAATTCTCTGATCTCGACAGGTTATTCTTTGGTGCTAGTATTATTCCTTCCTGGAACACAATATGCTGTTGCCAAAGAAAAATACAGTTTTTGCTCGGTTTAGGTCAGCTTGGTTTTGGTTGATACATTATTTTGATTCTAAAAGAGCATTAAATATGTTGCTGTCGCTAAAGTAAATAAACTACCTAAATGTATTTTCCTAATCCAAGAAGACTAATGCTTAAGTACCAGCCTTATTTTTATAGCTTTCAATAAATTTTTGCCTCATTGAGGACATATTTAGCTACTTGAACATTTGCAGCAAAATATTGCGTCTTCAAAAGAGAATTCCGCGTTTAATCGGTTTAAATCATTACATCTTTAAGTATTAGCACAGATAAGTCATAGACACTACCCACCCAATGTATTTAGGTATAATCTTGAGGGTTGCATACATATTTTTCCCTGTCTAATACACTAATCCTTTCCACTTAAAACCGATTTCCGTTGCCAATTCTTTATCTGTACGACTTATCTGTGCGGTATTTACTGTCTTTTTTTTAAATTTATTTCTGCTAATTATATGTGTGCTCCAAAAAAGTTATTTATATAGGTTCAAGCTTTTCAACACAGTATTTTATTTCTGAGAAAAATTAGTCTGGGAAATTTTTTGCTATTTACTTTTATCCAAAACTATGGAAATACGTTTGAAATCTTTTAACGAAAGTATTTTGTTGCTGAAAGAAATAAACTTAATTTCTCGTAAATCCTTATGTCTCTCAGAGTCGGATTACCTCTGAATCTTACGACGATTTAATCCATTTTTTTGTACGGTGTCCGGTCGGTACTTATTTTTCCCATTTCTTCTATGATCTTTCCTCGCTTCCGTCCGAACATTTATTCTATCAATCAATTGATTTCATGGTCTTCCCTTTTTGCTTCTATTGTTTCTTCTGGTTTCTATTATTTTCTTTGTTAGACCTTTTGTTTCATTCTTGTTATGTAACCGTATCAATTCAGTTGACTTCTTTCAATTTTATTTAATACTAGCGGATACCCGTTGTGTTTTGAGTTTTTCGGTAGGTGTGTAAACATAAAGATTTTTCGACGTTCCAACTCCGGAGCAAGCAACATATAATTGGCCGTGCGAAAAAAGGAATTTCCTAAGTTCAAACCAGCAACACTTACCATCTGGTTTCGTTGCACAATTTCGGTGGGTCTAACAATAAGTTGCGAATGAGCATCAACGGTAAACCAACTTTTAAAGTTAAGATATGTGGTGGCATTCCAGATGATTCCAAAGAGTTAAGAAACTCTAATAGAAAGTTGACAGCTTGTTCCTCATCTATAAGTTGATTTGTACGTGACAACTTCACCGGGTAGCTTGAATTAAATTTGGTGATTTATTTTGTTGTCATTCTTCGGAGCCAAAATTATTCGTTTTTACTGTCTATGAAATTTTTAATATTTTCTAATTCGATTATTTGACATGGTCGACGCGATAACCACAAATGATAAAACTTTCTGATGACAGTGACAGATCAATGTTTTTGGGTTGACAGTTTGTATTCGGAGAAATTATTGTTATTATTATTATTGTTATTATTATTATTGTTATTATTATTATTGTTATTATTATTCCACTTCATGAATGGACGGAATGCATTTTTTTAGTGGTCTAAAGTCATTCTCACATTATTGCCTTTCTAGTGAAACCGGTTTGGGGCACATCGGTTGGATAGTTTCGAAGTCTATAACGGACATAGAAACATTTTTTGTATTTTATATACATATATAGATATATAGATATCTTCTTGGTCTGCCATATTCCTAATCTGTTTGTTCTTTATAAAAAAAAAAGAAAACTTAATTTTATTTGTGTAAATAATATCTCTGTGTAATTTATGAAAACAAAAACAAAATTTGTAGCAAAATATTCTGTAACCGAAAGCAGGTGTATCAGATATGTGTCTGTTTCATCCAGGAAATATGCAACTATGTTTAAAATATATACAGAATATTTTGTTGTGTTGGGGAAGATAGGTCTAACGAAGCCGATTTCCGTGGTTTGACCCACCCGGTGTTTTTGCGTTAGTTTCAGTTTTGATATTTCTTTTTACAAATTGTGTATATGTTTTATTATTATATTCAATTTTTTTAGGAATCCGTATTCTCTAAGTCAAAGAAAACGGTTGTCACAAAGCAACATTATTTTACCTTTAACCAGTTACCAATTTCTATCAAAAGGAAAACTTTTAAATATTTTTACACTTGCTTCGCGTTCATAACTGTTTTCTTATAAAAGGAAACTTTCCACGAACATTTTGAAGCATTATTTTTAATAATTTATTTTGTATATATAATACATATTTAGTCTGTTCCCGAATTGATTTCACTATAAATATAAATAAAAAAAATAATAATGTAAGTTTCTAATCAAGTATTTGATTCAAAAAAAAAAGGAAATTGCTTACATAAATTTTGTTTTGACAATTTATACAAAATATTTGTTTTTCATAGTTACAATGCAAGAATACAAACAAATACTAAGTGATCCTATATTTTTAAAATTTTGCACATGTCATAACTTCATGTTTTGAACAACTTTTCTCAATTTTACCGTATTATTGACCGAAATGGTACTTTACATCAAGAAGAAATGTCTTTTTCTCAATTGTCGTGACGGTCTTAATTTAAAAAAGGTAAAAATGTGCTTGAAATTTTTTAAGACCTAGCAGGGCGGTATCCCATAACGTGAAAACAAAATTATTTTTTTAACCAATTGTACCTATAGTAAAGTCAATCCGGGGACATACATATATTATTTATTATTATTTAAATACTTTGTCATTTGCCATGACTAATCCCCGCAGTTTAAATTTTAACAGAATAGATGGTTTTTATATATATATCTGAAAATAATTAAGTTTTATTAGACCACAGGGTATCAGAATTTTTGTATTTTTGCATCTGAATTTTTGTGGCTGGTGTTCTTTTGTTTCCTCCACCCTAAACATCCCTTTACGAAAATTATTGCAAAATAGTCATACCCCAAGTTTCTGTAGGTGTTTTCTACTTCTTTTGTTTTGAAAGTTTACCTTCCATATGCTTTCAACTTGGTTACTTGCTCCCAATTTCTGCAAATGGTTTCATATATTCGATTAATTTTAGCATTGATAAATCGCCGGTTACTTGCTGACTTACTTCTTATTGGGTTTTGCTGGTAATACCTTTATTAACTGTCAAGAACGTCATTTCAGCAATCTGAATTCTTTTCTTGAATTTATCAGTAAGATTCCATGTTTCAGAACCAAATGTCAAAATAGGAATAAAGATGATGTTATAAAAAACTAACCATTTAGCTTGCTCTGAGACTCGATTTTTCTTCTGGTTGATGTTAAGTTCAATCGATATTGGAGTTATACAGTTCCATGACTTGAGCTTGCTAGGCCCTATATGTACTTGTCTTATTCTATTGATAAAATTAATGCATTTTTTATGTTATGGTTATAGAAGCAACAACTTATTTTTAACCTTCCTATACTCACGCATACGGTCTGTGAGACCGACTTATATAGTATAGTATATATCTTTCATTTTGACGTGAGTATAGGAAGGTTAACATCTCAACATATAAAACAACAAAATTGAAGATAACACAGATATGTACAAAAAGTGTTCATGGTTTGATGTATGCTTGGAAATTATTTTTTTATGAGTAATACAAGAAGGCAAACAATTTGAAAAAAAAATTTAATCAGCGATACACAAATTATGTTTTACATTATATATTTAGATTATTTATTATAGGAGTCCACGGTTTGAGCCAGAGAGGCCCAAAACCCTTACTATATCTAAATGTGGAGAATAAAATTAAAAGTCACTTTGTCTAATTATGGGAAAGTGTACAAAAGCTGAAAGTTGGTCATTTCAAGTTATCCAAGAAAAATTTTTAGCGTGGCCTCGTAGATCCAACCCGTGAAACGGAGCGTTATTAGAGCACTAGTTCTACTAACAGTTAACTAAATTCTAAGGTAAACTTACAATGTTAGTGACAGAACATTGTCGCACTAATTAAAAAAAAAAATTGAATTATGTGGACAAGTGTCATAATTACAAGCTAAAAAGACGGTTTGTTCGTATTAAATGTGTTATGAAAAGACCAAGACAACTTTCCAAACGTCTTTTTTTTATTTCTGGCAATTTACATCAGTACATCAAAGTTCTACGTCAAAATAATCTAACGTGCATATGTACATATATGGAAATATGCCGTTTTCATCCCCGAAACGTAAAAATTTTCTAGATCATCTTCAGTATTACACAATTAGCACAATCATTCTTATTATTTGAAGACAAATATGTACACATAGGAATGTTTATATTTGCATCTAATATTAGTATCACATACGAACATTTTTTGTTATTCTCTTCGCGAAGCTTATCGTTCAGATATAAATAATTTCAGATAAACTAAACTAATGAATAGGGACGTATCTACATGTAGTACATATTTACGGATTCGTAGCAGCATCTAATCCCACACCAGAAGAAACTCGAGTGCTTATTTTTATTATAGAAATCAAAACTTTCATCCAGTAATAATATGTTGACTAAAACCAATATTTCACCAATTAAATTCAATTTTATTAAAACGTAAAAGAAATCGTAATGATTTGTTTTAATAACATTTCAATTAAACACCAATAATAACTGCTTAGTATCAAATTATTCTGATGCCGGAAACAAACAATTTTGTAGAATTGTGGAAATGCTTGGTTTCTTTGTAGATTTTTGCATCGAATATTGTTTTTAGATCGGCAAGATATGCTCACAAAGGGAACACGTGCTTTCAAAAGGGTTCTCGCCGAAAAGTAATGGACTAAAAATAGAACATTTAGGAAAAGTCGATAAAGTAAATTCGTTCATAAGCTTCGTCTTGTAAAAGAAAAGTAAACAAAATACGAAAGGAAATGACGACGTACTTCTGGAATCGAAAATATCTTTATTTGCACCACTCTGGATAATACATTAGATTTAAACAGCGGTTATGATGTGTGGTATTGGATTCGCTTATTTTACCGTATAAGATGAACACAGATTGATTCTAGCGAGTGTTATGTCATTCTGTTGGCGATAATCCGCTTTTATGTTGACATAATACGCTTGATTCCTGATTTCTGCTCGTATACTCGCTTGAATAAGTCCGCGTTTACCTGCGGTCAATTAGTTTGTAACGTTAAGAAGTTGTAAGGTAAAGAACTAAAGAAATTAATATCTTTCAGATTTTATTTATTATATTTATTACATATTTCTTATAGATTCAATACAGAGAAATTCATTTATTTCGTATATATGTACATTTTCAAAAATAAAGTCCCTTCTGCCAGAATACCTACAGAATCGAAGCAGAAGAAGTCTGGGTTCACTTTCTCATTTGTTCACATCACAAATCAATTGTCACCAGAATGTTGTCGTTTTGTTTTTATGTGAGGCAGTGGTTACCAAATGGTAATTCGCAGACCCTCAGGGGTCCTCGACCTATTTCTAAGGGGTTCGCAGTAATCGCTAAATTTGACAAAACAAACAATATTAGGATTAATATAACATAGAAGATTATAAACGTTTGAGTTTACTCGACTAATTTCCGGGTTTGTAGGTTTTGTAATATGCACTGTTAATGTGACGGTGGTTGTTAACCTTCCTATACTCACGTCAAAAGTATAGTATAGGAAGGTTAATTTCTAATTTTAACATATTAAACAAAGCGAAGGGGTAGGGCTCCACCGATCAGGAAGAGTTTCTTAGGGTGTCCCTGACTGGTAGATAATTGGAAACCACCGATGTAAAAGAAACTTCATCTAATGATTTAAACCACCGTCCATCACATGTAACTCGTAAAAATGTCATCTAAACTATCACATTTCATGTTCTACTAATCGATATTGTCCAAGGTGTGCCAAGTTTACAAAAATTACGCGCTTTCCTTCATTCATTCATCGTTCAGTCAAAACAGATTAGGGGACATTTAAAATGTTATCGTTGAGGACATTTAAACCCTAATCATAGGAAAATATTTTTTTAGAGAGGCGTATTTGGTACGAAAATATGATATGGTATGTATGTATATTTGCGAAATTAACTATAAAATACACATGATTTTCTATATAAAATTATATTTTTAAATGTGAATGTCAATACGAAGAAAAAAGTGCTTACAGTTATTTAAATATTGGAAAATGACGAATCTAGATAGATAGGTAGATAGGTAGATAGGTATTTCGCAATTTTTCTCAATATCTTGCTTGTTTACGTTGGCATAAATTATTAGATACAACGCATATGTACGTAAGGTGTAAGTTTTAGATGACAGGTTTTTAAAAAATTCATTTCAGGTTCAATTTGGGAAGCATAGATCTAAGTATCTACCATAAAATTGTACTACTGGGCTAAGTCGTGCTCCTCTAATATTGTTTCGTTTTTTTTTTTTTAATTTTAATGTTAAAAGGAACAATAACAGAATCCAAATGATTAAGTCATTTCACTCGCTTTGGTGCGCAGAACTTACTACGCTTACAAATACAAAATTTGTAAGATTCAATTAAACATATATCGCTCGGATTCAATTATTACTTCTCTAATATTTAAACACAAATTTGGACTAATATAAATAAAGATTACTTATTCCAACGACGTTTTATACATTCAAATCTAGTTGTGAAATTTCGAAAACAAGATATTGGACAGAACTTTTCACAAATCACCTACCTTGTTTACCGGTTTAAGAACATTTTTATTTTTAAAATGTCCAAACGATAATTTTCTTTATATGAAATGTATTTACGAACGAACGACGAACGACGAGAGTTTTATTTGCTACGTTCAGAATGCAAAATAAACCTAAACCTGCCTATATCTGCTGACAGAAATATCATTTGTATATTTGTTCATCGTAGCAGTAACCTCAATAATATATGTTAAGCAAACCTATAAAGATATTTCGCAAATAAATATAATTTTTGAAAATAATAATCTTCTGGTATAATCTGCGACTAAGCATCTGCTTTTGCGATTGAAATTGGCGAGTAAGAATAATTATCTAATTAATAATTATCCCTTTGTTTCCTAGCTTTTTCAAACAAGTTCGAAGAAAGGAATTGTGGTAAATAAAATTGCTTAAAACATTCAGAAAATAAATATAGAGCTTGGTATTGTTCCAACGAGTCCAAGTATATAGTTATACTTGTTTCTTTCTAAAACATTCTTCTGGGTTGGCATAAAAGTTGTGAGCGTTTTAGATGTTAAACTTTAAACTTGAATGACTCATTTACCCAATTTACTTAAAATAAGCCCCATTAGAATCAACGACGCGATACAACACGATTAATTCCCTCGCCGTTAAAATAGGGTGCTAGGGGTTCAAGGAAATCGACGAATTTCGTTTGTCCCTGGTCCTGATTGGTGAAGCTTCTACCTTTGAGAAACCTAACGAAATGCTTGAAAAAGTGATAATCCGTCGGTGACGGGTCTAGAGAGTATGGTGGGTAAGGCAGAACTTTAACCTGCAATTCGTTCAATTTTTGTTTGGTAATCTGTAAAACATGTGTTCTTGTCGTACAACAGGATTGAACCTCTTCTGTTGATCAGCGCCGGCTATTGGGTACATGTCATCAATTTCCTGACGGTACGTCTCTGCTGTAATGCTTTGACATGTTTTCGTTATACTGTTATAAAGGATAACATAGGTAATCGATTACCATACTTTAACCATGGTGTCACAAAATAAGAGAGAAAAAATAGAATTCAGTAAAAATATGCCTTATTGAAGAGCAGAAAATTTACTAGAAAATAATCTATAACATGTCTATTACAAATTATATTCCAACAAAACAATAACAAAACGCTCAGAACTTTAATGCCAACCAAATATTTATGCTTCTTTAGAATATTTACAAACTAGACTAAATGTTATGTAATTCAAGATAAAAGTATTGAAGTGATTTAAACCTAGCTTTAAAATAGTTTAACAGAGTGCTTCTCTCTTGAATTATTACAGATTTCTAAACTTTTTTCTTTAACTTTAAGAAAGGAGAAATTTACGCCTCAAACGAGTTTGCTATATAGCTCGAACGATATTCGAAATGTATGTACATCATCCAAACCTTAACAGCACGGAGAACAAATGTTGAGATATCTGTCCTCTTATTGGAGACTAAAAGTCACACACAAGAGACTATGTTAACAATTAGAGTATTTTAACGGAAGATAGGCCCAGGAAACTACAGGCACTGTAGATAAATAGCCAAATATTTGATTATAGTAAAATGGGAACCAGGGGAAATTACAAATATCTGAAAGTTAGCTTCCAACCCAGAAAGCAACTCTGAAACAAACTGTAAGATTGATCCAACAAGATTAACTGCTAAACAAGTAAACAGCACAAGACTGTATGACGCTTAACTACTGGAGGTAAACCAATAAAAAAACAAGTTAAAACAAGTAAAAAAAAATAGTGCCATGATACCGAATTATTGGCAAGATAGCATCGGAAGCAAGGATATTCGGAATATACTAGATAAGAATCTAGATATAATCGATATAATTCAAGAGATTGAAATTGCCAAAGGAAAATGTTGGCCGAGGCATTCTTGGGAAGAAGATATTAAAGAATAAATGACAACTAGAACACCAATAAATGAAGATCGATAAAAGATACAGAAATTAGGAAGGGTGATTCAGTGTCGTAAATAGTTTGCTACACGTACATACACACGTGTAATACATATTTGATTATGAAATTAAGAAAAAAAGGGGAAGGGCCTAGAGAGTCGGTTGAAGTTATCCAGTCTTTGGATTTCGGAGACGGCGCAATTAACCTTCCTATACTCACGCATACGGTCTGTGAGACCGATTTATATAGTATAGTATACGTCTTTCATTTTGACGTGAGTATAGGAAGGTTAAGCTTGTCTCGATGATGTACAACTGTCATAGAAGTCATCCAAAGCATAATCTCCTATTCCACGAATCGCTGGTAATTTTAACCTTCCTATACTCACGTCAAAATGAAAGGCGTATACTATACTATATAAATCGGTCTCACAGACCGTATGCGTAAGTATAGGAAGGTTAATCAAAGCGATGATGTTTGAAGCAGGTGGTAATTGGATCGAGACGGTAGAAGTATCGCTTTATGCAAGAACAAACTCGTCGATTCATAAAAAATCTAAAGAATAAAAGTACAAGATTGCAGCGAGCATAGGAGCAGGAACGTACCTCTTTGATTTCCCGTTTAAATTAGATTTTCCTAAAATTGCTTGTCAAAATTTAAATTTCGAATTATAACATTTAAAACTTCTTTCCGAAGTCGTCCAAAATATTCAACCAATGATGGTGTCACGCTTTCGTAAAGAATAGGCACAAATGAGATCTGAGAATGATTGGTATGTTGGACGTGGTCACATGCTGTTGAAGAAAACGACGGAAGTGCGACTACAGGAAATGTATATTATGGGAGAATAGTAAGAGAAAGTATTGATCCGAAAGCCATCTTCGCGAAATATTTGGTCGAGATTAAATAACACTGGTAAACAATATTTTTGTTTCTTGGACACACAGTTTTGATGCTGGTTTGAATGCGTCGTTGCAATCGTCCATCAGGCACCAGTTTTCCGAAATTGCGTTTTCCTTTGTCGAAGGTTAATCTTTGCTCCTAGAACAAGGCGCATCGCACCGCGTCTGGAAAACATGCCTGTACCTTTGCCGAGATTTGAAAATCATTACCCGTGTACTCGGTCTCCAACTAGGATATACCAAATTTTGGTGTTTCTTGTGCGAGTTTGGTAGCAGAGATAGATGAAAACATTATGTAAAAAAACAATAGCCACCATGAGAGTTCGGTCCGGGCACAAGAAATGTCGTATTTGTTGGCTCTCAAATTCGAGAATTAATGAACGATCCTGAGTTAGAGCAAGAAACACCAGCATGGGAGTCATTCAAGAAAGTAGTCCAGCACTTTATTGGAGATAACAAGGTGAACAACTACAAGAACTTTGTGAAAGAATTATTTCACAACTATAAAGCTCTTAATTGCAATCTGTCACTGAAGAAATATTTGTTCATTCACATTTAGATTTCTTCCCAGAAAACTTAAGTGACGTCAGTGACAGACACGGTGGGCACCAACATGCTGGGCGATTACTGTTGGACATTAAAAAGAGATATCTCGGCTACAAAATACAGAAGGAAATCATGTAAAAGTATCTCCTGAACTCCCACTAATATAGGAATTTACGCTATTTTAAGGTGCAAGCAAATGCGAAAAATATGCGTGTTTTTTTAAAATTCTAAACGCGTGATACTGAAAAACTATGCCTGACACACAAATTTGGAAAACAGATTCATAGTCGGTGAGGAAAATACAATAACTGTGACCTCATTTGTTCAACAAAAAAACACGCAAAAAGTGTGTGTAATTGTAGGTTGAGGTTGGATTTAACCTTCCTATACTCACGCATACGGTCTGGGAGACCGACTTATATAGTATAGTATAGGTTTTTCATTTTGACGTGAGTATAGGAAGGTTAAATTAGAAGACAAGCGGCTCTGAAAGTAATCCTCATTCTGGTGGATGGCGTAAATTAGGTATGGGCAACCTCCGGCCCGCGGGCCATATGCGGCCCTCGAGTAAGATTTGTCCGGCCCGCTACTGAATTCTTTCGTTGCATATTAGCACGGCCCGTCTAAACTTAATTCATAATGAATCATAAGGATACTACAAAAATGTATATTTTTCAAGATTACTCGCAGCATAAAACTTCTACAAAAAAGGTTGCCCATGTCTGGCGTAAATGAAAATTACATAGATCAAATACAGTTTTAGAAGTGATCCTTGAAGATGGTGCCTAGAAAGACCTACTAGTCAGCTACGGGGAAACCAACCTTAAACATTCAATAATCATTGAGGGATTACGACCGGCTTTTATTGCCTAACGGATCAGTGTGTTATTTTGGTAATCTGTCTAATCTAATCTAAAATAATTTTCTTTTTTTTTTTCAAGAACGAAAAACGTTTGTTAATATTTATCTTTACATATTCTTCCCAATATTTTTCCATTATGATTTTTTCTATGTCTGTTACTTTAAATTTGAGCTGTTCGTTTTCAATCCAACGTAACACAATTTTGAAGGGTTGAAACTGCGACTCAAAGATGTAAAATAAATTTGCATTTCTAGAATGAACATTTTTCAAACAAAACTGTACACGACGGAATAAGAAATCGTATATGCCATAAGAAATGTGTCATCTGCAACATACGTATGTGGATAAAATGCAGTAAAAGATATGGGAACGAATCTATAGGGAAAATTGACAATCTTGGACCGGTTAAGAGAGCCTACTGAGTAAAGCCAACAAGAACAAGCAGGGAGGACCATCAAAACGCTGGGGAGAGTGTTGATCTTCGACTTCTGAAGCGACGTAAGATTCAATTACAAGAAATAGGCTAATGTCAACATTGAAACAAGAGAGAGAAGTATCAAGTTCAAATTGAATTCTCATTTCATTAATTTCTAATAGTGTTGCTTATGTATAAGTGTACATAAGACGAAAGAAGGCTCAAAGTGGTACTCGAAATAATTGGTAAAAAAACATTTCCTATTTTTTTTTCATCTTGCTCGCATTAATTATGTCCTAGAAGTAATACATTTCACGTGGAGACAAATGTTGAAACGTTCATTATTTCAGAGGACACACAAGCCGAAATCCACGGCTACCATTCCGCCACTACGCACAATTATATAAACTGTAAACATGTTCATTTAAACATAAAACGTTCCGTCAGTTAAGCCTAATTAACATCAGCACCTTAATTAGTTGCCTTTAAAACCGACATTAGACATTCTTTACCGGCGGAAACTTTCAAACGCGATATCCTAAAACAAAACAATATGATGTCGACGTCCGTACTCTCTGATGGTTTCGTGACGCGTATGTGTGCATGGCTTGTAAGAAGTTGTACTAAGTGCGAACGCCTTCTCACAATACTAAAAACGGAGTTAAAACCGTATTTGCCCTAATGCAAATAGCAAAAGCCAGTTAGTAAATACCTGTCGCAAATGGTCGTAAAACACTTTGAGAGCAACTAGTAATTTACACGTTCGGGTTATAAAAGTTGCGTTTGAAACCTGGAAAGATCTGTAGGTACAAGTACATGTGAGTTGTAATAGTAGATATTTGCGTTCTGCTATATTTATGTATTAGAGGTGTTTCACAGTAACACCTTCCATCTATCCAAGAAAAATTTCGTATGGTATTAAGAGGCGCACTGCAAATTTTCGCATAAAGATATACCGCTTGACAGAAATTGCACCACCTATACTCGACTCGCCGAACAGATGCAGTAGCAAATTATGGCAACCTTGCAATGCAAATGTCCGACTCACACAGCATAAATCACATGTAAACATATCAAAATAATAACCTCATTTTGTATTTGACATAAATAAAAATTGCAAAATAAGTACTAAAGTAATTTTCTTATTTCTTCAAGTATGTTTTGTTGAATTAAATTATGCATCTCCAATATATAGAATTATATATAGTAAATAAAAAATACACAATGGTTTTAAGAAGATCTATGTAATATATAAATACAAAATAAGGAAACAAATAATTAATTTTTTTTTTTTTTTTTTGGTACGTATTTATATAAGAAACAGTATCCTAAAAAATTAACTCACTGTACAAATAGGTATAATCAAAAATAATAAATTTTATACATATTACAAAAATTTAATACAGTAAAGGAATTAATTATGACACACTAAAACGTTCTTAACATGTATCTTCTTCGCTATTAGATGATGTAGACGAATCATCATTAATTGTAATGATTAACGGCTCTATGTGTATATCTATGAGATTGTCAAGTTCCCACATTTCCTTCTCTGTTTGAATAACATGTTTAATAGCATTTTGCCAATTTTCAACAGAAATATTGTCAATACCTCGTCGAAATAATTCTTTCACGTCTGCCAATTTAAATGTGGTGTTATGTCTCGCAACATACCCCTTCACTTGTGCCCATATTAGTTCAATCGGGTTTAATTCACAGTGATAAGGGGGAGTCTAAGTACCTTTCTATTAGTGTTTTCTATTAATTCATTAACAGCATATTTCGGAGGGCCACATAAATGTTCTTTAATTAAAGCTAACAATTCTGCTTTTACCATGTTTTCTTCATATGCAATACTATTTTCCTTCATCCAGTTTTGCATTTCTAATTTGCGACTATTAGTTGTAGGTGGCTTATTCAATTTACGACTATGGTACGGAGCATTGTCAAAAATTATAACGCAATTTTCTTTTAAATTGGGGAGAATACATCTCATCCACTCTTCAAACCTTTCTGCGTTCATGTCTTCATGATAATCTCCTGTTCTCTTTGATTCAAAGAGGAGTAAACCATTTTCTACAAATCCTTCATCCAATGTGCCAATGTGTGCAATTATAAATCTTTTGCCTTTGTCTGAAGGATTTTTAAGACCTGTACTTAAATCTTCTATAAATGCTTGTCTTGCAGTGACAACAGACATATCTGTCCATACTTTATTTACAGTATGTCCAGCATTTACCCAAGTTTCATCCAAGTAATATATCGGGTACCATTTTCACGAAGGTATTTCCGTCTCCAGGTAATAATGTCATCTTTTTCTTTTAACCTTCCTATACTCACGTCAAAATGAAAGACTTATACTATACTACATAAGTCGGTCTCACAGACCGCATGCGTGAGTATAGGAAGGTTAAAAATACTATTTCGAGCTCGCTTATTATAACTACAAACATAATTATCTTATGATTAGTATATAGAATTTAAAGTAATAAATATTTGTACCGAAAGTTTAGTTCCTTTAATAATGATCTGAGAGTCGTAATTTTGAAATTAGGAATGTCATCTCTTTCATTTATCACTGTGAGAACTTCTTGAACTGTTGGAGGTTCATTTTAAAAAAGAATGAATGTACAATTCTTCGTATAGCATTTTTCATTTCATCATCCACCATATCAGCAAAACAGCCCTTTTCTATGATATTTTTGG
The DNA here is from genome assembly GCA_038088585.1 of Chrysina gloriosa. NCBI lineage: Eukaryota > Metazoa > Arthropoda > Insecta > Coleoptera > Scarabaeidae > Chrysina > Chrysina gloriosa. The sequence continues at coordinate 27,535,308 of CM076087.1, read as the reverse complement.
TGGTTGTAATTCGTGATTAGTGTTATATTCTTTCACAATATTGTAAACACTGCGTTCAGTAATTCCTGTAAAAGATACTATAATAGTTACTATGATTTGGTTATCGTTTTTGGAAAGATACCTGCTGCTTTGGCTGTCATTTCAACACTAACAATTTTAGAAGTGCTAGGCTCTTCTTGAAATGTTTTAAATATATTCAAAACCTTCTGTTAATCTTCTACCGTAAAATGTTTTGAAACTCTCTTCTTAGGAGGTGAGTTTTCCATAATGTAAGTATATACGATAATATAGCAAGAAATAATGTATAACCTACAAAACAATAATGTATTATTGGTGCACTAGAACGATCGATAAATAGTCTTCAGAAACACTGGTTTATGAAATATAATAGATAATGGATCATTTACAAAGAAAGCTAATAAAATCTAATATTCCAAATGCAATATGGACTCGACTTTTATTCTATTGTAAGCGGCCACCCTGATCGACCAATTACAAACGTTATTGCTTATGTGACCTATTAAACACACATTGTTGCCATAATTTACTACTGCATTTGTTCGGCGAGTCGAAGTCGAGTATAGAACTCGTTGGAATTGATTAAATTTGGCAGAAATCTTTAACTACTGGAAACTAATAAGCGGTTCAAATTTGGAGAAATAATATGAAGTAGTTTCTAATTTTTCAATAATATATTGACCCACCTCGGTTATTTCAAAATAATAATAAACATTTTATTAACCCATTAAGCCAAACGGCCTTGGGCTCGCCAGGTGGATACCGTCTTATTCATTTATAATAAAAGGCACACAAATCCAAACGAGCAAGTACAATACATAAGAAAACACGCAAGAGAAGAGTTAAAAGTAAGTACCCTATGTAGGCACCTCCACGCATTCAGTAACACGTCATGGTTTTCAATCTAAACGTGTATCGATGTCAGCCCGGTCTATTGCATGCCAAGCAAATTCTTCATCCTTCGATTTTCGTAATGCTCCACAAAAATGTATGCAAAAGATTGACTTGGGTCTTTTTAAAAGAGATCAAGATGGTCCGTACGATGTGAAGACGAACAATGTCTTGTTGAAAAAAGTTTACTATAACATTTCAATAGGTAAAGTTTATATGAAATTTAAGGGGTAAATTTCAAACTGTAAATTTTTCAGAAAATCGTTTTTTTTTTTATTGACTTAATAGATGCTTTGAACCTTCTAGAATATGGGTCAAAAAGGTTATTACTTACTTACTTACTACTATTATTATTGAAGCAAATTCTTTCCTTGAAATTTTGAACTCCCCCAAGCACGTCGGACATCTCCGAAACGACTACTTGCATCAAATAAGTACATACCTGCTGAGAAGGTACGACCGAATGTCTTACCTTTTGATTTTTAACTGCTCTAGTACACTAAGAAATGTCGTTAGAAAGTGTTTATGTTCAGTTAGAAGCATTTCCGTGTTAATCTCAGAAGTGAAGAGTACGTTAGTCTGGCGTCAGTACATGTACAAAAAGGGCATAATTTCCTCGCTTGAAATCATGGCTTTTGTATGTAGTGTTGATTTTTAGCAGTTGAGGAGCCGAGCCGAGACGAGTTGCTTAATCTTTGTTTAGGCGGCTATACCAAAGAAAGTTTCAATGCTACTGTTTGGAATTTGGCTTCAAAATCTTACTCAAGTGGCAAAAAGTCTTAAATATAGCGATTGATATTGTTGTGTGCAATTTTACTGACAAATATTCTATGAATTATGAAAGTTTAGGAGATAAATATTGACACTCAATACACCTAATTCTGTTTTTACACGGTTTTGATTTAACACGGTTTGAAAATGAAAAATTTTAAATTTTTTTACACGATTTTATTCCATTTAGCACGATTCAAAATATTCGGTTTTTTTTTGTGTATATACATACAAGCAAATTTACTGGTCAGAGCAATTGTAAATAGGACAAATTTAGGGGAATTCCTTTTTTGTGCATACAAGCAAATTTACTTGTCAGAGCAATTGTAAATAGCACAAATTTAGGGGAATTCCCTTTTTGTGCATACAACCTATACCTATTCTTTTTGTTAACAACATAGCTGTTTTACATACATACGTAATTGTTTTTAGTTCCTGAACTTGTCATACATTTAATTTACATTACATACTTTTAAGCTTAGAGTACATATCTTTTTTTCTTTAATAACTATGCTACATAAAAAACAAACAACAAGAAATACTAACAAATGAGAAGGATATTATGGGGAGATGGAAAGAATACTTCCAAGAATTATTAGGATACGGACTACAAACTAATGAAGAGAGCACAAGAGGACTTGAACAAAAGAGAAATGAAGAGGAAATGGAAGGGATGGAGATAGGAGAGCTGAAAAATACAATTAAAACACTAAAGAATGTAAAAGCGCTGGGAGAAGACAAGATCACAACAGAAATGATAAAAAGCTTAGGAGAGACAGGTGTGAAAGTACTATTAGAAATACTAAACAAATCATGGAAAGAAGAAAAATACCTCAAGAATGGGGAGCAGCACTAATTACACCAATATATAAAAAAGACAAAAAACTGCTCCAATTACAGAGGAATAACCTTACTAAACACTATTACCAAAATTTACGAACAAATTATAAACAACAAACTAAAAGCAATACTAGAACCTCAACTAGATGAATCACAAAGCGGATTTAGACCAGGGAGAAGCACCCAAGATCATATCTTTACAATCAAACAACTGATAGAGAAAAGACACCTACAAGATAAAAACCTATTTCTAGCCTTCATCGACATGGAAAAGGCGTTCGACACAGTCCCTAGAAACAGAATATGGAAGGGACTGAAAGATAGAGGAGTAGACAGTAAAATAATAAGAATTATACAAAACATGTACAGAACGAATACGAACTACATAATAAATGCAAACATGAAGTCCGAAGGATTCAAAACAGACACAGGACTAAGACAAGGAGGAAGCCTCAGCCCCACATTATTCAATGTACACATGGACACAATCATTAAGAAATGCAACCGAAGAACCAATAGAATGAAGGTCGGACATAAAAACCTAGAAAGAGTGGAGATAGCGGCGGCAACATTTGCAGACGATGTAGTGCTGATAGCAGGAAACGAGGAACAATTACAAAGAAACTTGAATATATAGAAAGAAATAACGGAGGAGGAAGGTATGAAAATGAACATAGATAAAACGAAAATACTGATAATAGGAGACCAGAATATTCATACTCAGATAGTAATAGATAACAACAGAATAGAACAAGTAAGAGAATTTAAATACCTAGGAGTTACACTGGACTGGACAGGAAAACAGGATGCAGAAATCAACGAAAGAATAGGAAAAACAATAAAAACATATTATGCAATGAATAAAAAATTTATTAACAAAAGAGAAATCTCGGATCAGACAAAAATAAAAGTTTTTAACACCATATACCGACCGATCTTAACATACGGATGCGAATCATGGAACCTTACAAACAACCAAAGAAGTAAAATACAAGCTGTGGAAATGAAGTACTTAAGAAGAATTAAAGGAATAACCGGACTAGATAGAATTCGTAACACACAGAACAGAGAAGCACTAAATGTACAACCAATAACAGAATTCATCGATCAACGACAGCTGAGCTGGTGGGGACACTTACAGCGAATGCCCAACGAGAGACAGGTCAAACAAATATATGAAACAAAAATACAGATAAAGAGGAGAAGAGGAAGACCAAGGATGACCTGGGACCAAACGATGTGTAAAATACTGCGGACCAGAGGCAAATCAAGAGAAGAAGCAAAATTACTAGCAAGGAATAGAACAGCTTGGAAAAAATTGTACATATTAGAGCAAACCCCGACACCTAGCGGTAAAAGGGGATTCGATTATAATAATAATAATAATAATAATAATAAGAAGAATAATTATAACTATGCTTGTGTAAATACAGATTATATACAATGTGACTTAATAAAATAAACATGAATACTTGTTCTTAAAAATCCTTGGTTTTTCAGTAATTTTAATAGGTTTTAGAGATAAGGAACCAATCACCTATTTTTGCATACGATCAATGTCTTTTTACACGGTTTTTCTGCAACCAATCTACCGTGTAAAAACAGAATTAGGTGTAATACAATTTTTCCTTTGAAGCCGATATTAAGCGGAGGAAAGAGAAGGGGGAAGAATATTTGAACGTGAAAGGGCAGCTTCATGGTGCTGGGATAACATGAGAAAGTCACAATACAATGAGAAAGGGTACATTGTACTAGCAAGCACTCTCATTTACAAAGTGGCAGAAACTTATTGTAAGTGAAATTGTTGACTTTTTGTCGGTATACAAAGGCTACTAAATATTTTTTCTCTAACTGTCGATGCTCCTCCACATATATGCAAAAAAATCTTAAACCGGTACTTTGATTAAAGACATTCTCTTTAGGGGTGACTAAGTGTAACACTTGTTTATTTAACTTTCAGAGCTTCTTCAGAAAAGAAAAAATTACACGTGAAGAGACCCATGAACGCCTTCATGGTTTGGGCTCAAGCGGCAAGGCGGAGACTCGCCGATCAGCACCCGCAGTTGCACAACGCCGAACTTTCTAAATCTTTGGGAAAATTATGGCGGTATGTATATACAGTTTTTCTATATGTATACGAATATAATTAATGCTCCTATATGCCTAAAAGCTATTAGCGATTAGCATTGGAGCCTGACTGCTTTTTTTCTTTTCTCATTTCTCACGTTGCAAATTGGTAAGGAAGGTAACATTTTCTAGCGAAGGTGTGGCACTTACCTAGTTATTAAGCGATTTTAATTTATATAATTTCGGGCTATTGTTGCACGGCTCGATTTGATTTGTCATTATGCGTCGATTAAATGTTTATAGACGGTTCACAGATTAATCGTCGGGAGGATATAAAAATTGAATAACAGGTTTGTTAATCTGATTGGTTAGGACGGCCCAATCCGAAATGTTATTCACGCACGATACCGTAATTGAATTATTAGAATAATTTGCTGTTTATTTATCCTTCATTTTGTAGTCAGTTAATTTCTCACTTTACACTGCAGAATAATTTAAAATTTGAAAGGTGTTCCTGAAGCCGTTAAGGGGGAGGAGTGGTCCTTCAATGTGTAATTACATGCATAAGAGAGAAAGATGTTGAAATCGATACCGCAAATAAAATAATAGTTTATTGTAAGAATAAAAATTAAAAGTCAAATACGAATAGGTTATTCGAAAAACTGAGATAATCTTAGGTTGTAAAAAGTATTTCCTTAACCTCGTCTTAATCAAGGAAAGCTGTGGAAAAGGTATTAAATACATTTTCATATACAAAATGTGTGTGTTTTAAAGTTGGGGATTGTGGTGCATACGTTCTCCAATGTAAACTTATGAATACCAACAATTTTAATTATCAGAATGACTTCTGGCTAATGTTGTACTCGTTCATTCTGCATGGCAAGATACGAAAAATATGCTTTAGAAGACAATATATGAAGAGGTAAATATGCAAGGACCATACTCGGCTTTCCTTCAGTATTTCCTCCTGTGTCTACGTCCACAAGTAATACATATCGAGCTAATTGGGTCGGTGAGGCACGTTGAGAACGCAATAAGCTTCAGTAAAATGAATTAATTTTTAGCCTTACCACGCCGATTTTAGAAATTCCAAATGTATATGTAACTCACTCAGTGAGGAAAACACAAAAGAGTGCTGAAGGGAATCAGTGCTACTCCTTGCTCATTAGGTGTGATTATATCACCTCGCGCAACGAAATTGCGTCTTCACATTCCCGATTTATGTGTAAAATGCGCTCATTGGTGGATGTCGAAGTTGTGGTACTTTGTGCAGTGGCATAGGTGAAAACCTATTTGCATATTCAGCTAAAAGAAAAAAAATTAAGACGTCATAATAGTTTGAGTTTCCATGTTTGTTGGTAGTGATTGCAAAGATTGTGGCATAGTGAGTGACACAATTAATTAATTCAGTGGGAACGAGGCAAGCATATTCGAAGTCTTTAATTATCAAATCTATATTTATGCTGAGGTTGTTTTCCGTCTCATAGTATGGTGAGCCCATATGTTTGATATGCTTATATACAAGGTGGGGCAAAAGTCCCGCTACTATTTTGATTGCCTATAACTTTGCCCAAAGAAAAGATAAGTAAGTTTGGTTTTCATAAAAGTTTATTTGGTCTTTTTTCGTTATGATTGGAAAATTATATCGGCTAAATGGTGACCGCGATTCGCTATGCAACTTTCGGCTCTTTTTTAAGGCATTTTTCATGACATCCTGCAACATCTCAGGCTGAATTTCATCAATTTCATGACGAATATTGTCTTTAAGATGTTGAATCGCTTAGGGCTTATTCACGTAAACTTTTGATTTTAAAAAGCCCCATAAGAAAAAGTCTGGTGCTGTTAAATCCGGAGATCTGGCTGGCCATGCGAAATCGCCACTTCGCGAAATTAGTCTTCGTGGAAAAACGTCATTCAATAATTGAATTGTTGAACGAGCTGTGTGTGCTGTGGCCCCATCTTGCTGGAACCACATGTCCTCTAGTCCTTGCTCTTCCATTTCAAGCACAAGAAAATTTCGAATCATGTCTTGGTACCGTTCAGCAGTAACTCCAACACCTTGGTCATTTTCAAAAAGGTAGGGACCAATGATGTTTCCAACATGAATACCATACCATACAGTTGTTTTTAGTGGATGCAATAATGTTTCATGAATTAATTGAGGATTCTGTGTTCCCCAAAACCGACTGTTCTAGTTATTGACGTGGCCACTGAGAAGAAAATGGGCTTCATCGCTCATTATCAATTTAGACGAAAAATCTTCAATTTCACCAGACAGCTTTAGGATTGCATTACTGTACTCAACTCGTTGATCAGAATCTTTCGGTAGCAATTTTTGGGCTAATTGAATTTTATACGGGAACATTTTCAAATCAGTTTTCAAAATTCGCCTTAAACTGCATGCAGAAATGTGTAACTGGGAACCACGTCTCCGACTTGATGTTTCTGGAGACTCTGCAACACTATCGCGCACCAGAGCCACATTTTCAGTGTTACGAGACCTCCGTTGTCTTCCAGAACGAGGCCTGTCTGCTGTCGTACCTTACTGTCGAAAATTCGCATGTAAACCATAAATTGTGGTTTTGTGAGGCACTGGACGATTAGGATATTTTTGACGCAATTTCCGCTGAGTGGCAATAATGGAACGATTATTTTCAATAAATATTGTCACTATTTCTGCTTGTCCTTGTGGCGTATATTTATCGATCATAAGATTTGGACGTCTACACAACACAACGGTTAAATCGAAACTGAGCTAAACGTGACATAACCAAGATGGCGCGCAATCAAAATGGTAGCGGGACTTTTGCCCCACCTGTTAGTTTAGGCACTTGTTTATCATAGTACACATTACACTGAACTAAATGCGATGGCGTGAATGTAGATAGCTTCGACTTTCACTCCATGAGAACCCTTTGTCGCGGGTGCAAAATATCGACATCAAACCGAAAACAATGGTGAAGCTACGTGAACAGTGTGAAAACCATCCACACACACACATTTTTGCTCTTTCACGAGTGTTCACGGGGTAAGTGTGGAGTTAGTTTTAGAAAAACACGTTTTCCCATCCTATAATCAACACTGTGTAATTTCCTTTATTTTTTTTACTGAGGATGACAATTTGCTTGTCGAAATACGTCCATACGTAAAATCTCTTTTAACAGCCCGTTTACATTCACTTCTGGATATGGGCCTGTGCTTGAATTTTAAAACTCATCGAGAATATATTAGCCGTAGCTCGCCACTTTGGGAAGTTGGCGAATGATTGAGATTTAGGGAGGAGAGTGGATTTGGAATAGGAATGAAGGTGAGAACGTGATTTCTTCTAGCTGCCACGGGTTGATCGCGTGGGAACGTCGCATTTCTGAAGTAGGTACATCTTCCCACCTTTACCACACAACCGGTGTGGTAAAGGTAAGAACTTTACTTAAGTTCAATGTTCGTTTTATCAATTTAAATGTGATCGGTATGGAACCGTACCCTTTTTCTTTTTATGAAAAATAACGATTTTCTAAAAAGAAATATATTTAGAACGTCGAGGTATCCAGAAATTAACCGAATTTATGCCATAAGCACAATACTTTATTCGATGTTTGTGGTAGAGCACCAAAGAAGTTTAATTTTTGCAAGACGATTGATATACTCGTTTTAGCCTACTTGATTCCTCCAGTGCCCATTTAGAGAAAATTCTTGAATATTAAAAATGCGGGTCTTGTATCTTTTGATCATTTGACGAAACAATCATGTGAAACAGCTTCCAACTATTCTGGCAACAACGGTTAACCTTGAATTAGCATATTTCAACTGAATGAATTTTGGAACTACTTACAAGCAAATCATAGAAGAAACATTAATTATTGAAGGATTTTAAGAGAAAATATTACAATAGACAAAATATCTTGAACGAATATTATTCCCAATTGGCTAGTTTCTTATCCCATTAGCATCTGGTCAGCACCGTAAACTACTCTTAAACATACGAAAGTGGTATGTACTTTAATTCTGCCGTACAACTTCATTTTTTCCCACCATTTACACCATCAATAATGTTGTGATCGAGAGAAAAGCGGAAGTCGAAGACCTAGATATTGTTTTTGATATAAACCTTACTGTTCAGGTGCAAGTAGAGCCATAGGTTTTCTGATGGGAGTGTCGAGGTTTTTCTGGGATCCGTACTTGTTCAAGCTGCTATACGATGCGTTCGTCCTTAGCAAATTGGAATACATACTTTTCGGGTGGTATCTCTTGTACATGTGTGACCACTTACCACATCCATAGAAAATTTTTGAAGTTTCTGTTTTTCAAACAGAAAGGAATATATCCGGATGTTGATACTTTGCAATCCGACTTACAGGAACGACACATTATGGTCTCACTGACATCTCGAAGAGATATGATTTGCACAAAATTTGTTCTTAACTTGAACAACAGGGTGCGACCGAGCATAATAGAAATGCTCGTCTAGTCATTTCACGTACCGCGTATCGACTCCAGGACGCCAGCCTATGTGATTAGTAAATTAGCTTATAAATCTAAGAACAACTTTACAACTTAGTGTTTTAGAATTTTTCCAGTACAAATACGGAGAACCTTGATATTAGATGCATTTGTGCATGTATTTCAGATTGTTATTGTATTATATCTTGTAACTTTTGTCCTGTTGATAGGCTTGATCTGTTGGGCAAATAAATATTATTATTATTATTATCTGGTGTTGATCTGTAATCACTAAATCACTAGATATGAATTTCTTCCTTTTGTAACGCAATTTTCTGAAGATACATAATAATGTTAATAATAATAGTTAAGAATTGAGAAAATAACTAAGATGTTGCCCTTACCACAGCAAATATGTAAAATTGCAAATACGAATTTTGATCACTAAGCTGTCATCCTCAGTGAAGACTAGAGAGGAAGGAAGACGTTTCTCGTGAAATTTGGTGAATGATGATTATAAACTGGCATACATCACCACGTCATAAACAATACCAAATCGATGAAATGTCGCTAAGGAACAGACTTCTCACAATCCGTTTCAAAATTTCCGATCTAAATATCTATTGGCTACTGGTTTAGCAAAAACTTCGTAACATTGTTTGTAGCAAAAATTTGCTTCTATTATATCGCAAATGTATGGAAATATTTTCAGCTAAGTAAGAATCGAAATTGGCTTACGAAGCACTTTGCTTTTCATCCATTGCAACTAGCACATATCACACCTACGTATTTTTTACCTACGATATCAATAAGAATCGCGAGCTCATGAGTAACCAGTTCGTATTTTCTGTTCTCTCGTTTGTGAATGGATAAACATTTTATCTCTGGTTAGCAATGCGAAAATATTCTTGCGATAGCGAAAACGCGCATCTTCGAGCTGCATCTGATCTTTGTTAGTAAATCTAGGAGAAACGAATTTCATACGCGTTGGCGATAAAAAGTGTATGCCCGCAATGCCTGTGATGCGATAATGCCAATATCATCATCTTATATTGTTCGGTATAAAATTGGATTAATAAGTGATTTGCTTGGGGAATACGTATACACCTACCGTACGTATTTACATTTATGTATTTCCCACTTTATATTTTTTGAAATATCTGAAGATGAAACGGTGAAAAATGATATTGTGGCCGATTGAGATTTTACTTACGTATTCTGAAAGAAATTTTGCAGAATAAATGAAGGAAAACGTACTCTTTCAGTCATCAAGTAATTGAAGAATCAGATGGATAAAATCTACGTCTTACTTTACAAATCAGATGCATTCCTGAAAATATATGGAAAATTTTCGAATTCTCATCGATAATTTCTGCAATAATCTGGGAAGAAACCAGAAGCATATATTTACACGAAATCGATCCAATTTTGCCGGCTGTTGTGGCATTACGTGAATAATTCGATATGAATGAATTATTTATCTAAATGATGAATTAAATGCAGCGGATATTGTTCTGATAAGAGATCCAAAAGTCATAAAGTCGATCATTGACCGTTAAACAGGCCGCAATTGCCACTACGGACCTCATCTTGACCTTAGCTGATACGGATTTAACGATTTTTTCTCAAAGCACCAGTCGACTTGAGTGTAGGGAAAAGAGTATTAAAAATCTCGAATTTTATTGAATCGATAGAGATCCGGCGCCGTTGCGACTGCACGTCTAATAACCGGCGCTGAGATGGTAAGTTCAATTATTAGTAAATTGCTCTAAAAAATGACGCATAGAGATAGATTACTAATTATTACTTCCTGGAGGAGAAAGGGCGTATTAAATTCATTCACGCCAAACGTAATTAGTAGGAGGATGTCGTTCGTATCTCCTTATCTGGGGATATCTATGTATTTCTATGAATGAAATGCGATGCACCTTCGCATGCAATCGGTTTATTTTATATCTAAGCATATATATAGATGGAAAATCGGAGCGTGAATTCAAGAACATTTATATTCGGTAACGAGATTTTTGGCACAAGGTGATTTCATCGGATCTTGATTTTATTAATTCAAAGCTGTTTGATGCGTATAATGCATTGGTTTCTATCGAACAATTGGACTAACCGAATCTAACTTGTCCAATATGTACGTGTAGAATCTCCAATAATACCCAATAATTGAAAATACAAGAAATGGTTAAGAACCTTGACGACTTTATACAACAGAAACGAACCCAACCCAATTGTTATATACTTACATTTAGTGCAAAACCTAGACTAAACATACTAATACTGACAATTTTTTCAATAGTTTACAATTGCTGTTTATTTAATTTTTTAATATGATTTTCGTAAGCAGTACTATATTTTGAAATATATAAGGCTGGTTAACCTTCCTATACTCACGTCAAAATGAAAGACGTATACTATACTATATAAGTCGGTCTCACAGACCGTATGCGTGAGTATAGGAAGGTTACTTGAAGTGATGACAAAACAGTATTTCTTTTTTACAAAATGATATTTTTCAAATTTTGCACTAGCTTCAAACCCCTGGCGGAAGATCTGGTTCCGCATTCTCATTATGCCATCCAACCATTTAAATGTATTTCTTTAATGTAACCTACGGCCATGAAATTTAAACTTTCTGTTCACATTGTGTCATCCATTCTGGCAAACTGCTTGGTAAACATTATTATCTTCTTAGAAATAATCAATTTCTTGGCCCCACTGCATAAGTTTTACTTCAGAAGGGCACATTTTTCTTGGTATCCAGAGGCAATTCCTTCGAAGTCGCTGTAATCCAAATTAAAGCTTTTGTTTTAAATGAAAAATAGGAATTCCCGTGGTTTAGAATGGATAAACATGAAATGGTTGTTATCCTTCTCACATAGATCTGAATTTAAGGAAGTACTGGCTGTACAGCGTTAGGACAAAAGTGAAAAGGTGTTCGAAAGCTTAGAGTTTAAAAAAGAGAACGTTTTATTTGAATTCACCCTTGGCTGTAATCCCCAGAAGTTTGACCACCTTTTCACTTTTGTCATAGATCTGAATATTCGTAAATGTGTATTTTGAAAACTAGGTTGTAATCCTCAGTCGAGAAAAACAAAGTCATTCTTATTACACTGGCTTTGAAATCAGTACAGACATTGTGAAATGCTAAACATTTTCTAGAGATGCTGAAATAAAGATACCCACGATGCCTTCTGTGGAGACTTTTCAAGATTTCTGGATATATAGCCGAACTTATGTCTGCCATTCCAAATTGTTAGAGTGAGTTCAATTTAGGGAAACTTACTAAAATTGCATTCTACTCCTCTAGCCAACAGAAGAACTAGGGTTTGGAACAAATTCGAGCTAGATAAGTTCTAATTTACATAAATAAAATTTCAAATTAAGCAAGAGTCATATATAGTGATGACATGCTTTGTAAACTTGTGGAGCTCCATTTATTGAAATAATGTTGATGAGTTCAAGTTAGGGGAAACTTACTAAAATTGCATTCTACTCCTCTAGCCAACAGAAGAACTAGAGTTTGGAACAAATTCGAGCTAGATAAGTTCTAATTTACATAAATAAAATTTCAAATTAAGCAAGTGTCATATATAGTGATGACATGCTTTGTAAACTTGTGGAGCTCCATTTATTGAAATAATGTTGGCTCAAGTGGAACTAATCTTCAATTAGGTGGAAAAACGTTTGTAGCAGCAAAGCATTTTCCTGATCATGATTTTTTTTTATAAAGTTGCTTAACATATCAGCAAAATAACTAACAAAGAGTAGGTACTACTTCAAGCTTTAGAAAGAATTCAGATGTGAAGTTATGGAAAAACCACGTTATAGGAAAATCATGCAGTTTGTCTACTGAAAATGACAGAGGTGTATTCAAATTGGGTGATAGAGATAATCACAATTCCATCCAGGAAAATCGTCTCGATTTTGTAATTCTTTTAGACATCAAACGACTGATACAGTAGTTCATAAGTTGCACGAGTTTCTGATGAAGCTCGACATCTGCTAAAGCATTTCGATAAGAAACCTTGGAGAAGATTTTCCTCTGAAACATTTCTTTTTCAACCAAAAATGCGTTCGTTGTAATTCTTTTATTTGACCTTTCAAACTTCGAAGCTGTAGTAATTAATTGCTGCTTCATTAAAATATTTTTAAATATTTTTTCCTCGATAATGAACTTTATAAAACTGTTCAATACAACGATCACGAACAAGCACCCAAACAGAACAAGAAACAAATCAGGTTATAACTTTCTGAAAACAGTTCTTAAAGTTTATTAGTGGGAAATGCAAACGAAAAGCCTGGATAGTTGATATATCAAATCACAAAGCAAGATGATGCTTATGTTTAGTTCGAAGACAATTGGGGTTGGAGGTTGAAAACGTCTTTATACTGTCATTCAAGTTTATGAAAATTAAAGATCTCATAGTTAATATTAGTCATCTTCTCAAACTACTTGAATCTTAGAAATGTCGCAAATGAAAGATTAAGTTTAATTTGAGCGTCAAACATATACTGTGCTTCACCACAAGTTGAAGCACGAAATTCTTACAAAGTTCGGAAGCTTACCTTCCCGCACTCCTCTATACTACATTATTGCACAATTTCAGAAGCTCTTTAGAGGTTTTGATTCTAGAGGGATGAGGTCGTTTTCCTGTCGGGCCGTTAATGATGAAACTGTTTGAAAAATGCCATTTTTGGATCTGATCAGGATATTAGCGTCATCAATGGTAGATCAACCCTCTAATAATTTTTGTGGGACAACACTTCTGTACAATTTCCTTCATAAATTCAACGTTTTACATAAATCACTTCTTACTCTTCTTCTTACTCTTCTTCTTACTCTTCTTCTTACTCTTCTTCTTACTCTTACCACACTGATTTTGGAAAACTCCGACAAGTAGGTTACCATCATCAGTGGAGAAAAACAGAAAAGTAAGAAAGCTGCACTGGTATAGTGGTATTATGTATTGGTAAAAGTGTAAGGTATAATGTTTTGAAGCCTTAACCGTCGTTGCGCAAACCGTAATCTATTCCAAATCATAAGCAATTTACTGACGTCATTCTCAAAGAAAAAGAAACTTTCACTTTGGTCAGGTTTAGAGAAATATGCATAGGTATATACGCATTGTATATTACTCGATCATGCCTCTTTAAATACATGGAAATGAGTTTGGGTAGAATAAGACTCGTGTCACTCACTCAATGCATTTTTTCGTTCTTTCAAGTAAATACCGTTAGTAAAGAAGTCGATGATCGACCCAAAGGAAACTTTTTAACAATCTAGCGCGACATATCTAGATACATAGAATATACCCTGACGTTTCACCCAATTTTGGTAAAACGTACACACCAGTTTTTTTATTACCGAGCATATTACCGACTAAATGTTATTTTAATTGATTATTATTCATTTTTTAAAGACAGATATGACACTCTTCCCCTCTGTTGATTACACATCCCCTTTATAGTGGACATCCGCATTTTAGACAAATATTACAAACTTTCCCTGCGTTGGATAAGTTGTTCGTAAATCGTTGAATGTGTTAAGTGTCAGTGTCATTTTTTTAACTATTTTCGGAAATATTCTCTAATAACATTTGTTTTCCACTCAATCTAGTTCTTTGTAAAAGTTTGTTAAAAAGGTTTGTAAAAATTAAAAATTTTACAAAATGGGGTAAATACATATAGAGTGAAAAACAACCAGAAATAATGTTCTATTAGAATCGGGACTTGACTATATTCCTACCGAGAAATGGCAAAAGAGGGCAGGTGGCCCATCAAACTGTTGGCAGAGCATTAGAAAATATACAGAAAACAATTAAAGAAGCGACCGATCTAGTCGCGCCTATACGAAGAAAATATGAAAAGTAAAAGACCTGCAAAAGGCCGAAATTAACAACTAAAACGAAAAAGGCTCGATTACAATGGGCAGGAAGATATATGTGTAATGCGGATATTGTCAACGATTTACAAGGAATTGGTCCAACGCAGGCAAAGCAGGGTATTATAGCTGTCATAAATTAACGAATGAAAAATTAAAAACAGTAAACTATTATTATTATTAATTACAAAACATATTTAGTCGGTAATGTGTACGGGTTTTGCAAGTACACAAAGATGTAAAGTAAGTATTTATAAAATCGCAAGTGGTCCTAATGTGATTACACGGTACTGTATATAGAATAGTCAGTTATTAGTTCCAAGTTCATTGAGATCCAAGATACTCTTAACCCTTTCGGGACCACATGGACATATACTTTAGATAGCAGTTAACAAACAATGTTAAAAAAATTACCTATGGGATAAATCTGGCTTTAAAACGTGGCTGTTAAGCGCGTTCTGGTGCTTTACTGTATGGCATCACAGTGTGTGATGTGTGTTATGTCGATGGGACTCGTCCATAGGTATAATATACGAATAAATACGTTGTTACCTTTGTTTACTTTATTCATAGCACATACATATCATACACTCTCTGGTGGACTGTGTGGTTGTGTTTTTGTCCGTGCAGAGGCGCCACATGGCGCTAAATTTAAATATATATATTTTCAACACTGTATATTTGTTTATTTTGAATGGATCCGGCAACTTCACTCGCCTTTTCTCTCGCAGTATGACCATGTGTTTGTGTGTAACCTGCGCTTGTACTAGAGCAGGGGTATCCAAACTTTTCAGCCTTGGCGCCATACTGATTACCTCAGTGAGTTTTCTGCATATTATACTTGTCATTAAGCTTTACCTAGCAAGTAAATAATCATTCTGTGTTTTTTCTTATCCAACTTATCACAACAACAATAAGCTATTAGCTGTCGCGGACCGGATTGATGACACTGGCGGGCCGTAGTTTGGAGACCCCTGTACTAGAGGATCATTAGGAACCGAAGAGTCGCAATAATGCCGAATACGGAAGATGGCCTATGTGTTCTATGAATATTTCGAGTAAGATAAAAAAATTTATAATAAAATATAGTCGCTAAAATAAGGTCTTTAATATCATAGATCGGTATTATCAAATCACCGTACAAATTTCTGCAAAAGCGGTAGTGTAAGAGTTAAGACTACACAGACTACGCACAGGACTACAGGGAATATCCATGAGCCAAGCTACTTTGGAAACACTACTCTTGAACAGAGAGCAACTGTTAATAAATTGGCTAAGAACAATCTAGGCGTTTCTGTTTCCATCACAGTCTTGATGCGCATCCCTAGCTTACCTTACAATTACGTAGTGGTTTAATCGCCCATTTTGCCCCTAACTCCGTTCTTAAATTCAAAGTTCCATTTGTTTTCATTTCTTCATCGAATGATTAACTTGCCATTTCTAACGTATTACGCCCAAGAATCCCAATATACGATTCCCAAAACTTTAAATTAAGAAAAGCCGCTGACATAGAAAACAGATCGATAAAAAATTTACAACTTCTCACCCACTCCACGATTTACATGACTAACGGCGATATACATACGCCTGCATACATGTACGTAACATAAGCACGCGTAAATGCACGAAAAACACCTAATATAAAAGCTATTTTAATTATATCATGTTAGTCACGTTATCTCCTCTCCTCCATACATCGAGAAATATGTGATATGGTGTATTGTATGGTGATGCAGACCGGACTTTGAATCTGTAAGATCATAAAAAAATATGAAACGTACTTACTTACATAGGCCAGTAAGTGTGCATGCGCTGGATGTTATTAGTGCAAGTGGCTATCGCTAAGCCTTTGTTAGTAGGAATGTCGAAACCTCGAGATGTGTATAAAAAGCCGAAAAAAACACGTTACGCACAAAAATTAAACAGAAAAACACCGGCTCCTCTGCGGACGAAGAAAACCCAGTACAATGTGTAAACAGCAATTTGATATACGAATCTGGGGAGGGCATTGACTCCCGCTCTTACGCAATCTTATCAATGTCAAGAGAGAAAGAGTAATTAGGTATTTTGACGTTAAACATATTTAATAATCTTTAAATTTTTGTGCCCGTTTGTAAATATATACGGTCGTTTATGTTGATAAAAACAAAAATAAGTTCTTCCTTACATACTGGTTGCTTTGGCTGTAATGAGTTGCGCAATATTCTAATTGTGTTTCGGTGATATCAAATGATTGTTTTTATTAAACTGGTGCTTCCGTTTTCAAATCTAGTTGGTTCACTGAAACGATCAAACGATAATGTATGGATTTGATTCGATCTATTAGAGAACTAGGTACAATCGGCGGTTTCGTCGTCCAAGCAACTAGTATCATTACAGACGTAATATCCTTCCAGTGATTCTTTGCACTCACGTCATCGATTTTGTCTGTATGAATCAAATCAATAATTTTTGGTCAAAAGACGTACTATGTTCGCATTACAAGAAGATATTATATTAAACAATTACTTACATTTTAAGCGTTCAAGAAACTTGTTTAAATATTAAAATATTATTCAATGTAAAATATTGAATATAATTTCCCAATTTTTCATTTTCTAGTAGTCAATTGATATACATAAATGTCACTCACGAATTTAGTTAAGAATCCAACCTTAAAATATTGAAATTTTTATGTCATATCATAACATAACCTCGAATATTATTGTATTTATCATTATCATAATTGAATATTGTCTTGTTCGTTGTTCGAATTAAAAAAATTGTGGTTTCTTTTTCCTAATATATCAAATATAGAGTGACACCCGCTTTCTGTATTTGAATGCATGTTTATTCATCTTTATACTTTCAGATATTTCTTTTGGAAATCCGTCGTTTTACTTTTAGGTCAATTAAACACACGTGCACGCGTGCGCGTGACTTTTTTAGTCGTTTTTCTTATTAACTTCTTTCGCTGGTCAAAATTGTCGCGCACGTCCAAGTGTTTAAGACTTGGAGTAATCGGGTGTACAGAAAATAAAATATTAACCACTCAAAATTTTACTAATTTAACTAATTATTTTTAACTAATTATTGCTAGACATGCTTCGTTCTTTGTTTAACGGAATTCTTTTTTGTACTGTTTTTCACTACCCACAATGCACTGTCCTCCACCACGCGTGCGCAAGTTCTACAAATATTTATATTAATTTATGTCGCCATCTATCAATACAATTAGAACATAATGACAAAACTGTTACGTAGTAGAAAGTAGAAAGAAAATTTACTGACAAGATATTAATACACAATTTTTTTGTATATGTATGTTGCTTTTTCATTGTTCATAGTCCATAAATTATAATAAATTATAATACATTGTGCAGAATAGCAGTCTACAACTCAACTTTTCAAAATACAATTTGATTTACAGATTAATTGCACTATATTAAACCTATAAATAAAATATATATATAAAAAAAATTATTCACTTTCTGAGTCAAATTCTGAACTTCATTTCCAGTATGTATCACTAAGGGTTCAACTTTGATATCTGCCAAATATTTTTCTCTTTCATACCATTCATTTATTATTTTATTTGTGTGTCTAACACAATTTTCCCACACATTGCTGGTGCATGTTGCCAAAGCT
The DNA here is from genome assembly GCA_038088585.1 of Chrysina gloriosa. Classification (NCBI taxonomy): domain Eukaryota; kingdom Metazoa; phylum Arthropoda; class Insecta; order Coleoptera; family Scarabaeidae; genus Chrysina; species Chrysina gloriosa. The sequence continues at coordinate 27,516,767 of CM076087.1, read as the reverse complement.
TCATTCCACATATCAATAACTTTGTCATCTCCATAACCATCTCTACCAATGTTTGCGTTATAGTATGCCTTTGCCTTAGCCCAAATTAATTCGATGGCATTAAATTCACATTGGTATGGTGGTAATCTAAATACTTCATGACCAGCCTTCCCTATTACTTCATCGATAACATAAATCTTTTCTGGTTTATGTATTTTTACAAGGTTTAACAGTTCATATTTTGTTAATTCGTTTGAACAATTTATATTATTTTTGCAGCCACCGAATTATGTGTGGTTTCTTTGTGGAAGTATTCGGCACTTTATTTGCTACAACACTATGATACGGAGCATTATCCATCACTATAAGTGTTGGTTGTCTCAGTTGTAGCAAAAGATTTTCCATCCACTTCGTAACCAATTCACTGTTCATTTCTCCGTGATAATCAGCAGCATTCGATTTTGAGGCAAATACTAGGCTGGCATTTTCAACAAATCCTTTATAAGATCCAGCATGAATGACAATAAAACGTTTTCCATCATAACCCTCTGGTTTTCGACCACTTGCAGTAGAGGCATCTTGTCATGATTTACCTCTAGTGCCCTTGGCATAAGTGCAAGTTTCATCCAAAAAATTTACCTTCCTTGAGTATTCTGAAGATAGATTATTCATATACAGTCTTAAAAATGCCCTTGTCATACACACTATATCAAACTTTTCCAGCAAAGCACGACGGTTGCATTCTTTTAAATTTGAAACCTATTTCTCGCAATAAAATAGCTGAGGAAGATTTTCCCCAAGTGCACATTTTCCTTTAATGCCAACTCAGCCTTAAGGCTTAAAAGCGTAACATGTTTTCCTAAAAATATTACTTGTGCATTTAATAAATTAAACCTAGCATAATTAGTCCTTACGTGCTTTATACATATTGTAAATTATGTTTTCACTTCCATCTTGGAAGAATCAGGTAAATCGGTCGTTTTTGGTTTGGCCCTAGGTCTTTTCTTTCCAGGAGATGATAACTTAGGATTTTGTGTCTTCCGTTTTCTAATTGTGTATACCAGGCATGGGCAACCTTTTTTGCAGAAGTTTTATGCTGCGAGTAATCTTGAAAAATATACATTTTTGTAGTATCCTGATGATTCATTATGAATTAAGTTTAGACGGGCCGTGCTAATATGCAACGAAAGAATTCAGTAGCGGGCCGGACAAACCTTACTCGAGGGCCGCATGTGGCCCGCGGGCCGGCCCATACCTGGTGTATACAGTTCTCCTGGAACTATGAAGAGCATCTGCCACCCTCTAAAATAGATATTCGTTACATGCTAATTCTATTTTATTTAATGTCACTTTACATCATAAACAGCATCAACAGAAATTAAGGAAGCCCCATTGCCTTTTTCTTTTTCAAAATAGTCACACAGATTTAGCACTAGTTCCTGTGCCTGCGAGTTTAAACGTTTACCAGCCATTCTCTATAACAATGAAAAACAAAAATAATATCCAAATATACAAAGAACCTGTATGAATAATAAGAAACAATTTTTAAAACAGAATTGTACTAACCACAAAGTGAATTCCAGATATTATTTGGCCTTAAAAGAACAGTTCCTTATTGATAATACTTATCGAGAATATTGGATCGATGAAAACGAAACAGAATTTTTAAGCGACACAGGTTATAATACTAAAAAGCTGTCAAACCGCAGAAATATCACCGGAAAATGAGATGGATAGCATTGGAATTAAGTAAATATAAACGTTCGTTATACTTCTCTGTCTAACACATTGTCACAAATCCTGCCAATTATTGAAACATACTTCTTAACTTAGAACACAAGTGTTTTATAGGTAGTCTTCGTCTAACATTTAGAAGTTTGATACGACGAATATGTGGTATTTGTCGTTGCTAATACTGTTAGATAATGACGTGGGGCAAAGATTCACTGGAAGGATATTACTGTTTATCGTGATCTCATTGAGCTTAAATCATACTCACAAATAATTAGTTACTACTGAAGGTGTACCAGACCATCCTGATATAATCTTGAATTTATTTTAAAGATCTTGCAATTTCAACTTAATTTAAACACAGGGATGCAATTAGTAAACATTATACACGGCTATAATTAAGTACGATTGGCTTTTGGATTGTATCCAGATTTCCAAAGTATCGAGAACAGCTCCATTTTGACGTTTCCTTGCTTACAGTTTTAAGTCTGAATATAATTGTTTGCAATTCACTCCCAAAATGATTCAATTCTACCTATGACTACCTTTAGATATATAGATTTTACAGGAAAAATTGAACGGAGTACTCCGTGCAAAATTTTCCAAACATAAATCGATTTAACTCCAAATTTATATTGATGTAAGAGTCAGGAGCTCAGTGTGTATGTGGATAAGATTTGCTGTAGCTTTCATTTTATTTAATACATTGTATGATTCTCTATAAATCATTTCCATAGAAATACACTAATAAAAGCCATTTTAGACGCAGTGACATAGATATTGCAAGAAATCTGGTGGTGTCACTAAGTGCGTGTAATTTTCGGATTCCGTACAAACTGCAGTGGACTAATCGAAAATTTCCTTCATATTCACGATTGCTTGCTGCTAATATTAGAGTTACCAACATTTTGCGTCTGAATGTAATCTTACTTGATTTTGAATGTTTAGCGTCTCGCTGATAAGGTGCAATAACAGCGAAACCGGTTCGAAGTTACTGCTCCAATTAAGTTCACTGCAATTCCCGTCTTCAACAAATTAACATATGTGTCCGTACTTGTTGCGTTGACGCACCGTTCTCAACGTAAATATAACTCAATGGCCGGCAAGGCGTTTGTCCGTGTTGTAGTTGTTATTTAATCGAGAACTACCCAGCATCTAATAACGGCATTAAGTAATTGCCGGAGACACGCCGAAATTCCGTGTTTACATGAACAACTTCAACAACTAATAGGCTTTTAGTGAGTAGAAGTACTTTTAAGGTTTAGTTTTTGAAATAATGTAGTGTTATATGCCACAAGTGCTTAGAGAAAGCAGTCTTAGAGGGATTCCATTAAGCAGTGAGGGGAGGGGGTCCGAAAATTCACATAAATATATATACAGTGTGGAATTAAAGTATGAAACATTAAAAAAACACGCTGGAAAACGTTGGTTTTAGTTTTTAAAAATACACATTTTTTTCATTTGTTTTCTAGTTATGATGTCACTACAAACAATTTAAGTAATATTATACGTTGTTAGTAGTGGAATCCAATAGTGATTTTTCTCCTCTTTATAATCATGTAAATAAATCATAAGGTTGCGTAACAAAAATTGTGCTACGCTCTGCTCTAATGAGGATCGGGCTTTAAACAACACAATATTCGGGAACAAAGGATTAGAAGCAAATGTTAAATGAAGAGTATGCAACTCACAATCAGAAGTTGTTTCCACCATAATGTATGCCAGTGAATCGTGCATAATACGACAGAAGAAATATATAGCTAAAACACTGTTTTTTGAGCGTCTTTGTACATTGTACAAAGATTTTGTTGGGTAGTTAGTTGAAATCATTGTTTTTTGAATGAAGGTAGTATTAAACTAACAACATTGTTATACTTTCCACTGGAATATATTTATTTTACACTTGGTGTTTATTTTTTGTTTCCAGGTTGCAGCTGCAATATTTTTGATTTCCGCAATGCAAACGAGTTTATAGTAATAAAAATTTTAATGTTTCCAAAGTTTAGTGCTTATAATTTCCATCCATGCACATGCTCAAATTTATTGATAATTTTTATTCCAGTTCATCAACTCCTCCTGCTCAGTTACCATTATTATGTTGTACAAACTAACAATCTCTCGTACAAAGATTTTTTCCGATCTTTGTACATGTACAAAGAAGCTCGTACAAAAAAGACAGTAGCAAAATGGACATACAGAAAAAATATTTATTTATTTATTTAAATCGCTCAACAAGCCTCGATGGCGTAGGCGTGTTTTGCACTTTTACTGTTATTCACTTTCTGGTAATCGGTGCACTGTTTGTCCCCATTCTTTCGCTCGCCTTTGTTTTAAAGTCTCTTATTCCCATTTTGGTCAGGCCGTGTTCTACACTTTCACTTTATGTTTTTTCGGCCTTCCTCTTCTTTTTCTTCCAATTGGTTTCTTCTTCGTTACCAGCTTCGACATTCGTTTATTTCACATTAACTCTATATATCCTAACCATCTAAGTGTTTGTATCTTCATGTGTCTTATTATACACGGTTCCGTGTACAGTCTCTTCAATTCTTCGTTCGTCCTTCTTTTCCAACCCTCTTCGGTTGTCCTTCCTCGGTAGATAGCTCTTAGTATGTTTCTTTCCCATCTGCTTAGTATATTCTCTTCCGTTTTGTTCAGTATCCGCGCCTCTACTGCATATGTTACTGTTGGTCTTATTATAGTTTTATATATTTTAGTTTTTGCCTCTCTGGATACATACGTGGAGCTCATTAGTGACTTCAAGCTGAAATCAAATTTTTGATTTCCTTTCATTATTATAGCTGTGATTTCCTGCTCTTCGTGGCCTATCCCTTCTATCAGTACCCCCAACTATATAAACTTATTCACCTTCTCGAAATTATATTCTATTTCTAACTGTATTCTCACAGCCAGACTTCCGGTTTTTCTCTTCTGTGCTTCCCATCACTATGTATTTTGTTTGTTTCCTGGTTAATTTCGAATCCGTATCGTCTTGCTTCTTTTATCAGTTGCCCCGCGATATTATTTAGCTCTTTTCCCAACTTTGCTGTTATGGTTAGATCATCTGGGAAGGCCACTGCCCATGTTTGCTGCTAAGGAGAGTTTCTTTTATTTTTGGTTTGCTGTTTCTTATTATTTTTTCTAGCACTACATTGAAAAGTATCGAAAATAACGGATAGCCATGTGCAAGAGCCGTTTTTACTAGAAATTTTTCTGATCTAAATCCCTTTCAGAATTTTATAAATACACAAAAATTAAAAGCGGCAAATAGTAAACCAAGAAGTTTTACTGAATAAAATATCACAAGAACTTAATATTGAAAGTACAACGCCAAGGAAAAGGAGAAGAAAAAGCGAAGACCAAGAAAAAGGATTGATAAAATAAGGGAAATAGGACAAAGGAAGAGTGGACCATATAAATGAGAACAATAAGTAGAGATCGAACAGAACGATAGAAATGGCTAAATGATTTTGGAAATCATGGAACGCTCCGACACCGAGAGGATGTACAAGAAGATGATGACAATTGTACAAATATGATGTCGTTTCAAACCTAGTCTAATTAGGGTAGAGGAAACTTTAAAAACTTTAAAGTCTAAAATGATATCAAGATTCTGGCTCCGTTAATTCCACTCGAATTTATCATAGTCTTCAAATGCTTCAATTAATTTGCTATTTTTGTGTCAGAAATACCAGTTCAAAATGATTTTCAATTTCCACTATTTATCGTGATGCAGTTTTCAAACACTGCGGGAATCAAACAATGGTTTGTAAACTCCGGAACATTTACGCTAATAGATCCATACACATGTACATACACGTAAAAAGTAGCTTGCAATTTTTAAAGTAAGCCAAGGTTATAGTAAAAAACGAAGTGGAAACACTTCTCTATTAAGAAAATATTACTACAAAATTTCGTAATTAGAAATATGAATGTAAAAAATTATTGGCGTGTTCCATTTAATTTTTTTTGTCTCAAATGACATGCCACCCAGCGGTCATCTGAAAACGTGCAAGCAAGCAAGAACGACGTAACGAGTAGAAAAAAACGACATCAATCTTATTTTGGCGTATGGCACAACGATGGCGGCCGGACGACGTCCCCGTCCGGAGTCGGCTCAGCGCTCCTTTCAGTCATGGTACGTAATGACCCGGAATGCACGTCCTATCTACGGCGATCAGCCAAATTAATATCGGTGCCACATTACGCAGCATCGGCGGCAGCTTTGACTGCGTCTCCCGCGGGGTCTTGGCCATTGCTGATTGCGAGACGTGGTGCGCCGCGTCGTCCGCACGATACGAGGGGCTCAAGCAGCTTTTATCGTCCCAAGTTGAAAAAATTCGTTCGATTTGCATCTGTAGGTTTTGGCCGTATCGGCTATAGTCCGCTTTTATATGTCGCTGCATGATTTTGCGGTTGGATAGATAAGTTAACTTGCAGAAGACGTTCAACAATGTAAAGTTCAGTACCTACGTAAATTAATACGCTACCTGCCATGTATGTATATAGGAGCGATAGAAGAAAATGTGAGAAAATTCAACGTATAGAGAAAGAATAATGCCAGGTATTTGATTTAATAACGTGTTATCGTGGGATTGATTATAGTGTGTGAAACCAAATTTTTTCAAACTTGTAGCTTTTGTCGAAATTTCCGCCCTTGGCCACTTTTGACGTCCATGCCATATAAGAATTTGGTAATCCTGGAGATATTGCTCGCTAAGCTTCTTGCAGTCTTTCCCACAAGTCATTTCCATTCACCGGATCCATAGATTTTACTTAATTATGTAGTTCGTCCCAAATAAACTGTATGGGTAACAAATCCAAAGATTGCTGAGGTCAGATCATTCTTTTGTTACAATCGGTTTTATTCTCGTTGGCTTAAATAATTTCTACATATTCTGACTGAATGTTTGGATAGTTTTCTTCGTGAGACGTGAATCCACTTTCATACAGAGACTGTCCAGCTAGAACTGTATTGTCACTCAATATTTCGAAATATTTGTCTTCCACCAGTTTCCCGTTTATCTTGATAACATCTCTAACTTGGTTGTTTCCAAAACACCCCTACACCATTATACTACCACCTCCGTGTTTACCTATAAGACTTAAACACGCTTCCAACATTTTTATGCGGACCTTGTCAAACATAAACGCGTTTCCGAGAATCGAATATCTCGAACTTCGACTGATCAGCCAACAGAACGCGTTTCCGGTCTTTGATTATCAAATCTTCTATCCCCTTTATATTATTTTCCTACCGTAGCAATGGCTTCTTTACTGTCATACGTCCAACAAGTTCGCCTTCCTTTAGTCGACGACGAACGGTAGTAACCGAAAGTGACCTTTGTCTACGTGTATTTACAGTTTGCGTTAATTCAGAAGCTGCTAAACGACGGCTTTTTTTTTTAATGGCAACTACAATGCGTTCATCTTCTGTCTTAGATATTATTCATTTTTGTCCTCCACGTTTGAAATTTCCTAATCTTCCCGTAGCTTCTTTACGCTGAAAAGTATACACTCCATATCTGGAAATATACCAACCTCGCTGAGATTTAATCGATGGAGTATCCTTCTGCGTGTAAAATGCACATCGCGGCGCCTTTCTCCATTGCTATTTCTCATCTTTTCGGCTTTCCAACAACTTCGGAATTTAGAAGCCAACTGAATACATGTCTATTTCCAAGAACTCATAATAAAGATAATACTTCCAGCTTAAAAATTGCATTGCACACCTTGTATTACTTGATTTTACCCTAATAAGCAACCGCTTTGTAATAGGGAATAAAACCTTAATCCCATTACAATAAGGAAATGTCTCCTAAAATTGAATTATAAATATACAAGTGCATTATGACAATTAGTCCTATATAAAACATATGTATATAAATATTAATTACATTATTTCTGATAAACATCACTCGTTATACTTATAGCTATCGTTCCCATATACAGCTGACGCTCGATAACGTGAACTAATTCAGACCAAGGGTGTTTCACATTATCGAAATGTTTACATTAGCGAAGGTGATTAATGCGCCAAAATAAAATCCAAAAATATTCAAACAACCTCTTGTAAACACTAACGATAACAATAAATCAAAATAGCGTTTTATAATCGTGTATTAAAGAACGAACCTAAGCCAACAAAGTTGTAATTAAGACTACTTTTCCAAAATCAAAACTACGTATGTATGTATACGCAACTAAAACATACATTTGTGTTTGCTATAGCAATGAGTTATCCCGGGAATGTATACAATTAAGTTCAAATATGGATATATGCTACACAAATCGACGACTCCCCCACGTAACTTGATAACTCGGGGATTGATCAAACTGGGCTTTTCATAGGTAACTTGTAACGCTCGAAGTTATTCGTAGAGGATCGGAAATTGCGTGCTGTTTACGTTATTGAGCTATCCGTTGAGCGTTCCGTATAATTTTGTGTTCACATTAGCACAATGTTTCCAATATCGGGTATTTCCGTTATTGAGCGTTAGTTTTATATGGCGGGTAGTGTATGTATGTACTGTTGCGGCAACAAAAATCGGGACAAGTCTTATAGCCTATTTTGACGGTTTTTTAACTGTATAAACAAGTCGTTTGTCATGTTTACGTCAATCATCTTATCTAATGTCAAAAATAGTTTACCCACGAACGCAAGAAAATTCTGTTAAATGCATTTATTTGAAATAAAAATCTTGAAAACTAGAAATTAATCTAGTATTTTTAGTTATTTTTTACCACTGTATCAAATGGATTATTCCTTAAAAACTGAATAAGATTTTCTTCTTCCATGGAATTCCGTACTAATTTACGACCAGAACCACTTTGCCTTTCTACAGTTCCCTGTTGTAGTCATTTATTTTTAATGTTGTGTGTGCTTTTGGGCATTCCAAAGCTATTACCTATACTCGACTCGCCGAACAGATGCAGTAGCAAATTATGGCAACCTTGCAATGCAAATGTCCGACTCACACAGCATAAATCACATGTAAACATATCAAAATAATAACCTCATTTTGTATTTGACATAAATAAAAATTGCAAAATAAGTACTAAAATAATTTTCTTATTTCTTCAAGTATGTTTTGTTGAATTAAATTATGCATCTCCAATATATAGAATTATATATAGTAAATAAAAAATACACAATGGTTTTAAGATCTATGTAATATATAAATACAAAATAAGGAAACAAATAATTAATTTTTTATTTTGGTACGTATTTATATAAGAAACAGTATCCTAAAAAATTAACTCACTGTACAAATAGGTATAATCTAAAATAATAAATTTTATACATATTACAAAAATTTAATACAGTAAAGGAATTAATTATGATACACTAAAACGTTCTTAACATGTATCTCCTTCGCTATTAGATGATGTAGACGAATCATCATTAATTGTAATGATTAACGGCTCTATGTGTATATCTATGAGATTGTCAAGTTCCCACATTTCCTTCTCTGTTTGAATAACATGTTTAATAACATTTTGCCAATTTTCAACAGAAATATTGTCAATACCTCGTTGAAATAATTCTTTCTCGTCTGCCAATTTAAATGTGGTGTTATGTCTCGCAACATACCTCTTCACTTGTGCCCATATTAGTTCAATCGGGTTTAATTCACAGTGATAAGGGGGCAGTCCAAGTACCTTTCTATTAGTGTTTTCTATTAATTCATTAACAGCATATTTCGGAGGGCCAGATAAATGTTCTTTAATTAAAGCTAACAATTCTGCTTTTACCATGTTTTCTTCATATGCAATACTATTTTCCCTCATCCAGTTTTGCATTTCTAATTTGCGACTATTAGTTGTAGGTGGCTTATTCAATTTACGACTATGGTACGGAGCATTGTCAAAAATTATAACGCAATTTTCTTTTAAATTGGGGAGAATACATCTCATCCACTCTTCAAACCTTTATGCGTTCATGTCTTCATGATAATCTCCTGTTCTCTTTGATTCAAAGAGGAGTAAACCATTTTCTATAAATCCTTCATCCGAGCCAATGTGTGCAATTATAGATCTTTTGTCTTTGCCTGAAGGATTTTTAAGACCTGTACTTAAATCTTCTATAAATGCTTGTCTTGCAGTGACAACAGACATATCTGTCCATACTTTATTTACAGTATGTCCAGCATTTACCCAAGTTTCATCCAAGTAATATATCGGGGTACCATTTTCACGATATTTCTTAATTTCACGAAGGTATTTCCGTCTCCAGGTAATAATGTCATCTTTTTCTTTTAAAATACTATTTCGAGCTCGCTTATTATAACTACAAACATAATTATCTTATGATTAGTATATAGAATTTAAAGTAATAAATATTTGTACCGAAAGTTTAGTTCCTTTAATAATGATCTGAGAGTCGTAATTTTGAAATTAGGAATGTCATCTCTTTCATTTATCACTGTGAGAACTTTTTGAACTGTTGGAGGTTCATTTTTAAAAAGAATGAATGTACAATTCTTCATATAGCATTTTTCAATTCATCATCCACCATATCTAAAACAGCCCTTTTCCTATGATATTTTTTGGTGGTTGTAATTCGTGATTAGTGTTATATTCTTTCACAATATTGTAAACACTGCGTTCACTAATTCCTGTAAAAGATATTATAATAGTTACTCTGATTTGGTTATCGTTTTTGGAAAGATACCTGCTGCTTTGGCTGTCATTTCAACACTAACAATTTTAGAAGTGCTAGGCTCTTCTTGAAATGGTTTAAATATATTCAAAACCTTCTGTTTATCTTCTACCGTAAAATGTTTTGAAACTCTCTTCTTAGGAGGTGAGTTTTCCATAATGTAAGTATATACGATAATATAGCAAGAAATAATGTATAACCTACAAAACAATACTGTATTATTGGTACACTAGAACGATCGATAAATAGTCTTCAGAAACACTGGTTTATGAAATATAATAGATAATGGATCATTTACAAAGAAAGCTAATAAAATCTAATATTCCAAACGCAATATGGACTCGATTTTTATTCTATTGTAAGCGGCCACCCTGATCGACCAATTACAAACGTTATAGGTTATGTGACCTATTAAACACACATTGTTGCCATAATTTACTACTGCATTTTTTCGGCGAGTCGAGTATAGTCTTCTTATGGGCCATCTTTCCTCAAGTAATGTAATTATTTCCATTTTCCAGTAGCACTTAAATGCGGCATAATGACATACATACATATGTCAATAATGATTTCAAAATGACATAACTTTTGACAAGGCAAAAGCCAGATTTAAACTACATTATTTTAAATGTCCAATTTTTTGTTGCCGCAATAGTACATAATCTTGACAAAATATTGTAACGTTTATATTAGACAATAATTATCAAGGAATGCTCCAACACTTTTTCCAAATGTTTCCAAAACTTCTCTGAATTTCCTTGTCTCCAAACTGTATCTCGAATTGCGAAGCAACACAACAAGAAGGGAATTTTCTCCGTACGGTTGATACCGAATTAAATATCTACGATTCAATTTAGCTGTGGTAACATTTTATACACGAATCTGTGTGCCTAAATTAATCAATACATAAAAATTGCGCCATCTAGGTATTGGAACTTTTTAAACAGGGCAGGCATCTTTAACTATTAAAAAGTTATAAATGATTACACTTTGAATGAAAGCATGAAGTAGTGCCCAATTTTTCACTAACAATGTGTTCAGGCACTTCGATTATCTACTACATCCCAAGAAATCTGTATTTCATTTTGCAATTTTTGAATTTCATCTGTGGATTTGATAAATTGTTTAGGCCCATACCAGATGGTCTACAAATGTTCTTTGTGGGAAAGATCCGCAAATTTTGGTGATCAAGACAGGAACTTGACCTGGTTCTCTTGAAAGCAGTTCAACGTAATCCTTGCAATGTGATGATGAGTATCGTCTTGTTGGAACAGGGTTCTCCAGTGTTTAAAGAAATGGAAGAACATGGACCTGTACTACTTCTTGAATATGTTGCTGGGCCGACATATTACCTCGAATCAAAACCAAAGAAGATTTACTACCGTAGACAATTGTATCTCATACCATAACCCTCAAAATACGATGCACATGTCTTTCGATTACAAATTGAAACTTGCTTCTTTTTCCACGTCTTTATCTAATTCTCATATGGTCGTTATGCGTTCCCCAAATGAATTATGATTCACCACTAAAAACTGCATGGTGCCACTCCATATTCTATTCATTCCTATCTCTGCACCAAACTAAGCGCAGCCCGTGTAAAAGTCTTAAAGAGGAGCATTAAATGTGTGTCAGTAAGAGCGCAAATAAAAAGATCGAATTCGACGATAAACACAACGAAGATATATTCGCCAGCTAGTATCTCGAAACCATTCGTCAGGAATAGATCTTCTTGAAATTAATATTTTTGCTCTCGTAAATAGTTTACTCGTCTCGTTTATTCGCCGTAGATTGAGGTAACCGAGTACGCCAATATTTCTTTTGTTTAGTAGATGGAGCCACAGTTTTGGTCAAATCCACCAATAATCCGTATATCTGGCGGCTTGTGCTTTATTAATTGCGTTGGAATCCGCGATTAATAATTCCCTCCATGATACCTATTCGCATATGCAATGTGTGCTCACTTAGTGAGCCATTGTACAGCTACTTTGCAGCTGCCTAATTAGTAGAGTTCCTTAATTTGCGTCAACACTATGTAAATAAGAATAAGGATACTGTTGCTAACATAAATACAATTACCCTTACCACCTTTCTGAAACATCCAGATACGTATTTCGGCAACTAAGTTGCCATCCTCAGTGGAAAACTGGGGAATTCAGTATCACTAGCTAATGCGACTAATGCCCAAGGCAAACACCACACAACGAACACTGTACAACACCAAAACACTGCACAATGAACGCGCGAAACACACCAAAACACTGTTGACATTGAACTCCCATTAAGGGGAGCGTGTATTAATACTACTTCTAACCTAAATTTCATGTTCTATGGAGCGTGTCAATACGGGTGGAAATTGTAATTCAATAGTTCGTACAATTTGGAATTTGGAATAGGTCCTCTATCTGCATTCAAAATTCTCTCTCTATTATTACAAATACCTATGCTGTCGTAGCTATTCAGTTCCCTGTTGTTTTCTACCTAATTAATTCTAAACTTTCCATTGGCATAGCGAGCTTTTTGTCCAAAATATGTCGGGCCACACTTGATTTTTCGGGCCTGTTGTTGTTGTTGAACCAAGAATGAGCAATGTGCTCCTTGTACCCTGTTAGGATTGATCGCCTAGTTTGTCCGATGTATTTTATGCCACATTCCTAACAACCGATTTTTGGTTAATTTCAATTTGATCCTTGGCATTTTCTAAAAGATTACTTAATGAATTAGCTGATTTAAATGCAACCTGTAAATTAAACTGTTTGAAAAATTTGGGAAGGGCCTTAGCATTATGATGGAATGGTAATTTAACCAATTTCTTAGCTGGTTTATCCAAAGTTAGATTCCCTAATTAAGGTTTTGAAATTTTGTTTCCTGATTAAGTAATCAATCAATTTTGCTTCGAAACCATTGTATTCGGCTATGTTTCTTATGTATTTAAGTTCTCTTTGATATCTTTCTGTGAGGGGAAAATTTAGTAGCCGATGTACTAGGAAATTTAGAGATGGAATCTTTTGCTGAAAGCTATGTTTAGAATCTTCAGTTATAAATCTTTTAACATTGGTTTTGCTGCGATATATGTCTATCTTCAAATTGATGTTACTCCTAATTGCTAAGGTATCTAGGAATGGAAGTTCGTTATTTTTCTCTTTTTCCATTGTAAATTTTACGGTGTTGAATTTAGAATTTAGTTAATCCAAAAAGTCTTGTAATTTATATTTCTTAATGTCAAAGAATGGCAAATATGTCGTCTACGGATCTAATCCAAACACTCGGGAAATACCCCGCATCTTTTTGAAATTCAATCTCAAAATTGCTCATAAACAAATCTGCCATAAATGGTGATAAACTATTGCCCATCGAAATACCGTGCTTTTTGTTGAAAATATTTGCCCTCAATTTGGAAACGGTTTTGGGACAGACAAAGAGTTGTTAATTTGATATATTCTTTTATTTTTACCATACTCAAATTATTTCTGTGGAGTAAGTTTTCCAAATATTTTAAAGTGTCAGGGATAGGTATCGATAGAAATAATGAAGTAACTTCGAAAGATACCAAAATCTCACCTTCTTTTAATTTACAATTTTTAAGTTTTTCAATGAATTCTGAGGAATTATTTACTGCCAAATTTTCGGGTTTTACGGGTAAATTTCTAAATTCTTCTACAAGCCACTTGGATATAAGATATGTGGGTGAGTTAATTCCAGATACGACGGGTCTCATCGATTTGCCGGGTTTATATATTTTGGGCAAAAAGTACAATTTCGGCATTCTGGGATTCGATATCATGATTCTGTATTTTAGTGATAAAGTAACCAATTTCGTACATTCTTTTAATATGTTTTTGGTTTGTTGAGTCATCCTCGGCAGAGGATTTCTCTTTAGTTTAATAGATGGTCCTTTCGAAATCATTTCGTTAACTCTACTAAAATAATTTTGCTTGTCCAAAATTACCAAATTGTTACCTTTATTTGCCTTAATATAGAAACAATATTAATTAATATTAAGCTAGACCGGGCAGGCTATTCGTGGCCTGATAGCCTAAGGAGAGCTGTTGAGCGTTTCTGAGGGTGACTACGATAACTCCTAGGGTAACATTTAGCTCCCTTTTTGGTTTTATAGCTTTAGGTAATCGACTAGATTCACGAGGGTAACAGCGTACAATTACGAAATAAGTTACGACAGCATCGCCGACTTCTCGCAGCTTCTGTGTATATGTACACTGTCCTAACTGATTTTGTAATTACCGTTGTTTGCCCAGACTAACAATGAGGATCGGCATGGTAGACTCTGTGGTTACACACTCATGACTTTAAAATGATTCATCGCAAGGGCTTAGAAAACGCATGCTAAGGTAGGTGTGGGTATGCGGGAATTTCCAAGATTGTGACGAGGATTATGAACCGATTTTACTGGCCCTAACTGAATTCCGATATTGCGAACTGTCTTGGTGTTCGCTTTTCCTTCATTGTACTCCGGTGCTTTTTCGCAACGTTCTTTAAGCGGTTTGCGATGTGCGAATGAAAAATCGCATTTGCACTGAAGAATAATTTGGCCCTTTTAGAAATCTGTCGATTGAATGTGATTTTCACGACATCCTTCTCAGGGTCTTGTAGCAAAGTGAAACTACGTTAAATTGAATTTACGGGAAAAATATCAAAAGAATTGACAACGAACGATACAATGTCACCTAAAGTGCTACGGCTACTTGAAGAAAGAAATGTTTGTAATTTTTTGCATTCTTTGTCTGCAGAATGTATTGTGTGGGGATTTCATTAAAATGCCACTGAAATTCTAAACCGTTATCCTTTAGCTATATCATCCTTTGAGTAATCCAATGTTCCCCAAGACCCTTTCCGGTGTTCGAAATGTTGATACATATTGACTAGGGAATTTTGATTTTAATTCCTCGTTTTTTAATGGTTGAGAGTGATATCGTAATTCAACAATTCGTTGTTCATTCACATATCCCATCATTAATCAGATCATCAAGGTCGTTAATACCATCAGTTTTTGCCAGATTTAAAATTTCTTCGTGCTGATTTTGAGGACGTTGCAGAGCCTTTGATATTATACTACATAACTTGTTTTTTCACAGTTATTTGATTGCAGGTGAAAATATTGTTACTGAAGGCAAGTGAACACCATTGTACTTCTATTGGAAGTAAAATAATTTTCAACGCCGTTGCAAATAATGTGTAGATACAAACACAACTACGTTTCATTTCATTCAGAACAACACCCATTTTCCAGCTATAGAAAGCAAACGTATAGAACGCAAATCATTGACAGAATCGTCGAGAAGAAATCGATGATGTTGTGAAACGATCGGGAGAATTGTGTGTGCGCGTCCGTATGTGTATGTAACGCTTCCGTTTTTATGAGGTATTAAGATGATGCCTTTAAATAAAAATAGTTTTGATAAAACCATCCATCGGCGAGCGCGCTGCTGTAGGCAAAATTAATTCCGACGACTCGGTAACGTAAGCGAAACGATTAACTTGGTAAGATAAATAAATCAGAGATTACAAATCTATACATGCGGCTCGGCCGTGGTTGTTTATATTGGCCGTGTTTATTTGTATGCCGTTATGTGGGTGTTTGTAATTAATTTCGGTCTCCGATTACGATTATATGTGCGCTGTTCGTATACGGCCGATCCTACACACACAACTACATACGTGCATGTCTCCTTCCGATTTATTTTCTGCAATGACAAAAAATTGCCTCAAAATACCATATGAAGATTTTACTCTGGGCAAGATGAATACGTTTCCTTCTAATCAGTTTTCTTTGAATGTCGATGCTTTTCCGTTGAAGTCTTGGAGCTAAATATAACCCCACGAAGGACGTCACAAGTGAAGTTTCAGTCGCGAAAATTAACCCTAATATTTGTTTAACCTAAGGTCCGAAAAAAAAATGCCTCAAAATATGTATCCTGCAATATATTTTTTTATAATTTTCAAGGAGGGTCATCGCAACAATATTATTTGGGCTAGTTTGTATCTGATTTTAGTATTAACCTTCCTATACTCACGCATACGGTCTGTGAGACCGACTTATATAGTATAGATACGTGTTCTATATTTTGATGTGAGTATAGGAAGGTTAAAGCACCACATCAATCGACAATTCTCCGCTAATATTGTTAATTCCAACGTATCAGCCTCAGCGACGATTGTAAGGTATATCCAACAAGCCTTGCAGTCACCTAGAAGACCATCGAAATCCAGGAATTCGAAAGACTTACATTTATAAGATTCTGCATGATGAATTGGATGCGAGAAAACTAGTTTCCCGTATAATACAGCATTCTTAAATTCAAATGTAAAAGGCGGCTTGCTTCAGTTGGTGCCGGAAAGCTTTGAGCAGGGTAGCGAGTGGCAACATTTCAAAACAAGGAGAATTTAGCAAAAGTTATTCGTTTCCGTAGTGTATCGAAAAGATAGTCGCGATGTTTGTCTGAAAAGCAGGCCAAGTAGCTACAATTCTGTACGAAATCAAAGAATGGTTGATATGGAGTGTGTAGTATGCCATTGATTGTTTTTTCAGAAATAATCGCTTTACTCTGAAAAATTAATGCAATAAAGAATCATTTTCCATCAGGACAACTCGACTTCATATACACTTCGAAAGGCAATTCAGTTATTGGAGGAGCAACACATCAAATGATTAGATCATCCTTTCTATTAGGAGGATCTCGAATAGACTGCGTATCTAGTCGCCGTAAGAAATGGTCGAAGTTTTCGAAATGGCATTTTCACTGTGCCATTTGAAGATTGGAATAACTGCTGTAACAGTTTGTTCGGACGAATTGTAAAGTTTACCGGTTCTTGGCGATTTGAAAAATAACAAGAGCAAATGCCTTTCAGTCTGTTCTGCTGTCTGCTATTATTGCTTGGACTGTATATATATACAGTGTGTCCCAGGATTGACGTTACAAGAGGTGTGATGGACTGAAAATTTTTGAATTTCATTTTAAGATTGTAGAATTAAGCCCTGCTTGGCGTGAATAGAATTTTAAGAATATTTCAGTATTACTATTCGCATGGCAGTCATACGTGTCAGGTTGGTATTGGGAAATCTCTCGTTAAACTGCTGCACCACTTCTCTTAGCGCAATTTGTCCGAGCCCATAACACTGAACAACGTAAATTCTCTGCTGTAACGTTAACATGATCTAGCATTAGTTGAAATTTGAACTAAGAGATACTACAAATTATTGTAATCTGACGGTATTTAAGATTAGTGAACAATTTTGTTTTCATGGCCTCCCATTGTTTTATTTCACGCGAATTCAGACATCCCAGACTTAAAAAAACAATTTTTGTTCAATCTAAAAAATACGTAAATATTTCTGAAATTTTGCATAGAGCCATAATCTTTCATTCTGAACAACTTTTTAGTAACATTTTGACGTATCATGAACAAAAAGGGTAGGTTACCTGAAAAGAGAATAGTTTTCGCTTCACCGTCAAGGCCAACTTGTTTTTCAAAAACTGAAAATATTCTTCAAATCCTATTTACGCCAAGCAGGGCTTAATTCTACAATCTTAAAATAAAATTCAAAAATGTTCAGTCCATCACACCTCTTGTAACGTCAATCCTGGGACAGACTGTATATATATATATATATATATATATATATATATATATATTATACAGCTCTACACGCGTGTATTGAAGGTTTAGGACTACAACAATAATATTCCTTCGATAATACAATATTAAATTATTTTCCCCATGACTTAATATGTGATTCTTAATTAAAGCATAACATGACTAAGCCATTTCTTGCTTCTATTGGAAGGTACAAATTATTGACCTCCACACCTATCTATCTAGCGCTTTTTCTCTCCAATCCACCACATTTACACTACTGAGATCCTCTGCCACATTGTCGTGCCATCGTTGTCGTGGTTTCCCTTTCTTTCTCTTACTAATTGGTTTTCTATGTAATGCTTTTTTGGGCTTTCTCTCTCTGTTCATCCTCTCCATATGGCCCAACTAGCGTATCCTTCGAAGCCTGATACACGAACTTCGCTTGGTTCCTTGTGTAGAGATTTCAATTCTCCACATCCAGCCCTCCTCTGTATTTTTTCCTCCAAAGGTAGCTCTTAATATTTTCTTCTTCCATTTGTCTAGAATCTCTTCCTCTGTTTTTTTAACCCTTTCGAGACTAACGGGAAAATATATCCCATCACACACTTTATATAGACTGCTGGATGTATGTTCCCAAATTTGCATTCATAAATGCCAGTTCAGTCTTAGCAATGTTTACGATCACCTTGCAGTAACCTCAAAATTGTCGACCTCCGTGCTGCATGTCGATTGTTTGACGTTTTTCGAGTGTTATTGTTGACATTGTATTCAGTTTATTTTCTGTAACTATGTAGTAGTACAGAAGAGACGGTACACTAGATGCTCAAAAAACAATATAGATAAGGGTACACCTTATCATATATAACAATAAATTATTCGTTTCTATATTGCAAGTTACTGAAATATAATGTTGTGTATTCACTAATATGTATTACTGAAAGCTGATGAGACATATTGTCCCAATCAAAAGGACTGACGGGACAATGTCCCAATTTCAAAAATCCCCAGAAATATTTCAAAAAATTCTGAAAAAATTAGGAAATTATGAAGTAATATTCACAGTTGCACCAATTAATACTACAATAAAATTTGTCTTCAAAGGGTTAATACTCAGGTTTCGCATGTGTACGTCACCTTTGGCCCTGCAATTGTTCTGTATATTCAAAGTTTTGTTTTTCTCGATAGATAATTTGATTTCAATAGTCTGGCTTCCATACTTTTGATCCCCTTTAGAGAGTTTGTTCCTTAATTCTACGTCTTCTTTTCCGCTTCCTTCCAGTATTATTCCCAAATATATAGAGGTTTTAACTCTTCAAAATTATATTTTTTCCCTGAGCTGGTTTTCGTTTCCTTCCTTTGTTCCTCCCATTATCATATGATGTATGTATGTATATACATACTTCGTGCTCTGCTGGTTTATTTTTTAACCGTATTTTTCAGCCTATGTTTCTAGTTTTGATATGATTTTTTGGAGCTCCTTTTTTGCTTGGAGTGGGGAAAAGTGTTGAGCAATACATTTCTAACTCAAATTTAATCTAATCTAGACGATTTTTCCTGATATAATCTACCAACAAATTCACCATTCAAAATTACCGGATACTATCCGAAATTAGTAACTTGTACGTTATATCCATAGAGTAACTTCGTTTAGTGTACATGTTTATATACGACGTATTATCTATCCTTTATCCCATCTGAAACGGAATCCGAAAAGTATCTCTGCACAATATGATGTAAAAGCAAGATTTATGTTTGTCCAATATAAATAGCTAGTATCCAAATCTCCAATTATACTGTTGTACATTTCGGTTACGTGCACTGCGAATAGATTAATTCAGGAAAGCACAATCAGTAGGTAAACACCGATCCTGCTTGATTTGCAATGTAGGTATCAATCTACGTATCGAAAAGGATGGTAATATGTATACACACATATTTAAAACAGCGATGCGTAATATTGATTTAAAATTACGAAATTATTATTTTGTCGCTTGGGATACACCTTTTATGTAAATTTTCATCCTGTTTCTTTTACCTGTTTATGTAGGAGATAATCGTGTTTTTTCCGTATCAAAATCTCTGTTTTTTGATAATACGTTTAAAGTGCTTATAGTAAAGATAGCGCTTATCCGCAATATGTATGGTATGTATGTATGTATGTGTAGAGTACGCGGTTCGAAGCATTTGGGGAGTGATTGGCTTCATCTCAATTGAATAATTACAAGATTTGATTTGTTCGG
Source organism: Chrysina gloriosa (assembly GCA_038088585.1). NCBI lineage: Eukaryota > Metazoa > Arthropoda > Insecta > Coleoptera > Scarabaeidae > Chrysina > Chrysina gloriosa. The sequence goes on along the minus strand of CM076087.1, from coordinate 27,496,562 downwards.
CAATTAATCTCTCTTCCCTTCATAACTATTTTAGATAACTTTTACTTATTGGCGATCTGCAAACGGAATGTCCACAGCACCTAGAATGGTAAAAAACTCAATATATCACGCACAAAAGCATCTAAAACAACTTACTAATGAAAAAGAACTCGATTTATGGATTCCTTATGAGCTTAAAAAGTTCGGTTAATACATTGGCGACTTGATTATCCTTCCTATACTCACGCATACGGTCTGTGAGACCGATTTATATAGTATAGTATACGTCTTTCATTTTGACGTGAGTATAGGAAGGTTATGAAACATCTCAGCAGACAAAGATATCTCCGCTAGAGTTCCCTAAGTTGTCTTTATAAAGATAAAATATATCTTCAAGATCTCATGTAAAGAGGCTTTACAAATGCTTTAGTACCGAGCAATTGCCATTTTAAAGAGCTCTCTAGGATGTCCAGAAGATATATTGAATATAAAAAATAGACAAAAAGAAGAGAACGAAAAATGGATTTATGAGGACATTTATCGAGTTGTGTATGTACAGGTTATGAATATTTTATATTTAAATAAATAAAGAGAATACTTAAATTGTAAAATATATTTTAGCTTTTATTGATAATAAGACATTATAAAATATTGTTGTTAAAACTTATTAAATTAAAAAAATGATTTGTTATTGCTGTAATTACTGCATTCTTTTGGCTTTTCTATTATTATTTACTATTCTATCTGATAGCTTTTGAATTCATAACTGGAGAACTTTCTTTATTTCTTGGTCAGTAGAAGTCTTAAAATTTGCCCTAATAATATCTGACAATTGCAACATATTTCAAAGTTAATTATAATACGTAGTAAATTAAAGAAATTATGAAATACTTACGAACAAAAAAGATGCAAAGCTTTCTTGAGAAATTGTCTGTTATGATAAAGCTCTCTATGTTACGGGCAATTTTTGAATAGTGCTCGCTCCAAAAACTATTATTTCTAAGAAAATAATTACGATTTAACCCTTAACTACTTTCGCTATTTCTGGGCAACGTTAGTACGTGTGTGGGATAAATTTTTACCCCATTACAATTGTTTATATTTTGAAAAATAACAGTTCGTGCTTTATTCAATGCCTTTTTCTCTAAATAAGAATGGAATATCTTCAAACCTGACCCAGAAGAAGAACGGTGAGACAGCTATAAAGTTATCAACGAAAATATGAGATGTAGGGTAGAAATTTACCCCACGAACATGTTAAGAGTTAAAAGTTAGTAATCAACTTCTTTTTATAACATAGAAAATACGTCTACAGTAATTTATAATTAGTATATACACCTAATTCTGTTTTTACACGGTTTGAAAATAAAAAGTTTTAAATTTTTTTACACGATTTTATTCCATTTAGCACGATTCAAAATATTCGGGTTTTTTTTTTGTGTATACATACATACAAGCAAATTTACTGGTCAGAGCAATTATAAATAGCACAAATTTAGGGAATTCCCTTTTTGTGCATACAAGCAAATTTACTTGGCAGAGCAATTGTAAATAGCACAAATTTAGGGGAATTCCCTTTTGTGCATACAACCTATACCTATTCTTTTTGTTAACAACATAGCTGTTTTACATACATACGTACACTACCGTCCATAAGTTTGGAAGCAAGGTGAAATTCCTTTAAAATTATACAACTGTTACGCATATCGTGAAATCGTTAATCCCTATTGTAAATTATTCTATGCAATTATAAAATCGTTACTCATAATCCGTAAATTCCAAACATTTAGGTACAAATTTCACCCGAATTCGTTTTATTGCTCTTTTCCAAGAGTACAGCTATTATTTGGCGATGATGAGTAGGACACCTGCAGTAATTGCTTTCGGTCAAACGGTTTAGTATTACTTCAGTAATCGTTGAGTGCGTGTGGTAGAAGTATTAAAACTTTTGTGTCGTATCGGTTTCCTTTGCGGAATTAGTGTTTTGAATTCAGTGCGGAATTAAAACAATTTGGTGAAGTACTGAGCGTAAAAATGCCAAAACGCAAACAGTTGACTGCAGAACAACGTTGTACGATTTGTACTCTCCGCGGCGAAGGATATACCGAAAGAGAAATTTCACAACGGTTGGGAATTTCACCGAAGGGTGTGCATTATACCTTGGCCCGGAGAAGAGAGACCGGGCAAAATCTTGATAGGAGACGAAGTGGGCGGCCACGAGTGACTTCTGCAGCTGATGACAGATTCATTGTAACAACTTCTAAACGAGATCGACGTCTAACAGCACCGGACATCGCATCGCGCGTCAATACGCAACGAGAAACAAATGTTTCTGTTACCACCGTCAAGAGACGGTTATTGGCAGCTGGTTTAAGGGGTGCGTCGGCCGCAAAAAACCGTTTTTGAAACATGTGCATAAGCAGAAAAGGCTAACTTGGGCAAGAGAACATGCAAACTGGTCACTGGAGGATTGGAAGACAGTGTTATGGACCGACGAATCTAAATTTGAACTATTCGGTACGAAACGGAGAGTTTTTGTTCGTCGGCGACCCGGGGAAAGAGTCAGTGAGGCCTGTTTAGTGCCGTCTGTTAAACACGGAGGTGGTGGTGTTATGGTTTGGGGTTGTTTTGCTAGAAGAACGACGGGTGATTTAGTAAAAATTAGTGGTACAATGCGGAAAGAAGAGTATTTGAATATTCTGCAGAATCATGGTTTTCCGTCTGGAAGCCGTCTTGTTGGCGAGCCGTTTGTGTTTCAGGAAGATAATGACCCCAAACATACGGCTCGAATCTGCAAGAACTTTTTAGAGGAGAAAGCAGCATTAAATCAACTAAAGTTAATGGTTTGGCCTCCTCAAAGTCCGGATTTGTCCCCTATTGAGCTCTTGTGGGATGAACTTGATCGAAGGGCTAGACAGCAACAGCCTCAAAACACCCAACAGCTATGGGAATATTTACGGACCGCATGGCAACAAATTGACGAGAACTGCCTTGAAAAATTGCTTCGAAGACTGCCAAAAATTTGTGGAGCAGTTATTACAGCTAAAGGTGGTCATATAGACGAAAATAGACTTACTACCTAATATATTATTATATTTTTGAATAAATTTACTGTTTATGGATGATAGTGACGTATGTTACATACATTCATTAATAATCACAATAAAAATTTACTTTATCTGTTTTTTTTTTTGTAAAATCCGTTGTTGGCGTCGCTGCTTCCAAACTTTTGGACGGTAGTGTAATTGTTTTTAGTTCCTGAACTTGTCATACATTTAATTTACATTACATACTTTTAAGCTTAGAGTGCATATCTTTTTTCTTTAATAATTATGCTTGTGTAAATATACATTATATACAATGTGACTTAATAAAATAAACATGAATATTTGTTCTTAAAAAATCCTTGTTTTTTCACTAATTTTAATAGGTTTTAGAGATAAGGAACCAATCACCTATTTTTGCATACGATCAATGCCTTCTTTTACACGGTTTTCTTTACACGGTTTTTTCTGGAACCAATCTACCGTGTAAAAACAGAATTAGGTGTACTTACAAACTGTTGCACTTCTTTCTGAGTTTCCAAATTTTGATTAAACATATCTTAAACCGTATCCTATATAGTCGATGGAAAAGTTAGGCAATAAATTAAAATTTTCTACTTGTACTACCCCATTCATACTTTTATTCGCAATCAGAGAATCTAATTTTGCTTCTATTCGATTCATTTCATTCTTTTAATTTAATTTTTAAACGGCCTGCCATTAACAGAAGCTGCTAAGGTCCTTTCTAGCAGGATATTCCTTTTATTTCGAGAAAACGCAGGACTAGCTAGCTTTGATTGTACTTGAAAGTACATGAGAGTACAAAAGCCAATTTTTTAATAAAATCAACATTTAAAAATAAATATGTGTAATTTACCGTATTACATAAAATTTTACGACAACCATGTTGAAGATACTCATAAAACAGTGTTACATTAAACGAAAGTTATTACGAAAACAAAAAATATATTTACGCTGACAAAAATACATTACGTTCAAAATTATTGTACATATTTTATTAATAACGGAGATATATACTTAACAAAAATATTTATCGTAAATTTTACTATAGCTTTATTACACTTTATAATCTAATATGTATTAAAATTTTTCACTTACAAAGACTATTGATTACCACATTATGTAGTAAACATGTTAGTACAACAATCAAATGAGCGTAATTATTTTATAATATGTATATTTTTCTTCTTCTTTTTCTTATTATTCTTCTGCCCATTTAGGCATAGCATAATATATTTTTCAATTGCAGTGTATTTATTGTAATAACCGAAATTTAGTCCAATTTAGTCTTACAATTAGCCAAATAGTTAATACAGGTGAAATTTGGTTCACTTATCAGAATATTAATCCACAAACTTCTTTCCCAACGAATAATTAATACTAATAAAAATATATATATGTGATAAAAAATAATAAAATTATAAAGACGCCAAATTGACGTCTTTAACATGTTTAAGTGATATATTTTAAAAATATTTTTCGAAAACTGTAATGTCGTCTTGTCGTCGAAAACTCTAGAAGACGTCGCTTAAAATTATCTCTATCCATACTTTTCTGCACTTCTTCAAAAATATAAAAAATGATATCTGTAAGATATCCTGGTGGAAGACATCGTTTCAACTTATCTTCAGAATGATGACAAAGTGACATCTTTTCGTAGTCCCTTTAAGAATGTAAGAAAATGCAGTCTGTAAGGCATCCTGTGTTTGACGGGGTACCTATGTACATAGTGAAAATCATCAATTTTTAAACCTACTAAAAACTGACGATAAGAACGAAGTTGGTCGATATTCATTGTAAAGGAGATTGTAACCAATTTTGTATTGCGTATAGTACTTCATAAGTAGCACAAGTTTGCAAATAAATCATAAGAATGCTCTTATACCTCTGCTTATAAGATTATAATATTGTAAGTCAATTATTTTTCCAATTTAAAATTCTAAAAGGATATCTCATGTTGTTTTAAAGTTGTTTCCGTATTTGCTTTCTAATTGCCAACACATGTAAATAGGTCATAATCTCGATACTTGCGTTCTATTTAAACCTTGCGTCCCAATTTCTCCTATCGACCACCGGCGATGAGATTAGTATAAAGTGGAACGGGGTGTGCCCATAGGAATTGTATGAAAATAAGTAAATATTTCCCCAATTTTATCGTGTTAACAAAGTAATAATATTTTGAATGGAAGGCTTTGTGTGAATCCATCAATAGTATCAACAGAAAGAATTAAGATGGAGCGACTACGATTTAGAATAAACTCAAATAAAATTGTTGTTGCGATTACCATCGCAAGTTGAATATCTGTTTCCAAGTGCACATTCCGACAACTAAGTTGCCATTCTCAGTGAAAACAAATATATAAAAGAAACCACGCTTGAAGGGTGGGTAACATTTATTGCATACGATGCAGTTTATGATTTCACAGTTCAAGGTGACACGGTAATAAATATTTGGGCATTATTTTTCGTTACTCCTGCTTCTACATATATTTGAAGTATCCACTTGATTAGATTAAATTTGAAACACATATATATGTAGTATATCCGCATCAGATTAATAGAGATGCTAAACCATTTGACATATCTCCAGTAGAAGATTGATTCAAGTCGTAATATTGAATTAACACTTTTTAGAACGGCATCATACTTTGGTTTTGTTTAGCAGAATGATGAAAAATATTATGGGATTCGTTTATATTTAAACTCGTTAATTATGTAAGTGACTCAGCCTTCAGCACGCCTTTTACCTCGTATTAGAATCTACATACTCGGTTTCCATTCGAATCACCAGCACTTTGTTGAAGATAAGTCCATTTTGTGGTTAGCACTAACAGCATGTCTAACTGTAGTACGTTTTTGAACTGGCCTTGGAATTAGTTTCAGCTTTAGCGTCTTTGAATACGTGAAACTTAAAATTCAACATCAATAAATTGAGAGTGCTGAGAACAAATATGCATTGGCTAAACTAATGATTATTCTTTCAAATATTCGTCAGGGTTTTCTAAACAAAGATTGTGAGAAGATTAATAAATTTCAACAAATTGAGAAATGGCGCAGGACAAGGCGTGATTTGTTTCAAATTCACCAATTCCCTCCAACTTCAGCATGATTTCGAGAACTGGCACTACACTGTATTTGCTTATGATAATTGAATTTGAATTCCCACTACAACACCATAAGTACTAAAATGAGATGATGAAGGCTTCTGGCTGAAAGCTACCTAACCTACAATAAAAATTCTGGTGATTTTATCTTAAGATAAAGAAGTCATAATTTTGGTGTAATACATGTCTCAGAAAGAAATGTTCACCAAAGAAGTACAAATGTAAATTTCTTAGTGTAGTCATCGCTTTATTCGTAATAATGTTGTTTGGTCTTATGCTGCTTCTGCAACTGTCCCCTTCCCTTCATACTCATTAGATCCAACAGATTTGCGCGAAATAGTAAGAAAAAGACACATTAAGGTAGGCAGGAAAACCCCTTCAAGACTATACATACAAAATATGTGTACTTCGGATGTTATACCATTATAAGAAAGATTTAACTGATTGTTCTGCTTTTTAAGACGAGCTAGATATAATTTTGGACCGTGTATTTATTCTCATCTTCAGCAAGAATAATGATAGCTTTAATTTGACACTCAAATTACATAATTTCATTAAGAGGACAAGTTTGATGGAGTTGGATGAGTTTGGTGGATTTCTTCAACAGAGAGATCCGGGCAGAAAGGGTTTCTTTTTGGTGGTAAAAAGCCAATGTCACTCGGTTTTCCCCGATTTAGTGGAGTTGGGCAGGATAATTGTCTTTTGCATGTGATGTGTTAACTGTAGTATAGGGCTTATCTTTTGACGATTAAAATTTGCCCAGTTTTAATGCGCCTACTTTATAATGGTTCATGCCCAGATAGAAATTCTCGCCAATAGAATGCAAACATTGTAGATTTCTTGGTTCAAATGCCTTTACGCAAGAAAGTTCTACATTTGTATTGTTTTTTTCAGTTGCATAACCAATTCATCAAGTTAAATTGTATGTAAGATTCATTCTAAATATCGCAAAGTAGGGATTGGTAACCTTAAGCCAGTCAAATTCTCTGCAGAAATTTAAACTGTACCTTTGTATCTTTGCGATTTAAAAATTTCTTAAAAAAGGCTTTGCATGTCAACTATTTCTCCCAGTAAATTCATCACTAAATTTCTTCTGTAAAATCTTTTGGTTGATTCGATGACACCGTAATCAATGGGTTATGCTACGGCGGAGACATTTGGCGGAAAATAGCAAGCCAAAATATTTCCGCCATTTGATTTTGAATCGTCTATAACAGGCAAGGAGCATAGTCAATAAGAAGTAGCTCCTTTGCTGGCAATTTAGTTTTGGTACAAAACTCACAAACTTCAGGAACAAAGTTATCGATAAATATTTTTTGGTTCATCCATGCAGAATGTTGGTGAAAGTGATAAACTGGATTTTAGGATTTGCCCATTACTCCAAGTTTAAGTTTGTGCTTACCGGAGGTATTAGCGCAACATACTACAGTAATTCAATTTTTTTTTTTTTTTTTTTTTTTGGTATAAAACCATTTGCCATATTTTCATTTTCTGCAGCTAATGTTTTCTTTGGTATCGCTTTGCAGTAGTCCTCCTTCGTCAGCTTTGTAAATTTGATCGTTGTTTAAATTACGAAGCCTTATTAGATTCTCCAGTTTATAACAAAATTCAACCATCGGCACATAATTTTTCCCCCTGTATAGATGATTATTTAGTTCCATGACGTTTTCTGAAACGATTTAAACAAGCATTTGGTGCACTAAAGTTTTCTTCAATTCCCGTGTACACATGGGCCCAGAAATTGGCACGCCTTCGGCTCGTTTCTGGAGAAACCATTTTTCATGGGATTATCAAGGTTATTATATGTTTTGCGGACAGTTAGGCTGCTAAAGTTAGTTGCTTTTGATACAAAATCTTGTTGTTTTTGTGTTAAAAATATCCCGAACGGTTGATAAGTTCACGTTGTAAGCGCACGCTCAATTCGCAACACTCACACCATTTTGCTTTTTCTGTATTACTTCAAGTTTTTGTTTGAAAGAACTGATCGTTTGCGCACACCTCTTCATTGACGTTGCCCCTGCACTCATAATTAAGTGTTACTATTTAATACGTATGTATATGTAATACACAATACATATTTGGTGACATCAAACTTGTTTATACACGCAACTTCAACCGTGTTGCAGTTTTTCCAACACAGGACACTAACGGAAGAAATGAAATTTTCCATGTTAGACCTTGGCAACGAAAATTACAGCGCTCGCTGGCAGAGGGGCCGCAAAATAAACGCCAAGGCGCTAAGTAAATTTTGAAATTATATATTTTCTAATTGTATATTTATCCTCTTTAAAATCAAAATTAATTTGATTCTAGCAAACACGTAAACGCAATGCATTTACATGTTTGATAGAGTCAAATCAACGAAACTTGTTGGCTGGATAACTAATGTTTTTATTGTTTTTATTTTTATTATATTAAAAATATAATATTAATTAAACATAGAAAACAAATAAATAATAATAATATTGCACCATCAATAAAAACATAACAAAAAACAAGAATATATATATATATATATATATATATATATATATTTATTTATTCTTGTTCTTCTATATATATATAGATGTCCAGTTCCCTGTTTTTTCCTACCGCCTTAATTAATTTTAAACTTTCAATTGGCATAGCGTGCTCTTTGTCCAAAATATGTCGGGCCACACTTGATTTTTCGGCTTGTTCAACCGAAAATGAGCAATGTGCTCTTTGTACCGTGTTAGGATTGATCGTCTAGTTTGTCCAATGTATTTTATGCCACATTCCTGACAACCGATTTCGTAGATACCTGATTTTTGATTAATTTCAATTTTATTCTTGGCATTTCCTGAAAGAGTACCTAATGAATTAGCTGATTCAAATGCGACCTGTAAATTAAACTGTTTGAAAACTTTGGGAAGGCCCATACCATTATGTTGGAATGGTAATTTAACGAATTTCTTAGCAGATTTAACCAAAGTTAGACTCGTAGATTCGTTAATTAAGGTTTTGAATTTTTTTCCTGATTTAGTTATCAGTCAATTTTGCTTCGAAACCATTGTATTCGGCTATGTTTCCTATGTATTTAAGTTCTCTTTGATATCTTTTTGTTGTGAGGGGAAAATTTAGTAGCCGATGTACTAGGAAATTGAGAGATGCAATCTTTTGCTGAAAACTATGGTTAGAATCTTCGGTTATAAACCTGTTGGCATTGTTTTTTTACGATATATGTATGTCTATCTCCAAATTAATGTTACTCCTAATTACTAAGGTATCTAGGAATGGAAGTTCGTTATTTTTCTCTTTTTCCATTGTAAATTTTACAGTATTGAATTTACAATTTAGTTAATCCAAAAAGACCTGTAGTTTATATTTTTTAACGTCAAAAATGGCAAATATGTCGTTTACGTATCTAATCCAAACACGTGGGAAATACCTATCATCTTGTGTATCCTGGTTTGCGGGTTGGAACCGCGTCTGGTTTGGCGTGGGTGCCGACGTTTCGTCCACTATTGAAAGGAATTACTTCAGGGCTACTCGTCGATGTTGATCGTGTTGCTGTCACTTGAAGACTGACTGTCAGTTACACGAGCGGCCCTGAAGATGTCCCTTGCAATAGTGGACGAAACGTCGGCACCCACGCCAAACCAGACGCAGTTTCAACCTGGAAACCAAGATAGATATTGTGATTTCGACCGCGGAAGCCTACACCTGAGATTACCTAGCATGTTTTTTAAATTTAATCTCAAAATTGCTCATAAACGAATCTGCCATAAATGGTGATAAACTATTGCCCATCGAGGTACCTTGTTTTTGTTAAAAATATTTGCCCTCAATTTGGAAACAGTTTTGGGACATGCAAAGAGTTGGTAATTTGATGTATTCTTTTATTTTTCCACTGAGGATGGCATCTTAGTTGCCGAAATACGCATCTGAAGGGTGTGGTAAGGGTAATTTTATTTATTTTTATATATTATTTTAGCCACAGTCTCCTTATTCTTATTTGTTACTATTATTATTATATATTGTCATTACAAGTGCCATTATTGTCATTATTATTATTTTGTTACAGGGTGCTAAGTGAATCTGAAAAGAAACCGTTTATCGAAGCAGCTGAACGCCTTCGGATAATCCACAAAAAAGAACATCCCGATTACAAATACCAACCTCGTAGAAGAAAGCAAAGCAAGGGTACCAACGACATTCAACACCTACAGCATGGTCAAACCGTGTCATACAAATCCCTCAAACAAGAGGATTCTCCATGTAGTCCTCGCAGTCACAGTTCTACCTCGCCATCTTCTTGTGCCTCGCAACCGCACAGTCCGTCCGTACAGACGCTTCGAAATTCTTGCATCGAAACCAACATCGACTTCAATCGATTACCGGATATCGAAAACACGTACATGCCGGAAGATTGCATCGACAGCAGCGACCTCGATCAGTATTTGCCAAGTGAGAACGCTCATTACCCGCCCGCTTTCGCCGCTCATTTCATCAAACACGACGTGGAAGACGAAGAGAGTAATAATAATCTGAAAAATAAGCGAGTCTCCTCGTTAGATCCGTTACATATCGCCGATAGCTTCGAAAACGGCACGCTGTCACCTTTCTCGAGATACCACGAGTTGCAACCGAGCGCACCTCTTATCAAAACTGAAAGGTATACCACACCGAATCCTTCCACGTTCTATCAAGCGGCTTCGACGACCGGCCCCTATTATAATAACCAGTACAATATGACCACCTACCAGTACATACCTCAGAGAAGTACGGTTTTCTCGAATTCGGCGATCGGAAATTACAGCTTGGATGGGAACACTCCTCTCGAATCCTGGGGACATTATAGCATGTAACGCCAGATTGCTTCCCGGACCATGGTCTCTTTGTAAACTAAATCAATTATAGTGCCTTACGACTATTTATATATAAATATTGAATGTATACTTTGAGATAGGTTTATTGATAATATTAATGGATGACGTTTTATTTTAGAAAGAATGTTTTATGTTCATCGTTTATAGAGCATGTTTAATAAAGAGTATATTAATATATAATTATTGGTTTTATCATTATTATCAATTTGGTAATATAAGATACAAGCAATATGCATGAAATCTTGAAAGTGTGCCCAGCCAATGTTAATTGCAAAAATAAACCACAACAAAATGCAAGAAGGAACATTTTGCAACATGCGGCGGTAATCGAGGTTTATCTTTCCCTATGATTTTTTTACAATTTTTCATAAAAAGAGGTAAGTTTCGTGTAAATAGGATATTGCCATATCTTCTGAGAAAAAACGGTTCTAAGTATATATTTCCTATTACATATATTTGTTTGGTTAGATTAAATATTTCCGAGTTTATTCTGTATATTGGCGTCTGTATGTATCATTTCGATTTCCACAAACATTGGAACTTTACTATACCGTTGCATACAATAAAAAATACACCATCAAGTGGGAAATAAAATTACAATTTCTACAACTTTTTGGATATTACATCAATGCATAAATTTTCGCGTTCTGACTTGCGCCAAAGTCAAACTCTTACACTTTTTGCCGGAAAAATTATTAGGCGAAGAACTAATTAAGAAAAATTCTAAAAAATATGGTTCTCCAGGGATAGCGCGAATATCCGCGATTCGTGCGTGAAACGGGTAAAGCGCGACAGAATCCACAGAGCTTTCTCGCTTACATGGACGAAATCTTTGTACATCTTTTAACAGGTTGGAGTGGGCATTTCAGCAATGGATATTATTTTTCTTCATATATGTTCATGCCATTTTTTGGAAAATTTATAACTTAAGTATGTTACTTCTTCTAGCCCTAGTTTACATTTTTTTAACTTAAATTTTATGTGGAATACTTTTTCTAATATTTTATCATATTCTTCTTTTGTCTCAGTGTGTACTAAAATGTCATCTATGTACAGTTCAACTCCTTGTAATTTAAAAATATCTTTGAAATATTCTTCGAATACCTCGCTTGCTAACTTGATACCAAACGGTAAACGTAAAAATTAAAATTTGCCAAAAGTTGTTCCAAAAGTACATAAATTATTTGAATACCTATCTAAAACAAGTACTCTAGAACGCACTTCTCGTATCTAATACAGTAAACACACATGATTTATTTAAATTCTTTGAAATTTCATTTATATTTGTTAACCCTTTGCGGCATACATTTTTTGAACGAACGGTTTCTCATGAAAATTAGCAAATGAGGGTTTTCGGGGTCGCTCATTACGAATCTGACTTTAGACTTTGTAAATTAAAGATGGCGGGCGAAAATTGAAATATCACTGGATTTCATTGAAAATTATTATACAGGGGTTTTTTGGATCGCTCATCACGAATCTGACTTCATATTTCGGAATTTCCGAACGGTGGATCCAATACAAAGACTACAGATTTGAAATCTGACGGATGGTTTTAATAATCTTGATATAATTTATCAAAATTCATTGCTGAAATTTATGTGAGTACAGCCATTTGGTAACTTTATTCTTCTAATCTATTGATTTTGTCTTTACATCTAGAGTTCAAAAAATATTTTTAGTGTCTATCTCTTGAAATGAAGATTACTGATATTCCTAGTGATACGGAGTCTATAGAGGGACTTGCTGATTCAGATTGTGACGATAATGAGTCTAATCTTCTTTATGTAGAAAATGATTATGAGGATGTTTGTACGGATGATTCAGACGAAGATGAAGAGTTGTTGATCAGAAGTTCAGCAGACAAATATTTATATAGAAAGCAAATCACGTAATGCGACATTGATAACGAGAGATGAATTACGTACTTTTTAGGAATCAATATTCTGATGGGGATAAAAAAATTACCTTCATATCGTGATTATTGGTCATGTGATCCAAAATTGAATGATTGATTTATAAGTTCGTTGATGCCTGTTGTTCGTTTTGGATTCATTTTAGGTAATGTACACATTTCTGATAATCGGACAGAACCTAAGAAAGGTCAACCGAACTATGATAAATTATATAAGTTGAGGCCACTACTGGATAGACTTGAAGAAACTTTCAAAACACATTGGAAACCAAGTAAATATCAATCAATTGATGAGTCTATGATAAAATTCATAGGTCGTAGTAGTCTCAAGCAATATTTGCCAGCGAAGCCGATAAAACGTGGATATAAATGTTGGGTTCGAGCAGACGAATCTAGTTTTGTTTGTGAGTTTCAAATTTACACTGGTAAAACGGAAAGTTCTGAAAAACAGTTAGGAGCACGTGTTGTGAAGGATCTGATCCGTGAACTTGTTGGCAAGAATCATCACGTGTTTTTTGACAATTTCTTTACTGGCATTGACTTATTGATTTCACTGAAAGAAGAAAAAATATTCGCTTGTGGTACTGTACGATCTAATCGAACTGGATTACCAAAATCTGTAATGCCTGACAAACAAATGGAACATGGACAATATGATTTTCGAACGTCCAAGACTGGTATTTGTTGGATAAAATGGATGGATAAAAAAGGTGTATATTTTCTATCAAATTACCATGATCCATCTGAAGTTACAACTGCAAATCGGAGGGAAAAAGATGGCTCTTCAGTAAAAGTAGATTGTCCCTGTTAGGTGCTCTGATTACAATAAATACATGGGTTTTGTTGATAACGCAGATCGCTTGATATCCACGTATAAAATTGATCGAAAATCTAAGAAATGGTGGCACAGAATATTTTGGCACTTTATTGATGTGGCGGTTGTAAATTCTTTTATCATATATACGAAAATGAACACCGGTAACTCTCTGACATTGAAAAAGTTTAGACTGCTAGTAGTAAATGAATTGGTTTCTCGTACAAGCCCCAGGAAAAATGGAGGAAGCGTCAGTCTTCAATTATCGGTTCTCATAAACCACAAGTATTTATTGAAAAAGGCACTTTCAATCAGCTCATATGCCAATACACATTGAAAATAAAAGACGATGTGTGCTTTGCAGTACAAGAAAAGAATAATAAACGAACTCAGTGGATGTGTAATACATGCAACGTACCATTATGTTTACAATTTGAGAGAAACTGCTTCTCAAAGTATCATTCTGGAAAAGGTAAAATAAATAATGAAAAATTAACTAGAAACTAAGAAGAATAAAATGATAGAATGAGTAGAATTGAAAAAAGACAAAAAAATTAAAAATACAAAAAAGAAAAAAACAGAAAACAAGAAAATGGAGATAATAACCGCTACGTCCTCGTTCGTATCTCCGGGTTCGGCTGAAAGCGGCTCTCTTTTTTGATTATATCATCTCGGATTTCTGACAATTATAATTATCCTCTCACAAAAATCTGAGTTCAGATTCGTAACCATCAAGTCCGAATACTTCCATTTCGCAAATTTTTTGAGTACCCGGGGAAATTTACAATCTTATGTTGCCATCTTGAATTTCCAAAACCTAAAGTCAGATTCGTGATGAGCGATCCAAGAAACCCCTGTATAATAATTTTCAGTGAAATCCAGTGATATCTCAAATTTTTGCTCGCCATCTTGGATCCGCCATCTTGAATTTCCAAAATCTAAAGTCAGATTCGTAATTAGCGACCCCACAAACCCCTGTATAATAATTTTCAATGAAATTCAGTGATATTTTAAATTTTCGCTCGCCATCTTGAATTTCCAAAATTTAAAATCAGATTCGTAATCAGCGACCCCGAAAACCCTTGTATGAACTTTTCTGTGAGGAAACGCTCAGAAATTTTTCAATAATGAATTTTTTCAGAAAAGAGCTGTTTTTTCGAATTTGTTTATTATTATAAATAAATAAATAAACAAATTCCTACCTTTGTGCATGAATTCTGATTCTGTAACATTCCATCATCATAAGATACCAAAAAATATTGATTGAATCGAATTAAGACTACTTCAAAATCTCAAAAAACTGTTCTAAAAAGGTGGCACCTCAGCGTACCACTGTGCCGCAAAGGGTTAATATGAATTTTTGAGCTCTGATTACTTTGCTAAGATCTTTAGGATCTAAAGAAATCCGTCAGCTTTTCTAACTAAGACATAGAAATTTAATCATTCACTACTACCATTAACTCTTTCCATAATTTTGTCATTTCCTAGCTGTTCTAGACATTCCTTGAATTGTTTTTGTAAGATAAATGGTACATTTCTGATTGAATGAATACATGGCTTACTACCTTTTGCAATATCTATGTGATAATTTTGCCAATTCCTTTAAAAATGTCATTATATTTATTAATAAGTTCTTTATAGTTTAAATTATCATTGGACATTTTATTTACAAATTTCAATTTGGTTTGTTCATCAAACTTAACGATTTCTAATTCTAAGGCGGTGTTCAGTTCCAAGATTGATTCTTGCCTATATTTTCACTAATATAAAATTCAACTCCATTTATATACGAGGTACGTCCAGAAAGTAAGTTCCGTTTGGTAATAAAATTAAATTGTGTACCGATACAGAAAAATTATTTATTGCACAAAATTCTACAACTCTTAAACTACTTTTCCACATAACTGCCGAAATTTTGCAGGCATTTGTCATAGCGTGGCACAACCTTTTGTATACCTTCTTCATAGAAGTTTGCCGCCTGTGTCTTCAACCAGTTGGAAACATTTTTTTCAGCTCTTCGTCATTGTTGAAGTGTTGACCGCCAAGCAAAGACTTGAGATGTAAGAACAGATGAAAGTCGCTAGGAGCGAGGTCAGGGCTAATGGATGGTCAAACACGTCCCAGCCAAATCCCTGTAGGAGGATTTTCGTCACATTTGCAGTGTGCGGTCGTGCGTTGTCGTGAAGAAAAACAACACCTATTGACGGCAATCCTCGGCGCTTATTCTGTATTGCCCGGCGCAATTTCCTAAGTGTCTCGCAATAAACATCTGCTGTGATTGTTTGACCACGCGGTAAGAAATCAATGAGTAAGATGCCTTTCCAGTCCCAGAACACTGTGCACATCATTTTTCGAGGTGTCAATATTTGTTTCGGCTTAACCTTTGCTGGGGATGAAGTGTGCCTCCATTCCATTGATTGCCGCTTACTTCCAGGGGTGTCGCAAGAAACCCAAGTTTCATCTCCGGTGACTCTCTGTGTCAGAAATTCTTCGCCGCCTTCATCATAACGGGTCAAGAAACTGAAGTGCACTACCCATCCGTTTTGTTTTGTGTTGCTCAGTAAGAATCTTTGGTACCCAACGTGAGGAAAGTTTACGAAATTTCAGTTTTTCGCTAACAATTTCATGAATTAGTGATCGTGAGATTTGGGGAAATTCCATAGCGAGAGCACTAATTGTAAACTTGCGGTTTTCCTGGATCTTGTCATCAATCGCGTGAACCAGTTCTTCTGTAACCAAAGATGGACGCCCACTTCGTTCTTCATCGTGCACTTCACTACGTCCTTCATTGAACTGTCGGACCCATCTTCTCACCATTGAATCACTCATTGCATTTTGTCCGTAAACTTCGCAAATTTGCCGATAAATTTCAATTGGTTTCACTTTCCTAGCATTCAGAAAACGAATCACAGATCTGATTTCACAAGCGGCGAGATTTCCAATCAACACCGACACTGTAAACAAGCACAGCAAAGCGTACGTGGCTGACAGCGATTTCAAAATGGCGCACGTTTCTTCTTGATACAGAGCGCCTACCGCGCATGTGCGGAACTGCGGTCGCTGCAGCGGAGTTAAATTGAAACGGAACTTACTTTCTGGACGTACCTCGTATGTACCTGTATATGAAAGTAATACATCTTCTGTTTTAGAAATATTTTTAAATTAAAATTAGTTAATTAAAGATTATTTAATGGAATAATGTTTGCATTTGCACCTGAATCTATTTTGAATGTAATAAATATGTCAGTTCTATCATTAATTATTAAATCTACAATACAGCTATTGAATTCTTAACCTTTATTTACGCTGTTAATATCTAAATAGTTTGAATCATTGCTTATTTGATTTACTTCATATACTTCTTTACTTTTCTTCCTACATATTATTGAAAAATGATGAAATGATGAATGTTAAAAGAACAAAACTTACCAAAAGCAGGATAACTATTTATAGGATGGTCTTTACCACATTTATTACAATTGTAAATAAACTTATACTGTTTTGTTTTGAAGAATTCACAGTTCTTGATGTTGATGTTGTTTGTTTTGCAGTAAAGAATTTGTAGCGTTCGTATGTAAAATTTTTCTTTGGTATGAAATATTCATCAAATTTGTTTTTAAGATTTCAATCTTGTCTTTTTCTCGTTCACTTATCTTGAGTGAATTATATATTTTTATACAATCTTCTCTCATTACATGCAATAATTGTGCACGTTGTATTTTATCTTCTTTTTTCTCCAGTTCCGTTGCTGTGGAATAAATTTCGAATTTTTGTTTAAAGGTTTCCCAATTTTCGGCTGTTACCGGTTGAATTTAACCTCCATTTCAGATATGCTATTGTTGGAGGCCTATACTTGCTGTTCAGTTTTCTGGAGAATATTCAATAAATTTTGTTGTAAATTGCTCCAAACTTATATTTTTCTTTTTAAAAAAGAAATCCACGTTGATGAAATGAACAGATGCACAACGAGAAGTCGTTCAATTACAATCTAATGACGAGAAAAGTAATAACAGATTTTTCATATTCTTATGACGAATTCTCTAACTCAAGTAACTAATTTTTAAATTCTTATATTTGTCTCCTTTCCGTGGTATTTTACCGTAGAGAGCTACGAAAAGAATGTCTATTAAAACCGTTATTGTTTAGTTAAGTTTTAGTGATGGTTAAAACAAAGCAAGGCACTTTAAAATTTAACATTAAATGTCAATAATTTTATACATATCGTCTAAAATATTTAAGCAACTTGCACAAAAAGAATGCAGTACGCTATCACACACTTGCTAGGAATAAAATTACTTTAGGACCGTTTTTATCGGTAGCGTTATTGTTTACAACGTACACCAAAGTCATGTGTAGCAAACTCGGAAATATAGTTCAAGTTAACACCAGTTGGTGCACCTATGAATTGCGAGCATTTGGTCTAAGGTTTGTTGAGGTTGAATGATGGTGGAAGGCCCTATTGACTCATTTCATATTTTCCAAGAAAAAGTGAATGTTCTAACCAAGCAATCATTGAAAGAAATTATTACGTCTTACAGAATAAATGATTACAGTGCGCTTCCAACTTGGGAAAGCAGCGATAAAATGACTATAACGCTGTTTGAATAACAAATTGGTTTTAACAACTTGTTTTACCCAAATTTTGTGGTGAACAATGGCTCTGCCAAACTATTTGATATTTTCTAATTTCAGAAAATATTTTTGGGCAATAATATTTTAATATTCATAACTGATTTCGATCAAATCTGATTGAAGCCTTAAAGGTGACTGGCAAAAACTAAAATAGTTTACAGAAAGATGAAGATTTTAAAGTCAGAAAAGAAACAACAGTTTTGAAAATCAATCCATTTTGGGAACATTTATTGCTTTAAAAGGTGTTATTTCGAAAAGTTCTGCTAATCTGTATCACAGTTTCAGAATGAAATCTCCAATTGCATATAATTAACTTTCCCCAAATCTGGAAAATGGAAGTGGCTTGACAAGCTAAAATAATTAAGGTGGACTTTAGAGTCGGAAGGGCAGAATAGTTATAAAGAGTTGAAGAATGAATTGACCTTAAAAATTTAAGTTACCATTGCTACAAGATAAAATTCATTCGAAACTCTAAGCTGAATTTCCACCTTAAACTCCAAATTATCAGATTTAAGAAAGATTCTTCAAAATAATGTTTTCCACAACAACGCTTAGGTATATTTTCATTGGTTCCTAAAGCTGTGGGTGAGACATAAAGAATGCCACGTTTCATATTATGGTTGTTTCATGTTTGGTTTAAAGAAAACAATTTACATCTATCTACATATTTAAAATGTTACTGATCGCTATTTTCTATGCATTTCAAAGCAAAGTATGGACTAATTGCTCATATAGCAACAACTGTTGTTTCACATAAAAAATTCGATCCATTCCAATCAACTGAAGAATTCCATTTAAGGAAACATTCGTTTTATGGGAGTGTCGACTAGGAGAGCTTCAACTCTAATCGAAAGAGATCCAACTAATCCTATTTTATATTTTGATAATGGGTTTCCTAATTCCCAGAAATTGTTGTGGTTTGAAGATTGAGTATTAGATTTTGCTAGGGCACCAACCTGCGCAAAGCAAAGTTACAGTTCGTCCTAACTTTTATTAGAGCGCAATAACACGTAGCAGATGATTCACAACTGATATATAAATGCTTATATTTTCAATTTGTGCTGTATATGACTAGCTCAACCTCTCTTACTGTCGAATTTCTCGATACTCTCATAGTATCACTCGACAAACATACGTTTCTGCGTTTGTGTACTAAAATGAACCAACTATATCAATAAAATGAATTAGTTCAGATTACAAACTTTGCTGCTCGGGGTTCTAGCTTAGTCTACGGTTTAGGTACTCTTTCGGGCGGAGAAGGCGTAATAAAACTTAAGTTTGAGGAAAGCTTAAGTTGAAAAGTGTATAGCCCTAAAAATTAGTAATAGAAGAAAATCCAACTAATTTATCATACGTTGGGAAAGGATTTCCAATCCCATAATTAATGGCTGCTTTAAGATCTTTGAAATAAATGTACTTATGAGGGTTATGGCTGAGCTTAGATAGATATATTTGAGACTGGAAGATACTTGCTAAGTTAAAACAGTGTAAAATACTAAACAAGCTAAAATGCAAGTGTGTATTTACATACTAGGCTTGATAGTATAATAACCGGTTTGGTTTAGTAATTACAAATTTCACTGATGGCATCTATTAGGATATATTTGTGTTTCATTTTAACCTACGTGTGAATAGGTAAAAGAACCTGCAAATCAAAGGACTTGACTAAATTGCTGACTCTTAGTTTGAGTTGAGTCTCATCTGGAGAAAAGGGCGTCTTATGTATCGTAAGGGCTTTACCTCGTACGAATTCACTGCAACAGCTGGTGTTCCCCAGGGGTGGAATTTAGGTCCACTCATGTTTGTACTGTATATTAATGACTGTACTAACAACTTCTCTGTTACATGTACTTATCAGGAAGCAAAAATAACATTAACCCCTTGGTCTGCTTAATTTTCTTTATTTAGAAAACGTTTCCCATCCTGTGGTACGCGCAGCTTGGAGGTGAACCAATTAAGGGTATCCTGAATCATGACAAACCTAATCAATGGGCATGCGAGAGAAAAAGCGTTGGGAACTAGTAAAGATAATATAAAGTATTTATCTATCGCTCTCACCAGTTAAACTAGTGACACTTGACACTGCTATGAAAATCATTAATTGACGACATTCCAAAAATAGATGCGGAAGAAAAGTACATAAGCACGAGGTAAGTTAGGAACCAGAGGCTATAAAATTCGAGAAAAATAAACAAATTCGTTGCTTTGTGTTTATCCAAGCATCTTGAAAGAAATAGCTGCTAAACAATAGGGATCCATTCAAAATTTGACTTGACAATCAAATGCGTTATTATAACCAGAGATCCAACAAAATATTTTCTTTGTCAACTTTATCGCGTGCCGTGCATCAATATAGATGTTAGTTGAAATATTGATAACTTTTGCGTGTACAGCGCGCCACACGCTAAAGTCAACAGAAAATATTTTGTTGGATCTCTAATTGTAACCCTTCAATGTCAAGCACTTTATTTCAAGTTTGGTAAGGCTTTGAGCTTTCTAAATCCAGAAAAACAAACAATATTTCATCTAAATATTAAAATCTAAGCTATGTATGTACATATTTACGGTATGTACATACTGCTACTCTTCTCTCTCTGACCAATATTGTTAATAACGTTCCGTTATTACAACAGCAAATAATCATTGCGTAACTTCGAAATTTGACACACATACGGAATGCGCCGTATTTGTGAGTTTTTTCCCCTATCGACCACTTACATCGATAAGTAAGCGTCGCGGGGAAACATACACCAACTTAAGTACTTCCAAGTAGGTTTTTACGGTCGACTCGACAATAAGTACGTTTAAAATGGCAAACATTTGTGAGATGTGAATCTAGCAACTCTTCCCATCGATTATCAAATAAAGGGTCCTTATATCAAGAAGAGGGTGATGGGTGACATTTCGCCGATAAGATTACTATGATTGCGTGCCCGTGTTTTCCTTTCCACTTATGCGCAGCGATTATTGTTACTTTTTTTGCGCTGTAGAAGTACGAAGGAAAACACGAAAACATGTTGGGAAAGTTTTTACTTGTATTGAAATATTTAACCGCGCAAAAGCTTGATAAATTACACTAGTAAACATTGTTTTTGTTTCTTGGACACTGAGTATGTTTCTTATGCATTTGTCGATGTTGATTTTCAATCCGCCGTCAGAAATAGTTCATCAGACACCGATTTCCCGCAATTGCATTTTCCATTGTTGCGGGTTAGCTTCGACCATTACGGATGGTTCAGTATGGAAGACATGCCTGACACCTTTCTGAAGAAAACATTTGGTGAAAGGAATTGATTGAGCTTTCTAGAAATCAAAATTTCCACGGGTCAATGACGCAAAAATCAAGAAAGGCATATTCTTTGGCCCTCAAATTCGAGAATTAAAATACATTAAAATAAACGACCCTGAGTCTGATGCCGCTCTAAATGAGTAAGAAATACCTTCTTGGGGGTCATTCATATATGTATATCATATGTTACTGAAGATACATCTTAATTCACATTTGGATTTCTTTCCAGGAAACCTAGGTCAGCAACGAGCGCGGTAAGGGATTCCACCTGAACATTTGCATCATGGAATAGCATTATCAAGACCTAAAGATGCTGGTTAATTACTGTTAGACATTAAAAGGGATATTCCTTTTGCAAAATACAAAAGAAAATCATGTAAAAATACTTTTTGCACTGGCATTAATATATAAGAATCTAAGCTATTTGAAGTTGTAAGCAAATGCGACAAATATACGTTTTTCAAAATTTTAAAGGCGTGTTACTCAACAATTGTGTGTGACACACAAATTTGGAAATCAGTTTCAGAATTACTGGGGAAAGTGTTTACGGAGGGACCCTATTCGATCAAAAATCACGCAGAAGGTGAAATTTTTTGAAAAATTGTACAAATGTAATTGGGAGTACAATAGGAAAATATTTTTAAATATGTAATCGTAATTTTGGGAACTCCAAAATTCTTTTTTAAGTCCTTTAAGTTTATTAACATGAGCATGAAAGATTTTTGTCCCTATGATTCATTGTTGAAATTAGCAAGATGCCTAATTACCTTGCATTTACCAATCTCGATTGTGATGATACGAGAGTTGCCTTTTTGATGTTAACTATAACCACGAAAAAACAATTGTAGGCCAGCTTTATTGATTTTCGAAGTGTCGTCTACAAAGGTTGATGCCCTCTTGCGTTTATTCAAATCGTTCTAATTTCAGTTGGAATAGTCAAATTGCTATTTTAAGGGCATCAACTGCTTCTTCCAATGGCTGAAACTGATTGATCACGCTATTCTTGATCTTACAAATAGAGTTGGCCAAAATCTGTACTCGCTTGAATATACATATGCCGTTGGTACGTTGCTTTCTATTCTAGTTGTAGCAGGTTATTCGTGATTATATCGCATTTCGTAAACTTACCGATATCGCGGGAAAATGTGTGCCCTTTATTGCGCATCCACAAAAATCTGTCGGGCGGTTTCCGGAGTCGGAGCGTAGAGCAAATCAGGTTGTGTGTATTTGTTGTAATGTGGAACTGTACAATAGTCATGTAAATAAATGGGATTTCTCATGTAAACAGGGACGACATAGACAAAGGAAAGAAGCCAGTCCACCGGATTCGAACTGAACACTATATTACATCGATAAACTCCGCACCACACAATTATTTAATTAAATTTGGTGACACATGTTTCGCTAGCAACGAGGAAAGCATTTTCAAACCGTCAATTACCGAATTGTGGCGGTGAGGAATTTACCGAATTGATATAGTGCCACGAACTCATCATACAAGTTTATTTCTTTGTGTGTCTGTAACATCTTGCTGACAACCAACACTTTAAAGTATTTTAGAAGAAATAAATGGCTGCTTGGAAGTTTCCAACTCGAAGAGTCCTACGCTATCATTTACCACGCATATAAATTGATAGAGCATATTTAAAATTTGAACTAAAAATAAAACATTGTGGTTCACAATGGATGAAGCTACGAATACAAAAAATTAGCGTGGTTCATATTTCAGTACGAGTATTATAAACAACTGGATCTCCTGTGCTGTAACTCTTATACAATAGAATTATCAAAGTTACTGCTCAAACAATAGGGCTTCATTTCATTGCCATCCAGCAAAAAATTCAGTTGAATCCAAGCACATATGTACGTATATTAGTGACAGATCGAGTTTCTTACGTGCTAAACACGTTTTCCTGATCTCCTCCATATATTACATGTTTACTGCATACTGTGTATCTTGTAGTCGAAACAGGGAAAGTAATTCTGAAATTTTCTAAACGAATCCGGGAATTTTACAAGTTGCGTCCAGGAATTCCGATATCACCACGGTCTGAAATAACGAAATGGGGAATATGGCCTGTTGCAATTTAATATGATAGTATATCATTTCAACAAAGTGAAAAACGTGGCTTTGATGTTGGTTTGATCCCCGCTAGATGCGAACGTGAATAAAGAGGGTCAAGAACACTTTAGGAATTCCCACGTACCAATAGATGTACGACTTATTGGGCAACGCAACGCAATAATCTCCGATTGCATTAAGAGTTTGCATGACACAGCTTTATCATTGGACTAATTAATGACAGTTATAACGCTCGAAGTCAACTAATTGGTTCTACAGGCGAACAAGTAGCTGAAAAATCCTGATTACGTCAAACTGCCTGCTATGTTTCCAAATGACGTTGGTCCATATTTAAAATATGCAAATCGTAACTCCATTGATATGTAAACATTCTTTGGGTATTTATAGACATTTTGTGATAAATGGCGAAATATATCAAAATCGACCAAAGAAAGTTACCATAACAGGTAATAATTTGTCACTTCATGTTTATTACTCCTGGGAAATATTTGTCGCTTTTTGCAACGCCATTAAATTTCCGGTGAAAGTAAACATCATTATATATATATTTACGTAAGTAAAAGTAATCATACTGTAATATTGACAATGCAAGTCCACAGTCGCTACCTTTTGTAATGCCTATTCGCCCTGTGTTAGCAAACTCTACTTATAAAATAATCGAGTACTGTTAAATGTTATTGTTGAATTATTATTATTATGATAATTCTAGAGTGTAAGTGGAAACATTTGAACTAAATGTTTAATTATCTAACCTCGGTTTCGCCAAACAACAAACTGTATATGTGTGTATGTAAAATAATTCGGCTTGCTTGGGCCACCACTACCACTACTACTACATACATCCAAACGAATTAAAATCATTATATATTAAATATCAAACAATCCGCCGGATAGAAATAGTTAACATACGAGCAGCAACGCTGGCAGTATCGACTGCAAGAGCGGATAAACGAGGAAAAAAACTTGAAAAAGCGGAGCGCAGAAACTTCTGAGAATTCTCCGACTTATCTGTAACGCACTTCCGGTCAGGGATTAAAGAAGTATGCTGACCAGCCAGACGTCAGTATCACATTACATCAGACTCAATTAACACAAATTGTTTTCTTTTAATTATATCTTCCAGCGTAAGATTTAATTAAAAGCGAAATACATGTATGTGGGTTGTTTCTAAGCGAGATAATTCATATGAATTTTAGGAGATTTGTTAAAGTATTAGGTTAACTTCAAAAAGATAACTTAAGGTACATATGTATATATGTGGATATCTTTTGATTTATCTAGATACTTTTGGGTTGTCTCTACCACTTTTTCAAGTTTTTACAACAATTTAAAATACCGTTATAAAACATAATCTACTAAATTAAAATTTTCCCATTTATTTGGCTTAAAAGCTGGTCGAAGCATCTCCAAAGATCAGATAGAAATAACTAAGGAAATCAAATAAAGAAAGAGTTTGGACTTTTTAAAACAATGTCTAAAAACTAATGCTAGATACTTATATAGTATAGACGTAAAGACCCTGATTAATAAGAAAAATAAACACAACCGCCCTCAACGTGTTTACCGGAATTTTCTATTTACTCATATTAAGATTGATAAACTGATAAACTTGTTAAACTTCCTGCGATACCACAGTTATTAGTAGTAAAACAAACATTTGAGTCGCGTGCCCAAATACACATAAATACTTTATTAAAGAAACATCCGTTAAATATTAATAATCTGGCTAGGTACGTGTGCATGTATCATGTATGCGTTGCCATTTTCGTAAACTTGATTAGAATTTCGTTTTAGTGCTTTTTGCTGTACGTTGTATCTTTAACTAATTAGCTTCTGAAGCGTAACTTCATCTTTCGGTTTTCACCAGAATCGATGCAAAAATGTTGAGCAAAATATTAAAAAGAAAATCAAAATACTGCAAAGCCGTAACCCCCTTATACAATCGGTATCCTTGAAACTAAACTAAAGTCGAAACACGTTTCATTCATTCTAACACTTTCATAATCACTGTAATAATCAGTCATTCTACCGTAAAGTGTAAGATCACTCGAGGTGAGTGTTTCCTTTAGACTTCTTGCTAACTCTTTCTATTTTAAGAGTCTTCTTATGTCACCTATGGTATTCTTCTTTCTTCCGCTAATGTTTCTACGACCTCTTGTCGCATTTCTCTTGGTCTGCAAGTGTACTTATTCCTTCTGATATTGTTTCATGCACTCTTTTTATTATCCTCGGCATGCAGCCAAGCCAATAGGGACAGTTGGTCTTCCTTGTATTACTGTGCTTATTGGTTCCACATTAGCTGGATCCTATTACATTACGAGGGTAGATTTACAAGTTTCCGGAATCGCTGCTAGGGGTTGCTATTTTTCTAAATACTTTATGTGGTTGTGTTGGCCACTCTTTCATATCAATTGACTGCAAATGTTAAATCGATCTGTCAAATAGTCTGGCTTTGACAAGCATTTAATTCAAGCACCTTTTTCTGTTTCAATCAATTATGGACAAAAACGAAGTTCAAGCGGTCATCAAATTTTTCTATTTGGAAGGGAAAACTGCAAAGGAAATCAAATCAAGGTTAGATGCCCTTCTTGATGATTCATCACCGCGAATTTTTGGGAATTCAAGTGAGGCTGCATGCATAAAAATGATGAACCACGTTCAGGACGTCCGAAAACGGCTATCACGCCACAAATTATGGAAAAGATCCATGACATGGTTTTGACAGATCGCCGAATAAATGTGCGTGAAATTTAGGAAGCCGTGTGTATGTCTTATGAACGAGTAGTTCGTATCTTAAATAATTAATCTGGTTTAAAACAAGCTTTCTGTAAGATGGGTGCTGAATTTACTCAATTCCGAGGAAAAACCCATTCGAGCTCGAATGTTTGCCAATTGTTTAGAAGTGTTTACGAGGAGTCCAACCTATTTCAAGAAACGATTCGTCACCTTAGATGAGACCTGGATTCATCACTATACTCCAGAAATAAGAATCCAATCAAAACAGTGGATTGCACGCGGTGAATAGGTTTCGAAGAAGACAAAGAAAATTCACTTGACTGGAAAGGTGATTTCATCGCTTTTCTGGGACGCAAAAGGAATTTTGCTAATGATTTATCTTGAAAAAGGCAAAATTGTTACTGGCCAATATTAGATAACACTTGTGGACAAATTGAAAACAGCAATGCAGGAAGAACGCCTGGGAATGGTTAAGAAAAAATTGTTGCATTACCACGACAATGCGCCCGCTCACTCAAGTGCAATTTGCCTGATTTGGGATTCGTCGAACTTCCATATGTTATCGAAACTCAAAACTTTTCTGGATGGAAAGAGAGTTGGGGCGAATGAAGAACTGATAGAGGCTGTAAACGATTATTTTGGAAACCTCGAAGAAGCCACTAAAACATAACTTGCAACCGTATTATTTTGTTTTCATTGTCACTCCGGAAACTTTTCCATCTACCCTCGTGTTTATTATTCACCCAATTCTTGCTCTTCCCTCAATTACTATGAGAAATCTCATTCCCGTGGTATTGATACACATGCCAATGTTCGTAGTGTTACCTTTGAACACGCGTTGAAACTTTTTTCCCTAAAAATCGCCAGCCTTATTGATAGACATTGCCTTAATACGATGTTAGTACGCAACTAGTTAGTGGCTACTAACACCCTACTAACTGCATACTAAGATATCGTATTAACAGAGGTGTATTTAGTGGCTACTAGCTAGTTACATGTTAACAGAATTTGAGACTTGACAATGTTTATTTTCGCACGCGCATGCGTACATTTTGAAAACTGAAATATTTGAATTATAACGATAACAGAAAATGTTTGATGTTATTTGAGGAGCCATTTGAGAAAAGCCTTGATTATAACCGCTCATTTTACTTTTGCGTATTTAACTTAATTTATTAACTTAAAGGTGTAAACACCATAAAATAAGGTAAGTATTGCAAAAAAAATGTTAATTGAGAAATATATTATTTGCGTATTGAAGGTAAAAATCTTCAATAACTTCATATAGTAAAATGTAAGAAACTTCTTTCAGAATGGAGAAGTGGATGGAATATTATTAGGAGATAATGCATATTCTTGCTCCAAGTATTTACTCACTCCTCTGTTGAATCCCCAAACAAATGCTGAACAACGTTATAATAGAGCCCATATCTCAACCAGAAATGTTGTTGAGAGAACATTTGGCATCATGAAAAATAAGTTTAGATGTTTTTAATGGGCTAAATCTTCAGTTACAGCAACAAGAGACAACAAAAGCAGCAATTGTTGCAATTGCTATAATTCACAATATAATTATAGATGTTAGAATTGCAAATGGAGGTAATATATTAAATATTTAAATATGTGTATAATTGCTTAACTCTATGTAACAGATCAGTCGGATGATGAATTACAATATAATAATGAAAATTTTGAAAATGAGGCCGAAAACATCCAAGGCAATGTTTTTCGACAACAATACATACAACCATATTTTAATTAATAAACAATTTATTGGTCTAACCATTTCTTTTATTTTTTGCTATGTTTGGACATTTTACTTTAAATTTAAGAGCCGCATTTTTTCCTCATGGTACTCCTCATGCTGCATTCTAAGATCATGCAGCTCTTGTGCATGCCTCATCATCTGTTGGATCCTTGCCCTGTTCAATTCCAACAACTTTTCTTCATATATAGACATCTTTGCCTCCTTCTTTGGCTTCTTCGGAGTTTGGATGTCTACATCTTTTTTATAACCGTCATCATCATCCTGATTTATAAAAATATATGTATTTATTCTTCTTGTGATGATGATGATGGCTGGGGATCCTAGTAGCAGAAGCAACCTTAGAATGTTTTTATAGTTAAAAATATATATGTACTTACAAATGCAGGGCAGATATTATATGACTCGTCTGAGGTGACAAGGCTTACTTCACCGTGGATAAGTTCCTGTAACAACAATATTTTAAAAATATAATACATAATAAGCAAAGTTTACATCGAGTGTTCTTCTGCGTGTTGATGGAGTATTAGCACTTATTGCAGCAGCATCGGGATGTTGCAGTGGTGTCTGTAATTCAAACCAGAAAGATGGGTAGTTCATTTTTTTATACCAAAAAATTACTGTATTTGTAGCATCACTATCAAACACTGAAGGATCTTCAATGAATTCTTGTGGTATTAAGTCCTTTAATTTCCAATCTATTTCAGCAGGCTCTGTTGGTGGAGGACCTCCTCCTGTTGCATTGCAGCTTCGTTTATAATTCGATATATTTCCTTTTGCCTGTACTTTCATCCGCTGCCACTGTTCTTTTATTCTTTTTACGTCTCTTGTAAAACCTGACAAAAAATCATATACAGCATATACTGCTTTAAATTTTGTTTGAAAGATACTTACCTTCTACTTCCATTCGTTTACTTACACGATCCCATGCTGACATCTTGCCCTTATTAAATACTATCAGCTTCTTCTTATTTTCAATAATAGGAAGTTCCTCCTTCATACATTCAATAAAAATATTTTTTCTATATCGTCCCAATTATGAGATCTGGGACGTTTTTTCTTGAAAAGAAATATTTATTGTGTACTTGGTTTTCTTCATATTAACATTGTGTAATTTATACTTACATCAAATGTATTCATATTTGTTTTAAATTTGAAAGAATTGATTTTAAATTATTGTATAAAAAAATTATTTTAAATTTGATAAAATTACCCACTGCTCGAACATGCGCTAATAAATTGTAAATGACAAACGGCAAGAAAATTGTTAGGTTGGTTTTAGTTGCGAATTTGGGACTTACACATACGCTAACACGTTACTAAAAATTTAGTTGCCAACTAACGCTAGTTGGATACTAACGACATCTATTGATACGACTTTTCCTAGTGGCTAGCTAATAGCGTCTTAGTAGCTACTAACTTTGACTATCAATAAGGCCGCGTATGTTTAATGCTGTTAAATATCTGGCTCATTTATCCTGTTTTTTCCTTCATTTCTGTATCGGGCTTTCTATCACTGCACCTACAGTCGCGCCCATACAAGATAGGCAGGGTAAGATTTCTTAGATTGGTATAAAACGAGGCAATAAAAACCAAAATACAACGCATATAGATGTGAATACACTAATTTTATTAATGAAAATTAATATTTAATTGTGCCTCCTTTGGCACGAATGACTAATTGAATTCTGTTAGGAATAGTGGACACGAGCTTTAAATATGTCTCTGCCGAAATTGCAGCCCATTCGCGATATATCACCTCTTTTAGTGCCTTTGTTGTTCAATAGGAATGGGTACGGATCTTTTCTTTTAAAATATAGCACATGTTTTCAATTAGCGAAAAGTTCGGTGACTGAGGCAGCCAATCTATGCAGCTAACACCATTATTGCAAAAGCACTTGTTAACTTGGCGTGCTTTGTGGCAAGGCGCGTTGTCTTGTTGGAAGCAGAATTCTTCCCAATATCCACAAACAATTTGACGATAGACGGTTCCAACACCTCCTCTAGCATGCCAATATAGCAAGCACTGTTCCTGAATCCCTCAGCAATGTGCACTTCTCCAACTCCGTGGGCGGGCATGCAGCCCCAAATCATCACGCTACCTCCGCCATATTTAACCGTAGAAGTAATCATGTGTAATACGTAAGCAAAAGTATTGCATTTTAAATTTATTTTTCCTGTCAGGCAGAAGTAAACTGTAGCATGCCTTTTTTGAATTTATTAGATAGATAAAGGGCTATATAAACTAACCTCTATATTTTAGTCGTCCGATCAAATTATTTTAGCCAAGTCCTCGACGCTCCAATTTTTATGTTTTCTGTCCCATGCTTCCCCTTGTGTCGCCTTGTGTCGCGAGTTAATAGCGGTTTGTGTCGCAACTTCCGGCCCATGTAAATTAACTGACACTAGTAGTTTCTAACCGTACGTACCGAAACATTGATGTTATGGCCCTCTCTTAGTTCTGCAGAAATTTCTTTCGCCAATATTCGTCGATTTGGCAAAGCAATTCGCTCAATCAATCGGTCTTCTCGAGCGGTTGTTTTACATTTTCGTCTTGGTTTGAGTAAATTCGAGTAGGAACCAGTCGTCTTGTAGCGTTTAATAACATTTTGCACAGCACATCGTGAACATCGTACCTTTTCCGCAATTTGTACTTGCGATACGCTCTCTCCGTGCAACAGAATTAATTGTCCACGTACCCCTTCTGACAACTGCGGATTTTTCACCAAAACTTGATATAATAAGACAATACTTATCAATACACAAAATGCTATGTACAACTTTAGATTTTACTTCTTGCCGCTATCATTACACTGCCATGGACTGCATTGAATTATTTTAGAATACACGGAATAATCACGTATGTGTCTACTTCAATCCAGATTTCCTGGAAATCGCTCTTAAAATTGTAATAAAAATCACTACAAAACAATTTCGTAGTATTGTCTTTCCAAAAAATAATATTTGTTGTACAAAACATACGATTTGTTTGGGTGCCTATCTTTTATGGCCGCGACTGTATGTAGATATTTAAAGTATGTCACTTGTTCGATAGTTTCATCATTTATTCTCAAAATGAATATTGATATTTTGTACCTCTTTATTTAATATGTTTATATTATCTTGTAATTTTCTTGTCCTACTTGTCTTAATGAACATGTAATCTGCAAACTACAGTTCTCATGACTTGATTTGAAGGACTGCTACTAATTATTTTTAGTATTTTCTTGTTGCATTTAATATGAGCCACGGTTGAGAGTTGTGTAAACCGGTCATATAATTTTTATGAATTTGATGTTTATACAGAGTTGTTGAGATCTGTTTTATGACATTACCAAGGTTCCGGTCCTAATCACAGTAAATTACATGTCGAGTTGTTCAGTACCCAGATATCTTGAAACTGTACGAAATTAGTTCCCGAAGCTACCATGACCAAACGATAGAATATGGTTTCCGATGATGCTAAGTATCGAAAGCTGAGAAAAGAAGATCAATTCGTTGTTGTAATAAGTCGTCGCAGGAAGATGTTCGCAGTTTGTCTATATTTTTTCCGGAAGTTATTAACGTTACTTTTATTAGAATGGTACTATGCAAATATTTTGTTTCAATTATGGTAGCAATGTTATGATATCCAAAACGATATTAACTTTTATCATCATGAAATTTATCATACTTTACTATATAGCACTCTACGTGTACTTCGTTTTTCCCATTTCCCTACATTGTTCAAAGCCTATAACTCGTCTTCTATTTCATCTAGAGTAGTACCTACGTAGTAGCTTTTTCCGCCGTTCTTATTTAAGTTGTTTAGCTTTAAACCTGGCAGGTTACCAGTGTTCCCTCTTGAATATATATAGAAATAATATCTAGTTTCTGTTTAATTTTAAGTAATTTTTGGAAAACCAGTGATTCGCTTCTTTTACGAAATTCTTCACTTCTTTTCTCATGTCTTGTTCTGGTCAATACAGAAATATTATCAACATAACAAATGTGTCTTGATCAACAATGATATCGGACCTAATATTAGCTTTTATGGAACTTCTGCTCGCGGTGGATCTCCATTGCAGAGAGCCATTAAAGAATATTCGTTATTTCCTATTTGTTAGAATATTTAAAAAGTATAAACTGCGTAGCTCCCATGCTATAATACAAAGTAACCGACCGCAAGTGTTCACCATGTCACTTGAAATTTTTAGTTGTGAACACTGACATGTTGGTAATAGTAAAATTTGACAAATTAAAAACATATGTAATCTATACAAAACTGAGCTGAGGTATGGCTTGGTGCCTTTTTTACTTTACGCCCCGAAAATAAGTCATAACTAAGGTTTGATAAAAGAGTGAATGACGTGTTATCATGAAGTAATGTAAATCGGACTGACGCCCTTGAATTTTAATGTCGTGTCTTGCACGTAAGTGGAGACAAAAAGCCGGTTTACACTACTTAATGATGACACATCATCCACTCTTTTATTAAACCTTAGCCATAACATAACAATAAAAGTGTATTGTCCTGTGGTAAACGGCATGTTCCGGTCGGCTGCGATAGATAAACCACAGTTTACGAAATTGACAAAACCAGAGGAAAACAGGGTTGAAAATGAATTCAAGTGTTTATACTTAGGGTACTGCCAACCCAGTTGCTCAGTGTAGTTTCGTTTGCTTAGGAGTAGTCTTATGGTTGATCATATCTAAGGCCCTAAGCCAGGTGAAAATATGTCTTTACTTAGAGTACAGAACTTTGCTGCTACTCTTTCATGGTTATTTATTGCCTGTGTCCTTTTCACCACTTAATCACTGTTGATTTGTTATTTTGATATCCACGTTGATTCTAGGATACAGAAGGTGTTTATTAAGAAAGAAAATCTACAAAGCAAAACTATGAATTAAGTGATTAATATACATAGATATGATATTGCATAGTTTGGTATTGCATATAGTTTATGACATTTCTTTCAATGTACTCTTATACCTTTATTTTATTTCTGAAAGGAAATGTAGTTGGGCAACACTTTTCTAAACAAACTTTAGCAAACGTGATCATAAGCAAATATTGTGTTTTCTTTGATAAAAAGGAAATAGCGGGAACGTAAACATTTATTCAATCCTGAAATAGAAAGGATTACATAGTTCGTTATTTTAGCAATAGTTGGGCGGTTTGCAACTTAAATATTTACTCCTTCCCAATAAATATTGCAAATTTGATAACTCCATGAGTCTTACAGAGAGAGTATCTTTTCCTATTTATGCTTTATATCCAGAAATACATATTCATGCAAACATATGTACATATATCCACATATATGCATATCCGCGCATAGATTGATTAATATTCACGGTTGGAATTGTTTACTAGCTGGAATAAGCGATAATTTTAACATTTATTTACGTTAACATTACAAAAACCATGTCTCCGCTATAAATTACAACTAACCAATTTTGTAAATTGCCCAAAGAACATTAAATACGTAATAAAAATGTTTTTACTTAATTTTA
The DNA here is from genome assembly GCA_038088585.1 of Chrysina gloriosa. Classification (NCBI taxonomy): domain Eukaryota; kingdom Metazoa; phylum Arthropoda; class Insecta; order Coleoptera; family Scarabaeidae; genus Chrysina; species Chrysina gloriosa. The sequence continues at coordinate 27,462,834 of CM076087.1, read as the reverse complement.
TGTTCGGTTCGGGAACACATGGCTCCAGCATCGCCACCCAGAAGGAACTTGTCGCACCATCTCCGCTTCTGTTGCAGCTCACTTTCAGCATTCAGGTAAAACGTCAATCACGGCGCGTCAAACGTACGAATGAGAGTCCGTTTAGGAGAGGCTTATTAGAATTCCGACTTTACGAAAAAAGCACCGCATAGGGTGTATGTAGGTACTCCAGATCGAATTTCACTTTGCCTTATGTCTGCTTTATTGTATATGTCAGATCTGTTAACGAGAATGCGTCAATATGCATTAGTTTTAGTAAAATGTGGAGTGAGAAAATGTGTGGCTGTGATAGAGGACTAAGAAATTCGTGGTGTAAAATCCATAGCAGAAAATGAATTCAAAACTAGGGTTTCTTCTTAAGGGAAATTCCTTTCTTCCTTTACAGGTACAGGCTTAATATCGCGCTGAGACCTGTTGGGTTAAAGGGCAGTGTGGAAGTTAATTATGAACCTGTCCAAAATCCCATATACAACACCTGTATGCTTAATGCAATCCCCAAGCCATAAGAAGACTGATGAAGATATCTTGAAACATGTATATATATATATATATACCTATATTGAGTAAGCGACTTATTCAGATAAGCATCGGCCACTTTCAGTCCATAACTTATTTAGCATTTTGCTTGAACTTTCACATCAAAAGCTATACTAACTTATGTTTATAAAAAGTAAAAATCCCAAGTGGTTCGGTCCAAATGACAAAGAAATTCCGAAACAACTAAAAGCGTGTGCAAGCAATCAATCCATTTTTATTTTATACCGAAACAATAAAAATTAGCATGTCGGGGACATCGTCCATTAACAATGTTTACGTTTCCTTCCTTCGCAAGTATGACAAGTAATGATCCTGCCACATTAAGGGCAGATTGCTTTTAAATTTAAATACCCTAAAAACCGTCGTTAAACCTACGTATAAAAGATTATTCATCTGTTCCAACGCGTTGACGGATTTGTCCTGTCGATTTTTATGTGACGTCGTATTTGTGTGTCTGTCGAGTTGGTGTGTATGGTGCTAGGATACGTTATACGTGGTGTTATGTGTTACAACACGAACGCATTGTGCGAACTCGACGAAATAACCACCGCTGTTCGCTGTTCCACTCTCTGCTCTTCAACATTTGATACAAAATTATCTCTACGTACAAAATAAATATGCGCGTAGAATCATCGGTCCCTCAAGCTGAGCAAAGTATTTCTTACGATAATTTTGTTTATTCTTTGCACGTGCGGTACCACCTGCCCCTGCTTTAGATTTAAAAAGTAGATTGCCTGTTGAATTTGTTTCTTTCCTTGGATGGTGTGGAAAGATTTGCAATTTGAATAATTGTATATATATAGTTTCTATAATTGACCTTTATAAACGGTAATTATGGAACACTTACCATACCAATACGTGCTAATCAGGACGTGTATCTTGATACGACATTTGTACATTATGTATGTATGTGAAACATTAACAGGTTGATACTCCAAGAGAAGAGGGAATGTTTTGGGTTAGAATAAAGTCAAGGAAAGTACCCGTATCACACCGATTTGAATACACTTGTAAATAGCTCTAAATAATAAAAGAACTACTAATTCCGATTATGAACATATATTTGAATTTGTAATAGCGACCCCTACAGCTAGCAAAAAGGAACTGTCCTTTGTTGTTGTTGCTTCTCGTCACGATTTCCTCCGTAGGCTTGTGAATCCCCGGCCACACGAATAATTCCTGACAACTTACTTTTGGTTAACGATAACAGTGGGATATTAACTTTTGTTTGATTTCCTAAAGGAAGCATTACAGCATTTGAATTAGTATACATACATATAAAATTCAGTATACATTTATTAAACAACTGTATTATTTATATAATCAAACATCAACATAAATCCCCCATAATAATAATAATAATTAAATACCATCATTAACATTCAACGTCTAGCGATCCATGGAGCTGTAGGCTGAGAAAAGTTAAAATTATTAACATGCACCAAGCTTGTACGTTATGAGCTCCCGATTTGAGATTCGTCGGATTCCTCGTCGGATTCTGAACTTACCGACATGTTATAGGGCTTTAAGTTATCAAGGGATACGATACCCTTGTACTTCTTCTGCGAGCGAGAAGTATCCTTAACATCTTCAATCACATATCGATTGTGATCTAAATTTTTGACAATCACGTGTGGGCCATTATACTTTGGAAGTAGCTTCCTACTTCTGCTCTGATTGTCAGTAACGTTAGTTTTAACGAATATGTGTCGGCCAAATTCATAGGTCTTACCGGGATAACGATGTACTACTTTTTGTTTAACCTTCTTTGCATCAAACTTACCTTACGCCTGGTGCTTTGGAAATCATGATCTCGTGTGGGTTCTATTGCAATTTCGTCAACAAGAATCGCATTGGCAACACCTTTCGGCGTATACCCAACCAAAAATTTGTAAGGTGTCTTTCTGGTAGATGCATTCGTCGTAGAATTCAATCCCCATCAAACTTTTAATGTCGTTTCCTAAGTATTCAACTTTCCTTATAAAAGAGCGATATTTAGAAAACTTTAGTGCATTTTTAAATGATCTCGGGACAAATTCATAGGTCTTACCGGGATAACGATGTACTACTTTTTGTTTAACCTTCTTTGCATCAAACTTACCTTACGCCTGGTGCTTTGGAAATCATGATCTCGTGGGGGTTCTATTGCAATTTCGTCAACAAGAATCGCATTGGCAACACCTTTCGGCGTATACCCAACCAAAAATTTGTAAGGTGTCTTTCTGGTAGATGCATTCGTCGTAGAATTCAATCCCCATCAAACTTTTAATGTCGTTTCCTAAGTATTCAACTTTCCTTATAAAAGAGCGATATTTAGAAAACTTTAGTGCATTTTTAAATGATCTCGGGACAAATTATGAAGTCCTTCCTGAAAGATTTCAGAAGGCAACTCTGACTATGGTGATAACCATTAGCAAGATCCAGGCTAGTAAAATATTTAGTTCCTCTAAGAAGTTATCAATGTAAGGTAGGGGATATGTGTATGTCCTTTAGAAATAAGGAAGTTGTAAAAAGTATAATGTGGAGAAAACGGAAGGGAAAATTTGTGGGAAGCAGGTCCAGCAGGAATTGGAGGATGTGGAAAAGAAGGGGAACAGGCACTGAATGAGGAGGCCAAGGAGCAGGGAAGAATTTACTGAGATTACACATCAAAGAGCCTAAAAACACTTGCTAATGCCTAAATATACATAGCGCTTGAAATATAAGTTATACATAATTTATCAATTTTTAACAATACAGTTTTGTTGTCGTATTTCTTCTATTTTCACAAATAAATAAAAATATCTGCATACCCGAGGTTGGTTTGTTAGGCAACTTTCGCAGAAGATTGTACAATCGCCCATTGCAATTTAGTGATGCAATTGGAAAATTTTAGATTTACCAATAAAATTGATATAAATTTGCCCTTTTGATCCATGATTTTATATTTAGAGGTTATCGCAAGTATTCTGAGATATGTTGGTTGAGAAATTATTCTTAATCCGTACGTGGTCAACTAGCTAGAAGAAGAAACATGAAAATTGAAACTTTTATTGTATTATGTTGCCTAATAGGAACAGTGTTATCCGGTACATCAATTGAGTTAGCTCCCGTCTCGGGTAAGCAATATTAACAGCTCCCAATGTTATGGTTGCAATATATATCACATTTTAATGTCAGTTTCCGTATTTTAAATCAGAAATTTTGAATGCGTTCTAGCTAGGGAAAGAAAACAAGGTTACAGTTGCAAATCAAAGACTAAGGCATTGGGATTAATGCGATCAGGTGAGGCGAAAACGAATTTTATACCGGGTCGCTGTATTAGTGCTGGTTGTGAAAACGGTGTTATAAGCTACTATGGGTAAGCACTGTACACCTATATAAGAAGCAATAGTTTGCTAGTCAAAATTAAAATTTTGCGATCCGCTTTGTAAGATGGACGGTTTATATGTTTAATGCTTCGAGTGCCAAGTACAATAGGCAAAATAACTGCGAAAATTTCCAAGCTTCAAGGGAATTCGCATTGATATCTAAGAACGACTACAAAACAATATTGTTGTTGCTGATATATTGAACGTTAATCATGTTGTACATACATACCTCGACATTGGCACTCCAAATAGTTAAGAAACAGTTTCCTCTCTGAAACTATAAGTACGCAGCTTCATTATGTTTCATTTATTTAATCGCCTTTAAGGGCGTTCGGTACTTATTTTCAAGATCACTTAAAGTTTTCTTTTTGGTAAGTTTGAAAACTATTTCGATAGCTGTATATTTTAGCTCTAAGAGATGTATGTATAACGATAAAATACTAATTGTTTACAATTTTAAAAGCTCACGCGGATCTAATCATCTTTCAATAATAAGTCAAGAACCAGCAGGTTTGCAGGCCTGAAATTTTGAATTCCACATCTTCGATTCAGATACACGGCATGCAAAATTTCGAGCCCGTAAACTTACTGGTCCTTCACTTATTATTGAAAAATTTAAAGCTTTAGAAGCTCTTAATATTGTAAAAAATTAGTATTTTGTTGTTACACACACTACGTGTAAAGGTCAGATATACTATTTTCAAAATAGTTTTGTAACCAATAAAGAAATTTAAGTTTAACCGATCTTGAAAAAAGTACCTTACACCCTTAAGACAATGTTTTGGCGGATTTCCAATTTGACAGTTTTTCCAGGTGTGGCACAGGAGTACTAGCTTTAGAAGGAGAGATATGTAGAACGCAGCCCGATGACAGCATTCCTTATCCAGATTGTTGCCGTATACTCACATGTTAATATTCATGTAATTGTACTCGATAGATCATGAAATTGTAATATTTACCTGTTAACAGAAAGAGAATTCATTGTATTTGGTTTTGTTTTATTACACTAGAAAGAAGTACAGTGACATATTTGGTAATGATGACCTCCAAGTGTAGGTTACAACACGGTGACGATGATATTTGTAACCGTGCAAGGGACTTTTCAAGGAAATTTCAAGAACTATTTCTTTATAAATAGCCTAAGGTGTAGCTTACGTTTTATTTTTCGGCAATTAAAAGTAAAATATGCGATGAAGTTTGGCCTACCTCCACTGATTGAGGATTTCTGCTGGAGGCCTGGTCGTATACGAAAGTCTGAAACGAACACAACCTAAGCAAGTGCCCATCAGCATTAACCCATATGCGCTGAGTGTCCCAGTTTTCAAACACCTTATAATTGTCGCCTTATAAAACGAAGAACTATTTATTTAGGGAAGAGCTTTATGCTTGTGTGATCTGTTGCTAGAGCAACACATCAAAATATCACAATTGTGTTATTTTGATGTGTTCATCACAACACAATTGTGTTATTTTGATGTGTTTGAAAAATTTAAGAATACTTTGCTTGTATATAAAGCATGTATTGATTTATAATGAAATAAGGATGTATTTAAAGTATTATGTTCAAATTGATAATTATTTTTTTGAATCAAAAATTAAAACGCTTATTGCAAAGAAAAACTTAAACAGCAAACTATCAACGAAAATGTTTTATGTACATGCTTGATTTTAAAGTTATATTGAAATAAAATATAGCTTGCTTTTAATTCAAAAACAGACAGAACAAAGAAATTTCCTTCAAATAAATCATAAGGTTGTTATAATGCATAGAGTAATAGCAAATTCAAACAATATTTCTTGTAATATTTTAATTTGTTTGGTGGCAACCATATGATACATTTTATTAAAATATATGGTTAGTTCGGGTGTATGTTGAACTTACCACTTGTTTGATACACATTATATACTTAAATTAAAAATTGTTTTTTATTTGTGTAATACGTCATCATGACCAAACTTAATTATAAATGTTATCAATGTTGTTCGAATTGAATTGGTCATCTGTTGGTCTCACTACAGTTGCACATGGTGCTGGAGGAGAGGCAGCATCATGCGAAAATGATGAATCTTCACATGATGCTGCGCTAGCTGAAGATGTTGGCCTATCATCTATTGTATTTTCTATTAAGAACTTTACTTCTGCGTGGTCAACTATATTGCCAATTCGCAGCCTTAGCTTGGCCTGATTTTTTGCTGGCAATTGTTTGACTATCTTTGCTATCTAGCTAAAAAATAAATAATTTTCATCCTATTCAAGTAGTTTTATCCTCTCTTCAGAATTGGAGACCTTCGAAATTGGATGTTTTCTTTTGCGGAATGGTTTGTGGTCAAGTGTCATATTTTTATTGGTTTCCACTTCAGCGTCAATAACATTTTCATTTGACAACTGTAGTTCGTTCACTACATTAACAAAGAAGGGGATTAAGATTGGAGTTTCCGAGAACTGAATACTAAGTGGTTTGAAATGTAAAAGTTCCTTTAAACTAACATTATAATATATACAATAACCTAATGGGGCGTAAATTCCGGCTTAAAACGAAATATTAAATTACAATTGATGAAGTATTGTTCAAGGCGAACCGTCCCGAACACACATTTTGGTTGGTACATGATACACTATAAAAATGTATTTATAATTTTTTCTTGTTGAAACGAATGTTTTATTTTCCGTGACATATTGGAAAAAGTCAAATTTCAACTCTAAATACATAAGAGACAACGAGTCGTACAACAGACGCCGTCAAAAAACGTTGCTAAACTGGTTGCCATCGTCACAGCTGCCGCTACAAATGTTACGGTACCGCTAAATTACGTTACGGTATGCAACACCGCCTTCTTAGTTTCCATTTGTTCTATTTTACATTGCACCGTTTTCGGTGACGTCACCCACCGTAATATTACGGCCGCTTTGAAGGAAACCAAGGCTTGAACGCATATGGGTTCAAATCGACTGGACGTAACGTCCACTTGCTATACTGTGTATTGGGCTCAGCGTAAACGGAACAGCCCTCGTATTCATTTCACTTGCTTACACCATACCTATTAACACTGGATTTAAGGCTTTTAATTAAACTTCGGTAAACGTTGTTTCATGTATCTCTCAATTTCAAAGAAACAATATCTTAGATTAACAAGGAACGTGGCAATACAAAATATTAGTAATTGTAATTTCCCTTTATCAATAACAACAATCCCCAGAGACAATAAACGTCAATACTATCATAAAAATCACATTTAACTTTCTCCAGACTAAATTGCCCCGGTCGGAGAGCATACGTAAACCAGAAATATTATTTGTGTATAGCATAATATGCAATTAGGCGCTGGTTTTAAAAATTTTATGCGTAAAATGGATGAGATATTTCCGAAAGATATGTCAAAACTATAGCGCCAGCGCGGTGCCACAATAAAATCCATATTTACATCGTAAGGCATTTTTAGGGTCCATTTTTTTGACTGATCCGGCTGAACTACGACCTTCCTCGTATTTCTTTCTTTCTCCTCGATGCACTTGACTTTACGAGAACTTTTATACGCTTCGCGTTCGAAGATTTACGACGGGCCCGCGCTTTTATGCTATCAATATTAAGCTTAATGATTGTACCTCAACACTGTTTATGTTCGTAATATCGTAATTTCGATTAGATTAGTTCCAAAGTGGCGTACAGTAGCTTTTGTGTAATGGTCTACTTCTAAAAGTCAAGTACGTACGTAAATGTTTACCTTGCTCGGCGGGCTTCTTGCTTTATAACGGTGATTAATGATATAAATAAGTTTTTCCTATATCGGACCTTTTAATAATGCTTGATTGCTCGTCGAGTACATTGTAAATTAATTCGAGGAGAACCGTTAAACATAAATCTCGATTATATTGATGTAGGATAAGTCGATACATTCATCAAGCAGTTATCTCTTACAAATAAAATTTTATAACGGATTATGTAGATATATATCAATAACGGTTTTTCTAACAAAAATTCACATATTTCCGGACACAATCTGGAGAAAAAAATTAATTGAATTTGTTAACTGCGGGTTTCAAAGGGATTCAAGTATTTTTTAAAGAATGGTTAATAGATATTATATATATATATATAGATTTTTGAACGTCGAAATTCCAAATGAAACTTTTTCGGAATTCAATTTGTGAGAAAAATGTTACTTATTTCCTTAGAATATATGTAAATGTTTGAAAATCAGTGATTGTGGGAATGTCTTTGTTATATGTAACAGACATCTTTTGTAAACGTTAAAAGGAGCCTTTTGGCACTAGTATTTAATAATTCAATAAGTTTCAAAGCAGTCGTCAAAATATTTCGAAAATATTGTAACGTGACGGACCACGTGGGGCGATATTTTTTGAGAAGTTAAATTCCATAAAACGCTAAAATGTAACGTTGTGATTCTAGGTAATAAAATTTTATATAAAATTTACGTCAATGTAAAATTTTTTACCAAACTTCTATGGTCCATAGTCAAATTTTTGCTCGACGAGCGTTAGAATGCAGCAGAAAACGGTCACATCAACGATTGACGTGACACGGTGTTAGATGCATATTACATATAATATTTATAAAGGTCGACGTGAGGGACCAATTTGACCGTGAATGACACATTTCGTGACAGAACTTTTTAGATATTTCTGAGGTATTTCGGTTCTCTAAAAACGAATTTAAAAACAGAAATTGCAGAATTTTTGGTAACAAGCACTTTTATGTATATAAATATGGGTCATATATTGGATAAATTTAACTAAATAAATAAATAAATAAATAATTGCACCACTTTGTGTAATGCATCAGCGTGACAAATATACCGTGTTAAGCCAAGTTCATTCCTGTCTATTACTTGCAAGAAATATGCACCCAAATCGGATATACAAAAAGCATGACCACTACGCTCACTAACGCACACTAGCTCCGGGTCTAAAAATTTTACCAATGAGCCACCGGTTCATCATCAAAAACGTATTCCTATAGGTTTCCCTAGGTTTAATGAAAAATTTCCTTAAAGCACTAGATAGAAACGGTAGAGGGTTCTTTTATCTGAAACTGAAATTTCCGCGGGGTAGTGAGGCACAAATTAAGGGCATATTTGTGGAACGACAAATACGAGAAGTAACGAAAGATGGAGGATTTGACAACACGTTAACTAAAGTTGAACTAAGAGCATGGAGAGCTTTTAACCAGTTGTGACCATGTAATGGAGTGGGGTCTGGCCCAAAGTGGCCCTTTGCACTGCGACCACGTTGATCTATTGTGCTTCCCCTTGTTTTTTATTTCTTTAATACGTCTAGGAACATGATCAGTTCCTTCAAAGGGAGTGTTAATAAGTCCTCTTCACTCAACGTATATGCATGTAGTATTCTGTATCTCCTGTGGCCTAATGGTCCACAGTTAGTGATCAAGTGTTCCATTGACTCCTCTTCTTCACCCCAGAATCTGCAAGTGTCCGTTTTGGATAATCCCATTTTGTGTAGGTGCTTGTTGCAGGTATAGTGACCTGTGAGTGCCTCCGTCAGTGTCTTTAAGCTTCTCCTGTCCAGTTTCAGGGCGAGGTCCGTCCTCCTAGCGTCGTAGCTCCGAAACTTTTTGGAATGTTCCAGCCCACTGGTATCATTCCAGTGTTTTGTTGTGATGGATGCTGTCCATTTCTTTATCTCCCCTTTAAGGAGACCTTTATTAAACCCAAAAGATAGGGGAGGTCCAGTAAAGTTCCTCTCAGTCCCTTTTTTGCGTAGATGTCTGGCATCTCATTTCTTCCGTGCCCCTCATGTCCTGGCACCCAGACCAGAGTAATCTGGTTCTGAGTAGCCAGGTCGTTAAGCATGTTGTGACATTCCAATAATATTTTGGACGTAATTGTACAACTGCTCAGGGCCTTAAGAACTGATTGGCTATCCGAGAATATTTTGATTCGTATTCCCATGTGTCCCCTTTCGAATAGGATTCCTACAGTTTCCAAGATTGCCTATAGTTCCGCTTGGAAGATTGTGGTGTCCTTGCTCAAAGTTATTGACCTGTGTGTTCTAGGCCCCACTATTCCGAGCATTGTCTTGCTGGGATGTGGTATTACTTAGCGCTTGGATATATAGTAAAGCGAATGACGCAAAAACTTCGTGAAGGTACATTTGAGCATATAAATCGCCTCGAAGGGATATTGAAACCGTCGTACTTCTTGTGGTAGTTCCACTCCAGAGTGCAGTTTCACATTGTAAGGAAAAATTCAAAAGTTGCCTTTCTTCTCTTCGACGTCTAACTCTTCTACTACCATCATGAGCTCACAAATAAAACCGAGACACGTCCGAATAAACCGCATTTTTCCACTCTTCATTTCAATCTGCCAGTACATTTCACTATTCTAATCTGGGAACGCGATGCCGATTGATCAGAGGTAGTATTAGTCTTGGATGATAGGAAATCAACTCAAACGAACGAATATGGCGATATATGAAATGCAAGGCTAACCAATCTTAATCTCCTGACTTCACAAAATGCAATATTCGCCTTGTGTAGTCCAACAATGACATTTGACTCCGGTCAAAATCGCTTAGCTGCTCATAATTCAGTTGTCCTTGAAGTCTTGGCATTTTAATACATTAATTCGCAACTAGACTTACAGTTGAATAACCTAAGCAAACTGATCCAAAATAAAGAAAAATATTGTTTTCTTGATAACTTTTTATCGTTCCTTATTTCCAACACCATGGACATCTGCGCAAAATGTGGTTAAAACTTCCACTGGGTGATTCGTTTTTGTTTATCACATAGCACATGTTTGGTTTGGAGGTTGGTTTTCTCGTCAGAGTCCTAGTAGCAGGAATTTCAAAGTATGTCCGGGGGTAGGAGGCGGAATGCAGGCCTGGCAATCGATAAACTCTTTCCTTGGTACACACTAATCAATTTTGAATCGCAGATTCTTTCCAAATCGTTATTAGTTTGCTCGTCAGAGTCCTCAAGGCAAGAATTTCAGAGTATGTACGAGGGGTAAGAGGCGGTATCCTGGCCTGGCAATCGACGGATTCTTTCCTTAGCACACACAAAGCAATTTTGAATCATAATTTGTTTCTGTAGCGAGGCTAGTTTTTTCTTCAGAGTCCTGGAGGCAAGAATTTCAGAGTATGCACGGGGGACAGGAGACAGAATATTCATTCAGTATTCCACAGGCGCCTTCCGCGGCACAATCTAAGCAATTTTGAATCATAAATTCTTTCAGAATCGGTTAAGAATGTTATATTTTTTGTAATTCTTCAGCTGATTACGATCCGCTTTTTAATATATGTACATATGCCTACAAATTTGTTTCGAAGACCCAATCCTTTGCACACACCTTTAAAAACGAAAGTAAATCTTAGCACTCCAACTAATTGATTAATTCTTCAACTTACCAATTACTAAGCTGCTTTAAATACAAACACGAGGGCGCTATTTTGACACAGTCATTACAACTGCACTAATTGACAAAAGCGTACGACAATCGGCGGTTCTATTGTACCATCTAATTAAAGTAAAGTAAAATAATTATCGACTTCAAAGTAATAAGAGGCGCGAAGCCGCTGCTACCGGTCGATTTTGACTCTTCGTTTTTTCCATAGTTCTCCGTTTAACCGTTTCGAAACCGTTTTGCATGGAAATAGACGTATGCATGTCCATACGTATAATCTGTGTGCGTTAATAAGTAAATTTTCTCAGCGCATCGGAATTTTTTAATTGTCTCTGAACGAATAGGACGTGATTTTATTATACCTTCCTGCAAGCGCTACTGAACGTCTTCGTCTCTAGTTTTGTTTGCTTTTAGCTGTGAGTCAGTGAGCTCCGAATTGATTTTAGATACACCTCCGCGGATACAATAAATTTCTAAATTAAACAACCGATAAAGGCATGTGAAAAATACTGCGCTAGTGCTCGAGCGCTGATAGTTTATTGATTTAAGCAATTAGCGCGAAGGTGTACGTTGCATTTAAAACGCTCTAATAAACCCGCTTAAGTGATATTAATTTAAAGTAATGTTATTTTTCTGTATTACCTAATTTACAAATCTAAATGTGGCACGAAAGGCGGAAGAGGGTAAAATAATGGGATGAAACCGTTAATTGCTGTTTAACATTGCACTTAAACTAAAACCACGAAACGTGAAATGCACTTGAGGCGATAATAATTTCGAAAGCCAAGCAATCGCATCATTATAAAATGCGCTATTAATTACATTCAAGTATTATCGAGATTATTGGAAATTTTGCATGGGAATAGGCTTTGAAATGGGAAGTTGTTATACCACAGTAGATTAGGTAGTTATTAGGGGAAAAGACCAAGCTTCCTGTGCCAATCCTCTAAGTCCTCTAGCTCTCGTTGACAAAACAAGTGAAACGCACAAGGCGTTTCTTGCACCGAATGATATACAGTATTTTTTTCAGGCTTTAGGTAAATGACCAACAAGGAAGATTTAACAAGAGAAGTAAAACAAAAAAACGCAGAATTGTTGCTGAATCTCATCAAATCGTAATACATTGGAAACATTTCTATGGTTTCCAGAAGAAAACAAAAAAACGTTCGCTTCAGCGGCAATGCAATGTTTATAATAATTTAATCTGTAATTTTCTGTAATTATGTCCGAAGTGTGCGAATTTGAGTTGAATTGTAATCCTCTATCAAGTAGCAAAGGCGACAGTTCAGAATTCTCTTTAAACAAAACCATCCGCTATTTATGAAGCTTCCTATTAAAACTTCCTGAAACGGTGTGTTGTTAAAAATGTAATTATATGGTACGAGAATGTTTTGTTGGCGTATTTTGTGGAAAAGTGTATAAATATGAAAAGCTGCACGTTATGGTTGTATTATTTTATGGTTAAATCATTGTTAAACCTTGACATAAGAAAATATTTAAAATTACGAAACACAGACGAAAGGAATTAACTGAATGAAGTCAACATTGTAACGAAAGATGAGTTTCATAGAGTTATAACCGCTACTCTAGATGAGAAATATCTTGCAAAAAAGGTAAAGAGACTAACTACCCCATTTCAATTCTTAACACTAAAACTAATAAGGCTCAATCATTTAGTGTGGTGAGAGATGAGTATAATTCATACTGATAATGGATAAAATAATGAAGAACACAAGAAAAGGAACATGATTGAAAATTCAAGCGGTCCGAGGAATTAAAAACTTTTGAATTTTAATTTAAGATTGTGAGATTAAGTTCTGCTTCGTGTGCATAGAATTTTAAAGATACGCTACCTGAAAAGAAAATAGTTTCGGCTTCACCGTTAAGGCCGACTTGTTTTTCAACAACTGAAAACATTCTGAAAATTCTATTCACTTCAAGCAGAACTTAATCTCCCAATCCTAAATTAAAAATTTTTAATCACTCCTGGGACAGACTGTATAAAGGTTTACTCGATCGCGATTGAGCCATAAAGTAGTGAGAGCGATTTGAAGCTTATGAAAGTCTTTTTCCTATCTAGAGAACGGCAAAGGATACAGCGTCGGGGATGGAACATTTGGATTCTACCGGCCAAAATCTATTGGATAGGCTTATTTCAAACGCGATTGGACGCAAAATATATTTTGGTCCGAAAAAATTTCTACCTCAAAGCATAGAAATTTTGTTGGTTTTTCGAGATAGCACACTTCCGATAGGGCTTGCGAATTCAAACTCGGTAGGTCCCAAGCTCTTACCGTTCCAGAGATATGGTATGAAGTTTGAAAAATTCATCAGCTCGAATTAGCATAATTTCGTTGTAGCGCGAAAACTATAGGAGATAGTGAGCCCACTCTTATTCCAGTCGATTCCTAGACAAAATCTACTACGTCTACCCGATCGGGATCGAGTCATAAATAAAGTAGTGAGAGCGATTTGAAATTTGGCTCTTAACGAAAATCTCGATTTTTAACGGAATATTGATCATTTGACGAAAAATTCATGTTCGAATTTCGCAGTTATTTTGCGTCAGAATATACATATTCGGATCGGTAATTACGTAGAACATATCGGTTCGAACGTGGAACGCATAGGTTTGGAGAAAACGCCATCCGAAGTTCGGTCAAATAGCACGATTTAGGGGTGTATATAGGGCGAATTTCGGACATTTGACGAAAAATTCATGTTCGAATTTCGCAATTATTTTGCGCCAGAATATACATATTCGGACCGGTAATTACCTAGAACATATCCGTTCGGACGTGGAGCGCATAGATTTCGAGAAAACGCCATTCGAAGTTAGGGTAAAACGTCGAAAATAGACCTAATATAGGGGTGTATATAGGGCGAAAATGGGCAAACTTCAAGCGCTCGTAGCGCCTAAACTATAGACGATAGACAACCGATCCGGGGGTGATTCTGAAGCAGAAAACCGAGCTCCTTCAAATGGGGTAGGAGCGAATGACGTATCTCCAAGAAAATCCGCTCCTAAGGTGAAATTTAGCGATTTTTTGCGATTTTCTCGTGGTTTATTGCGATTTCCTCGGTAACCGTTGGAGTAAAGTGAAAAAATCCCACTCTGTTGAATTCGGCTCGTCGAGACGCGTCGATTGATGTAGGATCTAACGTCCTAACTCCCGTATTAGAGAAAAAGGGGTATGCGGTTTTAGCGTTTTTAGCTATTTTTTGCGGTTTTTTGCACTTTTATCGGCAGCCGTTTGAAATGATCCAAACAAATTGTATACCGTTGAAATCAGCGCGTCAAGACGCGTCGATTGGTATATGAATGAAAGCGATCTATCTCCGTAACGGTTGGAGCTACGGGGTTAAAAATGCCATATTTGGAATCTACTCGTCGAGACCTATTCGATAGGCCTATCTCGAACGCAATCGGACGAACTTTTGTTTAGCTCGAGAACGGTAAGAGATACAGCGTCGGGGATTGAAGATTTGAATTCTACGGGTCAAAATCTATCGGATAGGCATATTTTGAACGCGATTGGACGCAAAAAATATTTTGGTCAAAATGAATTTCTACTTCAAAGCATAGAAATTTTTCAGTTTTTCGAGCTGGCATACTTCCGATAGAGCTAGCGGGACGATTAGAATGAAATAAATCGGAGGTCCCTAACTCTTACCGTTCCGGAGATATGTTACTTTGAAACTTGAAAAAATTTCTGACCTGAAATTACCATAATTTCGTTTTAGCGCGGAAACTATTAGAGATAGCGCGTTCGTTCTTATTCCATTCGATTCCTAAGCAAAATCTGCTTCTAGTAAGGTCTACTCGATCCAGATCGTGCCATAAATAAAATAGGGAGAGCGATTTGAAATTTGGCTCTTAACGAAAATCTCGATTTTGAACGGAATATTGGTCATTTGACGAAAAATTCATGTTCGAATTTCGCAGTTATTTTGCGCCAGAATATACATATTCGGACCGGTAATTACGTAGAACATACCGGTTCGAACGTGGAACGCTTAGATTTCGAGAAAACGCCATTCGAAGTTAGGGTAAAACGTCGAAAATAGACCTAATATAGGGGTGAACATAGGGCGAAAGTGGGCAAACTTCAAGCGCTCGTAGCGCCTAAACTATAGACGATAGAAAGCCGATTCGGGGGTGATTCTGAAGCAGAAAACCGAGCTCTTTCGAATGGTATAGGAGGGAATGCCATATCTCCAAAAAAATCCGCTGCTAGGGTGAAATTTAGCGAATTTTGTGCGATTTTTTCCCACGGTAGTGAAAATGGGTATGGGATTTTAGTGATTGTTAGCGATTCTTTGTTTTTCTTTTTGCATTTTTTCGGCGACCGTTTGAAATAATGCAAACAAATCTTATACCGTTGGAATCAGCGCGTCAAGACGCGTCGATTAGTGTATGACTGAATGCGATCCGACGAAGTTGAACTTTAGTCGTCTGTATCTCCGTAACGGTTGGAGCTACAGCGTTTATAAAGCCATATTAAAAAGCCAATTAAAAGTTATACGCTTTTAAACATCAGTAATTTTCAGTGAGTGCTATTGTTGTTTTGAATTTTCTCAAAAACACTTAAGTTCAAAGTACCGTTAAATTGTTTGTGTAGTTAAATTGTACATATTTTTTCATTTACCTATACGGTGGGAAGTTCTCTTTTACGTTTAGTTTTAATTTTTACTAAAATCGCGAAAAAAAAAATCAATTTTGGCCAGCTAGATTGAACAAATACCCGTATGTGCAGCGTTTATAATACCATATTTGGAATCTATTCGTCGAGACCTATCCGATAGGCGTTTGTTGAACGCAATCGGACAAACTTTTTCTAGCACGACAACGGGAAGAGATGCAGCGTCCGGGATGGGTGATTTGGATTCTACGAGCCATAATCTATCAAATAGACATATTTTGAACGCGATTGGACGCAAAAATATTTTGGTCTAAAAATTTCTACCTCAAAGCATAGAAATTTTGTCGGTTTTTAGAGATAGCATACTTCCGATAGGGCTACCGAGTTCAAACTCGGTAGGCTTAAACTACTCGATGACGTGATTAAAATTAAACAAATCGCAGGTCCCTAAGTCTTACCGCTCCGGAGATATGGTACTTTTAAGTTTGAAAGAATTTCATACCTAAAATTACCATAATTTCGTTCTAGCGCTAAAACTATTACAGATAGCTCGTTCGCTCTTGTTCCATTCGATTCGCAGACAAAATCTGCTTATAGAAAATTCAATTCCATCTCGATGGAACAATAAGTAAAGTAGTGAGGGCGATTTGAAATTTTGCTCAAAACGAAAATCACGATTTTTAACGGAATTTTGTACATTTGACGGAAGATTCATGTTCCAACTTCGCAGTGGTTTTGCGCCAGAATACACAAACTTGGACCGGTAATTACGTATAACACATCGGTTCGGATTTGGAACGCATAGGTTTGCAGAAAACGCCATCCCAAGATCGTGCAATACGCGTAAAACACGGGGCGAATATAGAGTGAAAATGGGCAAACTGCAAGCGCTCGTAGCGCCTAAACTATCAATGATAGAAAATCGATCCGTTGATTCTGAATCAGGGAAACGCGCTCTTTCGAATGGCGGAGAAGAGAATGTCGTAGCGATTTGAGCGATTTTTAGCGATTCTTTACGTTTTCTTGCATTTTTCTCGACAACCGTTAGAAATAATCTAAACAAATTATAACATCTACATATCAAGAACGAAATTGCGTTTTCAAGTGAAGCAGGTAGTGTTGTTTCCTCTCAAAATTTTTGCTATTGCGTGGCTTCCAAGGTCGCCCAACCTCACAATATTAGATTTTTTTCTTATACAATATCTCAACCAATGCCGTACAGTAGAGAAAACTATAATAATAATAATAATAATAATAATAATAATAATAATAATAATAAAATTTATTGCAAATAAACAACAGAGTGTTTAGCAGCAACAGGTCAAGTGAAAGCTGATAACAAATAATGATAATAATAGTAACAACAATTGTAGTAATAATTAAAATATTAGTTAATAATTAGATATTTAAATAATCTTCTAGAGAGTAGCAATTAAGAGAGAGAAGTAAATTTTTAATATTAGATGTAAATTTATTGAAAACATTTTCATTTCTGATTTATAACGGTAATTTATTAAAGAGTTTACAACCCATGAAATAAAGGCTTTTTTGAAATAAAGCAGTTTTATGAGGAAGCGCGAAAGGACGACTAAAGGAACGGATAAGAAACAGTGTACAGCAAATACAGACTGAGGAAATTCGTAATAGTTTCAGACAATTCAGACATCGTATTGAAATATGTGTACATTATGTACAACAATGTTAATACGTTTTGTAAATTTAATTTGTGAATAAATTCATACAATTTGTTTTGTTTAATCTAAACAATGACGTTTTGATCAAACTTTGTAAATTTTCCTGAAATTTTGTGTGGAGCCGTAATTTCTCATTCTGAACTTTCCTTAGTAACATTTTGGCATATCATGAACAGAAAGAGTACGCTACCTGCAAAGAAAGTAGTTTTCGCGTTACCGTTAAGGCCGACTTGTTTTTTAAGAACTGAAAATATTCTCAAAATTCTACTCACACCAAGCAGAGTTCAATCTTCCAATCTTAAATGAAAATTCAAAAATTTTTAATCCATCGCATCTCTTGTAACATCAATCCTGAGACACACTGTATATTCAAAAATATATTGCCAAATTCTTCAGCCCAGTGAGGGTAAAGACCCTTCAATGGAACCGGACAGTGAAGCCTATGTTGGCACAAGTGTCGGAATTGCCGGATTAAGAGAATCCTTTAATTTAAAAGATATTATTAGGTAATGTCGGGGATAGTCGGGTATTTTTTAACGCGACATTGAAGAATTGTATGTTTGATGTAAATGTTAATAAACAAATAAACATGAAGTTTTTTATTGTCTATTTTATCTGGTTGGTTACATAAAGGAGCAGTTAAGACAAAATATATCATTTTTATGACGTTTGGAAAAAATATTTTTGAGTTTGTATACTCAATCATACCTTTTACCATACATATTTTAATTTTGCAAAGTATTGACCAAAAGTAACTAACCATTTAGTATCCCTGTAATCGAACTTCAGAAGGAGAAAGACAAAGTTGAAATAAACAAACTTTAACTCATTAGCGCAATATATTGCTGTCAAGGCGGAAAGTGTCGAGTTTATATACGTAGATGAGCATGGAGCAATTAAGTTTTTACTTATCATCAAAGAAATGCAATTTGCACGCCGCATTGAATATAAACAAGCAAGTACTGTGGGTGACAAGCCAGCGGCGATCCGGTCTGTACAAACTTACGCATCGGAGACTGCTTTTGCTTAGAATACGAATGCGCGTCTGCACGTATGTACGTATAATTTCCGCGCTAATTCTTTCAGTTTTCAGTACTATATAGATGTTAAGTGTTAAATAAATTTTCAATCATATGAATATATTTATTGTATGTTAGGGTGCATTTCGGTTAAAAATAAATTACGATTTCAAATTGATACCTTGCCAAACGTTTGACGTAGAGGAATATATGTGGACGATCTAAAAGTTAGAACTATGCAACAATATTTTTCAGTTATTGGAATAAGTGCGACATTTGTACCGTCGAATTATGAAGGAACGAACACATAAATATGAAGACGCAAGATCTGCTAGTAAAGATAGCAGGAGACGATAAGCCGGCGGGAAAAAGAGGCCCGGAAAACCACGGGAAATATGAAGTATGAGTATTGTTGGAGTAAACTCTCTGTAGTTACAAAGGAGAAGAAGAAGAATATTTTAAATTTAGGACTCTTTACTGAAAGTTCTACACAAAAAATTATTAATGAAAAATCAGTAAAAAAGGAAAAACACTGGATGGGTCTCGAAGGCTGTTACCAGTTACGACCGCAGTAGATTGCAGGGATCGCAAGCTTCAAATGCTGAACGGTCGCTAATGAAATCCAGGTGTGGTTGGGTATTTGTTGTTCGGTTTGGACCCTATGGGATTGTCAAAGGCTACATCGGCGTTTGATCGTGGGTACTGGGACAGTTTAGACTTATTTGGGCTGGAATGGGGAATTGGGATGGGAAATACTGACCAAAGAGACCAAGGGACCGCAGCGGACCCCGAATTGAAATTTTCTCAATTTTTTTTAAGGACCTTGCCGAAAATCGAAGTGTTTGGAATTTGCAGATTAGGAAGATATTAGATGGAAAGGACAAGGAACAATAGATAAGAAGAACTAAAATTCCATTACTCAAGAAATCAGAAACAGGGGCGATATAGTGTGGGATTTGTAACCATGAAAACATTAAACGGTAAAATATTACAGTTTATAGAAATGGATAATCGAATGGCCGATATCAGAACAGAAGCAAAACCGTTCAATATGTTATCTTTGAATAGATACGAACCAACTGAAGGTACCAAGGAAGGTAGAGAAAAATGAATTTTATCAAAAAGGAAAAGAGAAATAGGGAACTGCCAAATAAAGATATAGTTGTAATGTTAGAAGATTTCAACGCTCAGATCGGAAGGGAGGAATATTTGCAATAAGGAACGGTAAAATGTATTATACATAAAAAGACAAATAATAATGGGCAAGAAACAAGACAAAGAATACACACAAATGGAACATAAGTAGATAAAACAACCCCGAAGTAAAAAAACGACTGTGCCTAAAATATGTATAAACACTTGAGGTAACACTGTAACAATAGAAATGACGTACAGGCAAAAAGCGTCACCATGAAAGACAATAAATAAAGTAGCTGAAGAGCAAGTAGGACGATAAGAAAGAAAAGGAAGAATAATATGGAATAGTGTGATGAAAGTTGTTGAAATATAACTAATATAAAAGTCGGTTCACGATTGAAGTGAATAAATACTAACAAAGAGCGAGACAGGAAAGAGTACGAGAAATTGAGAAAAGAAGCTAAGAAAGCAAGGAGACAAATCAATGGACGGAAGATAAAATGTTGGAAATCAAAAATACGGGTTCGAATAGAAATACTAAAATGTTCTATAAAAAAATAAGTGAGAAAAAGAAGGTATATAAAGGAAAATTGCTGGAATAAAAACACAGACAGAAGAATATCGAGCGACGAGGAATATAAAGAAGTATGGGTAAATCATGTGACACTGCTCAGGAAGGTGGAAATTTCGGAAGATAAAACGAAAGTAAATAATGATGACGGAGAGATAGAGGAGGTAAACACGTTATTACAACAAATAAGGGAGGAAGTGGTAGAAATAATAAATAGTAGTGGTAATGAAAAGGCGCCTGGAAAATATACATTGGAAAGAGCTGCAGGGGAAACTATACTTATTTCCGAAAGAATGGGAGAGCGGTCAAATTATTACCAAGATGTAAGAATTACAAGGGTATTACATTATTAAATACTGCCTATAAGATAATATCAACTGTAATATAAAGAACACTGAGAACAAAGACAAAAATGTTGATAGGGCTACACCAATACCAAGCAAGGGCGATCGACTACGGATGCTATATACATCATCAAGCAAATAATGGTAAAAGCCTATGGATATCAAACGGATATGGAGCTCTTGTTTATAGATTTACAGGTTCCATTAAAAGAAAAAAACTTATGGTCGCTTTCAAGGAATTAGGGATAAATTAAGATGATTGGTACAAATGGCAATGACAGAAACAAGAGTTAGCATAAAAATACAGAAGGGAGATACAGAGAAAATTGCTGCAAAAAAATTGCAAAATTTGAGTGTAAGATTGCAAGGAATTGTATGGGAAAGATGGTGAAAGAGGTGATGCAAATGGTAAGTAAGGAGGGAATGGATGGGAGGCAATACGCTAAGTGGGGAGAGTGTAGGAAAAGAATGTATGAGAGTGTGGGCATGTCTAGTATGGAAGTGGGGCGGTATAAGAGTGAAGGAAGGATGCTTGCTAACTACGTAGAGATGAGAGCGAAGGATGTGGAAATGCAGGAGAGGATGGAAAGGATTGAGAAGTCTGAATACAATAAGAAGTACATGGGTATCTGTTTGTTTGGTATGCTACCAGAGTATTTGAGTAGAGTGAGTGAGATTGGTGAACAGCGTATGATTGCGATATTTAGGTGTGGGAGTGAGGAACGAGGAAACCGTTATTGGATGAAAGAGGAGGAAAGAAAGTGTGTAGTGGGTGGGAAAGAAGAGGAAGTCTGGATGCATTGGAGGAAATACAGAGGAATGGTGTGGTCAGAAGCAGAAAGAGAGATTTTGGGCAATTGGCGGTGGTGTCTCAATGAGAAAGGGAGCGGGAGATGTTTGTTAAAAAGAATTTTAAATTACAAAGGGCCTAGCAGCTAGATGGAATTTTTGGTATTTTTGAGGCTGTTAGCTTTATATGTTTTTTTTTTGTTGTTTAATTAGCTTTAGGTTTCTTTGTTTTTTATTTCTGTTTGTTTGAATTTCTTATTTAGTTCTGATAAACCTCTCTGACATGATTTACGTGTAAATGAAGTATGCCAATAGAGGTTCTATACTATAGAGAAAATTGAAGTCGATAGATGTTGAATAGTGTGCGTTATTTTTAGTAATACAAAGTCAAGAAACATTAAATAAAGGTGTTAAATATTCGATCCCGAAAGTTCTTAACGACTTCGGTACATTTTGTATTTTTTGTATGTTTTGTATTTTAGTTTTATGGTGAACAATTTATCTCCGTTGTTATGTTTCACGTAAATCTAAGTTGTCAAATTCAATGTCATCGGAACCGATTTTAGTACCCCTTTACCTAGAAGGGACACCAGCTGCAACTTTATTATCTTGTTTTCACCCTAACTTTCTACAAAATTCCATTTCATGTACTTTCCCTTAAATTCTATTTCTAAACTTTCACTTTTGCACCAATAGGGAAATACTTACCATTTTTTAGCACCACCCTCCGAACCTTCTTCAAGTGTAGATGATTGCAGATGAGGCAGTGCAATTTGTCAGTCAAAAGGTTTCGGTTTTACATTGTAGGACTCGAGTACAAGACTCGGTCTAACGCAGCCAATTCGGGCAATAAATCATTCGGGTACACCAGTATCATATTTCGGGAGATTACAACAAATTCAACCGCGTTTAATTAAATCAATTATTTAGTAAGTAAGTAGCCGTTAAGTGCGACGTGTATTTCTTCAAGTTAAATTTGTAATTTAGTGGTTAAGCACATTGTAACTAACAATTTGATTAAATTGTGAGGTACAATTAGTGTATTTTGTTAACACCTACAACGGGAAAAATATTGTTGAAGTGTAAGATTTGGCCTACAGTCCAAAACACCGATCTACTCCAACTTCGCGCTTCAGCAAACCTACAATAGAGGGGTAAAGTAGGGTGACGCTCTATCTGCATCTTATACTGGAATGGGTATTGAATAGAACTGTCAAGGGAACACTCAGAAGAAAGAAAAGTCATACGCAGGGACTAGAAGTCAGTGAAGAAAATACAAAAATGATAAGATTTGATTAATAAGTGAAAACAGATAACGAGAAAATCAAAGTCAGAAATTATGCATTTAGGAGTATGGTTAACAAGCGATGGAGATAGAGAGACAGCAATAAATAAAGGAATAATCACAAGAAACAATGCCCTTTATGTTAACAACTATTGTTTTATTGAAACTATTAAACTACTATTGGGAAAATACGAAAATGAATATGTACAAGATGTAGAAGACTAGTTATGTTACATTGTGCAGAAAACATGGCAATGACCAAAGAAACAAGAAGAAGAATGAGGGATTTTTGAACAGTTGATATTAGGAACCAAACTTGGGCTAATGTGGTTACAAGAAGCAGACCTCAACAGGGCGGGTATTGACAACTGGAAATGTAATGTAAGAGATAGGAAAAAATGTAAATGGATTTGAAGCAGAAGAGTTAACTACTTTAATAGTAATAATTTGCAGATTATTTTATACGCCCTCCTTCGATGCTAAGGATTTCGAGATATTTGATCGTTAAACTTGTAGCAAATAATAAGTGTTAGGTATTCTATTTCAGAGATGTAATTCGTAAATATCTGTCTATCTCTCGATTGGGAACCCATTTCGCAAGTGTACCTAAAAATACACAATAAGAAAAGAACAGACACCTAAAATATCTACAACACTTCAATTCCACTACTGCTTATCAATAATTGACTTTCTATTGTGCCTATACGCGCATTTCCAAATGTCAATAGTTGAAATTCGTTTGTGGTGAAAGGTTAAAAGACGAAGATTTATGTATATGTTAGGTGTACCGCGCGTCTTCGCGAGCTTCGAAAAGGCCCTGGCTCCTCGGAATTTTTAGAGGTTCGTAGATAAGTGTATACCACGCCACACAGCGTAACATAACAATCGCGCGGACGAAAAACTTTTAAGAGGCGTTAATCCAACCGAGTAACACGTTGTACCTAACATTTGATCCGTCAGGCGGGGCCATTGAGGT
The DNA here is from genome assembly GCA_038088585.1 of Chrysina gloriosa. NCBI lineage: Eukaryota > Metazoa > Arthropoda > Insecta > Coleoptera > Scarabaeidae > Chrysina > Chrysina gloriosa. The sequence goes on along the minus strand of CM076087.1, from coordinate 27,439,067 downwards.
GCCTCTCGAGTCGAGATTTCTCGAGGACCGCTGACGTACCCGGCCCAGGTCACAAACTCTTTAAGAGAGAACTTTTTAAAACACCCACGATTATTCCACAATTCGAAATCGCATTGTTGCGCTACGTATAACGTCTTGGGGTTTGATATTATATGTCATATTGTCATCATAATTTCATATATCGCTTTAAATACATGTGTAAGCATGGATGTGGACACCCGGAGTGTATATTGTACGAATATTGACGGATAAATAATCTTTAAATGGGTAAAGTTTCTCTTAAAACAGAGATAAATTCATATGCATGCATCCATCTTTCCAAAAGCAATTTTACATTTTCTTAAAAAGAAAAATAGAAAGAAAAGGCATGGTGGAACGAAGATTAAATCAGAAATAGGCGTGGAAGATAGTTAAGTACAAAGAAGATTGATGATTACGAAAAATAGAAGAAAAGGGGAAAGGAAGCAAAAGAAAAGATTAAGAAACCAAAACAGGAATAATGGATGAGGTTGGAGCAAAAGATGACAGAGAACTATAGGGACAATCAAAAAGTATTTTACGGGACCCTCAAACTACTAAGAGAAAAAGAATATAGGATGATGAATATGAAAGGAAAGGGTAGAAACATAACCACAGCGTAGAAACAAATAATAGAAAGATGGAGATAACACATCAACGAACTGACGGAGTCTGAAACAAACACAACCGATATATGTACAAGAGGAGCCTAACACAACTGTAGAAGTAGAACATGAGGAGATTATAGCGGCCACACAAAAGCTTAAACTAGGGAAAGCATCAGGAATTGACGATATAACATCGGGAATGATAAAATACATGGGAGAAGAAGGAATAACACAACTAACGGAACTACAAAATTAAATAGCGAAGACTGCAAAAGTGGCGGAGGAATGGAATACAGGTATAATACTACCCATATACAAGAAAGGAGACAAAAGGATATATGTAAAATACTTACAGGAGTAATCGAAAAATTTTAGACAAGGAAAAAGCGCCCAAGACTTCATATTCACGATAAGACAAATAAGTGAAAATTCCATCAATAAAAATAAGAAAATATGTACACATGTGCTTCATTAGAAAAAGCGTTTGATAGAAGAAAAAGAGAAGATGTACGGAGAGCTCTGGAAAAAGCGATATAGAGGAAAGGATTATTGAAAGAATAAAAGCTATGCATAGAAACAACAACAACGTAGTAAGAGCCAACAATGAAAAATTCAGAAAATTTAAAACAAAGAAAGGTGTTAAATACGGCTGTGTCCTAAGCCCCCTTCTATTTCACACATTACTAAGTTCGTAGGATGATACATAGACGGCGTCACTATTGACAAATCCATATGATTTGTAGGAAGTACCAACCGTCAAATGATAGGTGTGAAAATTTTATGAATAATCTGATGTTTAGTTTGCAAGTTACAATGATTTTAGTGACGCTCCGTTTGTAATTCCTTCCAATGGAAAAATCTGAATTTCGTGTGTTGATAGAGCATTGCTCTTTAATGGGAAAAAATACGGTTTAAGCAAAGCAATGGCTGGACACGTGTTATTCGAACTTAATCGAAACAAATGATAGAGAAGTGGTTTGCTGATTTTAAATGCGACCGTACAGGCACCGATGATATTGAACGCTTTGGTGGCCCAAATTCGGCCGTTGTTCCAGAAAACATAAAAATAGCCCACAAATTGGTTTTGACCGATCGTAAAGTTGAACCCTAAAGATATCTGAAGGCAGTGCTTTCGCCATTTTGCATGAACATTTGAGCATGAGAAAGCTCTGTTCGAAATGAGTGCCGCGTTTGCTCACAGTCGACCAGAAACAACAACGCGTCGACGATTTAAAGCGTTGTTTGGAGATGTTTCAGCCCAATAAAAATTATTATAAATTTATTACGGTATGTAACAATGAATGAAATATGGATCTATAACAACATTCCACAGTCAAATCAGCTGAGTGGACAGCAAAGGATGAAAACCCTCCAAAGCGACCCAAAACGCGCAAATATCAGTTGGTAAGGTTTTAGCCTTCGTATTTTAGGATGCATACGGTATTTTATTCATCGATTACCTTGGGAAAAGCAGAACCATCAATAGTAGGTATTATACAGCGTTATTGGTGCGTTTGAAAGAAGAAATTCCGAAGAAACGATCCTAAATGAAGAAAAAAGTGCTCTTTTACGAAGACAATGCACCGTGTCACAACTCGTGACAGAAGCAAAATTGTACGAATTGCACTTTGAATTACTTCCACATCCACCTTATTATATTACTTACTTACTACCTTATTATACTACCTGCTTGCAGACGTAAAAAGAATGTTCCAAGGAAAGAGATTTGGTTCCAATGAAGAAGTGATTGTTGAAACTAAAGGCTATTTTGAGGCTAAAGATAAATCGTTTTACAGGAACGGCATCTAAATGTTAGGGAAGCGTTGGAAAGAAGAAGAATCACCCTTGAAGGAGGTGTTGTTAATGGGTAAAGTCAAATTTTGCCTAAAAGTTGTTATTTTATTAGTCATCATACGAACTTATTGATTGATGTGTTACAGTAGCGTTGGATGAGACAATAAAACAGGTATGGGCAACCTCCGGCCCGCGGGCCACATGTGGCCCTCGAGTAAGATTTGTCCGGCCCGCTACTGAATTCTTTCGTTGCATATTAGCACGGCCCGTCTAAACTTAATTCATAATGAATCATAAGGATCTACAAAAATGTATATTTTTCAAGATTACTCGCAGCATAAAACTTCTACAAAAAAGGTTGCCCATGCCTGCAATAAAAGAAGCAAAGAAAGACATGAAGACACTAAAACTGGGACATTAGAGAATGTAACAAGTAGAAATGAGCATTATTATTTATGGATGATATGGTTATCATAGCGGATTTAGAGGAGAACGTGTAATACAATATAGAAGTGATAGAATAAAAACTAGGCGAGATAGATTTGAAGATATATACAGGGAAAGTGAAATGCATGATAGTGTCAAAAGAGAAAAAATACATAAAATATGAATGCTGGGAGAGCAAACAGAAGAAGCGGAGAGTTTTAGATATGTAAGATCCTGTTACCAACATTCAAAACTTTTGTCAAAATGGCAAATTACAAACGAAACGATACTTTACGGATAACCCACCACGTTGGTTTGGTCGGAGGCGATCCAGACCGTGCCAGCCCAGTGAAGACGGCGTAAATTAAGATCGTAAAAATTATTTGTGTTACTGGGTCGCCTTTCAATTGTCCGGGGTCGGAGAGACTCCCCCTCCCCGTAATATATGGTGAAAAGTTATCCAAACTGATTATGGAAAATAATTGAAAAGAATTTTCGGTTAACAGCACCCCCTTAAAATACTAACAAAATTAAATTGAATACTATTAATGCTCAACCTGAATTTTCTTCCCCGCTTAATTTACTAATAAAAATAAAGTTTAACCGCTGTATACTCACACACAATTCTTGACGTAAAATTAATGTTTAACCCCTGTATACTCGCATACAATTCTTAATGTAAAATTAAATTTGATTCGCTGGGGAATTGTGTCCCAAAACTCAATGAACACGAAATAAAAAGAAGTGAACATAAGAAAACTTAGCGTGATTTTCCCGTGATCGACTGTGCATGCCTTATTTTTTCGGTATACCAACGGAGCGGCCCAAGGTGGCGGGTCTTGTCGCCTGTGTGGAAAGGATGTCGGAAAACTGACTTCCAGTTCCAGCGAGAGTTACACCGGCCTAGTTAAATCACTAGCCTCTACCAAATCGCACTAGTTCTCTACTGGTTTACACTAGCTCCCTACTAATTCCCTCTCATTGGAGGAAAAGCAACGTGGATGACTCTTTCGTTGGGGAAAGCGAAAGTTCAACGATACTTTTAACGGTAATAATCAATTGTCTGCGTCGGAAATCCGTATAAAATCCTCGTTACGAGTTTTACAAAACTCAAGTACGGATAACCAATTGTTTTGTTGTCTCGTTACCATGGAAATGCTGAGTCAAAACCACCGCCGCATTCAACATAGCGCGGCCAGCACATCGAATCACGAATTACGAACGCCACGCGTTGAAGCGAGCGAACGTAGAACTATTAAAAAGAATACAGTACGATAAGAAAACTATAATAATCAACCGTTACAATCCATAATTGAAAATAATGGAAGAATTGAAAAAGAAATTAACGGTAGAATAGGGAACGCAGCAAACATGCTCAATATGATGAAAACGAAATTTTTTGAGAAGAAGAAAATACCTAGACAAGCTAAAACGGAAGTAGTTAAAAAGGTCGTAAGACCGACAATTTAGTACGATAGTGAAACGTGGACAGAGAAATATAAAACACGCTTGAAAGCGGTGTAGATGAGGTTCTTCAGACGTATAGAAAATAAAGTCATAAGACTCATAAGAGACAAGATAAGGAATGACGTATTCCGAGGGGAAAGACAAATAGTGCCTATGGACGGAGAAAATATACAGGAGGGACAGTTAAGGTGGTTTGGATATGTGTATGCGAAATGCCAGACTAGCGAAATGGGAATAAAATGGAAAGCAATTAGGCAGGCCACTTAACGGTAAAAGAAACAGGATTAAGAAGGAGAAGTAGCTTTATTCAAAATTAACTTATTCCAAAAAATGAATTCCTTTCAAACCAAAATCCTGTAGTTATAGTTAAAACCTGAGTCTATACAGAAACGAATAAAATAAAAAACAGAACATTCAGAATTACAGATTAAAGAGCAGTCATATCTTGGTCTAAAATAATCGCGTTATTCCAGAAACGTTTATCTAGACGGCCTTCTTGTGCTCCAATATAAAACATAAAAACCCAACTGAGTTTACATATGTTTACCGACATAATATGGACTGATATCTACCACATATTCATCAAAACCACACGTATTCCGGGAACTCCTCGTCGACGGCGCGTGTCGCTTTCTTTAGGTCGGACGACTCCTTCTCGATGTCATCCGTATATTTTTAGAGGAGCAACGGGCACTAGCGCGTGGAGTAGTGTTCATGGAATTTGGCCACCCTTACGTTTTGATTAAGTATTCATCATCATCATAATCATCATCGTCTAAGCTATATGTAAATGTTGCGGGCGAGTGGAATTGTTGAAGTGACATGAATGCGGCGGTAGGGTCAAGAGCACGGGTTCACCTCGATTCCGTCCTGCATCCTAGATTGTTTACACGACGGCGGCCGCGGCGGCGGTTCCAATATTACAAAGCTTGCATGACTCGAGAATTTCTTGATTCTCATTTTTAAATTGTAAATGAGACGAGAATACCGCGTCCGCAACGAATTTCCTATTCGAAATCATCGAATAGTATTAGAGATATTAAATTGTCCCGAATGTGGTTTAACCTAGATTTCTGGTTTTGATTTTCCATATTTAACGTAATTTCACTATCTTATATTTTGCCTGAAATACTAATTGTATCCGTTTCTTGATCAGATCGGTTCGGTGAATTGAAAGAAGGGGTTCGATGATTTCATCTCGAAACTGACGATTTTTTGGTTTTTGGCCATTTAGAAACCACGACATTTTTCGCAACTTTTGGCGTATCCCTTATGAAATTGCCTTTCGTCGAAATTACACTCAAAATTTGGAGGTTCCACTGCTTCTTATGCCAGGCTTCGCATATTTAAGTTTCTGAAGATGTGCGAGCGTGGATCAGAAAGAAAGTTCATTTTAGGCCTAATACAAAATAATAGAAGTATAAATTCATGTTTCCAAAAATAGTTAGCAGAAAAAATAAGACCGCTGCAATGGCGGTGAAGAATAGCCAACAAAAAAGGAAAATGATTCTTTTTGTGTGTGTTCATCAGTAGTACTTGGTGGCATGACCCTTATTTTTGATAACTTCATTGCACCTCTTATTCATAGAAGCCGCCAAATGCTCCCAAGTTGATTCTGGAATACTATACCACGCCTTTTGCACTTCCTCCCATAATTAATTTTTGTTGGTGATTTTTTCCTTGGGCAGGGTCTTTTTAAATTCGTACCAAAAGTTTTCGATTGAATTATGACGATTGTGACTGTGCTGGCCAAGTCATACCAGATACCTTATTATCCTCAAATCGTTGTCCTGCTCAAAAGTCCATTCTAAAGGCAAATCTTCCTTCGCGTAGAGTAACATAACGTCATTCAAAATGTCTCAGTAAGTTTCCTCGGTCATGATTTCCTTAATCCAAAACAACGGACCAACACCATGGTGGGAAAACCATCCCCAGATCATTACACTACCGCCATCAAATTTAACAGTTCTTTTTGTGTATTTAGGGTTAAATGCTTCATTCGGAGGCCTCTTGACGGACATTTTGCCGTCAGATCCGAATAAATTAATCTTAGTTTCATCGCTCCAGAGCACGTTCTGCTATTGTTTCGTTTCCAATCGCCATCTACGTTTAAATGCGTTTGTGCGAATGATAAGCGAGCGTTGATGTTCTTTCTGCTCAACAAGGGAACTTTTCTGGGAATTCTGGCATTCAAATTTACATCAATCGGTCTTTGCCTTATAGTTCTTGAGCTGATTGGTGCATTTTTTGCAGCCTTAAATTGCGAAGAAGAAGCATAAGGTTCGGCTTTACTTTTGCGAATTAGCAAACGGTCGATGTTTGAGGTCGTTTTCTTTGGTCTGCCTTTATCTCTAATGCACAGATGGGTTTCAGAGCTTGAAATAGCATGCATTTCGACCGCTTTATCGATTTAGCGATCCACCCCACATTTTTCCTCATTACGGAGTGTTTTAATTAATTTTCTTTCTGCCTCAGTACAATGCTTTGATCTACCCATTTTCACGGTCTGCAAACACGTTGAACACCACATTTGACAATCAAGAACGCAAAACTGAACTTATTGACATGTAATTGTTCGTTTTGAATGATGAATACTACGTACCACTTGCGAAAACCACCTAGAGCAATGCTCGTTCTTATTATATTTGCCAACACAATTTGCGCTTGTGTGTCGAAGTCAGCTTCTATTCAGCTCTGAGATCATATTGGTGACCTTGATGTTTACTAAGTATTTACTATGAAAGTGTTTGCTTATCTCAGGCATGGAATCATAGTCCGACTGCTACGCAAACAGTGGCATGAGACAAAATACGTCCAAAGACCGATCGTGCCCATTATTTCTGCCATCACTGTATGTAATCATCTTCTGAGTTTTTGGCAATCGATTCTTTGCTTGGTTGCGAAGAAAACGACATGGACGACTGAACTTGTCGAATTTTGGAAAGAATATTGTTATTGGAAGTTGTCGTTTTTGTCTTTTCGTTTCACTAAAGAAATCTTGCAACGACTTCAAAGCGTCCGTTATAGCGCGAATAATTTTTATGCTGCTTTCTATTATTGGGTGATAGTCTGTCATCTGTTCTGTTAATGTTTGGCTCGTTCGAAATATCGCAGAAGATTTTTCAAGCGTCCATGATGGCGGTTCCTGTTGATTTTGATCCTCATCGTCATTCTCTTCTGAGGAAGATTTGACAAGATCTTCCAATTCCTCGTTGGTCAACACCTGATGGTGTCTTACTATGTACTCACTCAGTTCTTCTACGGTCATATCGTTAAATCCTTCTCCGCCTATTTGCTGCGCTATATTAATTATCGTTGTGAGATGTGGATCAATATTTGGGGCGTCTTTGGAATAGATTTTTTGAGATGGCAATAACGCCTGTTCCACTGCCACCTTTCCAGATCTATTGCGGATTAAATTACATTTCTTGAGGTGGCAGGTCTTCAGAATAAGGAACATCATTCCACAAATTCTTCCAAACATACCACTATCGTTTCTGCCTTTAATTCGTCCATTGCATCAGCAATTGTGAATGACATCCAACATTCCATGAGCCCAATATCGAAGAAATCTTCAATCATCCTGTAAAGCATTTCGGAAACCGGTCGAGTATATATGACTTTAAAGCATCTAATGATACCTTGATCAAATGGCTGAAGCAATGAGGTCGTATTAGCTGGTAAGGGAACCAAATGAACATTTTCATCTTCTGTGACTAGTGATACAGGAGGCCCAGGAGCGTTGCTCTTTGAATGGTAATCCTTTACGTTCTAAATATCTTTTCAGTTCAGAAATAAAACATCGGTGAAACCATTCCGTAAACAATACAGGCGTGACCCACCCCTTTAGATTTGACATCAAAAGACAGGTAGAAAATTTTTAACTTTGTTTTTAAGAGCACGGAGCTCGGTAAACAAGTACAGCTTTAATCATATGATCATCCCAACTTATACAAAGCACAATTCTGTCATGCTGTCCGTAATTGTTAAAAGTCTGGTGCTTTCTTTGAAATTTTATGAATGTAAGTTCGTTGGGGCATTTTTCTTTCAACGTAAAACCGGTTTCATCACAATTAAAAACTTGCTTAGGATGACAATTTTTTTCAGCAATAATTTATTAAAATTTTCCTGGAAACGAGGCAGCAACTATATGCTGAACCAACGCAGATCCCCCGTAATTTTTTCTTAGATTAAACGTTGTTTTAAATCTACGCAGCCACCCCCTACTTGCTGTGGATGGCTTTCTTTTCACTTCTATTTCATCTTGATGATTCATGTCTCCATATAGAATCGCTTTTTGTTAACATCTTGTGACATCTTACTAACAATGGAAATATGTTCTCTTCTCACGCCGTCCACCCACAAATTTAATGCTTTTTCTATATTAACTAACACCTTATCACGTATTGTACCTATAGCTTTTGCAGTTTGGGGTGCAGTGGAAATACTAGCTCGAATATTTTATATTTTTATATGTTTTTCAACACTTCGCGAACAAATCATTTGTTTTTATTATCAATCTTGGTTACGGTTGCAATAGACTTGTTTCTATTTCAATCATATCAATAATTTTTTATTTTTCACTAATACTGAGCACTTCACGTTTTCTCTTTGATTTAGAAGCCATTTTGAAATATTTTACAATTTACTTGCTTGTATTTAAACCAATTTACTAAATATGATAATTGACAAACACTATCTTCTCCAGAGATTCTAATAGAACTAAAAAAATTGAAAGAGACATTTATTCAGGTGCATAAACGTGCATGATAGCCTAATCACGTTCTCTCCATTTGATTGATGCAATTCTGTCCTCCCACCGCTCCTTTTAGAGGCTCAAACATGTGATGGTCGCTTGAACTTAAGCCTGTAATGCTGGAGAGGAGATATTGAAGTTTATTTCCAGAAATTTTCTCGAACTTTGTGTTTCTGTAAACTTTGTGGCCCGCGCTACACCATAACGACGTTTTCCGTCGATTTGCGGTTTGAATCTCAGAAGATTTTTTCTGGTTTAAGGCGAGGATTATGGCTCTCATTTCAATCATTTTCGTTTATTGCGTTTATTGTGCAAGTAGTTTCGAAGAATTTTGGCTGGCTGTGACGATCCTTCGTCAAGAATTTGATTAATTCTTTACACAATGGGCGTTTAATTAATTTAATAAATTAGCATAATATAAAACAGTAAAACAATACAATCTCTAAATAGTTTTAAACTCTGCTATGATATGGTCAAAATGAATAAAGCAGTAACTACTATTTGATTGAAATTCTGCAGGTTGGTGGTTCAGAAAGCGTCAGGTAGGATTTTTCATTTTATCTAACAAAGTTTCATGGAAACCGCATAGACCTAAAATTTAGATAAACTTCATAAAATAGGAGCTGTTTAATTTAAAGCTTGTTCATTGGAACTAAATGAGTTCTAATGGGGTAAGAACTCAACTCGATATCCGAAATTTTTCGCTTTCCATGCCAGATTTCTTTTAAACCGGGGGTTAAAATATTCCATGCACAGGTCTTCTATTTGTTTTCTACATGGTGAAAGCATCAGCTTGACATCTAGCACAATATGAGCCCAAAAACTGTAATTTTTACAAAAATTTTAACCATCATATATTTGGGGATGGTTAGGATACGATGTTATATTTTAAATAAGTCGAACTTTACATTTCTCTTTTAAAAAGCGACATTTCCTAAATTAATTTTGATAAAAGGTTTTGTTTTTTAGATAGCAGATACTTTTTATATAGACGCATATCCACACACGTGTTGTTGCTCTTCAATTTCCTGTTACTCAAGTTTTAAGGAAATACTGGAAATCTTTGCATTTTTTTCTTATCAGATTTGTATATTTTGCACAGGTATATTGGTAGGTACCTGCATGTAAATATCACAATATACACAGACCACTGAAACGAATTTATTGATCGTACTTTTTACTTCTAGTTTCTTCCCGATATGCAGGATGCGTATATGCCTGGAAATGAAGCATTTCCTTGTTCAAATTTTTGCGATTGTTTAAATAGCGATTTGCTACGTCGATATGTTACTGTTACCGAATTTGGTGCAGTGTCAATATTTTCCCATCAAACGCTGCAGCGAATCGACCTTTACCAAACCGGATTGGCGTTTTCAAGATAATTTCACCCAAAAACCTCAATAGATCTCTTCCTATATTTAAATAAGTGCAAGGACGTCAATATTAGTTGAGTAGAAAATGATTATGAGATTGGAATTGGATTATGCGTAGTATCAAATAGTTGGGAATTATAGGATACTAATTTATTCTGGATATTTAGATACACGTGGAAGTTTAGTTACTTAAGTATGCTTTTACCCATCAAAATCTAAAAATAACATTTGACTTGTTCAATATACTTTTTAAACATTCTCCAAAAATTAAATTTGAGATTTAACAGCTATATTTCAAAACGTTGGTTAATAACGTTTTCGTACAAACTTAATCCGTCAAATATAACTGTACACATGAATAAAGAAGTGCTTTTATTTGGATGCTATCAACATAACTAAAACTAGGATTCTTTGATATACAGCCTGTCCCAGAATTGCTGGGACATAGAGCTACCACGTATTGTAGAGGTCAAAATAAGTTGAATTGACGCAATTTATATATATACCAAAATGTATCGTTTGTCCGAGAGAAGAGTTCAAAGTTTACTTAAAAGATAACGTTTTTGTACGCTGTTCATAAATGCGCGAAACAAATTTAATGAAATTTGGGAAAAGTGCATTTTAGAGGATTACCCTACTTTCAGTAATCAAAGAAACCGAAAGGAAATTGTAGAAGGGTGAAACCACCCTCACCCCCTGATAATGTTTTAAAATTATTTCTTAAGGGTGGTAATACGGTTCTAAGGCTTCTTTTAGCGGGAAGGCTTATTCATCATCTTCATTTTTTGACTCTTATGGAAACTCCGTATTTCGCATAGTTTCGAAGGAAAAAATATTTTCTCAAATACTGATCACCTACATTCTTAGTACAAGTTTAATAAAATTATAATACAAAATTTACTTGGCGGTGGACACAAAGACAAAACTTTTGTTACAACAGCTGTTCAATGTGACATCCATCTTCGTTAATGCAAAGGTCAATTCGGCGTAAAAAATTGAAATGCACCCTTCTTAAAACGTCGTCGTTATCTCCTAGTGCGTTTACAGCACTTTGAATTCTGTCCCACAGTTGTTCGGAATTATTAATTTGAACTCGGTACACTTGTGTTTTTGATGCTCCCCAGATGAAGAAGTCTCAAGGATTTAAATCTGGAGACCGCGGAGGCCATTGAATGGGCGCATCTTGTCCCCTACCAATCCATCTACCAGCAAATTGTTCATTAAGATATTCTCTTACGGCACGTGCAAAATGAGGTGGTGCACCGTCGTGCATGAAGAACATGTTTCGACGCAAATTAGGGGACAAGTCTTCTGGCAAAATTTCTTGAAGAAAACGCCATTTAAACAATCAGGCAATCGGAACGGTCCAACCAAAAAATTGTCAATAATTCCGACCCAGACATTAATTTTAAATTCTCATTGATATCTACCTTTAATAGCATGTGGATTTTCATCTGCATAAATATGCTCATTGTCTAGGTTCGTCATGTCACGACGTGTAAAACAAGGCTCATCAGTAAACAAGATATTAGTGTGGAATCCGTTGTTGACTACTCAGCGCTCCCGAACAATTTGTGAAAAATTTAAACGTGAACCCTGATCAAGTGGTAATAACTCTTGGATTAGTTGGATGTGGAATGGACGAATTAATTGATCGCTAGGAATCCGTCTTACAGTGCTTTTTGAAATCCCAGTCTATCGTTGCAATGTTCTGGTACTAGTCTCAGGATTGTTATCAATCATTTGAAGAACAGTTTCTTCGGCAATGGGTGTTCGGCCTTGTCCAGATCCTCCAGCGTTAACTCTGACTGGCTTCAATATTCCTGTTTCTCGAAGACGTCTTTCGATTCGGGCAAAAGTTTTGTGATTTGGAATTGTCCGGTTTGGACACCTCTCTTGATACACGCCCGACACTTTCGCGGCAGATACCTTGACAATATCCAAGAACTAATAGCACGTCTGTCTGCTCATGAAAAGGGAAATCCATATGTGATAGCTGCCAAAGTAATTGCAACAACAACAGAAATAGCAATTAAAGCAATAACGGTGATCGCGATAAAAAAACAATACAAAAGCAACTGAAAGTGAACAAATTATTGAAATTATTTACTGTCAACAATAAACTGGGACGATTATGAATTTGTTTCTCCTCAAAATCATGACTTATGTCTTTGTGTCCACCGCCAAGTAAATTTTGTATTATAATTTTATTAAATCTGTAGTAAGAATGTAGGTGATCAGTATTTGACAAAACATTTTTCCCTTCGAAACTATGCGAAATACGGAGTTTTTATAAGAGTCAAAAAATGAAGATGATGAATAAGCCTTCCCGCTAAAAGAAGGCTTAGAACCGTATTACCACCCCTAAGAAATAATCTAAAAACATTATCAGGGGGTGAGGGTGGTTTTAACCCTTCTACAATTTCCTTTCGGTTACTTTGATTACTGAAAGTAGGGTAATCCTCTAAAATGTAGGTACTTTTCCCAAATTTCATTAAATTTGTTTCGCGCATTTCTAAACAGCGTACAAAAACGTTATTTTTAAGTAAACTTTGACCTCTTCTCACGAACAAACGATACATTTTGGTATATATATAAATTGCGTCCATTCGACTTATTTTGACCTCTACAATACGTAGTAGCTCTATGTCCCAGCAATTTTGGGACACGCTGTATAGGATCAGCAATAAATTTTTTACATCTAATATTTTTATTTCCATGGGCCTCTGCAGACATATGCAAAACATAAAAGCAAAATAAACCCTTTTATCAAAAAACCTTTGTCGAAACCTTAACAATTGAAGGACCAGGGGCAACTCAAAAAGCCTAACCAAAGATTTCCTTCTTGTGAATATATAATATATTTATCATTTCATATATGAGTATTTTTTATAATTTTTTTAACAATTGTGTTTTCAAAATCAAAGCAATGGCCTAAATCTCTGTAATGTTCTGTTACAATAATCATTGCACCTAAGTCATTATTTAGGCAATACTCATGATTATAAAATTCGTTCTTTAAATAACGCATTGTCTGACTGATGTAACATACATCACACTCTGCAATTTATTTTATAAACCTTACCTTGTTTTTGTTTACCTGTTTTACCTTTAATGTTAGTAAAAACAGATTTGTTACTATAGTTTGGAATGAAAGTTATACATGTGTTTTATTGTCATGAGAGCCAACGGTGTATATGGAAGAAGGGTTGGCTTTATGGTATAGAAAACATTCAGGTATGGGAATAGAAACAGATGACATGACATTACGCTCGTTACCATTTTTCGATAACCAGATAATTTTTGGGTAAGATCAGGATAATATGGAATGCAAGCTCAAAGAGCTCAAGGAAGAGTATAGAAAATGACATCTCTCCATTAACTGGCACAAGATAGAATATACCAGCATAGTTGACGAAATGAGCAATATATCAATAGAGGGAGCTATAATTAAAGGAAGGTGTAAGTACCATCACTGCTAAATCAAGTATCTGGAAGCAGACATTCAGACTACAATAACACACTTTGCATGGTTTGCTGTGGAACGACAGCGTTAGACAGGATGTAAAAGAAAGATCTTTCACAGCATAATGGAAAATATGGCTTTGTATGCAGCTGAAATGCGACCTATTTCAGGATAATTTAGATATAAAACCGTCACAATAGAGTTGGATTATATGCAATGATACCTGCAAACAACTAGAAGGGTAAAATGGGCAACTGAAGAAATTTGTAAAAGAATGGAAATAACAAGCTCAAACACTATAACTTTGGAAAACGGGGCGCTACAATGACATGAGCATGTAAAACGAATGTCTCACAAGAGATGGCTCCGAAAAATTTTGGACTGATATCCCAGATGAAATAAGAAGAAAGGAAGGTCTGCCATGGAACATGAAATATACTTACATCAAACAGGAAGAAGACCTGATCGCAGGAGGAGAAAATAGGAGACTGTGGAAACAGAAAACGGCATTTAAATAGCGGGAGCACGCCGCAAAGGAAGAAGAAAAAATTGTTACCTTTATTTATTTTATTGTAATTTCTTGTATTACATTTTTTATTGTAAAAAGGAGTTTAAACTTTCAAAAATACGTCTTCAAACTTATACGCCCACTTGTCTATATCTTACCACACATTAACGTGGGTACTTCCAAATATGTTATGATTACAACTTGCTTAACAGCAGCAAGTGTCTCTTCCTGCAGTATCCGTATATCTCGATAAAGTTAGGGGATGTTTCACTGTTGAAATCCCCCAAAGAAAAATAAACAAATCGATTGATAGACTTTACGATCGCGCTCTATAATTATTTACTAGACGTTTGACATGTTTACCGTGAACTGAAATCGGAAAGATCATTTACCAATACATGCAACAAACACCATGAAACCGAAGAGAGAGAGTGGAGTAACCCAGTAAAATGATTTAACAGGCGGTGGTTTCATATTTTATAGCCTCCGCGTCCTGGCCCTAAAATCGGACGCAAGGGAAGTATCCATTTCCGACGAAACGCACGTCTTACGCACGTATGTATGTAAGTACATACATACACACATATAATAAATTCTCTTAACGTTTTCGTTAAAAGAAAATAAAATGAAAACAAAATTTGTGTGTAGATATAACGATAGTCGAATTTTTTAAGTGCTTACATCCTGCATATTACATTATCTGCAGAACGTGTCAATATAATTATCGTTATTTATTTCCCCAATATCGGAATTCAAATATAGCCGAAAAAAGATTGTTTCCTTTTATGCGGATAAAATTTTTGACGTTATTCCACTAACTTCCTACGTTCTGGATTTTTAAATAGATATTGATTGATCGAAGCAGCTAAGCAACACGATGCTAGAAGTATGAATGCGTGTAAAAAAGCACTTAATTCAGGAAGGCAATGTAGTCTTATATAGGAAATTATAAATTGAATCTGGTTGCATTCAAATCTACATCGATTCACATTATTTCCTCTAAAAATGTTGATCTAACGTGACAGGTTACAACACTTATAACTAGAGGCCGGATTATATGCAAAAAAGTAGAAATATGCGCATAAATATGCAGATGTTTTGGCCTAAATATGCACTTTCTTATGAAAAATATGCAGATAAAAAATAGGAGTAATGCTAGAAAATATAATACTATAAAAAATATTCTATTATGTTTACTATAAGTTTATTTATAACATTTTACAACATAATTAACTATGAAAACAATTTACAATTACATATTTCTCAAAGTTTTCAATAGAAAAATTGTGGCGCTTGTCTGATAACATGTATTTATATATTGAAAAGGTTCGTTCTACATCCACGCTTGTTATAGGAGCATATTTCAAATTAGAAATATCCTCTATTGTCAACTCAATATTTTCTACTGACTCACCACACAAGATTTTAGCAATATCCTTTAGCTTTTTAAAACCCTCATTTCTGTCTATTACACTTAAAAATTTTTCATACACGTATTTTCCCACCCTTCCTTCAACATCAAAACATAACTTTTCAAATTTGTTTATTATTTCAACGCTCTCAATTAGCGACATAAATTGTTTTTCCAATTGCAATATAGAAGTGGAAATAAAACTGTAGTTGGCTTTAATAAACACCAACTGTTGAGGTATTTCTTTACTCGAATAAACCTTTTGGGCGTCTAGCACAGATTGTGTATCGCTATCAAGATCCATAATAACTGTCTTTATTTCTTCATAATGATTTGCATGAAAAATAGCAGCTTCCAACCACGTTCCCCATCGTGTGATTATTGGTTGAGGAGGAAGCGGAATACCGGGTAGATGTTGTTTGTAAAACTGAACTCTTAATGGAGCCTTTAAAAATTGTTTCTTAACACTACTAATTAAATCGATTGGAATCGATTCCGGTAAGAAAAAGGTTGCCAGTTTTTCCTGTATAAACCTTGTTATTGTCAAATTATTTGCCTTTTCCAACTGTTTGGATGAAATTAAATAAGATTTTGCTGGAACCGATACGTTAAGGATACCTATCATTAAATCAACTATGTATCGGCCCACACTATCAGTAGTTTCATCTGCGCATATGTAAAGGTAATTGTTTGACACAGCCTTCTTAATGCTACTCAATTTTTCTGCATAGATACGGTGAATATAATTTTTCTTAAGGTGCTCTCGTCGGGAATATTATATTTGCTGGTGTAATTTTGCAAAAATAACTTGACATTTAAATTGTTTATTTTATGTAGTGGAATTTGAAATGATTTTTATTTAAAAATCATCAGCAGAATGCGGAATATCAGATATTCCGTATTGTGCTGATGATATGCGAAAAATACGCATGAAATATGCATCTCATTTTACTCATTTTAAAATAAAATTTTAAAATAAAATTATTTGTCGAAGCGTTGTATTGGTAATTTTGTTAAACATCGTTTAAAAACTATAGATTAATAAGAGGAAACAAACTTAAATTTTACTTACAATCTTGCTGCATGCTACGCAAAATACTTTTTCTCCGTCCATACGCAATTCTGAATAAGGTGCAATCCATTCAGGCACAGTTGCTATTTTCGGCATTTTTGCTATTATAATTAATAATAGCCCACAAGTTTACACTTCGAAAAACCAACGTAACATGACGTTTAAAATAAGTAAGATTGCTTTCGAATATGGGAATAAATTTCTCCGAATAACAAAGAAACACCTGTGCTCCTAATTTTCTGGTAAAATGTATTTTTGTATTTATTTAGAAGTTTCAGGGAATTAGCTTTTCCTGAAATTCTGTCCCGGTCTAGATGTATGGGAACAGCGTTAATACATTTTTGGAGGCACTTATCGGAATAGTATTGAGAAGAGGCTTCATAGAATGCTATTTTTAATTTAAAGAGGGCTGTTTAACTCTATGTTTGTTACAACCACGACATATTTTTAGTAATGCCTATCCTATAATAAATTACATCCAATAAATAAATAAAACTCGGATACGTCAAATATGCTAAATTACTACAAAAATAAATAAATAATATACAAAATGCATGTATTATGTAAATATGCAAATTTATGCAAACTGCATTTTTCTCATAAAAGAGTGGATGACGCGTTATCATTAAGTAGTGTAAACCTGTCTTTGTCTCCACTTACGTGCAAGACTCGACATTAAAACTCGGAGAAATAAGGGTGTCTGTCCGGTCTACATTACTTAATAATAACAAGTTATCCACTCTTTTATCAAACCTTACTTATAACGTCCTCTATCATTTATTCTTACCAGCGATTCATATTTAGTGAAATATCTTTTTGTAGTAAATCTCCTTTGTCGAGGACTCCTTTGGCAGTCAGAACAGCAAAGACGTGTACTTAACACCAACACTTTCGGTACTTGTCAATTCCAGTAAAGGCATTGCAAACGATCATTTCATCAAATGGGATGTTAACTTAGTTGTCGAAATACGCATTTAGAAATAGGTATTGGAATATCTACCACAGGTTTTACAGCCTTCCTGAAGAAATTATGCATTTTAGTACTCTCATGCATAGGCACTACGGTTGTAGCAAGTTTTTGGTGGGTCATTTTTGTCTGTATTGTTCTCCTTAAATCGCCTTTATTCGAAAGATTTAGCTCAACAAATCAGGACGTGCCTTCCCGCTACTGAAAGAGGTAACTTTTACTAGTATAGTGTCAACTTTTATCAGTGTTTGTTTCATTGGAAACCGAATGATAATTTATTCAGATAGACGGTCGGAGATCAATATGTGAAAACAAAGTATTTTTTCCAATGACTATATTTCAATATGTCCGTTGAAAATTGTACAGTTCATTCCACATTTCCATCAGAGTAAGTATACATATCACGAAATATGTTATTAAGTAGAACACTGTCTAATACAAACTGTTCTGGAATATCTTATCTCTCTTTGAATTTTATTGTTAATTCAAAATTTTTTCGGTAAATTACACCACAGTCCTTGCAATCACCTTTATTAATTCAAAATTTCTTAAAATATCGAAACAATTCGAATAATTATTATCAATGATTACGAGATAGCACGTATTTTTGTGCGCCTCTCATCCATGGTTTGGTAGTATTCTTTCTTACTTTGAATTGTTTGATTTTTTTACGTATTGGACACTCTTAAATCATTTGTTGGATTCCGTTGTTAATAGCTGATCAATAGATTTATTCATTAACCATTTTGAATACTTTAATGCCCTAAAATTTTATTTTATAAACATATTGGTGTTGGTAGTCTGTGATTTACAACTATAAAATTATTATCAACGTTTACCTCATTTTATCATTTGCAATAATGTAAGAGGTAATCTGGTACTCAGTTTTCTCTTTTCAAATAATCCAATTCATACGAGGGGCGCCTTTTATGTTTTTGCAAACGACTACCAATTGGCACTATTGAGGTGTGTCATTCCTATTTTTGTAAAATTTGACATTTTTTATTGTGAAAGCAGTGGCAGCTTAGAAATTGACCCAGTAGTTTGTCTACAGTGAATGTTTAAAGAAAGCAATTTTGTCAAAGCAAGGATGTTGGATGATTTTTACGTGTTTAGTAAAGGCCTAACTCAACAACATTGCATAAAATCGCTTAGTTCAACTTTTGGTAATGACCTACCATCAGGAAAGACTATTTATAGAATTGGCTTGCAGAATTTCGTTGTGGTCATGCGTCTGTCAATGATGAATTACGTAAAGGTCAACCACAGTCGGTTATTATCCCTAACAATATCGATGCTGACTTACAGAGATATAGAGGCATCCTTAGGGATATCGAAGACTGCAATACATTTGATTTGGCATGAGCATTTAGCTGTGGGAATGATTTGTTTCCGATGAGTTCCACATAATTTGACTGAAACTCAAAAAACAGCTTGTGGTAATGGTAATCGCTGTAAAGAAATGCCTAAGAAATTGGAGCGAGGAACTACAAAATCCATATAAAACATCGCAGCAGTTGACGAAACTTGGATAAATTCGTATGAACCGGAAACCTAGCAACAATTCACATGTTTTACAAGGTGAACTCAATCCCATAAAAATTGTTTGCTCACGAAGAACTTCCAAGAACATAATCGCTCGTTTCTTCAGTTATACTGGAAATTTCGCAACCATTCATTTAAAGAATCGAAGAACAGTCAATGCTGATACCGAACAATTTATTTAACAGAAGTCGTTGACGAAATCAAGAAAAGAACCGAAACCCCACACAGCACGTTAAATAATGTACTAGATGGATGAGAAAAACATCGAATTAATGTCGCATTACCCATAATCACATGACTTATCGCCTAACGAGTTCTTTCTGTTCCTAAATTTCAAACAGCAATGCGTGGACAGTGATTTTAAGCACCTTAAGAAGCCTTGAAAGATCATGCCTTTGAAATGCCAACTTCAAAGTGGAAAAAATGTTTCGACGATTGGTTTGAACGAATACAAAAATTCTTTTCTTTCCTAGTATTTGTAACAATTTAATAGGCGTCCTCATATTTTACATCATTCAATATTTTGTCTCCTCAAATTTGCTTGTTTTATAATCTGTCGTCTTCTTAATGTTACTGATATACATTTGTATGTATGTTTTGAAATACCGTGTATTTCCATCTCTTTAATTTTATCTTCCAAGTAAGCTCTTGAAAGTGTGTCTGCTACTTTCCATTTATTTCCTCGAAAGTTAGTTCGAAAGATTAGAAGTCAGAAGTTTAAAAAGTATTGTCTGCATCCTTGCAACTGTCCGAGTTGCGTCTTTTTTCAATTGTCAGTAATGGTTTATAAGTAGCTTACAGTACAACAATGACAATATGAAAAATACATAATAGCAAAAGATGGATTTTCTATTTAAGCCAACTTGACTTCATGAGCTCGATGGCTTTCTTAAATTAAAGAACCACCAAAGCCTTCTTTTGATGCATCAGAATAATGCTCTTTTTTATGAAAAGACTTTGCAGTAGATGTGTTACGCTTTTGTTAGCTGTTGGAACGCCCTTTTCCCTTACTGGTCTTCGATCTATCTGGGTACCACTTTATAAGGTGTGGTTCGAGTACATATTCTACTGCGTTTACAATTGTCTAAAATATTGCTATTTGCAAACTTATAGTTCTTAGAACGAAGAAAATTGATCTACTATGTTGACTTTCGGATTAGAAAAGTTGTAGAACTTTATAACTTCAGATTTGCTGCATCTTCAGTATAACCATCTATTGCAGACCGGTCATGTACAGTTTTCAGTAATAAAATAAGAAGGAATTTTTAGATACGTAAGATGCTAACAGCATGTCGTCTTCATACGCAGTGTAGTAGGTAAAAACTGTGGCGGCACTTTCCTACATTATTTAACAGTACCTTCAACTCTCAGCTATGTTTGCAATTCGTGTAGCGTTGAAGACCTAATGTGTAAATTCTGATTGATGTTCATATTATTGGAAATAGGTTTTTATATTAAACATGCTACGCACACTAAGCTGGGTCATAGATGACTGGCACGGTATACGAGGGGTGCTCTTTATGTTTTCAGAATTAGCAGCACTAGTGTTGCCAAGTACCATCTGACATATCTATTGTAAAGTTTGACATTTTTGTCTGTTACGGTGCCTTCAGAATTTCATCTCAGGATCAAAATGGAATTAACTCGCGAAAATATTCATGCGATGATTTACTACGATCTTCGATGTGGAATATATCAACAATAGTGCATCGATCAACGCACTTTGATCTTTGGCGATGAAGCTCCGTCCAAACCCACTGTATATCACTAGTTTAGTAAATTCAATCGTCGTTTGCTCACAGACGAATTAAAAGAAGTTCGTTCGAAAACGGTTGTATCAGAAAACATCAATGCTATAGTTGAACTGATAATGCAAGATCGTCATGTAACATATCGTGAGATTGAGGCATCACTGGACATTAGTACGACACGCATACATAAGATAATGCATGAACATTTAGCCGTAAAAAAGATTTGTTTCAAAAACAACATATATAACATTTACACGGGTAATGA
The DNA here is from genome assembly GCA_038088585.1 of Chrysina gloriosa. Classification (NCBI taxonomy): domain Eukaryota; kingdom Metazoa; phylum Arthropoda; class Insecta; order Coleoptera; family Scarabaeidae; genus Chrysina; species Chrysina gloriosa. The sequence continues at coordinate 27,417,640 of CM076087.1, read as the reverse complement.
ATCTTGGATCAACGCGTACAGGCCTGAAAGCAAACAGCAGTCGGCAGTGTGGCTGTTCCAAGATCAGCTAAATCCAACAACACTTGTTTGCGCAGGAAACACTCCGAAGCAAATGGTTGGTTGTCTTTTTTGGGAAAAACGGATAAATGGCTACAGTGCCATTAAAGAGGCGCATAACGGTGAATTTTGAATGGTACACAACCATTTGTTTGCCAGCAGTCTTTGGAGAAGTAAGAACAAATAACCAGCGAAGCAGGACCATTATTCACCAAGACAATGCGGGCTTCCGCACATTGGCCAAAGCTCAATATTTGACAAGTCAAAACATCCAATTGAAGGGTTATTCGCTGCACAGCCTTGATCTGACATCTAATGATTTCTTTTTGTTCCCGTACGTGAAGAATAAACTACATGGTCAAGGATTTTCAAAGCCAGAAGAAGCGGCTTATGCATTCAAAACGCATGGTTTCGAGGCACCTCATCGGAATGAGAAAACTGCTAGGAAAATTGGTTGAAACGTATGCAAAAGTGTACTAATCATGAAGTACAATATTTTGAGGGGCAATAAAATCATTTCCAGTGCTAAATATATGTGTTTGTTTGTTATTCCGGACAATCGTCGTACCTTAGAAAATATGAGTTGCATAAGTCAGGGCGCAAAATGCAAATATTCTATGTATTTTAGGCAATATTGTATACAATTAATAACTTTATACACAAAAGAAACAGTTTAGATAAAATAGAGAATTAGACGCTTGTAAACGCCCATAAATAGAGACGTAACTAATCGCTTGGAATACCTGTACCGCATGCACGTTCAACTAGGGTTGGCTAAATTATCGTGCCAAATGCTATGAGGAACCTGGTGGTGAATATACTGAATGAAAATATAATTGCAACAATAATAATGAAATTACGTTTTATTACCTTTTTGACAGAGGATGTAGGTACATCACGAATGAAAATCCACCTTAATTATGTTATTGCAACGATCTTCTCTTAATCAGTACCAAATCTGGTTTAGACGTAGCAATCAAACAAACCAACATGTGGCTTTTAATGAAGTGCGATAAAATACATACAAAAAGAAGACAAACCAATGACATGAACACAAAACGAAGAAAGCTATAAAAGCTTTTATATCACGGACGTAGGTATACGTTTCCTCTTCGACTCGGTTTTGTTTACATTGAAGCTCGATTCGTTACAGTTCCATTTACATCTCAATATAAATGATTTTTTAAAAAAGGGACGATTACTTGGAATGTTATCGAGTCACCGAAGGAAAGGTATTCATCAATCAAATTAAGAAAATTTGTCATGTACGCATTCGGGCCGCCACGATCCATCGAACGCTGGCGATGAGTCGTACGAAATCGATCTTGACAATAAGGCTAATGAATAACAATTTGGCACCTGCACCTGTCAAAATACTTTAATGCGAAGAAAGGAACGCATCCTGCTCGTGCAAGCTTTATCATCTAAAAGAATTGAAGCATCGAAACATTTTTAAAGCGTTTTTGTTTGATATTCAACTCGGGTTAGGAGATTTTATATGGATTTAGAGTATTTTAGCACCGTGACTTGTAGGCAACCCAATGTACGTCTCCAACGAGGAAATAATCTTAAAATCCTATTAGTGTATGCTTCAAATCTCGATTTATCAAAACGATCCGTATCGACGTAAATAAACGGATAAATTTCCATCGGATATGATTGACTAACTTCGTTTCACGAGATAATTTCATGTTAATTAAGCGGTAAAGCGACGAAGAGAGATTTTGTCGGGCTATTTGTAACTTGATAGGCGTAATCCTTTAAAGTGAATCGTGAATACTGGATTGACAAAAGCCGTTCCGAAAACTCTGATGGAAAACATCTGTTTCCTACTGGGATGAATATTGTTTACCTTACTTAACTAGTACATGACATATTTTAGGTTCGCCTTTTTGAGATAATAACTCAACATATACCACATAATAATCTTAGTGAAAAGATAGGGAAATCTATATATCTATGTTGTAAGTGATATCAATTACAGGAAATCCTGAATTTTTTCGATACTTAAAATTACGCGCAGATGGATCGTGTTGAAGTTTCTGTTAGATCTGTTTAATCTTTAAATGTATAAGTAAGTTTTACCCTTGTGGATAAAATATGTGCATGGTACCTCAGCGAACATTGTTTCTTCCGAAAACTGAAAGTACGAGGGCGAATCAAATATGAACCAAACTTTTATTTTAGAACATGTATTGGTACAGTAAATAAAATTTTGAATACACCTTATTTTTCTATATTATCTTCTTTTATTCGCGCATTTTTCCCATCAAATCGGAAGTTTTTAATTCCGTCATCAAAGAATGAATCTGGTCGCGTCTGTAACCAATTGCGCACGAACATTTCTACACCTTCGTCGTCATCAAAGTTATGGCTTCCCAGTTCTTCTTTGGGTGGCCCAAACATGTGCTAGTAACACGGGGACAGATCGGGAATGTAGGGCGGATGTTCCAGTGTGTTCCAATTAATTTTTCCAATTTTTCTTGGGTTAATGCAGCTGTGTGTACCCGACCGTTGTCATGGAGCAGAATCGCACTTCGAACAGGCATGTCTCGCCTTTTTAAGATATCCCGATGTGTGCAGCAATTTCCCATGTTGTAAGGCGGCGGTCTCCTTCAGTCATCTCACGGATCGCAATAATATTCGTCTCACTGATGCTCGTCCGCGGTCGGCGTGCATGGATCTCATTTGCACTTACTCTGGGCCATCGGAAAATCAGTCATCCTTGAGAGTGTCTTTTTCAGCGAACTGTATAATAATAATAACAATGCTCTTTATTGCCTGTAAAAGACATGGTCAACAAAAATAAAAAAATAAAAGTCAAATACAATACATTTTTGCATCTAAGAAAAATCACCAAAATTTTAAGTAAAAACTTCATTTGTACTATAACAGTTTTTAGAAAGAAATTCTTTATCACAGATTTAAAACGAGTGTCAGTACCTATACTCCTGATCGAACCGGGAAGTCTATTATAAGTCCTTATGCACATGTACGAAGGAGACTTCTCATAAAGGGCAGTTCTGTGTGCCGGCACCGACAAACAATCCCCATGTCTGGTGATGTGCGCCTTGTTTATTTCACAGTTTCTGATCAATTTTGAAGGATTGTTTCTGGTGTACAATGCGCATTCATACAGGAACAAAGACGGGACAGACATAATGTTGTTGTTGAGGAAATACTCTCTGCAACGGTCCCTAGACCTGAGGGAGAACATAGTGCGGATAATCCGCTTCTGGATTAAAAGAACGCGGTTCATACCCCTCGTTACACCCCAGAACATTACCCCATACCTCAATCTTGATGCAACACAACTATTATAAAAGATCAGAAGGGATTTTAGAGTGGAAGTGCGTTTCAGCCTTTTCATTGCATAACCCAAAGAACACAGACTACTACATAGATCGTGAACATGATTTTCCCAGCTCAAGGCGCTGTCCATTGTACACCCTAGAAACTTTATGTATGGGGAAAGCGGTACTGACCCATTCATCCTAATCAATACCCTTTCATTCGGAGTGGTATTATGAGGATAAAGAAAAATCATATTGGTCTTTTTGTAGTTGAGCAACAAACCATTTTCGGCGCACCATGGTAACGTCGGTCGTGCACATTTGCTACCATTCACAGAGAAATCTGCAATGGATTTAGCCGATAGAACGAGTGAGGTATCATCGGCATATTGAAGAATGTCCTTTTTAACAAAGAAGTCAAGTCAAGCTAAATCATTTGCAAACACTAAAGAGAGGAATGGTCCAAGTACAGATCCCTGTGGCACGCCTCTTACAACTCTAGCAGGACCAGACATAGTCACTTTACGATACTCATCAGATAACGTTACAATTTGCATACGATCATTTAAATAACAGTTTATCCAGTCATACGGTAATCCACGCACTCCGCAAGATTGTAATTTTGCTAACAACAAACGATGATCAACAAAGTCGAAAGCTTTTGACATATCGAAGCACAAACAGCCTACTTTCCGTTTATGCTCTAATTCGCCATATTCAGTAGGTTATTTTTCATAAAGAAATCGTAGAGCCTATTCAACATGACTTTTTCAAATATTTTTGCAAAGCTGGACAGAACAGAAATAGGTCTATAATTCTAATTAGTCGACGCAAAATTTCGGCGGCTTTTACGCCCTCTCGCGGCAAAAATTTAATAATAATGCATTGCTCAACAGACGTATGTAACTCTGGCTCAGACATGATGCTGCTAACACCCAATGAACCCCCATATATCAAGACGTTACGTTACTCGCTTCATCTAGGGAGCGTTGAAAAGAAAAGTCCGGTTAATATTTGATTCACCCTCGTAAGTTCCCAAAAAGAAATCAAGCAGGTCAATTTTTATACCAACCGTAAGTAACAAATTAACTTAACTAACATACATTTCAGATTCCTTTGTATGTTTGATTTCGCTTTTCAATTTCAGGAACGTTCGATTTTTCTTATAAATACGAGGAGCGTCTTTTAAGTTGTTACAAAAATTAGGAAAGAAGAAACAATTTTTTAAAAACAAATTGTTTTATTGTTTTTCAAAATATTCGTTTTCAAAATCTATATAGTTTTGCATGCGTTCAAAAACTTTTGTTTTTTGAAGGCTTCGAAAGCTTCTTGAGGCCCGGAGAATCGCTGTCTACCCATTTTTTGTTTGACATTCGGGAACAGAAGGAAAATATTAGGCGATAAATCAGGTGAATGCGGACAATGGGACATTATTTCGATGTTTTTCTTATCCAAATAACCAATTGTTTGACGTGCTGTGTGAGAGCTGGCATTGTCATAACGCAGAACAATGCGACTTAGGTTATTTTCCTGATTTCGTCGACGACTCTTGACAAACAAATTGTTGCATACCATTCAGGATTAACTGTTCTTCAATCCTTTAAATCAATGGTTGCGATATGTCCAGTACAACCGAAGAAAGAAGCGATTATTATCTTGGCAGTGTCTTGTGAACGAACAATGTTTACCGGATCCAGTTCATGTTGGAACACCCCAACATATTGATTGTTACCAGTTTATATAGGAATTTGCATTGGAATAGTTTCGAATCCTGTTACGATTTTATATACAGATTTTACAATTCCCCGATCGAATTTTCTCCATTTCCTTACACCAATTAAGGCGAGCCCATCTTTGAGCTTCGGCCAAATTATGCGGAATCCGTAGGGAACAGACCTTTTTCACAGTTAAATGGTCATGCAAAATCGAATGGATGCAGTTTTCGATATCCCTAAAAATGCCTCTATGTCACTGCAAGTCATATGCTAATCTTCTTCGCTGCGTACAGCATCCATATTTTTGCAAACAACCGATTTCTGGTCGACCTCCGCGCAATGTATCATCCACAAATGTCCGACTACGAAGAAATTCTGCAAACGTGTGCGAACGATTCACAAATGGAATTGAACTTATTCTGATCAGCTCTAGTAATCACATAGTTACTTCAGCCAAAGAAGTTGAACAAATTAATTCGAATGCCAACTAAATTTTACGATTCTTTTATTGGTAAGGAGTAGGATTTTTGCACATACTGCACTATTAACGTCGAACAACAAACAAATATAAATTGCGAATTAGATTTATGTTATTTTTATACCACTCTTTGACAAATATCCTAGCTTATTTTTACTACATGACATGGAAATTGCAACACCAAGAAGGGGTGCGAATCGGGATTCATTACTCAAGACTGCCCTATCCTCCTCCACGTTCTAGTGCAGTCGCAACCTACACCTCTCCAAACGCTGTAATCAATCTTGAGGCCGTAAGTGGTAGCACAAGATATGGCGATGAGATTGCAAACAGAAAGCCCTGATACGGCGATGAACGGTTCGAAAGGTCCCGGGATAACATTCATTACTTAACCATTAACCCGCAATTAACCTGGTACTGGAGAATCGGTCTCTTAGTGCCTTTAGGCGAAGGTGGTGATCCTCCACCCCAATAGCTCTTTTTCGGCGACGCTCCTGACCTTACTTACTCCGTGACTGATAGCAGCGCATGACGGTGAATTGCTCTCGGTTATGGCGGTTTAAAATTTCCCTGAACGAAAGACCAGCTTCGTGCAAACCAACAATTCGATCTCTGTCGAATTCGCTCAACTGGCGGTAATTTCTACGCAGCCGCACTCTAGACATAACGAATTCTAAAACAAGTTAAACAAAATTAAAACACAAGAATAATCGGTGAAAATTGAATAAAAAGTCGCAAGCAATACAACTAACAAAAATTCTAGAAATGGAGTGTAAGATATACCGCAATTATCACCTTTGAATAGGTAAACGTTTCTGCCAAGTTCAGTACAAAAATTCGCATCCCTTCTTGCTGTTGCAATTTCCATCTCATGTAGTATAGCTATACCCCCGTATACATACATATTTATGCAGGTATATTGCCTGCATCCTAAATTTTAATTAAAGGTCACCAATTATTTTATTTTCTCCCGATCTTGCAAGTCATTTGATTCTAGGTATCACTCATGCCAGCTGGTCGCAATGTCATATTTCATTATTTCATTAAACGTAATCAATTAGATTTGGTGTTTGAATCCTTTCGGACGGTAATTGTGTTTCTTTTGTGGACGCTGACAAGTTTTACATTCGCTTGTCATATCTGTTAATTAATTTTCTCTCGGCGAAAATATCTAAGCATTACTAAAAGTTTGTGATCGAGGATGTACATATTTCGTTTGAAATGAAAAATGCATTGTTTGGAACTTGATACAGGGTGTACTCGATAATCTCATTTAGATAATGTAAAAAAGAAATTGTTTTCTTACATCTCTACATTGGCTTGAAAACAATATTTTTTAGAACAAATAAAATACTGTTGTAAGAAACGGAATAATTCTGTATTATCCATTGTTATTAGTGAATTCCGCGTTTACAAAATCTTTTTTCTTTTTGCCTGCAAAACAGTAAACTCAAAAAATTTGAAAATTTGGACTATATAGTGGATATGGTAATACGTTCCATGAAAGTTCCAAAATTTTTGCAAAGTTGCCAAAGACACATGTATAATCTTGCCTTGCCGTTATGAAACACAGTATCTTTATGATTTGCCACTTGTAGTCGCGCGTCCTGATTTCAATTAAATAATTAATAAAAAAAATTATGTGTGCAGTTCAAACGCAGTAGAAGTGAAACCTACAGAAAAGTAAACTGCTAGAGAATGAGACGGATGCAGTGTCAGGAGTGGGATAATTGTAGGGTATATTTATTATAATATTGGTACTAAAACTTCGTAATACGCAGGCGCACACGCACGACACACGTACTAACACAGGTACAAACATACACACAGAACGCTTTGACCAAAGCAAGTAGTAATGGACAAAATCGTTGTTTTAAATACATATTATTTATTTAACGTAACAGGTTATCGTTATTTCGTAGTCCACAATTCTACACGATAACAACATTGTCGTATCTGAAGATTAATTCATATTATAGGCTGAGTTTTATTTTTATTTATTTATATTAAAATTATGTTATTTTGATCCACATTATATGTGTGTTATAATAACGGTGTTTTTTTCTAGTTTTTATAACTAATTTTGTTATACAACATTGTTCTTTTATTTTACATTTGATAATTGCAATGCATACAACTATTTGAAAAAAAATACACCGGTAATGATTTGAACATGCACCATTAGACTAGCAATCGTCGCATAAAAAGCCAGCAGCCAGATACTAAGGACAAGTCCCTCTATTACAAATCTGAGACCCATCAAAGTCCGTGATTAACAGGTCTGACTGATGGTCAGTGATCACCTTGTCAGTATACGACGTCTTTTCTCTCGGTTCGGCTCGGCAATAGCCAGGCGTACATAAGCACATACATATAATATCCTTCCAGTGAATCTTTGCACCACGTCATCGATTTTGTCTGTATGAATCAAATCAATAATTTTTGGTCAAAAGACGCACCATGTTCGCATTACAAGAAAATATTATATTAAACAATTACTTACATTTTAAGCGTTCAAAAATCTTGTTTAAATATTAAAATATTATTCAATGTAAAATATTGTATATAATTTCCCAATTTTTCATTTTCTAGTAGTTAATTGATATACATGTGTCACTTACGAATTTAGCTAATCTAATAACCCAACCTTAATATATTGAAATATTTATGTCATATCATAACATAACCTTAAATATTATTGTATTATATATATATTATAAGTGAATATTGTCTTCTTCGTTTGATTTAAAAAAATTGTTTTCTTTTTCTAATATATCAAATACAGAGTGACATCCACTTTCTGTATTTGAATGCATGTTTATTCATCTTTATACTTTCAGATATTTCTTTTGGAAATCCGTCGTTTTACTTTTAGGTCAATTAAACACGCATAAAAGTAGAAAGAAAATTTACTGACAAGATATTAATACACAATTTTTTTGTATCTGTATGTTGCTTTTTCATTGTTTATAGTCAATAAATTATAATAAATTGTACAGAATAGCAGTCTACAACTCAACTTTTCAAAATACAATTTGATTTACAGATTAATTGCACTATATTAAACCTTATTAACAACAAAAAAAATAAAATTATTCACTTTCTGGGTCAAATTCTGAACTCGAGTCACTTTCATTTCCAGTATGTATCACTAATGGTTCAACTTCGATATCTGCCAAGTATTTTTCTCTTTCATACCATTCATTTATTATTTTATTTGTGTGTCTAACACAATTTTCCCACACATTGCTGGTGCATGTTGCCAAAGCTTCATTCCACATATCAATAACTTTGTCATCTCCATAACCATCTCTACCAATGTTTGCATTATAGTATGCCTTTGCCTTAGCTCAAATTAATTCGATGGCATTAAATTCACATTGGTATGGTGGTAATCTTAATACTTCATGACCAGCCTTCTGTATTATTTCATCGATAACATAAATCTTTTCTGGTTTATGTATTTTTGCAAGGTTTAACAGTTCATATTTTGTTAATTCGTTTGAACAAATTATATTATTTTTTTTTGCAGCCACTCAATTATGTCTTGTTTCTTTGTGGAAGTATTCGGCACTTTATTTGCTACAACACTATGATACGGAGCATTATCCATCACTATAAGTGTCAGTTGTCTCAGTTGTAGCAAAAGATTTTCCATCCACTTCGTATACAATTCACTGTTCATTTCTCCGTGATAATCAGCAGCATTCGATTTTGAGGCAAATACTAAGCTGCCATTCTCAACAAATCCTTTATAAGATCCAGCATGAATGACAATAAAACGTTTTCCATCATAACCCTCTGGTTTTCAAATACTTGTAGTAGAGGCATCTTGTCATGATTTATCTCTAGTGCCCTTGGCATAAATGCAAGTTTTATCCAAAAAATTACCTCCCTTGAGTATTCTGAAGATAGATTATTCATATAGTCTTAAAAATGTGCTTCTCATACACACTATATCAAACTTTTCCTTTCCACCAAAGCACGACGGTTGCATTCTTTTAAATTTGAAACCTATTTCTTGCAATAAAATAGCTAAGGAAGATTTTCCCAAGTGCACAATTTCCTTTAATGCCAACTCAGCCTTAAGGCTTGAAAGCGTAACATGTAAATAAAAATATTACTTGTGCATTTAATAAATTAAAATTAGCACAATTAGTCCTTACGTGCTTTATACATATTGTAAATTATGTTTTTCACTTCTATCTTAGAAGAATCAGGAATCGTTTTTGGTTTGGCTCGAGGTCTTTTCTTTCCAGGAGATGATAACTTAGGATTTTGTGTCTTCCATTTTCTAATTGTGCATACAGTTCTCCTAGAAATATGAAGAGCATCTGCCACCCTCTAATATAGATATTCGTTACATGCTAATTCTATTTTATTTAATGTCATTTTACAGCATACACAGCATCAACAGAAATTAAGGGAGCCCCATTGCCTTTTTCTTTTTCACAATAGTCACATAGATTTAGCAGTAGTTCCTGTTTAAACGTTTACCTGGCATTCTCTATAACAATGAAAAACAAAAATAATATCCAAATATACAAGGAACCTGTATGAATAATAAGAAACAATTTTTAAAACAGAATTGTATTAAGCACAAAGTGAATTCCAGATAATATTTGCCCTTAAAAGAACAGTTCCTTATTGATAATACTTATCGAGAATATTGGATGGATGAAAACGAAACACAATTTTTAAGCCACACAGGTTATAATACTAAACAGCTGTCAAACCGTAGAAATATCACCGGAAATAAGACGTATAGCATTGGAATAAGTAAATATAAACGTTCGTTTTCCTTCTCTGTCTAACACATTGTCACAAATCCTGGAAATTATTGATACGTACTTCTTAACTTCGAACACAAATGTTTTATAGGTAGTCTTTGTCTAACATACAGAAGTTTGATGCGACGAAACGCGGTATTTGTGGAAGGATATTATATACAACCCTTGTGTAGGAGACGCACACCATGCGTCTACTTACACATAAATACACACACTTATTTAATCGTATATTTTCTACTTACTACGTATATGTTGGAGCCACCGGCCATAATCCTAATCGCTCGCCATCTTGACTCCCAAACTCCACGTGCTTCAGTTTCGCCTCCCTTGTACCTACATTCACACCATAGTTCGCTTCAAGCGAGGCGACTGGCGGCAAATTCAAATTTCAGTATTACACTTGGTGGACAAGAGTGGGGAGTCTATTCTATCTCATTCTCTGGCAGGCTAAATCCTATAGCTGTGTATGTTTGTTTCTTTTCAGTGTCGCCTTTTTTTCGTATCATAGAGTTTCAAACCACTCACAACGGTACTAAAGAAGTTTCACTTCAATAATTACACTAAATAGTTTGATTAGTTGTTCAAGGTTAAAGACGGAATATAGACCCTTAATTGCAAGAATTGAGTGTAATGAGGAATGAGGGTAATGAGGGTAATGAGGGTAATGACCCTCATTCCTACTGAAAATTGATGTTCTTTTTGCGAATATGTATAGATTGATAACATTCTCATTCTTAAATACCTCTTAAAACAACGAATTTCAATAAATTAACAATTATTTACAATCTTATCCACGCAGGAGTGGTAGGAAACGTTCGATGTCCTTTCGATCATACGCAATAAAACGCGAATGCGCCCTCTGCGGCACAACGAAAAATTAAAACACCAAACAAGCAACTGCTATTTACGCGAACATCCACTCTTTATAGCTAGGACGTTTCATTCTAGCATTGATGCCAAATTACATGTTTAATCATTGTATTATATATAGATACAATAAAATGTACATGTACCTATATGACTTGGCATCAATGTTAGAATTAAGCGTCCTAGCTATAAAGGATGCAAGTCGGCTGCCCATTTGAAAGTCTTCCACGGATGTTGATGATTTGGCTGTTGCTGTAAACCCAATTTATCCAGTGGCTGCTTTAATCGACGCACCTACTGCAGTTATCGATGCGGCCACTCGTCCGGAACAAAGAAATTATGTTCCCGGCAGAACCGAAAATTACGTGGAGCTCGTTGTTCCGCGATATAACCCTGATGAATTTTTCAGTCATTTTCGATGTATCTCAATCGATTGATCCATTTCTTAAAAATATTTGAATATTTTATTTTAAATTGAAATGAGACCTAAGTACTGTATATATATTAATTGATATAGACGAAATAATCGTTTAAAACTTACCTACCAGATAAATTAAGTTGTTCGTGGGTTTTTCTTTGTTCTTAAGTGTAAATTTAATTTATACTTTAATAGGCCCGATGCTTACAGGAATAAGTATAAGGAATTACAAGAACAACGACAAGAAATATTTCAATTTAACCACCTTACCCCCACTTTCCGCTAGATTGTCTAGCGATCGCCATCTTTGCTAGCGAAAATAAATTCCGCTAGCAAATACGGCGACCGCTAGATCTAGCGCCCGAACTAGCGTTTGCGTTCAGGATACCGCTAGATCCAGCGCCGCCGTAACTCCCTGAACGCACGGATTGACACATGTTTTGATTTCAGTGGACAATGCCTACATTTAAAGAAGCCTATAGGTAAAGGCCGTGGAGAATGGTCTGTAAAAGACATGAAATTAGCGGTGCAAGACGTTTTGGATAATAAAATATCGGTTCGGGTCTCTGCAGAACGGCATAATGTGCCAAGAAATACATTGCAGAGGAAAATTCGTAGTGGAGATGAAACCTCAGCTAGGTAGATTTAAACCTACTTTCGATGATCTGTATGAAAACGAGGGTATGAAAGAATTGGTTGCGCGACTAATGCTCTTATCACGAACGAACGAATTTCTCAAGCTTGCCTATGAACTTGCAGGAAGTGTAAAACTACCACATAGATTTAATAGGAAGAAACGAAAGGCAGGAAAAGATTTTTTCACAGGATTTGTGAAAAGACAGCCAGAGTTAAGTTACAGAAAACCGCAATCAACAAGTTTAATGCGCTCAATAGGCTTTAACAAGCATCAAGTTGAGAGATTTCTCAAACATCTTATGAAACTGCAAGACGAGCGTTGCTTCCGTCCGTCTAGAATCTTTAACGCTAACGAAATGGGGGTGACATGCTTCCATGAAAATAAGTTGGTGATTTCAACAAAAGGAAAGCGCCAAGTTAGTAAAATGACTTCGGGGGAGAGGGGTCGCACGGAAACAGTCATCTTTTCTATGAGTGTGACTGGACTCCTTATTCCACCGCTGTTTGTATTCCCTCGAAAAAAGATGAATGATCGATTGATGATTGGTGTACCATCTGAAAGTATTAGTTTCCCAACTCCAAGTGGATGGATAAATGGACCAGCTTTTCTGACGTTGTTGAAACATTTTATGCCTATCAAGTTGCTTTCAGTTTGTGGATGAGGGCTAATCCTGGCCTCAAAATAAATGACTACGACATCGCATAGCTAGTTGCCGATGCAGGTGTATATCACAGATATTTACTGATATTGACTTTATGGAAAGTGGGTTAACCAACGTAAGTAACGGCCCCTCAAAATCAAGAGTTGCTGTTCAAGAGTCTAGTCAGATTTCCACTGGGACATCGTCGATGCCTGACAACTCAGTTGCTGCAGCTCCTATCCCAACGTCTACTGAACCTTCTCCTGGGACATCCCAAATACCTGATATGTGATATAATTCCTGGGCCTTCTTTGAAAATACATTCAAATATTACAGTGTCGTCTTCAGTTGTTAGGCACCCAAATTCCGAAAACATGCGGTGAAAGAAGGTTGAGAAGTCGCAAGAGTAAGGGAGGAAAAAGTGAGATATTGATATCAACTCCCGTAAAAATGCATTAAGTAACAAGAAAAAGATAGGAAAAGAAAGAGAAGCATTTTATCATGACACTGCAGAATCCTCTATGTGTGAAAATGTGGACTGTCTTGCATGTGGTGAACTTTTGATGAAAACTAGATTCAGTGTCATAGATGTGAAGGGTATTATTATTTCGATTATTGAAAGTTCTACAGTAAGCAGACTAAATAAAAATTAAAATACGTATTGACACAATTTAAAGCGAATTTATGTAAAAATTAAACAATTCTGTTAACAAAAATAGGTTCATTTATCGTCACTCCTGCTCTTTAATTGTGGCGTATACTACCCGACGCGACGTCGAAAATGTTATGACAATTACAGCTATAAATTTGAAATACCACACGCCTTTTATTTGATCAATTTTAATTTCCTTTTCAGAGTTTGTGTAAAGTAAATGTCTCAGTACTTACTATTACCTAATTTTAGATGATTCTGCCTATTATTGAATATTTCGTGACACTCTTTGCTTAAGTGGGCCGTACTGCTCGCCTCTCCCCTACGTGGAATACAGTAATAAGTCAACATCTTCGATAACTTTTCGCAATAAAAGTGAATCAGTGGCATGCATAGCAGCTCTAATGTTGTAAATTCCTCACCACACAATTGTTTAGTAATATATTCGGTGACACGTGCTTCGCTAGCACGAGGCAAGTATTATCAAAACCGTAAACCAATTGAGCAAATTAATAAATGCCAAACTCCAAATTTAAAGTTAAGATAACTTAAAGTTCTAAAACATGCACATTTGCTTAAAAAATTATTTCCTCAATCGGTTTACGGTTTTTGATAATGCTTGTCTCGTGTTGGTGAAGCATGTGTCACCGAATTTATTTCTAAACAATTGTGTGGTGGGGAGTGCGATAGTTCCTGCAATCACTGTCACCTCTGTTGTCTGTCTTCCAGCTGCCAAAATGGTTGTGGATCATTGGTATACACCTTACTTTATAAATAACCCTAAATAATGTATTCCAGAGCACTTAGACCGCACTATCTTGGAGGCCAATTGATTTCATCGTTTCTGGAAATGATGACAAAACTTCAACCGCAATAAAGCGACTGCTTTACGGGTTGCACATATATGACCTGGCGTCATCTTGTTGATTGACATCCATGTCATTTAATTAAGGCCACCAATCTTCCCTTGGTATATTACAGTAACGCTCAGAATATAACAGTGGCTCCGTCAACATTTCCGAAAAGTACGGTCCAATAATGCAATTGGCTCATAAATCGCACCAGTCACTTTAGTTGGCATGAGTTACGTGAGGATTTCCTGACCCCAAAATTCGACAGTTTTGCTTCTTCGCGTAGTCATCTAGGTGAAAATGTATTTCGTCGCTGAAGGTGATTTTCGATCAAAAACCAGTATCTCTTACCAGTACCCAATTGACGAATGTGCGATGCTGTAAATCGTCCAACGGTTTATGTTGTGGATATGTGTTAATTGGACTCTGTGGGCGTGCAAATAAAGATATCCAATTAAAATCATTGGCATAGTGCCATACGGTGTGCCCAGTTGATGAGAATAGTAATGAATTGAAGTGTTTGGTTGTTCATGCACGTCCCTACGACCTGTCACCGATCTAATTTCTTTAAATTGACACACTATTCCACGGATTCCCGCCTCACGAAGTGAGATTATTTCGCCTGAAATAATCGCGAATTTTAAGAAATTTCTTTTTACCGAACAATCTTCGTAGTAAGTAACAATTTCTACGCGTAGCTCGATCATAAACGCGTCTACGACCAAAATTGCTATATTTTATACTTAACCTTTGTCAAAAAATATTTCCATGGCGAACGCGTCGTAGGTCACATAATAACCATCAACGGCCACACCACCTGTTGAATGGCCCTTTTCACTTTTCAACAACTAAACCGCGTTAATAATAAAACGAATTACCTCGGACAGTCAGTATTGTCAATCAATAAATTTTTACTACAGAGATTTGGCACTTTTTAAAGAAAACTGTGTAATGGCCTGCACTGCAAGAACAAATTACATATGCCAACAAATGTCACCTAGGAAATCGTGCTGTATTAATCACAGAATTGCAACTGTAGGCTAGTTTCGTCCTTCTTAAGACTTTTCAGTGCGGTATATGTTTCAAGTTCGTTCAATGTGAGTTATGTAGAATTCCTACTTTTCGTTTATTCACGTTAATAAGTTTAGATCGCACCTTGGGAAATAGTAAATCCAGATATCGTCATCCACCATCGACTTAACTGATTTTGCTTCTGGATGGGTAAATAACAATTAGTCGTTTTCCATCCCTATCTAGCGATTCACATGTGTTTCTTTTTAGAAATTTCAAACTAATCGACACTGTTGCGTTTGATACACGTTCAATACTAGCTGAATTGTATAATCGTTATAGCGGGAAAATACCTAATAAATAATTCATGATGCTGCATAAGAACGCGGCAAAAAATGATGACAAAATTTTCAATACGTGTCACTGGATTCGCTCAATTACCGGAGCAATTGCAATCGAAAATCAATTCAAATTTCTACACGCCTGTCACGAAAATTTCGTATGTCGGTGACGCCCCCAAAAACACCGCTGACGCGTGATGTACTTGGAAATGTGAAGCGGGCGTTTAAAGCCACGAATTATGCAATAAATACGTATAATTAAGAAAAAAAGTATGGTGTTTGGTATTTTCCTATTTCGTTGTCTGATTCGTGCTACGTAGATGTTGGGGCAGATATTGATCGTTCTTCGAAATCCATTCCTACTTAGAAACCTATTTTAGCCGCACTGACAAAAAATGAAACAAAACCACCCTAACTTTCCGATTTTGTCATCAGAATTACTTACTTGGTTTTACCAGAATTAAAGTCACTCTCAGATCGCTGGTGTACTTCCTATTTTAACAATTAGGTATCTCAGTTTCGAAGAATACAGATAAAAGAACTATGCCAAAAGATCGATGTTGAAGGGAAAACGAATAGCACGTTTGAGAGGCTCATATGAGCGGTATCATCTTCGATACCATCTCCAAACACCTACATACATATATATTTCAACTAGAAATTTGTGTAATATAATAATCAGTTCATTTTAAGAAGCAAATTCCACAATTCGTTTTATAATTTGCTTAACATAAGGAAACATTCAATTAAACGACTTTCTGGAAGAAAACGCTTACATTCGAAGTAATGACGTAACTGTTTTGTTTCGATAAAAATCCTTTAGTTGTGATGTCTAGCGACATTTAAAAGCAAATATTGGTGCGCGGTAATTCATATCCATGGAAGAAGATGCAAACCATAGCCGAAGCAGTCATCAAAATATGGGAATTGAAAAAATAAGAAACTTTCTGTTATGGTTACTCATTTTGTTTGGAACAGTCTTGATCTACTACTTTGGCGAAGGTAAAGGATATCAGCTTCTTCATGGAGCGATGGAAATATGTACGGTCTAGGTTGATACAAAATTGTTCTTTTATCACGAGAAAGCGCCATTTCATAGATTGGTCGTTGCTAGGGTAAACAAAATGGGCACTCTGGCCTGCATCAAAGCAATGAATGAGAACTAAAGAATGAAAATTATCGACTTGAAGTGTTACGAAACTTACATTTTACATTCCCAATTACTTGACCATTCATTCATTCATCAACTACTTGAGAGAAAGCTTATTATTGGACACTCTGATAGATGTATTGAATAGGAAGTGGCCAAGCGCAAAAGGTACGAGGTGCTTTTCCGCCAAAATCTCTACAGTAAAAATTTTCTTATGTGAGGAAACAATCGGTGCAGTTGCAGAGAAGATATGAGAGACTGTGAAGACATAGGGCACATGTTTCAGGGTCGTTTCAGTAATTTAATGTGTGATATATTCGTTGATTGATATGACGGCCAATCGTCGATAACACAGCCCAATGAAAAGAAACTCTTGTTTGGTGCTTGGAATATTATAACTGATTTTACCTGTTTTTCGTGGGCTGATTCCAAAAATAAAAAATTTTGTCCATAAATCGTTGTACCTGGGACATGCGAAAATCGTGCTTCTTCCTTCACTGGCAGCATTTGAGAAAGATAGTACAATGAATAGATTGTCTTCATTCGTACGACAAAAACAATGACGTACAGTGATGTTCGATGAAATAGAGCCACACAATTTCTTTTAATATGTTGTCTATCAGAAATCATACATTAAGGTTTAAATGCAAAAATCATCCTGTACTTATTTTTTACTTCTGTTGTAAACAGAATACCGTTATTTTTATTTCAATTGTCGCGTCATTTTTTGAGGTTAGTAATTTTTTAGTATTAACAGTGAAAAGAAGTGTTCCATAAAATAGAGCCAATTAAAAATATATTTTTTCCGAGTGTTTTTGCTTTTTTGTTAAAAATTTGAAAGAAAAGGTAACCTTAGTCTCAAAATTCAATAAATAATAAATATTCGTGATAAAAAACTATAATTTAAAACACGAAATGGGTAGAGGCAAACACTGCAGTAGGGAAAACAGGATTATTATTAAAAGACTGCATAATGAAGGTAAGAGCTACAGACAAATAGCGGAAATAATTGGATGCTCTAAGAAAATGGTGGAAAATGCGGTCAAATACAAATTCAAGCCTGAAAAAAGAGGAAAAAAAGCAAAATCACAGCACATTTAGAGCGAAAAATCCTGCGTCATGTGAAAAGGGATCCATTTGTTACTTCTTCTGCCATTAAAAAGAATATGACCTGGATGTTTCCACTTCCACAATTCGAAAATTCTTGATTAAAAACAATTTGAAAGCTAGGAGTGCGCGTAGAGTTCCATATCTGACTAAAAAGCATATTCAAAAAGATTGGAATTTGCCGAAGAACATTTGAATTGGCCAACAAGCAAATGGAGAAATATTTTGTGGTCAGATGAAACAAAAATTAATTTGTTTAACTCTGACAGAAGCACCCTTTGTGTAAGAAGACCTCCCAACACCGAATTCCGTCCGCAATATACAATAAAAACCATCAAACATGTTGGAGGAAATATAATGGAATGGGGCTGTTTCTCTTACAAAGGAACGGGGCCATTGTTTCGTATTGAAGATAGAATGGACACAATATATTACACGAATATTTTAAGTAGCACCATGTTGCCATACGTTGAGTGGGAAATGCCGCTTCGATGGGTGTTTCAACAGGACAATAACCCAAAACACACATCGAAGAGAGCAAAAGAGTTTTTCCAAAGCAATGAAATTAAGGTTTTAAGCTGGCCTGCACAGTCACCAGACTTCCTAGAAATCCTATAGAAAACCTTTGGCAAATTGTTAAGTTAAAACTTCGAGGTAAAAATCCGTCCAATAAAGATCAACTTTGGGCATTAATTCAAGATGCGTGGGAAAATATCCCAGTCGGCACTTGCCAAAAACTTGTGAACTCAATGCCTAGGCGTTGCTTAGCCGTTATTAAAAATAATGGTTATTCTACTAAATACTAAGGTAAACAAATAGAGTTTTACAAATATATCTGTTTTATAAATTTGCGAAACTTGAATTTCAGATACTCGAAACCGCTGGCTCTATTTTTATTCACACCGAAAATTGAAATTTTTTTATGTTTAGGTATGAGAACTTTTTTAGTTTTAAACTTTAAATTTTTCGCTGCAATGTTTTTGATTTTTATGTGAAAAGAAGAAAAACAAAATAAAAAAATTTGTTTTTATACTTTTTGACCATTATTTTTAGTTTTAAAAAATATGAAATAGGGTGGCTCTATTTCATCGAACATCACTGTAGGTAAAAACTTAAAATAGACAAAGTGAAAAAGACCTTGGCGAGCCAATATTCCAACTAGCCTCATTTAACCTTCGATTTTGAGTCAATGTTGAGATAATGTGCAGTTACTAGATTTCCAAAATTTCTAGTTTTTCTGCATATAAAGTTAGGCTTGAAACCAGGGACGTAACAATTATAAGATAAACGACCAAAAAGTCATTCTTAACCATTTATATTAATGAATTTATAAATTCGTTATAATTAACCATTTTTATAAGATATATATTATTTTGGTTATCGTAACCAATTAAAGTGTGAAATATTTTTTTTGGTTATAAGTAACAATTATATCATCCAATAAAAATTTTTTGTTTCAGATAACCATTATATCAACCAAAAAGATTTTTTGGTTAGAAATAACCATTACAAAAATAAGGAATTTTTTTGTTATCAGGGATCAAATTGATAATAAAAATTAATTTATAAAGTTTTAGTGGGAATATTTCTCTCATTTAAAATGTTGAATATGGATTTCTAAACGCATTAAAATCGTTATTAAAATTGCAAATGACTGTATGTAACCTTTATTAGGTTTTATGTAATGATTTTAAAATATAAAAATACATACACCGCCTTCAGCTATGCTTAGTTTTGCTACTACTGCCACAGATTTGTTGTGTTATCTTGTTCATGTGTTGTTGTTGCATTAAATTTATGGCTCATTTGTTGTTCTGTTTCTATTTTGTGAGGATTTTTGATATTGTTTGGTATATTTTGTTTTTTTCATAGCCTTTTTATGTTCACTCACTTAAAATTATTTTTTGTTTTTTTTTTTTTCATCCCTGATAACCAAACAATTTTTTTGTAATGGTTATTTTTAACCAAAAATCCTTTTGGTTGATATAATGGTTATCTGAAACCAAAAAATTATTTTGGGTGAGATAATTGTTACTGATAACAAAAAAACATTTCCCACTTTAATTGGCAAATAATATATTTGCAATGATAATGGTTAAAAATTCCCAATATTAAATAAAATGAATTTGCTTGTAACCTTTTATCTGAAATAAAAATAACAATTATATTTGGTCCCTGCTTGAAACAGTTTGTAAAGATTCCTGCTCATGATGAACCACGCTTTACGTACGTAGGACGCAGAATGCCAGTACAGAAAAATTTGGAGCTGAGCAAAGTACGTGAATGAACTTAATTTAATAAAGAACTTAATTTACTAAGGAAAAACTTGCAGAGCAACAATGCTGGACGTCAGATTAAGGGAAATATAAAAAATACATTGTCACTTTCACAAAAGTACAACTAAGTAGCACCATGGACATAAGACAGTGGGGGGCAATAATTGATTGAAACGTTTTATACAAAACGTATATTATATTTAGTAAAATCAACTAAAAATCATTAACAAAATGATTGAATTTAGAGAACGAAAACTTGGCAGACTAACAAGTCTTGTAATTCTACAACCTCTCATGGACAATAGGTGGAAAAATAAGGAACGTAGCTCTTTGACTAGTTTATTTCTAAGATTATTCGAGGTAAAAGTAAGTCAATGAGTAAAACGATTAAAAAATTATCCAAATAAAAGTTTTGTTGTAAGTGCACTAAATTGTTTATGACAACAGATGTTCGAAGTTATTATCGCCAGCTTCTGGTGGTGAATTTAGACCTATATCTACATAATATCTACTTGAATTTGCTTAATATACGGGCCGAATTTTACTACCGTTTAGATTTCGTTACCTAAATAATAAATATTTCACAATACTCCTCAGTGTCTGTGATTCCCATTCATATTTGTCCACAATTTAAAATATTTATTTCGATTTTCTTGAAATAGTAGGAAAATTTTGTTTTACAAATCGTGTTCTATATCTATTGTCGTCTCTTTAAATTTGACGCATAAATTTGAAAAAAGGCTATATGTGTTGTGATTTTCCCAAGGTCCTTTTTTGATCTAGGAACTCAGGAATCAGAAATGCATTTTATCTGTTTCGGGGCTTAGATTTTTATTTATATTGAATTTGTTGAATTTCTTTGTATCTTTCAAAATTTAGTACTAACTTGTAATTTTTTTATTATATATTTAAATAAATTACAGTAGTTTAAACTTTACACATTTATTTTCTTCAAATTATTTTAATACAAACACACAAAAAGAAAATAAATAATTAACTATCAATCTTAAAACATGGATACGTACTACGTACTAGGTCAACTTGCGACCTCTATAAACGGTTAGGTCAATATTTTTTAATCTGAACTATGATTTAAAACTAATTCAGATGGTATAGAAACGAAACAAAGAAATTGGAAAATAGTATTATCCCTAGTAAGTCTGGTAAGTCGCTTTTGTTTCTAGAATTAGAAGGGATCTTAGAGGCAAGATCTTTTTGTTGGTTCGCTTTAGATCGCCAACATAACTTCAATCGGTCCCAATCAAGCAAATGGAAAACTGTATATAAAATTTTAGGAGATATCAGGTAGCACATATTTATTCCACAATTGCAAATATAAATAATAAGAATTATCAATAAATTTACCGATAAAGTTGGCGGTCTCACTTTTACAAATGTCAGAAGCAGATTCCCTTTAATTTTTCAAATTTTTGGCGTTCCATCAGCTCAGACGCGAAGAATCTTATGAAATTACATGGGGCAGCGCCATATAAGCAAGAATAGACACGAATTGTTTTCTGAGGGATAGAATTTGGAAGGATTTTCAATGTAAAAAATCAAATTTAGGTCTCTTAACAACTCTGTAGTTGACTTCCATGAAAATACCTTTTCTAGCAGCACAAAAAAAAGACTAAAAAATAACTGCGAATTGGATAAAAACTTCCCCCAGCTGTTATATTATTTTTTTAAATTTGACTTACACATAATACTTGCTAAAATTAATCCCGAACTAGTATTATTGCTATAACAAAGATATTACATATTAGAAGCTACTATTTAAAAACCACATCAAAATTATTACCATTTATCACGGAAATACAAATTTACTCTAATTTCCGTGATTTTAGTTACTTATACTATCTAAATCTTTTCTTCCTGTCCTCACTTAATCAAAGGTAACATATATAGAAAAGTCGCACATGAAGATAACAAAATTCAATTAAACTTTGACAGTACATACAATAAATTTGGCTCTATCGGCATATTAATTTTCAAAAATACATATCCTACAAATTCCTACATTTTTGCTGAAGAAATCGCCAGAAAGAATGAATTTTTCTTTAATTTTTGAACAATTTTGCTTTTATCATTTTCGACACATTTGAATATTTTTCTACCCGTACGTCTAATCGCATTGTTGTTGGAGACCAATTGCACTCATTAATGACCTACGATGTCGTCTTCGGGCTACGTCCGCTGCGATGATTTATGGAACAAAATCAGCTTTCACAATGATCTCAGAAATTAAATATATCTGTCAAATCACTGTGAAAACCAGTTTCGTCTTGATGACGTCGTCGTGACTGGGTGGATTCCTCGACTCGCAGACTTGGAGGTCCTCCTCTTCAGCGGGTGACGCGTCGACGAGCAATCCGTTGGACACCACACCTTAAAGATGGATCCTCGTAGGGCACGATAATTACATTAATTGTTTAGAGTTACAAATGTAGTACACATACACACACACACAT
Organism: Chrysina gloriosa; assembly: GCA_038088585.1. Classification (NCBI taxonomy): domain Eukaryota; kingdom Metazoa; phylum Arthropoda; class Insecta; order Coleoptera; family Scarabaeidae; genus Chrysina; species Chrysina gloriosa. The sequence continues at coordinate 27,394,886 of CM076087.1, read as the reverse complement.
ATATATATATACATATATATATAAATTTTTATTGAATAAGCTTTTAAATTGGCAAAAACTGCGATGTACACCAGTGATCTAAAGTAAGCGAATCGATTATTTTATGTCTGTATTGCTATGTTATTGCAATAGGACATGCTTTTTCAGAGAGAGATGGTGTCCACTCCATTTAATTCGAGTGGCCGGGTTAAAGGAAAAATAAATTGCAGTTTAGTGAATAGAAATTTATTATTTCTGATGTACACTCGCGATCAAAAATCTGCGAACGACTTACTATCATTATTAAATTTAATTCATCACGTGTTGTGGGTAGACACCGCCCGCATCCGTTTATTACTTCAACGAAAATAATAGAATAATATTGCCGAAGATTTTGCTCAAATACATAAAATGTCACATTACGTGTAACGATATTTACTCGCATAATATTTAAACTAATATTAAACCAATATACGTATGTACTTCGTACAGGTGTCGTAGTCCCTACCTTTACTAATGTAATACAACTTGAGAGTATGAAGCATTGCTGCAGTATACAAGTGCTTTGCTATTTATAGTATAACACAATGCGATGGAATGCGGAATGATTATAGCATCAGCGGAGTTAAATATTTGCGAGAATTTCTCAGCGGAATTCGCACGGTCGCGTTCTGAAATTTTATTTTTCTGGACCATCCCGCGTTCGAGTTTGGAATTTGTGAGTTGCGGTTTCTTTCAAATTAAACAAAAAGAACGTCGGCTGCAGAGGAGATCGCCCAAAAATTTAATGATAGATAGTGATAAACTGAACATTGGATGAAACATGAAAGATTTAACGACCATAATCAGGATTATCTGAAATATGTGTTGTTACAATAAAATAGAGAGATTATTTTCAACGAGCGCTAAGCTAAACAAAAAGAGAAAGACAAATCTAAATGACTTCCTACGAAACAACCTTGTAATATAGGTACGTTTGTTAAACAGCTCTCTAAGAAAGCTATGCAATGAGGTTGCAAAGCAAGTACAAATTGCATATCTTCTTGGATTTTCCTAACAAACCTATGTGATAGATCGTTTTTTAGAGAATCATTTAGATTCTTCTTCCTTTCCTTTGAGTTATAATGCAAACTAACGAAATTGTCAAAACGGATCCTATTTTCTTTAAGACACTTTTGCTCTTTTGATGACACTGAATTATTATGTACTGAATGTCTCAAGAATGCCGAAGTAGCTTAGCAAATCGGTGATTATTTATTAAAGAGGTATCCAGGTGAATAAAGGAGCATACGATGTGGAAGTATGCAAATTAAAACCAGATCAAAAATCAAACTATTGCAATTTGTTTTATCGAAAAGCATTAAGTGAATGTGAATTAATAACTGCAATTCTTTTGAGGTACTGGGCATTCATAACTTTAATATCTAGGAATGAAGCTTTTGGAAGTATTTGGTGTACCTTCTAGGTGACCCTACAATCCTGTTTTACACTACAACCACTTCGTTTCCTCCTACACCTTCCCACGCAACACACACCTTATCACACTCTTACGTTTAATAAGCAACAGATGATTTTAACTTAATTAAATACGATCTCGTCAGAAAAGCAATGACAACACTGTTTTGTTAATAATTCCGCACAGATTACGTAGCGCCGACGTAACTTTTTCTGGTTAGAATTTTCCAGTTTTCTGCATTTTTTATCTCATAATAGTAACGTGTTTCGATGTAATCATCATAGTTATAATGGCATTTAATAATATTACACAACGATGTATGTAATAACTTGAGATTGCTTACTTTTACGTAAATATGATTTATAACCAGCATTTAAATATCTTTACCTTTATCAGCATGATTACTTCAAGTCTTTTGGCTGGCTTATGATGTTTCACATGTTAATAGTCCTTGTAATACTTTCTGCTCGTAAATTTTTTTCCTAAAACAGGTGTTATCTTTTACGAACTTGCTGACTTAATGCGCAAAAAGTAATTGTTCATGCTTTTCTCGTGTTGGTATTTCTAACAACAAAAGAATAAACGATTCTTATTCTTATTACACCGATTTCTCCATTTGCAAATGCCTATTTTGGCAACTAAGTTGTTCTGCTTAATAGAGAAAATAGGAAAGAAATCCATTTATCAATTTTAGATAGCACCTGCATAGAGCGCATTTCCCTGTTTCATAATAGTCAACCCTCAGACAGCGACCTTGGTTTCAATAGAATTTTGGTGAAATTTGCCGCAATTAATAGAAATGAGTTTATCCAAATTAGTGTAGAAAGAGGGATAGAACTGTCACAAAATGAGAGTCGTTATTGTAATTAATGAATTTTAAACAGTTTATTACACTATGTCAAAACCTTGGGTTGCCAAGGTTACGAGTGACCATCTTCCTTTCGTTGCATTTTTTTCCACTGAGGATGACCGCTTAGTTCGAAATACGCATTTGGTAGTATCTAAATTGGTGCTGCGAAGGTAAGAATATTATATTCGAGTTTATTCTAAATTACAGTCACTTTTAAGCAAGTCTAGAATTGAAACAAAGTACCTCTTATTTTTATCACAAAGATTTTGAAGTGTTTCCATCGACAAAACATTCGGTTGTGTCAACGCACTATGTAATCCAGAAGTTGGCTAATAATTCGCACTTGAGTTGAGTCTTTAAGAGTATCATTGTTGAGTTTTACAAGTTTATTGTTGTGCTAATAAATACAACATTCCTTTCAAGGTCCAAAATATTTTAAAAATGTGAAAATAACAAGATAAGAACAACAATTAGAATTCTTATGCTAAAATTAGAAATAATGAACACAATTCCACAGGGCAAACGAAATATTTGTCACCATTCGATGTGACGTGATGTCAACAAGATTACTGCCGATAAATCCAGTTTCCCCAATTTGTTCCCGATTTCTTTGGTGCACTAATGCTGCTGGTAAGATGAAAATCTAAGGATTAAGTGTGAATCCTATTTGAGTTTAGCTTGTTTAAATCATATAATCACAGAAGTAATTGGTTATAAGTTGATTGCCCTTCCATAAATTACAGAGGAAACCATTCATTAGACATAATCAATATTGCTATAAAAATGGTAAGAAACTAAATCGGAGCTCATTGTTAACCGCAAGGAAATGTGGGAAATGAATGGAAATATAGGAAAGAATATACAATGTAAAAATACTTACATAATTTACACCACATATTCAGATATTCGGTTTGCAAAAAATTGGAAAATCATTTGAAAAATCAGAAGTTGCTTTTAAATATTTTGAAACCATCGAAACAAGAGTAACGTATCTAAATGGTAATGAAAGCAAAGCCTTGGATGAAAAAGAAACTATTAAGGTGAAAAGAATATTATGAACCATAAACAAAATAACAGACGAAATTTCTGCCTCAAGGACAGCACTTTAACGCGAGAAATGCTTAAAAAGTTTCGAAACAGCATAACAACAGGCATTACACACAAGTGGTGGCTGCATTAGAATAATGCATCTTGTTTACTGCGTCTTCTGTTAATGCACTTTTGGTAAGTACATACATACCAGTGGACACCAGACTTGAGCTTTGGAACTTTTTCTCTTTCTTCGCCCGAAAAGATGCCGTTTTGAGACTATAGAGAATATACAATAATATATAAGATGCCTCCAATTTCTGCTGACCAGCAATCCCAGCACCAGCAGGAACAGGGTCATAGGCATTGGGGACTTCCGACGGACTACTTTTAAAAGATACATTTAATTTATGATTTACATCGAATAAAAAATTGTAGAAAGTTCCATTACTTATTTATAGACTTCCAACTGACGAGTAAATATATTTTAAAGAAACAGAAGCTTCGTCCCCAAAGAACATTTCTTTTTTCTCTGGAAAATCTACATTTATTGCAAACGAAGAAATCAACAGCCTAAACTGTAGGTATTGAACTGAATGGATCCGGGCTGGATGCACGACGATCGTATGTAGAAAAAGTCAATGTTTGAGCAGACATAATCAATCTTACGGTACAAAGATATTTAGAACATCTCAGAGATGAACTTGTAGAAGATTTTAGTGACAACGTCTGATCCGAACAGTATGAAACATCAGTTAATTATGCTCATGCAGTATGTGATTATTTAGACGTGACGACTACAAACTACCTCCTTATTGAACTTTATGAGTAAAGTGTATGTAACATAAGAACGGAATTTAAGCAGACCTTAATGAAAATAAAAATACAATAATAAAAACTGAATCAGATAGGTAGTACCTATGTGAACAATAGGAAAAGAATATGACAATTGCACGCGAGTGGTAGATTGGAAGATGAGGAACAAAATATCTGGAAAAAAAGAAATAAACGGCAGCCACTGATAATGCTGGTAACCAATGTTTTTGTTTCTTGGACACTGCGTACTGTTTTGTATGTATTTCTCAGTGCTGATTTTGAATCCGACGTCCAAAATCGTCCGTCGAGCACTTGGATTTTTCATTGTTGCGGGTTAGCCTTTTGCTCCTCGACCAACGCGCATCGCCATTACGAATGATTCAGAATGAAAGACATATTTGGCGCCTTTGCGGAGATTTGATGTGGTTGTCCTTGTACTCGATCTTCAACTAAGATATAGTAAATTTTGCTGTTTTTGTGTTAGTGGGACAGCAAAAATGGACGAAACCATTATCCAAAAAAAGCCACCAAGAAGACAACTCGTTTCGGGAACAAAGAAAGTCAGGAGTGAGCCCCTGGTGCATCCCCCGAAAGTGTATCTGCCACCTCTACACATTAAACTCCGATTGATAAAAACTGTTGTTAAATGATTGGATAAAAACGGTGAGCTTTAGCTTTCTAAAACACAAATTTCCACCACTCTTGTGAGACGCAACAATCAAGGAAGGCATATTTTTTTGCCATCAAATTCGAGAATTAATGAACGATCGTAAGCCACCCTAAATGAGGAAGAAACCCCAGCATGAAAGTCATTCAAGAAAGTAATTCAGCCCTTTCTTGGAAATAACAAGGTGGCCAACTATAAGGATCTTGTGGAGGAATTACTTCAGAACTATAAAGCTCTTGGTTGTAATATGTGACTGAAGATAGATTTCTTCATTCACATTTAAATTTTTTCCCGAAAAACTTAGGTGACATCAAGGACCCCAGGACTATACATCATGGAAACGCGTATTTTTAAGGTAAGTTGGGTCCCAAACATGCCGACCGATTACTGTTAGACATTTAAAAACGAGATACTCCTGCTGCAAGATATAGAAAGGAATCACGTAAAATTAGCTTTTGAACTGTCACTAACATAAGAATTTAAGCTATTTTAAGTCGTAAGCAAATGCGAAAAATTTTAGACATGTATTACTCAGAATGGTGCGTATTCAGAATCAGTGGTGACCATATTTGATCAAAGAAACATGCAAAAAGCGGAATTTTGTTCACCCGTGTAATCTAAATACAAAAACCGAGAAGTGATAGAGAACATGTGCTGAGCAGTTTTGTTAACTTTGCATATATTTCTAGTTTTGCCAATAATAATTTTAGCAGGTAACTTTTGAATATATGTAGGTTGTATAGTAGTTGGAAAAATACCTATGTATATTCTTAATATTATTGTTATTGATATTATTATTATTATTATTAGTACTATTATTAACAGGACTACTTCGCAAAAATGACGTAATAAACAATACAGTACTTACAATGAGTATGGACCAATAACTTAAACATGAACAAATCACAATTTACAGTTTATTCAAAACACATACACGCATTAACGGTAAGATCTCTGCGGAGCACAGGTAAGATGTAGGAATATTTATCTTGTTCGGTTTCCTATTGTATTTTAACAATACGTGGCCAACGCAACAATTACATAATAATTAATATACACGACGGTGTCAAATATGAATGAAACTTATGAATGGGAGTCGTACATACATACGCACACATACAATCGGCACATACGCGATAGTGTGTGCGTTTTCTATATACTCCGTTCTATTTCTCGTACTTAAACGTACGAAGTTTATCAAACGCGGGCAAACGACAAGAAAATATCTCTCGATGGCCGTGTCTGAAGTCATCGCGTATTTCTGGACGCGGTTTTTTGGAAGAGCGATCGCTTTTGAACTCTGACTTGCCGTATGTTTAATTATATGCGTATATAAATAATAAGCGCGAAATAATAATAAATTTTTGCTTCGGTTTGATGCAATTATAAACACGCTTCAAGTGAATTCCTATCGTCGTTGATAAGGGTCGATGCCAAAAATGTATTTCGGTTTGACGCAGGAAGTGTTTGTGGATATTATAATCATAAACAATTCAGAAAAGAGCGTTTCACTAGCCACAAAGTCGAATCATGTACCATAAGTACACCATATTATAATTTATTGTTTGATAGACCATTGGAGTTTATTCCAGAGGGACGAAGAAATGTCAAATTTATGGAATAGCAACGGGATCTCCTTTCTTATAACAAAATTTTACCAAACAAATTTGATTATGATTTATCTAATCTGATTTCGAAGATCTGGAATAAAGTTTAGTAACGGGCCAGATTTACGAATCTGTATCCTCCTAAGAATAATTCTTGGATCTCAGCGGAAGCTTAGAAAAATGACATCTTTCAAGTGAACGAACGAACGCTAAATATGAAGTTTCATTTCAAAGAAATTTGTCCTAAAGCAGCAGCTCAATTTTCTTCCTATCTTCATCGGTACGATAAACGTTGTGACCATCTGCAGAAAAAGATTGCATTGTTCATTGCCAACAGTTCTCAGAAGACACGATTTGGCAAGTGCCTTCCACGAATGAAGGAACACAATTCCAACCAGCGCGCCTCCAATGTCCATCCATGTATCATCGTAACATCTGCGTTAGTGTCATAACCGATTTAATAATTTCGCGCACGCGTGGCTCGAATCCTAATCAAAATCACATGTTTCCTTTCGGCGTCGTGGATATGAACTTGATAATCTCGAGAGTTTCGGGGACACACACACACACACACACACACATGCCGGAGAAAAGCTCCCAATTAACATCCCGGAATTGTTGTCTCCATTTTCGCTCTTGCAGTTGTAATCTGATCCTTTCGACGTCGCGTTCGCCACACACGATCGTCTTCCTTTCTTTGTCGGCGGGTCAGCATCTATCATTAATTGATTTTTTATTACTCAACTAATTATTGTTTTGCGTTGTGCCGAGATCGATGGCGCAATGTATTATTTTGCTGGTTGTTAATTCCTAATGTCCAACTTGTAGGATTCGTTTTATTGGCCTGGTACGTCGCGCGCGATGGGTATAAATTACGTCAGACTCGAGATGAGAGATATTTGTTTATTCTATTTGCTGCTTTAATGTGCATTCGCCCCCGATTCACGTAGAGAGGCTTTGCCCATCCCATTTCCTGAGTGCACGTTCTCGGTTCACGTCGAGGAGGAATCATCGCCTTCTTAAACTGGAAAGTTTTGTTAATTGTAGAAGAAGCTGTATGGTTAACTTGAGAAGTACAGCATTCCTCTTTATTAGGAATTTTATAGGTGTCAGAATCAGTTGAGAATTATTTTATTGTATATGTTGCAGTTGATAGCAAAATGTTCTACGGCGCCTCTTAAGAAATGGGAAACCGTTGATGACATTATAATGTAGCAATGCCTTTCGCTCCATGATTATTGATTGATTCGGGACAAGTGTTACACCGGTAACAAGGACAACGACGTCATTTGGAATTTATTAAATCGTTTCATATATTACTACTGATATTAGTTTATTTCAACTCTTATATGATAGATCTCTACCACTAATAGGTCAATAAAACAAGGCTGGTTTGAACGATAGTTATATTTTCAGAACGTTTACAAACGTTGTCGGAACCCCTTCTTCAGTGAAAATATAACTAGATAAATATATAAACAAACTTTTGTTTTTATTTGGGACTATCAACAAAATAACTAATGACTAGGATTTCTCGATATAGAGGATGTGTAAATCAACTTTTATATATATATAAATTATAAAAACTAAATTAATGTGTAAACATACATGCAAATTAAGTAAAACCTTATATCAAAAATCTTTGTCGAAACCTTACTTCTGTTCAAGGACTAGGGAAAACCAAATTTAAAAACCTAGCCAAAGGTTTCCTTCTTAAGAAATGCAAATGTCATTTTAACAAATTGCTATATACATTACTTAAATTTTGAATATCGGTCCTGAAATTAATAGTTTTAGTGTCTTTTTGTATATTTATCATTTCATATATTAGTCTCTTTTATAATTATTCTCTGTTTTTAATATAATTGTGTTTTCAAAATCAAAGTAATGCCCAAGATCTTTGTAATGCTTTGTTACAGCGGTCATTGCACCGAAATCATTATTTAAAGAATACTTATGGCTATACAACCTTTCTTTAAATATTGTTTCGTCTGACCGATGTAACAACCATCACAGTCTTTACAGTTTATTTTATAAACAAATATTTAATAAAACAAAATCAAAGTAATGTAGTTTATAAAATAAACTGTAAAGACTGTGATGGTTGTTACATCGGTCAGACGAAACAATATTTAAAGAAAAGGTTGTATAGCCATAAGTATTCTTTAAATAATGATTTCGGTGCAATGACCGCTGTAACAAAGCATTACAAAGATCTTGGGCATTACTTTGATTTTGAAAACACAATTATATTAAAAACAGAGAATAATTATAAAAAGAGACTAATATATGAAATGATAAATATACAAAAAGACACTAAAACTATTAATTTCAGGACCGATATTCAAAATTTAAGTAATGTATATAGCAATTTGTTAAAATGACATTTGCATTTCTTAAGAAGGAAACCTTTGGCTAGGTTTTTAAATTTGGTTTTCCCTAGTCCTTGAACAGAATTGTTAAGGTTTCGACAAAGATTTTTTGATATAAGGTTTTACTTAATTTGCATGTATGTTTACACATTAATTTAGTTTTTATAATTTATATATATATAAAAGTTGGTTACACATCCTCTATATCGAGAAATCCTAGTCATTAGTTATTTTGTTGATAGTCCCAAATAAAAACAAAAGTTTGTTTATATATTTATCTAGTTATATTTTCACTGAAGAAGGGGTTCCGAAAACGTTTGTAAACGTTCTGAAAATATAACTATCGTTCAAACCAGCCTTGTTTTATTGACCTATTAGTGGTAGAGATCTATCATATAAGATAAGTATAAAAGGTCACGAAATATATATATATATATATACATTTAATTTATTTCAACTAAAACAAACTGCTAATTATATATACCTTTATTAGTTCTGGGACACGTGTTTCACTGGCAACCGGACCAGCATCTTCAAACCGTATTTTATCGAATGACTAGTAATTTTTAGGATGACTTTCTAGGACGAAATATATTCTGAGAAAGATCACTACATCATCAACATCCTTAATATCGATATGTTAGCGGAACAAATTGGGCTAATTTTAGTAGCGTTTACATTTCTTTGTCTAAATAGCAAACGTATGCCTTTATTTTACTCTAGGAAATTAAAACTTCGTAATAAATAAGCTTCCCAACTGTATCAGAGTGTACTACTGTAAGTCGGTATAGGTTCATGTTAAAGAATCATTTGATTGAGTAGTCGTACTCATTAGATGAATTTTGTGATCTTACGATTTTGTGCCGAAATTCATACATTGTTAGAATGTCAACTGGGACAATAAATTATTATCTATCTATCTAATCTAATATATTTAAACGAGCAATTCTTGTATGTATATGTATATATATACATATATATATATATATATATAGAATTGGTTTCTCGAAAACGGCTCTAACGATTTTGGTGAAATTTAGTACCTGGGGGTTTTCGGGGACGAGAAATCGATCTAGCATGATCCCTGTCCCGGGAAAATCCATTTTGACCCGGTTTACACACATTTCTGGTATTGCGGTATATGAAATTGGTTATGGAAAATGACTTTAGCAATTCTTATGCAATTTAGTATCTGAGGATTTTCGAGAACACAAAATTGATCAAGCATGGTCCCGGTCCAAAGAAATTTTTTTGTCCCGCTTTTACCTATTTCTGCGGTACATAAAATGTGTTATCGAAAATTACTCTCAAGATTTTGTTACAATTTAGTATCTGCGAGTTTTACGGACGAAAAACCGATTTAGCATGGTCCCGGTCTCGATTCAATCCATTTAGTCCAGGTTTTCACCAATTTCGGCCTAAACGTGGGTTAGCAACTTCTTTTAACATCATTCAGCCAAGCGAAATTATATGTAATTAAAACTTTACTACTAAACCATAGATGGCGCTGAAAGTAGTATGTTAATAAAAGAAAAATATCTACGAAAACTAACAACAACATGTAAATTCACATACATGTTTACAGTTACAAAAGTAATCGGAGCTGAGTTTTTAAATCAAAATAAAAGAACTTATGCACAATTAGTTGGCGTTGCAAAAAGAAGGTATGTAAATGTTTACTTAAAATGTGTATTTCTTAAGAAAGATTTTGAGCTTTGTTCATTCTTAAAAGTTTTACATTTCCCCTACAAAAATCAACAGATTATAAAAATACATAAAAAAACTTTACCTACATTACCAAAACAAGATATGTATGTACATATACATACATGTATTACATCAAAGTGTGAATTTGTTAAGAAAAAGAATTTTGTTTATTTTATAGATGTTTATAGATGTTTATAATTTTTATATATATACATGTGCTACTATATATACTTGAAATATACAATATAAATTAAATATCAAAACTAAAATGGAGGGCGTTATTATTTGGTTCAAGATTATTCAAAAAATTTTGGGAACTCCGAGCAAGGCTCGGTCTACCAGGTACTAATCATTTGATTGAGAAGTCGTTGTACTCATTAGATGAATTTTTATGACGAAACTCATACATTGTTAGAATGTCAACTGGAACAAAACGCCATTATCATTAGTGCATTATATTAGTTCTATATTCATGTCATAATAATTTTCTTCCAAAACTTCACAAACTCATTTCAGTTTTCCTGTGATAGTACGACAATATTTTCTGTTAGAAATGTTGTTTTATTCATTATGAATTTTCTTCTATTTTAGTTTGATACTTAAGTTGTGAAAAGGGTCATAATTTTACACAACTTATGGGTCAAATCTATTTATAAAATTATATAAGGTGAAAGTCAACAAATTTGAAAGAAAAAGAATTGTCATCGCCTATTCTACTTAAACGTTAACATTCTACCCGGCGAGCTGCTCGCATCGCTCGCGTTATGCGATCGCTTCCTAGTACACCCGCACGTTGAAATGATTCGAGAATAGAATCCGTAGCCCTTACACCTTACGTCTAAATAATAAGCGTGGGAAATCTCAATGGTAAGCGCAGTGTTTCTTGTTCTGTTCTTCCAAACTTCAAAATTTATTTCCGCTTTCCTGCGATAGTAGGAAAATATCTCCTCGGACACATTTTGTTTTACATCGTTTGAACTTCTTCTGTTTTAATTTGATGCATACGTTATGAAAAGTCCTGTATACCTTCGGCTATTAAGATTTGTATGCGAATTAAGAAAGATCTGGTGTAGGAAATTAATGTGTGTGAAACAGAATCTTTTAAATATTATTTAACGTCTTTGTTTTGATTTGTTTAGATTTTCTTGAGAGTTTGCTAGGTTATTCTATAATTACAAACTAATGAAAAGATCTGAATCAATTACCTAAGTTGAATGTCGAGTTTGTGGCAAATTACAGCGTGTTTCTCACAACTTATGCATCAAATTAGAATTGAAAAATTGATTTAAAACAGAATTTATAAGGACGGATATTTTCCTTGAGGTAGAGAAGCCACAGCAGCAACCCTACACCGCAGGTTAGAAGGACGCTAGGATTAAGTAGCTAAGAAGGGACCGTAAACGCTAGTAAAATTCGGGTAATATCTGGAGCAAGGTCAAGTGGATAAAGTTATGAAAAGTCCTGTGTATATCTTTCCCTAATAAATCTAGCAACATTGACGTTGACGTTGAGGTTTTTATTTGAGAGATTCTTGTTCTTATGTATGCCTATTGTTTCATAATCACTAGTAGTTAGTAATTCTTCTTCTAATAGTTCTTGTTCCACTACCGTAGAAGAAAGTTACTAAGTGTTCTTCAAATCTGGCGGTAATTGCGCATTTTGTTTGACACAGTGATACGGTTTCGTCATAATTAATACGACAAATTTATTTACAAGATTATATTAGGTAAAAGTAAGTCAATCAGTATAAAAGAAAAAAGGCATTAAAGAAATTGGGCAAATAAAAGTATTGATTTAGAAGCATTGAATTATGTGTCATTGAAAGATAATTAAAAAACGCGCGGTCGTCGAACTCTTCGTTAGATAGACCTACGATACGGTCGTGAAAGTAAACAAAGTACGTACTATCACTTCACCTTACGTGGCATATGGGCCACATTTTACATGCGTTTATATTTCTTTCTCCAAATTGTAAACATTACATTTTCAATCACATATTAGAAGTTCTTTGACACATATGATCTACCGCATGATGAAAGATACACTTGTCCCGAATTTTACTAGCATTTACTTCCTTACTTACTTGCGTAATCCCTCTACCCTCCGATGTAGGATTGCTGTGAATTTGAGCTCCGTGGTCTTTTCTTCCACATTTCCCTCTACCTTTTCCTGCCCTTAGCCATTTTTCTGGTCCGTAGCTACGTACGTCTAGAAAATAAACATCGTATAGCGCCGTAGGTCCTTCATATGTTCGTTGTGAAACTAGAGAAACTTCAAAAATTAATTTCGACCTTCTTGTAATAGTAGGAAATTATCTGCTTTTACAAAATTTGTCACACACTCTACACTCGAATTAGGTAATTGATTGGGATCTTTCCATTAGTTTGTAACTACACCAAACTCTCTAGAAAATCTAAATAAATCAAAACAAAGATTTAAAACAATATTTAAAAGATTTTGTTTCACACGGTTTTTCCGTTACATTAATTTCCTATACCAGTTCCTTTCTAATTCGCATAAAAATCTTAATAGCGCAATAACATTGAAATACGCCGCAATTAATAATTTGAATCGGAATCTATATTCCGAGAAGACGAAAACGATTGCTTAAAGAGTTACAATAATGTAACTAACAAAGCAGTTAGAAGCAGGAAATGGTAGATAAAATTTTGATGAACTACGACCTTCTTATTATACGCGTACATATAGTACATAAAATGACCGAGTGCATGTTTGGTTGAACGTCTTGCTTTGATAACGGAGCCGTTGGTAAAATGAAACGTCAATATATTATCCTCCTCGATCCGCACTTCAAAAACACGCTTAATTGAAAACACAGGAAATAGTTTCAGTCCAGATAAACTTATTGTTGTTGTTATTATTATCGACGTTGTGCGTGTGTAGGTTCGTGATGGACGGCTATTGTGGATTGGCGTGTGGAAGTAGGTTAGATATGTGTGTGTACATACATACATATATTGCAGGATGGATTCTGGGAAACCTGTGCAGCGCATTTGCAGATTGCTAATTTAGAGATCTCAAACTAATTTTAACTTTCACGTGAAGAATCGTACGTGGAAATGTGCTGATTTGACTCCCAGGTTACAAACGAAAAGCAATCAATGTTATCATTTAGATCGTGGATGCTACATAAAAACATTACCAAATGTTTGGTGTACTTGGGTCACTAAACTCCGTAGGTTTAGAAAGAAGGCTAGAATATAACTTAAATTCTGGATTTATTTGGACAATCAAAATCCTCTCTCTCTCTTGAAGCTTATATTATCAAAACAAGAGGAACTTGTATAAATTGACTTTTACACTTAGCGCACAGATTTTGGAAACCTCCAAATCCATATGTACATATTTCTACAAATAAGTGATCATCCTCAGTGGGTTAAATATAAAGAAACGAAAACATCATTTCCGAATCACAATTAACACTTCAAAACTTATGACAAGGGTAGGAGGTTATTAAAATTTATTCTAAATGATAGTTAAGCATTTCCGCTTTTAGTAAACATTTAATGATTTAACAATATAAATGTAAATACTACTAAAACGGAAAACAAGCTTCAGTGCACGATAACTCGACGTTTCCCCCATTTTAATAAGAGGCATTCTCAGGAAGAACAGCGCCAGCGTGCTGGGTATGCATAAATCTGATATGATAAGTAAGTCTGAAAATCTGATTCAGTGGCATTTAATTTGCAATCCAACAGTGAGTGAGGGTATCTGCTTGTTGTGTTCTTGAGTTAACTCGTCCATTATAAATTCGGTGAGAGGTTGATTAACAAATTCATTAACTAGTCATTCTAATAAGTATAAATATTTTGTTTTGAAAATAAGAATAAAGAAGTAAAAGATTGCAACTCTCATATTTTGTGAAACAATACATGAATATTATACCATGTGTAGCAAGAATTATTTCGAAGTGCGGATACCTTAACCACCGGTTGTGTGTGCGCAAGTGGACAGACATACTAACGGGAGAGATAGAGAACAATGGCCGCTGGCCTGTCTCACTAATGTGTACTGTGTATTTTTCTATTTATTTTTACCTTAGCTTTGTATATTTTATTAAATAAAGTGATCAACATATGAATGGCGATTCAGTCCTACACATGTTAAGAATGTATTTGCACTTGAATCCATGTTTCTGAAGAAATATTTGTAATTATTGCGCTGATTAGGTTCGTAAGCTGCAGTACCAGCAGTCATGTTCATTCTCAGAAGAAAGAACACAAATAATAAAACAAAACTTATTCTTCGCCATTCCGAAGAATGAAAGTTATCGAATCACCTGTAAGGAACGTTAACACTAATCCATAGCATCCAACAACAACACAATAAATACTGATCAATAACTGCATAATTCGCGTTAGATTAAAACCATATTTCCTCTTTTTGAAAATACCCTCTTGCATGCTGTCAAGATAGAAACGTTTGTAGGTATTTTAAGGCTTCGCAAATTTCGGATGACCAGAAGTTATCAATATTCTTTGAATTTGGATAGTTTAGAAAGGACTACCTCTAAGAGGGAGTAGTTACCAAAATTGACAGAAAAAAACAAAGACCTATTCACCCCAAGCTTCTTTTCGAAGTAATTACATCTTTATTCCATTTTTTAGCAAAAAAGACACGTAAGCAATGTCGAATGATGGTGGTTTAGCAGGTAAACCAAAAGTCATCGCAAACACTGAGGAAACGGAAAAAATCGAGAAAATTGAAAACAACTTCAAGGTCTAGGCAACAAACTGATACGAGGGTTGCCTTTTATATTTCGGGATTAGAGAACAAAAACAAATATTAATCATCGAAAATCACTTTATTGTTTTCAAAATATCCCCCATGAAGATCTATACACTTTTGCATGCGTTTGAACCAATTTGCGAAGTACTTTTGCCACTCTGATTGAGGTATCTCCAAAACATGCAGTCTGAATGCAGCAACCGCTTCTTCAGGTGTCGAAAAACGTTGACCTCTCAGTCTGTTTTTACGTACGGGAATAAAAAGAAGTCATTCGGTGCCAAGTCAGGATTATACGGCGGATGACTCATCAAATCGATGTTTTGGGTGCTCAAAAATGCAGTTGTTTGAGCCGATGTGTGAGAGCTCGCACTATCGTGGTGAAGAGTGATCCGTCTTCGGCGGTTGGTTTTCCTGATATCTTGGAAGACAACTGGCAAACAAATGGTTGTGAATTGACAGAATTGACTGTTCTGCGTTGTTCTAGTGGTACGGTTGCGACATGTCCAGTTTTTCCGAAAAAACAGGCGACCATTTGCTTGGAAGTGCTTCGTGCGCGAACAACTTTTGTTGGATTTGGCTCATCTTGAAACAGCCATACAGTTGACTGCTGTTTACTTTCGGGCTCATACGCGTAAATACACGATTCATCACCTGTCACGATGTCATAGACGTGTTTCGAAGCACCGCGATCGTATTTTTGAGCATTTCCTTCGACCAATTGACATGAGCCTTTTTTGAGCGATTGAAAAATTGTGTGGGATCCAACGCGAACAAATTTTTTGACAGTCAAATGTTTATGCAATATTGAATGTATGCTGGTCCCACTAATGCCTAAGGTTGTCTCAATCTCACAATAGGTCACATGACGATCTTGCAATATCAGTTCGCGCACAGCATCAATGGTTTTCGGAACAACAACTCATTTTGGACGACCTTCACGAAATTCGTCTTGGAGTGAACTACGACCACGATTGAATTCACCATACCATCGATAAACACTGGTCCTTGATGGAGCTTCATCGCCAAAAATTGAATTAAGTTCATCCATGCACTGTTACTGAGTTAATCCACGTCGAAAGTTGTAAAAAATAATCGCACGAAAATGTTCACGATTTAATTCCATTTTTGGGCCGAGATAAATCTTTTAGGTTACTGTAAACAACACAAATAGCGCTCGTATGTCAAAACGTTCTGAGTACGTATAACCTCAAAAATGTTCAACTTTACGATAGAGCTGTCACTTGCCAGATTGCAACACTAGGCTTGCCAAATCCCGAAACATAAAAGGCAACCCTCGTACAGAGCCAGCCGAGAATGCTGGGCATTGAGTGCTGTAAAGGCAAAGATATTGCGTGAGAATAATGCGGAGAGACAAGAAGACGATTGAATAATAAAAATATATAAGAAACTGAAAAAATAGTAAGGAAATCATGTCTGCTCTAAACCTAAACTTTCTCTCACAAAGTTCTTCCGTTTCCTTGCGAGGATATGGATTTACGGTAATTATGAGTTCCCCGTTGTTTCAAATCTTTTATATTCACGCAGGAAAAAGTATCATCGTTTGCTCAACTGGGCATTTCCGTTAAAACTTTACGCAAATTTTTGTTATTCCTTTAATACATCAACTGCTATACAACGCCATCGTTAAGAGCTTGTGAAACGGTTTAAGCTATTTGTTGATATCTCATAGTTTTTAAGTTATTGAGTCAGACAGCAAAGCGTTGTGTTGAGCTTAGGACGCTATACATCCCGCTTATGTGAATTTGTGGAGCTAAGAAGTTACCGTACTTTTTACACTACATCGGTCTATTAACCTATAAAGTTTCATTTAAATCGGTGGCACACTTACCAGTGTTTTCTTGTTAGCTCGGTAGGTGCAAAGTGATTCGACCTGTTGTTATTGTTGGCAATTGGCTTACCATTTAAGTCAATGTTATTTCTTACCTCTAGTAGGAAATATTCCCCACAATTCTCCTATATAAAATATGCCAGTGGTGCAGAAATTTGCATCAGTTTAAAAAGATGGGATGAGCACAATTACAAAGAAAAGTACATGCATGAAAAACCACTGAAATTATTCAAACAAGTTGTAATAAAGGTTCTAAAAAGTTTGGAAATCCAATAAGAAGTTTAAAATTTGCAACAGATACCTATTTGGAATATTGGGCAATTCTTGAAATTAATATTTTTCAATGTAATGCATATGATTTGTACATATTTTGCGTTTAATTGCTGTAATCCACTTCACTGTGGTTGACGCGGTGATGCGCAACTACTCTGTAGTTCAACTGTGTCTTCGTATGTATCCTCTTCAAACTATATGGAGGAAAGCGAGAGATAAATCTCAATATACTGTATATCTATTGATGTTTGTACCTATGAGAGGGATTCGATTATGAATAGTCATAGTATATATACATAAAATTTGTATACGAAAGTTACATCTCTCGCAATGCCGTACTGAAGATCGGTATAACCGTGAAACGTACCTATACGGTTGGCGAGAGTAATTTTGTAATTTACTGTATGTCAAAGTTTTCGTTAATATTTCCTTTAAAATGAAAAATTTTAAAACACAACAATAAATCAATTATTTTTCTTCAAGAATAAAGTAGGCACTTTCCTAGCGAGGTGATCTAAGAATTTCTTGGCCTACAAGATTTATGAACCCTGTCCACAAACGCAGTGCACTAGAATATTTACCAGGCACGATCTACCAAACGGAAAACCTATAAAATTCGTTAAGATTAAAAATTATGTATATAATGCCTGCTGCTCTCAGAAAAAATTGTTTGTTATAAAGAAAATTACATAACGGAGGAGAATTATAGAATTAGTTGAGAGTCTAAAAATTGAAAATTATTCGTACTACCGCTAAACTGCAAAATCACGCAGTATTACCCCGAAATTATAAGCTAAAGTACACAGCTAAGAGATCGATCACAAAATTCAAACTTGGAGAGTCGACACCTTTGTGAAAGACGTTGTAGTAACTCCTTATTAGTTCGTTACAACACTTTTTACAGTCTCATCTCGCATGTACATTTGACAAACTTTCCTTTTTATACCTTTTCGCGAAAGGAAACTTTTGAAATATAATAGCAGCAGATTTATTGCATTCGCACTCTACATTAGCGTAATAAAGTCAAACTGCTTTACATTACTATTCAATAGAAACAGTAAAGAAGTCAGTAAATCAACGGATTCGTCTCTGAATTTCTATATTTTCATCCTATTATCAACGATTTCATCATAATTATGGAGAGTTTTGTAGAGTTAAGTATGGTGCACCTTCGTAGAACGCCTACAATTATGAAACTAATTGCCTTACATATTCAAAATTAGGAGTATATGAACCTCGTACCAGATTCTCCGACACAATGGAAAGTTACTCCTGTGTATTTCAAGGGCTATAGGAATATGGTCCGATAAAATCTTAGAGGCACAACAGAAACCAGAAGGTTCTAATCTTTACTAATAATCAGAGCAGCCATCCGAGTGCTGTACTCATCGTTCATCAATTCAAGTGTGGTCTGGAAAGAACGTCAGTAATACTCCTGGTATTCTTGCAATGCGTAAATTAACAGAGCCGGAGCCATCATCGCTATACATAAAACTCGAGCCCTCTTAAAATGCTAAGGAGGGAAGCAGAGCAGGTAACAGTACTTAGTAAACCTCTCGGGACTGATACAGGCGAATTTTCTTCTCGCGAATTATGGCCGACAGAAATTGAAAACATTTATCAGCTTCAGTAAAAATCGACTAAGCATCCTAGTAGGTGTCCTGTACGGACATTAGCGACTGAATGGGCTCCTACACACAATAGTTTCTTCTAGATTCTGCAGAGTTGAAACTCTGCCATACATTTTGAAGCAGTTCTGCAGATTGTACCGCGTAAGGGTCTGATACTTGGGATAGTACCAAATCCAGGATAAGAATTTACCATCACTGATTCTATCCAAATCTTGCTAGTTTTTCCGGACATCCAAACTTAAGGAGTTCTAGTGTGAGCTAATCTCAACACGGCGGTAGCTGAGGGCAGAATGCATATTGTACTGAGAATTTAGTTGATTTGCTTTTTAAAGTAAATTGTACCGGTCTAGCTCGTAGATAATAATATAAAAGCATAAATTATAACAATTTATATTTATAAAACTTTGGAAATATTGAACATAAAATCGAAATATTTACCTACTTTAGTGTGTGAATGTATGTGTGTGAATTTTCCGTTGACGGTTCTTCCTGTATCTCCTTTCTTCACTTCTTTTCTCGACGCAGCTTATGGATTCCTCCTTTTTATCAATTCTTTCTTCTTTTGTATGGTGAGGTTCTTCTCTTACTAATACTTCTTTTTCTTACTAATTCTTCTACTTAAAACCTCTTCTTTTGGAAATATATTTTAGACTTCTTTATTGACTTTTCTAAATTGTCAATTTTATCGTCGTGCACCAAACAAATTTTTATTTCTTCTCGAAACCAGTACGACACTGTTGTCTTTCTCCGTTGTCCCCGAAAAACGAAACTTGACTTCAGTTCATCCAAATATATTGCTGTTATAGAAACCTGTACCGTACGTCGATGTATCCTTGGTTATTTCCAGTAAATTTATGTGAATTCTTGTAATGTATAATTGTTGTCGAAATGTGTAAAAAATGTTAACAAAATTCTTTTATCCATTAAAATTAATGAGACAACACCCGTAGGGAAAAATGCTTAAAAGGTGGTGCGCATGGTGTCGAAAAGGTATAAATAGAACCCAGACACTAGGCTAAACGTCAAATGAAGACCATAACCCCGAACTCAACTATGATTTTGATAACTTGAATTATAATAAATGAATTTTCTAATGGTAATTAACCATTTGTGTATTATTATACTACAATATGCTGCGTTATCAGTCCATTGAATATTATTAAATAAGACCAATGGTTTCCCTTCTTTTGTAGTAAGTAACGTATTTTGTGGAAAATAATATTTATTGTTGTATATGTTATATTTAAATCTGAATGACCTTACGACGGAAGATCAGGTTATTGATAAATAAAAGCCGAATTAATACTGTTCTATATTCTAGTGAGTCACCAGATAGCCATTGTAGAAAAATCTCGAGTACCCATTATGAGAAAAACACTGATCCCATGACTGCTTCTGTAGTACTCGCACTAATTTCTCAGATCAG
Source organism: Chrysina gloriosa (assembly GCA_038088585.1). Classification (NCBI taxonomy): domain Eukaryota; kingdom Metazoa; phylum Arthropoda; class Insecta; order Coleoptera; family Scarabaeidae; genus Chrysina; species Chrysina gloriosa. The sequence goes on along the minus strand of CM076087.1, from coordinate 27,374,472 downwards.
ACTGAACATCTTTAGTAAATAATTAGCTATGTGACAAACGTATATATGGCATTCTAGTGCAGTTTCTAGGACAACCACAAAGCAACAAAAATGTAAAAGTTTTAACATCTCCGATATTTTCCAAAAATTCAGAAAAACACAATTTAACCGAGATAATATTGAACAGAACGTAAATAAGGAAAGTAAACCAAAGTAAAATAACTTTGAGTACTGCGGTAGGCAGCTAGATTCCAGGCCTCAATTAGTTGGATTAAGATGTACCGATTCATTAAATAAGGCGGATTAAGTTAATGTCATGCATCACTAAACAAGTCTTTAGTAATGTTGGTAGATAATTTATAAAAACATCTCATTGCTACTCAAAAAGAAATCAACTTAAAACTTTATTGAACTCGGTCTGGCATCCAAACAAATTTTTGCTTTTTGCTTAAATACCGATGAGTAGTAACGCGATCAAACATCCACAATGCAGAGTAAAAATCAAGAGAATTGCGAAGATTGTTTAAAATCTCAAGAGGTAATTTATTATTATTAACGATTGAATGGATGGATGGATTGCTGCAAGTCTATACGAAAAAACGAAAAAGGCAGCAATACACGTTCAAATTTTTAGATGTAAAATACATGTAAAAATTCACGACAATGACCTTCAAAAATAAAACATCATCTAAATGTGAAATATTGCTTGTAAAAATTGACTTTGTCAACAAATTCGTGAAAAATACATATTTTAAACTATTATACTTGCTTTTAAAGTTGGGATGTTACTGACGTCGAGTACCATCTTTGGATGCATAATGAAGCAAAGTATTACAGCTAACATATGATAGATGGCACTTTAGGTGGAACTTAGTCAACTGTTTTAACATCCGCTTCGTTTGCCTTCCTCGCAGTTAGTTTTGCTACTTACTATTAGGTGGCGCCGCATGTATTGTCCACAGGTATCATCATGAATGAACAGAAAGCCATTTAAATCTTATAAGCCTGCACCTGCAAAGAATAAAGACAACCATTTACTAATTATTACATTTCCGTTTCTAAGAACTTCTCGATATGCTACGATTCTTTGTTTAGTCTATAATTTGAGGTGTAATACTCGCAAATAAACTAACGCTGGAAACGATTAGTTTCTCGTCGATAGACGTATGTATAAAGGTGTGTAGTATACGCCTTGCACTAAGTATTGAATGACAATCCGACAAATTCTAAGAGATATTCGTGAGAAAGTTCGTTTGCGGTCAGAAGAATGTAAACAAGTGACCACCACACTAGTGCATTCTCTCTGTTCTTGACCTTCTCGGCTTCTACTGTAGATGACGTAACAACTATTATTACGAAGCTTGTGCGCGAGCGTTTTGTGCATAGTATGCGCTTTTTTAATTCGGGACGATTCTATTTATGGAAACTTCATGCAACAAACAACACACAACGGCCGTCATTCAACGTGCAATTATATAATTAAATTATTTTTGTTGGGTAAAACGCGATGCATTGAATAACACTAGGAAACGCACACGAGTGACTTGGTATTGTCGTTTTCATCGTTGGCGAAGATTCTTCTCGAATTACCGACCAGCAAATGATCTCATTTCGGCTTAAAATAGAAATACGACAAATATAGCGACGGGATGGTATTTTAAATGGTTTTAATTGCTACAATGGTAGTTAATAATAGAATAATTCGTATTTAAGGCCGTAAGAAGAATGAGGATATTCATGACTAAAGTACATGTGGGTACGCCACTAAAGAAATGATTCGTGAAGCAGATATTTGTACGAAATAGAAAACAATACACAGAAGAACGATTTGGTAATTTTACGTTGTCAACTTCTTAAGTCTAACTTATTGCGTTTCAATGAAGATACTTGACCTTCACCTATAAAAATACTTAGCTGAGTGTGTTAGTTTGGAACATCCTATTGTTAAAGAAGACCGAAGACCTCGGAGGATCTGGAGGACTTGGAAAAGAGAAGATTAACACCATAGCCCAGATCTCGTTCTTGCGGCGCAAATCACCAGCCGCAAACAGGAAGACAAAGAGTCTAAGATATCAGTTTAAATCCTCGCCCAGAAACATAGACAACGGAATTCACAGACAGAAACTATCTTGTGACTAAAGATGTATGTGCTACCGTACTGTCCTGAAATACCAAACGGGCTTCCGAAATATTCGGATTTGCTCAAGCTGTATAAAGAAACGCTAAAAATGCTTTCCCTGCTCAAAGTCAAAAACTATCTGGGATTACGAAGAAAAAAATTTATTCTGTAGGTATCAACAAACCTGGTAGAGAAGATTTTATACTTTGATTCTTTGAATCAACTTTCAAAATATCTGTTAACTGACATTACAAAAGATCAGATACCAGGAAGATTCGAGAAGAACGAGAAAAGATGAAAGATTACAGTAGAAACAATACCGACAAGGTCAAAAGAATGAAGTTCTTTTTAAGTTTGAAAAGGAAGAGTTATGATATGACTGATTTCGGGGGTTTGTGTATTAGGTAGCTGCAAAACTTCATCGGAAACACCAGAAGCCACATTATATAAATCTGTAGTATCTGCTGAGGAAGCATTTTTCCAGAGTGGAAGAGCACATATTTAAACTTCCGGCCTTGGTCTATCACACCAGTCAGTGCCCATTAAACGAACCAGGTTGCTAAAGAAGATTATTCTTTGGAAATTGCAATTGAAATTTCAGAAGGATTGAAAATTGGGGAAACACTTTCTGGCTTGTCAGACGGAAAGGAAGGAAACTTAAGGTTGATTTTGAACACATTTAACCGATATTCGCCATTAAGATATCAAGACCATAAGACAAATCGTTGAAGATAAATGTATGCTTTGCAAGATTTAAACTGATAGGTACGGCGGGAAATCTGTGTTTCAGAATCATATATAGTTTAAGACAGGTGGATAGATTATCATCTTTGTGATGTAAATAGCACAGTCTTCAAGAATCAAAATTGAGAACTAAAGAGGTGACTTCAAATTTTTCCATCACTAGGTATGATCTTTAGATAAGTAATGAGGCAAGCTACCGAATATAACTTCTGTAAAGCTTCAAGTGAAACTATGGGAATCTATGCAAATGTGCAAATAAATTTGCTGTCTAGAAGTTAAGGGACTTGATATATCTAGGAGTAAAAGAGTACGGATTGACGTCACGAAAGAACTGTTAGATGACAGTGACAATAAGCTGCAATCTTCAATGGTCTAATGTGCCCAACATCGGTGTAGTAGGTACTGTAGCAGGCCTTGTATTCAGTTTGAATAATTGCTGTTAAGAGCTAAAATTTTGGCAAAAATGGATCTTTAGAATGATGCATTTTGGTATAAGGAATTGGTAAGTAACATACTAAGTGATTCCCTTATTGATAATAAACAAAAGAAGAAAGGTAATGAAGTCGGGTAAAGTAGATATTGCCGAAGATCTAAATCTAAATTTCGTACTTTTCAAATTTTGATTCATGCACACATATCTATCAGGTGCCCGCGATCGTTAATCTGATTCAAATTAACGAAAACAAATTACCAAAACGCTTCGTTTAAAAATATTCTTTCTCAGATTTCCATCTGTGACCATAAAGAAATCAAATATTAATTTATGCTAGGTATTCCGTTTGTATTAATCAACCATAACCTACTATAGTCTCTCATCCGAGATATTATACAAACGCATTTTCTAATAAGTATAACCTGAATTTAGTAGTAGCAACCGTCGTCGTTTATGAGTGAAATCTGTTAGTTAGTAAAAATGTAAACGTAACATGTGGTCCAGAGTCCAGAATAGGAATTTATAAACAATTTCCTGTTTCGTAAAGCTGTTAAGTTGATGTATTTGATTATAGCTTTCAGATAAATATTTGTGTTTGAAGTTGTACAGTACATTCTTCACATTCTCTTCGTTCTTATCTCTACGGAACGGGTTCTCCGCAGTCTCCTTGCTATTGTGTTATCTTTACCGTATCGCCTTCCATTGCTTGCTTAGAGTCTGCTGCGGTTCACATTCACAAGACGTATCAGTTTAAGAATGCATGCGTATTACAGAAATCGAACCGAACGGAAGAAAGGAAACGAAGTTATCGGGGGAATGAGTGCGTAAAAGGTTCTTAGCCCAATAGAATTTTTTGTAATATACTAGATTGTGGTTATAAGTATGAATTTGCGTACGAAGAAGTCTAGGATATGCACGCGAAATTTAGGGAGATTAATCGGCTACTTTGTCCTAAAAATTTAAGATTGACGATAGGGATATAATGTTATTCGTTTAAGTGATCTCAACATTTACATCTAATCAAATAAAACAGCTAAATTAGAGATCGAGATGTCAATGCAATAATTCGTAACACATTAATCAAAAATTGTATCAGAAATTGCCAGAAAATGTAGAAAATAACCTTCAACCGAGAATCAAAACTATTTCGGAATTCTATTGATCTTCCCCAATTTCTGCAAGAAATATCCGAATCGCATCGTTCATTCATACACGTATCAATAATGCATTTAGTTTTGCGTGCATGTGCCAACAGTACAACACCACAATGCAAGCATATGCCCATCGCATTCTGTTCAGTAATTGCTTCCATCTCGGCACACCTGCCGTAGAACATTTACCGAAGGACAGAATAGGTTTCGGATCGAAGAAGAATTCAGCACCGCGCCCGATGAGAACGGCCCTGATGCTTATACTGCGGCAACAGCAGCAGAAGCGGTGGAGGCGGTGGCGGCAGCAGCAACAGCAGCATCAGCGCTTCAAACGGAGTGCTGGCGAGCACTAAAACACGATTTATTCTCACCGGTCCAAGTAGGCCCCGTCTGCGGTAAAAGATCAGAGACGACACGGGCGGCGGCGGCGTTCGGCGGGGACGGAGATGCCCACCTACTGCAACGCCGCATTCCTACCCCACATTGCGGAGTACTTAGACATGAACAAATACCCGGTGTTAACCTGTTAACTAGTTGACTCGATTATAGGCCGTCGATTCGGCTTGTCACGTCGAGGACACGATCGGATAGCACGGTGAGGTAATATGTCCGTATATACATAATAGTGAGAAGACGATCGAAGCGCTTTCACTATGGATAACCGGACTGAATTCGGTATGGAATGAGAGATTTGTCGAACTGGATTAAATAACTATTCGAGATAGCTTTTTAATTTGGTCCAAGAAAATTCATTCCATATTTATTCGAATATGCCTATTTTTCAGGAATGTTTAAAATTTAAAGACTTGCACGATAGGAGCTTGCAAATCCCTGCGATTTCGAAATGTAGTAAGTCTGTTTTCAAATGAATTCCTAAATTATAATTGCGACATAACTCTGCTCTAGTGGATTTCAAACTCGATTGAGAAAAGGAGGAAACAAACGGGATGAGATGTAATTGAGGCTCTCCGGAGCATTCTGATGATGCTACGAATGGTGTAGAAACCTCCAACAAATAATATACTGCACGCAATATTCGTAGGACATATACAGTAAAACTTCGTTATAACGCTCCCATTTCCCGCTTATAATACCCCATTGAAGGATATTTTTAATGTACATACATACTTCAATTATTAATTTTTTAACTTTATTTTGCAAACACTAGGAAAGGGATATGATTAAGTTAAAATAAATGTTTAAAAAGCAGACGGAAATGGTCTACATATTTCTGCGAAGTGTACATCATTACGATTTCTATGAAATATTAGTTTCAAGAAATCCCACCAACATGTTCCACGAATCTTGACTAGACAATTTTCCAAGAATCTGACTTATTTACTTGGCGGTTGCGTAATGAAGGTTTCCTTTCAGTCGTTTACTTTTTACGCTGCTGGCAACATGTCGCGAAAATCGTTTTCGTTAAAAAAGCGATCTTATAAAAGACTTTGATAAATGCATTTTAAATCAAAAAGATTTTGCAGCGTCAAAAAACATCAATGCTTCAACTTTACGTACAATTTTAAAGAAGCGGAGTGAATTTGTTCGGTGCATGAGGGAATCAGTCGTACAAAAATATGATCCGCGAAATATGAAGAGCTAGAAACGATTCTGAAAAGTTGGTTCGTCCAGGCCAAGAGCTACAACATTCCGGTAAGTGGCCCAATTTTACAAGAAAAGGCTCTCCAAGTGGCCGACGGTCTTGGAATAACAGACCTTACCGCTTCAACTGGATGGCCCGATAGATTTAAAAACAGATATTCTATCGCGTACAAACAAATTTGTGGTGAGTCCAATTCAGTAGATCCTGATGTACCATTCGACTGGAAAAGTCAAATGTCGACCCTCACCTCTGTCTACAATCCCTCAGAAATTTATAATGCGGATGAATTCGGGTTGTTTTGCCGATGTTGTAATGGCTGATAAATCTTTAGTTTTAAAAAATGAAAAATGCCACGGAGGAAAATTAAGCAAAGAACGCCTAACGGTCCTCGTATGCACGAATTGCACGGGCACAGACAAGAAAAAACCGCTCGTAATTGGAAAATAAGCTAAGCCACGTTGTTTTAAGAATGTGAAAACCCTTCCCTGCATTTATTCTTCTCAATCTCGTGCATGGGTGACTGGAGATAGATTTGTGCAACGGCTTAATGAGTGGCACATCGAATTGAAAGACCGAAAAATACTCTGCTTGTCTACAATTGCGCTGCGCATCCGAACCAGGTAAATCTCAAAAATATCTATAACTTAATTTTCCTAACACCTAACGCCTTCAAGTGAGCTTCAAACACTTGATCAAGGCATCATAAAAGTTCTGAAGCAAGGTTACAGGAAAAGGATGGTCCAACGATATCTATCGATTATGGACAGCGCAAATTCGATTTCTCCAACAATTTCTGTTTTCGATGCTATCCACTTTTTATACGCTGTATGAATGGACGGTACGAAACAGACCATTTTTAATTGTTTCGAAAAAGCAGGTGTTGGTAACTTTACAAGGGAAATCGAAGGGGTAGAAATTGATCAAGGCTGGCGAGACCTTTTACAAATGGAAGAAATATTGACTGAATTGGAAAGTTTTGATGACTTCGACAATGGACTAGTGACCAGTGAAGTTTAAAGCCTTGAGACACTAATCGCCGATTACAATGCACCATCAGAAGTGGAAAATAAAGAGATTAAAGTTCATCAGAAATAATTACGCCAAAATAAGCAACGTTTTGCAGGCCTTGAAAACAATCGGAGCATTTTTTCTTGTACGGAGGTAGAAGAGCTAACCTTCAAAAATATCAATAAACCACAAAATGCAGTGATCAAAAATGATTTTTGATTTCGGGAGCACGAGTGACTTATCACTTTAAGTCTGTCAGCCGCGGTGAGGTTAGAGTTCTCTCCAAAAAGGGAAAATATTTTTTTAAATTTAAGAGTTTTCAAACTCGTTGCTTTCTTGCTTTAAATATGGATTTTTCAAATAATTTATGGGGAACTTAATATCACTTTTGCCTACACTGAGGATGCCCTTAATCTGAGGGTGAAAATTCTTTAGCTGCAATAAGAGATATTAGGAAAATCTAGGTCTTCTCACCTTGATCTCCCCGAGAGTCTAATACGTTGTTACTCCTGAAGTTTGATTTTGATTTGATAATAATTATCATTACATTTGTTTGGGATTTATTCGATTTTTCTATGTCAGTTAAATTTCGTCCGAGATTTTTCTTAACTTTTGTAAATTTTTAAATAAGTAAATCAGCAGCAACACTAACAACATCTTTTGGAAGTGTGTAGGTGTTCTATGATCATATGAATTTTTATAACTTTTTGGAAGCAGATGAGTCAAGAATAGCACTGACACTTCTTAAAACTATATAGATGTGATGAGTTCACACTATTCGCCTGAGGTTTCTTCAAACCTTTGCAATTGTTTGAGACAAATGAATGAATAATAAGATTAACACGTCTTCGAATCGTAGAGATGTGATAAACAAATTATCAAAATGTTCTGAAGCTTGGAGAGCTTCCTTGTCAAATTAAAATAAAAAAAAACATTTTTAGGAAATCCCCATTTTTGCAATACGTTTAGTTTAGGAGTTACTAATTTGCACATTAATTTAATTTCATTTCATTTTCTTAAAAATCATATGAACTAGATCTAAAAAGGCGTTGGCCATTATCTCATCTTGAACTCTATCACATCGGTAAACTTCTCCCTACACAATTATTCAATTAAATCTGATGGAGTTTCGTTAACAACTGATATCCTCAAACCGTACTTTACCGAATAAATGAATGCAAAACACGTATCACCGGATTTAATTAAATAAATGCACTAAACCAAAGTCCTGGCAGTCACTATCAATTTTCTCTGGAAACACACATCACTATTCCCGATCTCTCAAAAGGCGCGGGGAAAGACACTTCGTTTTCCGTTTTTAAATCGTGAAGAACAACTTTTCGACAAAAACTGCTTTGGGCCTAAAATATTTTCACATCAAAACAATGCAACGATGAAGACAAATATTTTTCTCTGCAGTAAGATACGGTTAAAAATGTTAGGCTCTTTGTCAGCGAAAGACATGCCTCGGAATAATAATAACGTGCGTCTTTCCAGATGCCTGGAAGATAGCAAGAATTTGTCCGGTGTTTAAGAGAGGTGATGCCGGCAATCCTAAAAACTACCGTCCCATCGCAATTATTTCTGCATTTGCGAAGGTATTCGAGTCGTTGATTTATGAACAAGTCGCATTTCTCACTAAATCCTCTATGTCCTTATGTCAGCATGGATTTACCTCACGTAGATCAACCGTCACCAATTTGTGCACTATATCGCAGGTTATAGCTGAGACATTGGATTTGGGTGGGCAACTGGACGTAATATATACTGACTTCTCTAGAGCTTTTGACAGTATTGACCACAAAATATTACTTCACAAAGTAAGCTCGTTTAACTTCGATAACGCATTGTTAGCCTTGTTTGAATCATACCTAACAAACTGCCAGAATTACGTTTATTACAATGGATTCAAATCTAAATATTACGTATCAGCCTCAGGAGTCCCTCAGGGTTCGAACCTTGGTCCACTTTTGTTTAACCTGTTCATAAATGATCTCATTATATCGATTCAATGTCCTGTCTTGGCTTACGCCGACGATCTCAAAATCTAGCATAACATACTTTCTTATTCGGATGTTGATCTTCTACAGCAAAATTTAAACTTAATTTTTCTTGGTGTTCTGATAACAAGCTCACTCTAAATATCGAAAAATGTTGCTTCGTTAGATATACTAGGAAATTAAGCATAATAAACTCAGCTTACCATATCGACAATATACCTATCTCTTGCTTGTCATCCGTCAGAGATTTGGGTGTCACTTTTGATTCGGCGTTGACATTTTCTGAGCATATATCTGCCGTTACTGTCTATAAAACACAGGGTTTCATTATTCGAACATGTAAAGATTTTACCAATTTGAATACAATATGTTCACTGTTCTACGCTCTGGTTATCAGCAGATTGGAATATGCGTCTACGGTCTGGTTTCCGATATACAGTGTTCATTCCAAAGCAATAGAACGAATACAGAGACGATTTATGAAGTATCTGTCGTACAAGCAGGACGGTTTTTACCCGATTCAAAATACTGATTATAATGATCTATTAGAAAGACACGGTTTTCAATCACTGGCTCAGCGTAGAATCCACATCAGTGCCTCCTTTATGGTGAATTTGATTTATGGTAAGCTGGATGCCCCGGAATTACTGTCAAAGGTCAACTTTCTGGTGCCACGCCTTGAATCAAGATCGGGTGACATGGTTCCTACGCCAAGAACAAATATTCTTCTTAAAGCTCCTTTATTTCATTCCGCTAAGAACTTCAATATTCAATATACATAATCCTGTAATCTCTGTTTTGAGATGTTTTATTTTTCATTGTATTCTATTTTTGATATTGATTTGTAATTGATACTATCACCACCTTATTATACATTATATTTTTGCACTGTATTAATTTTCCGTATTATCCGTATTATCCATATTTCTTTTTGTATTGCCCCTTTTTGGATTTATTCTGTTGGGTAATAAATAAATATTATTATTATTATTATTATTATTATTATAATTAATACATAATTGTGTGGAAATATCAGGAATATATGTATAGTAAAATTTTAACTCGTGTTGCAATCCTTATTACTTGAGTTTGTTAAAAAGGTGGCACCTGGCAAGGGCGTATGTCGGTGAATGCAGCGTATAGCGCAAATCTGTTAACCGACATAGGCGCCTTCCTACCTATTCTCCAATCAACTGATTCCAGTACGCTGCGTTAACCGATATGCGCCCTTGCCCGGGATCACCTTTTCAACAAACTCTTCTTATTACTCGTAAAACATTTTAACGATTCGTTCAAATGTGAGAAGATAGGGTAACATCTAAATCTTCTGTGCCGATTTGGGTTCTAAATATATCTTAAAAATTTGTTGCCATTACTGATTCTAGGCTGGGGAATCGACTTATCGTTTGATTCGTTTGAGTACTTGAAACCTCTTCCGGTCATCTAAAGAAATATTTGTATATGCTATAAAAAGGAATGAAAATTTTTATTCGCAAATCTTGTGAAAAATTGGTGCGTGAAGTGAGAGATTTATTGCTAATATTTGCGTTCGATATAAGCTACAAACTTCCGGTTTAATCTTGAATATTGTGGAACGAAGTGCGTTACAAAATAATTTTCAAAAAATGTCTTCCGCGTGAATATGCTCGATAGTTTGTGGAAATTCTGTAAAGCATTTAGAAAACTATTAAAGAAAAATGTATGTTAAAAGAATTAAATCCCTCAGTAATTGATGTTTTTCTTCTTAATTTCCGCGACTACGTGTCCCATTTTCCAGTATCTTAGCTAAATAGTCACTGACATTTATCAGGAAAACTCGTAGATTAGGGCGCACGCAGTAAAACTGTCAGAACAAACGGAGTTAATGAATAGAAGCCTGACAGAACGAATATAAGCGTCCCAGCTTAATACTAATGGACTGCGTAGTAGCTGTAATTGCTAACCATTACCAGAATAATAAGTCACAGAACTCGGCATTCCGCCTCTTCAAATTATACATCGATATAAACGTAAAGGATTCACCATATCGCGAAAATAAACTACAATGTGTGCTAATTTAAATGAGAATACGAAGAAAGAAAGCCAGCTCTGTTACGTAACGACTTTTCTGAATCCCTTTTGCGAAAACGACGCACAATTATCGGAGAGGAAAAGTATGGCAAAGCAATTAATTCAATCTAAAATAATTTTCTTAAACAACCAATTTCGATTTGAATAATTGGCCTCGTTATAAAGTTGCGAAAAAACGTTGTGCAATAGGAAAAAAACGAAATATCGATACCTGCTGCTAAGTGAATAATTCTCCATTTCGTTTCTAACTAGATATGTGCACGTCGGTAATTGGTGAAAAAAAGCGATAATGGCAAGATATACTCGCTTTTTAATGGTGTACGGTGGTTATGAAGGATAAAACGCCGTAATTCCGGATTCCGTGCGAGAGAGTTTGAGCAATGCGGATTTTCGATTGACAGATATCTTTGACATAGTTACGAAGCAAGCATTTTTATTTTGTGGAAATTATCTGTTTGAAACTCACACGTTAGTTTAAATAGATAAGCTGTAACATAGAAATGCTATTTGTTAAAGGAAGCTCCCACGGTGTATTGATAATGAAGAGGAAAAAATGTATTTGTGTCAACCTAGTCCCATCAATTTCTGAAAAAATCGTCTGATTAGAGTAGTTTACCACCGGGTATGCCTGTTGAGTATGCGAAGATTCACAACATTGTATGTTTGGGTAGTTCTGGACAGTATTTGAAGTGGTGCGATTAACGATTTGGGAACCCGAATGCAAAGGATTTACTAATCATTCAGAAGGGCACAAACACCATAAGTGGAATGAATTTGGTATAGATTAAGCTCAAGTTAATTTAAGAGCAACTTTTCAATCATTTTTGAAGGTTAACCGTATTTTAGATTTTGTATTTGTATTAATAGCGGGATTAGACAATACATTTATTACGCATCAAATAGGAATAAAGTTGAACGTCGCACACTGGGGATTTTTGTATGGAGGTGAGGAAAAAAGGTATTTTTAAAAAATATAATAATTTAATCACTGATGTAGTTTTATTTATATAGCAGAACATAAAATAATTGAGATTATATAAATTATATATATGTATATATATGTATATATATATATATATATATATGTATATGTTGAGGACAAACTAAAACAACAAAAGTTGTACGAAAAGTTGTACGAAAATATACCAACCATATTATTATTATTTTAAAAGAGCCTTAACTTCGTTACTTATATCACTACGCTTTTTCTTGCTAAACGAAGGAGTCAAATGTGATATCATCGGGTCTGATGTTACCATCATTCGGTGCATAACATCTTCGTTCGTGGCAATTCGACTACATTTCCTGGAGTGTCTGAGTCGATATTTTTATAATCTTTGTTACGACTTTCTTGAGCCTCTTCGGACAGTAAGCCAACAGGAAAAATACACTTTTCAATTATATCTCTTCCGTGAATAAGAATTTTGTGGAGTGTAGGTAGCGTATTGTACCACTCGTACAGTGCAACAAACTTTTTCCTCGTCTCCAGACAAAACTCACCAAATTTTTTGGGTCCACTGCCTCGCTGATGGTTATAGCTTCGAGAATAATTGAAAACCCTTTAATTATGTCTTCATCTAGACCCGTGATTTCGGAAATCAAAGTTGGATTAGCAAAGAATCTTCGTGACGTATTTCCTGAATTTGTCGTACCAGAGCCTCGCTTGACAATATCAACTTGTATACCAATTTTGTCTTTAAGTTTACGTTTTATCAATACCTTTCGGGCTTCCCTTATTGGACGAGTATTTGAGTCGACTCTCCCACGTTTAAATTCAATATTATAAGCTATATGCAAAAGACACTCCATCAGCTTGATACGTGCATGAAGTGGTGACATATCAAATTGCAGTGCTTCTTCATTTACAGGCCTAGCTTGCACTTCTTCGATTTTATTCATCTCGGCGGTTGTGGCTCCACAAATAAAACAAGAAGATGCTGCTGATGTTTCTGTTACTGACGGTGCTGTCTTTCCATCAATCATTGTATAATATATGAAATAGAAAACTTTCCATTATCGTGTATATAGCTCTCAATAATTATCACAATCCGGAGTTTATTAATAGCTACTAGTGAGTGTTTACACGGAAGATAACTATAAAGTAATTGTTTGTAATAACTACCTTCAAAACTTTGCGTCAATCTGAGCAGTTCAAAAATACAGATCTTAATAGCGTTCCGTTATAAATGCGACTGTTTAAAAAGGGGCATCTAGGTGCACTTGAAATTGATTTAAAATGTAACAGCTGATATTAGACAATGTATTGGTAGTGGTTTCCAACTGTAGGCAAATGTAGCTAAAATTAAAAGTCCAAGAGTTTGGAGAAATATGTTTTTTATTCTATGTTCATAAAAACATTTCTAAACAGAAAGTAAAAGCCTCTGCAGTGTTTATTTTTCAACCTTAGCATATTGAAATATCCTGTTTCAAATAAAAAATATAAAGAAAGACGTAAGCTCCAGCAATAAAATAATATTCGTCTTGAAATTCTTAGGTTTAATTTCAGTCACTTCTATAAAACATACAAGTCATGAGTTTGAAACGGCTAAAAAAAAACTAGTAGTCATATCAAAGTAATTCTTTTGAATTGATTGTAGCAGTTATTCCGAAATTTAAAAATACCATTGTATATTGCATTAATCCTATGTTGACAATTGGACTTTTTTTCCGCGAAATCCCCACTGTGCGTCGTGGTATGGTTAGATGCAGTTGCAAGAACGTCTGCGTCCACGATTTCTCCCAAGTCCCCGATCAAAACAGGGGTTGATGTGAGCATTGTGCATGGCAGGAACTGCATCGAAGTGTTTCACCGTTTTGCATTAAAATACTTTTATTTTAAATGCTCCTAAAATTGATTTTATCGAATTCTATTCTTCCAACTACATCCATTAGATTTTCTTCTACCGTGTGATTTACATTACTCGATTTCTTTCATAAATGTTAAATCCCTTCTCAAATCATTTTCCGTCTTCGGTGTTATTCAGAGCCTTCTGCCAAGTTATGACTACAGAAGCATAAACTGATTCTAGGAGGTTGTGTATTTTGCTGAAGATGTTTATTAACTTAGTTTTATGGTTCCTACATTTCCTACATTAAGAGATTCTATAAATAAACTCCAACTAGCATAGTATAAATGTAAAACTTGCTCTATTGAAATCTAATTAGAACACAGGTAGCTTTTGCATACTCTTATATACTTTTCGCGATTTTAGCAGAGATAGCGCTGGAGTAACTTTTCAAACTTCGTTCTCTTTATATCAAATCCAATATAAAAAATGGTCACACCTTGTTAAAAACTTCCGCAAGAACTATAAATTCGCTTCCAAATGTGAATGAAACACCAATGATCTACAATGCACACGATACCGTAAGAATCGATGGAAAATTAAGGTGCAGATACATATCTATATATATGTAGGCACGCACCCTTATGTATGTTCTATACATACTCAATAGATCGAGGGTTCGTTTTTGCAGAAACGTAGTAAAAATGTGTTCGTGTTTTTGCGACATATCGTTCTCCCCTTGTTCGTACGAAATATTTCTCTAACTTTAGCAATTTTGTCGGTGTAACAAGTGTTCACAAAGTCCCCCAAAACTTATTTGATGAGATACTTATTACCACATGATTGATAGGTTTTCATTAAAGTCTTTACTACAGAGAATTTTATTTTCAATTGGACACAAAACAGTTTATTTGGCGAAGAGATATCCTAGGACTTACATATCTAACATTTCGTCCCTGAAATACACTCCAACCAAAATCGTGTAACCGCCTCACATAATCTAATTGCTAATAGTGCAATTCGCACTTAAAAATGCAGAAAAATGTTTGCTTTCATTTCAGAGATATTTACTATTTTGTGGTAGGGGAAGGTGGGGTAAGTTGGCAACCTTAAGAAAAAGGACAAATAGAATGCAAACTTCTGCATATTAAACAGTACAAAAATATTCAATGTATAATATGATCCTAATCTGTTAGACATCTGGCATATTATTGCCATAAAACCAAACGTTTTATAAAGAAAAATAAATAAAAAACACATTGCATTTTCGTCATCTTACCGGTTGGGTAAGATGGCTAACTCGATTGGGTAAGACGACTAATCAGTCAAGGTGTGCACAAATCACAAATAAACTGCCCAATACCTCCATACGATGAGCAGTTTTCATGCCACCATAAGTTGCATTGGTCACAAAGAATAGGCGTCGAAGTTATAATGCGACATTTTACTTTCTTTCTGGTGCTTGAGCTTGACCGGTCATATTTTGGTTGGGGTCTTATTTCCCATGGTGTTTTTGGCGTTTACATTCCTACGTCGCGATGGGCCAGGTGTACGATTTTCTGGATAAATGGTTTCGATCTCTTCGTAACTGAAATTATTTTTCAAATACGTCAATGGTTCCACGTCAGGAGAATCCCAATCGCCATCTTCCAAATTATGAGTTTCGGTAGTCTTTGTTAAGGACGCAGACGTATCCGTCAACTTGCCCCGGGCGGCACACTAAACAATGTTTTCATATTTGTGATTCACGGAACAGATAATTCACTTTAATTCTGGCGAAATACGATATAACAAGCTTAGCACTAATGGACACTACAACCCAAGATTTCCTCTTATCTTAAAATAGTGAAAAAGTCCTTCGTTGGTACCAGCCGAAAATAATAACACTAACGGTAGAATTTGACAAACAGCCATAACACGCTTAACTCATTCTTCAGGGGCACCTCATTTCTGCTAGATACACTTCAGCAACTACAGAATTCAAACGTAAATATCACCGATCATATATTTGTTTTACATTTTGCCCAAACGATCGTTCGTTATCTTACCCACCTCGCTATCTTACCTCACCTTCCCCTGCATGATTAGTGATTATAAGAAACAAGAACGTAAAGTGTGATTTGCTAGCACTTATCAAAATTTGAATCTTTCAAGAAGTTTGGAAAACAAAAGATATCTAAAAATACGAATTATGGTTCGGCTTGGACCTTGGTCAATTTCTATTGTTATCACAAATGCTCTTGGATAAATTGTATCTGTTCTTCTTTGTCTTGACCTCGATTAGGGTAAGAAATCTCGTATTTAGATCAATCACATTCTATTTTCGGAATAAAATAGAAAAAAACTCCAACCATTTTCAGGTCATCAATAGGAATATCCCCGAATTGCACAGTCCAGTTTGTCTAACAGCAAAATGTTCACAACAGAATTGAACCTTTCCTATATAAATAGCAACTTTATACAGGGTTTTTTATGGCTAATCCGACCAATCTATTTACAAGATTATACGTGCTAAAAGCAGCTCCATGAGTGTAAAAGAAGAAAAAAAGGGGATTTAACCGATTTGTTTCCATATCGTACTGTCTGACTAGTTTATCGTCGGAGATTAATTAATTAATTAATACATGTCCGAAGTAAACATGCCCTTAAGCTTACTTAACATATTGACCTGATTTTACTATCGTTCACATTTCTTCGTCTACACAGTAAACATCGATGTGCATCACAAAACATGTTCTACCGAAATTTTATAATTATTATAATAATTTCCGGCTTTCGGATGAGAGTAGTAGTAGTAGTAGTACTTTCTTTCTAACAAGTTTTGTTGTATTTTATATTAACTTTCTTCTGTTTTAATTCGATGGGTAAGTTACATGGATAAAATTTGGTAAAATTGCTAAAAACAAGCCAATGAATATCAAAGAAACAAATGATTTTTAGATGTCCCCATAAGCACAAATCGATTGTGTTTAAGTATTTAAGACGAAGGTGGGGGCTGTGCAAGCGGCTTATACGGATTGCTGCAATGTCCGCAGAAAGCAAAAAGAATAGCGTGTCCAGCAACTACGAAGAAAATAAATATTGATAAGCGAAGATACTTATTGGAAAAAAATCGTAACTGAATTAACATAAATACCATTTTGTTTTAGTAGGCGAAGTGTACCAAACCTTGACACGAAATTCACAAGAAATATTAATATGTCGGAACAAATAACGATCTCACTGTGAAGTTCGGGATCACCAGCAACGCTATACTTCAACCACACTACCACTTAACCCCCGTTTGGCACATGGGTCCAGTCAGACCTTTTTCGATTTCAATTGTAATTTTAATATACTTCCGATTGAACTAGCGACCTGGACCATGACTTTTCCCAAAATTGAATTAGCTGTAATTTCTTAGAGCAATTAGGAGGGATACACGTCACATTCGTACCTCACCTGGTATGCCCAGACCTCTAGGTATTTTACATGGAAATGTATGAAACATGATGCGATTTGTACATTTCACCTCGCTTCTTTTTACTTCTTATTGATAATTTTCAATTCGAACTATATTTCATATTCTTGAGCATTGTGCGCACACATAAGAGTAAGTATTCACTCCTACGAACTTGCAAAGAACATGTTCACTCGCGTTTGCTCGCATCGTTCTCTGCATATTCTATTGAACGTATAACATTGGTGGTAATAAGATACATTCCACGCGAATTTTTCTAATTGTCCGTTCTCTTTAAAATGAGTGATGAATTGGAAATCGTTAATAATATGCGATCACAAAAACAGAGTGCGGATATTGATTTTCATACACGATTGGTAGCGGCTTTAGCCAAAGATATAGTACGTAGAAGGACTGAAGAAGAGCTTGCTGAAATCGATTTATCTATTGACGATGACAACCATCATGATATGGGTTATGTGCCTGCTGACGATGCGTCTGATATTGAAGAGGAAACGATAATAAAAGCGAACGATAATTCTTGTAGCGACGACGAAGAAAAAGTGGGAGGAATGCGTGCTGGGAATCAAGAAGAAAGTGCAATGAATGATTGCTTTTATGAGAAGGAGGGCACAAAATGAAGCTGTTGCTGCTGTTGGTCGTTTGCGCCATAACAACATTATGCGTTTCCGAGCTGGACCCTTAGAAGGAAAATTCGATTCCGATCGAGGTATCCAAGAAATTCTTCACACCAAACATATCGTTCGTCATCACCAGCACGAATCGGTATGCGAAAGGCGCTGTTCAAAATTGGAATTCGCTAAATCCTGATAAAAACAAAGAGTTTGGAAAGATCTAACTAGCACTGAGTTAGATGTATTCATCGGAATAGTTGCAGCCGCTGGTGTTTCACACAATAACAAACAGAAATCAGACTTTGTTGATAAGACGCGCAGTAAAACTCTTTTGTGCAAAATGTTCAGACTCAGTATGCCAACAACATCCAAAAGTTGATTGTATTTGTTTTAGTTGTATAAATAAAAATTAATAACAGAATTTATATCGCACTCCATCATAGAATTGATAACACTGCACAACAGCATTTCTGATGATTGGGTTATGTAACATTATATTAGTCCAATTTTTAATGATGATTTCAATTCCGTGATTGAAATTTCTGTATCAGCTCTAGTTTAAAAATATGACACGGGTGTTTTCTTTTATAATAAAACACTATAAATTTAGAGATAATTCTAATTGATTTAATTCTTATAACGAAAAAAACTTTCCCTTATATGATTTTCTTCTTAAAGCTGAAGGCAGAGAGCTATTCTGCACGCTCCAACAATAGTCAGCCATCATATGTGCGTTCCAGTAGCCCTGATAGCGTTCCTCCATGGTACGGAGGTCTTGGTGGAATCGCTCGCCCTGTTCTTCACTTAGGTCCCCAAGATTGGCGGGAAAATAGTCCTGGTGGTTGTGAAGAAAGTGTAACTTGATGCTCATGTTACATCCAAGCATTTGAAAGTGACACATCAGTTGTCCGACGTGTTGAGAAAATTCGGAACTTTTCTTATTTCCCAAAAAATTTTTAACAAGCCAAACAAACTCATTCCATGCCGTTTTCTCAATCTCTGTCATAGTGTCCGTAAAATTTGAGTCTTTTATTAATGATCTTATTTCTGGCCCGTCAAAAATTCCCGCTTTTATCTTTTCTGCACTCAGTTTTGGAAACTTTTTGATAGGAAAAGGAAACAATTTCCTTTTTTGTCAAGACCTTTTATAGATTGTTTTATAAGTCCTAGTTTTATATGTAACGGAGGCAAAATTATACGATTCCTTGATACTAAAGTGGGTTTATCACGTTCTGTTGTCCTGCAACTAGTGCTTCCCGAGGAAGCCAATCTTTTTCAATCCAATGTTGATATTTAGTTCTACTGTCCCACAAGCAAAGAAAACAGGGATATTTTGTATAACCACCTTGTTGGCCTAAAAGAAAGTTGACCATTTTTAAATCAACACATATGAGCCAATTGTATTCCACATATTTAATTTTGTCTAAAACCAGAGCAATAGTTGTATATTCTTCTTTTACTTTTGTGAAATGTGCAATAGGCAACGACCCTAATTGACTCCCATTGTGTAAGAGAACATATTTTAGACTACATTTTGATGAGTCTATGAAAGAACGTAATTTTGAAGTCCCATTGCAGCCATTAAACCAGGTAAGTACATCTTTACAAAATATGAAATCATTTTCTTCAGCAAAATATTTGAGAAGATTTTGTTCTCTTGTGCGGTAATAGGAAATTTTTGTTCCTTTTGTTACTACGTTTCTTTCTTTTACCCTAGAAGCCAAAATTTCTGAAGCAGCCTTTGACAATCCCAGATCTCCGACAAGGTCGTTTAAATCATCTTGGTTGAATAGTTTTGGCGCTTTCAGGTCACATTCAAAGTCACTATCACTACTGTCAGTTTTCGCCTCAAAATGCATAGGCTCCTCCTGTGAAGCATCAGCTTGAGATTCAAGTGATATTTTAGGACTCAAAACACGTCTATGTGCCGATCGTATGGAAGGATATTCCCATTTGGCTCGATTTTTTTGGTTAATGCCAGTTATGTTCACCAAACAAAAGTAACAGTCGTCGTGGTGGTTTAAGGGTTCAGTCCAGATCATAGCGGTTTCGTACCTAAAGCTATTCCTTTTGTTATTTGTCCACAAACGTAGAAATTCAACGCACGTCTTGCATACCTTTTGCGGAATCCAAGGCTTGTCTTTCATTTCCAGTGTGGGACCAAAGTAATTTTTTTAAGCTTCAATCACGAACGCTGTCACATTCAAACGGTATTCTTTAAATATATACTCTCCGCAAATGAAACAAAAATGATTTGGATCATTGACACAAACTCTTCTTGACGATGCCATATAAAATTATATTAAGAAAACTTAATATTTTCTTAAGCTATATCTCGTAAACAAGAGCTGCTACAAAAAAGCTGAGGTTAAATTTGAAATCAGCGACGTCAAATTAGTAAACATCACGTGATAATAGTCAATCATGAGATAAAAGTTGCCATATTGTTGTGCAGTGTAATAAATTCTAAAATAGGACACAAATTTTAACCTTTAAAGAAATTCTTTTTTCAATAATCTCACCTGAACAGGTAGTTCAACGTTTATAAAAATTTCTGAGAACGAAAAATAGCCCGAAAATATATATCTGCATGGATAAAAATACGATGCAATTCTAATAACTGAATACTTCCATACGAGTACGTGAAAATACATAGGGATTAAAGTCTAGGAGTGCTTAAAAATTATGCCCCGACTTTCTCTACTCTAAATAAATTTTCACAAATCCCGAAATCCCCCTCTGTATAATAAACAACGGTTTTGCTTATTTTAAGCACGAAAGAATAAAACGGTAAACGCGAAATTTATGAAATCCACTGGAAATCTCCGATTTATTATATTCGCGCGGGCAGCACAAAATTCCGCGTTCGCGCGCGGGCAAAAACCTAAAAACGCATACGACAGCGCGTACGCCGTATATGCAGGAAGTGGCGAATCTGGATATTAGCCGATGGAAAGATGAAATGGCGAGATCTGCGACAACCAGCAGCCAGCAAGCAGCCTTCCAACCAACTCCAGCCAGCCAGCCAGCTAGCAGGAACGGCAGCTGACCGTGGGACAGACGTCCGTGAAAAAGTCGCACGCCCTGAGCGCAAGCGCACCGCCAAATATCTCACCGATAATGGTCCATTGATGTTGTTGAAATATTCGCCGGTTCGTCGTGTGCGCCAAAGCGCAAAATGTCCCCGCGCGACCCGTACGTAGCACATGTAATATGTACTTGTGCGGCGATGCGATCGAGGATGGCTGGCTACACACACACACACAAAGAAAAGGAACGAGGCAACAAAGTATGGAGAATTAAAAACAGAAATGCTGGATCGGATGCAAGAATTGTATAATTAGGGAGTTGTTATGTGATGGTTTTGATTTGATTTGGATCGTATTATATCTAGAAATTCGCAAGAAAAAGTGTCCCAAAAGAATCTACTAGTATTTTGAAGATCTACAATATCCTCCGTTTAAGAGCAACAACTTTTCTACTTATAATATCTTTGTTTGATTTACGTTGCTTTCAAGATTTTGTCGATTTTTGAAAACCAGCAATCGAGATGTAACCGAAAAATGTTGATACGTAAATGCACCTTGCACCAGGAATTTGAAGCAAAACGTTTCCTTATCATACCTCACTTGCTTTACTTCGTCTTCGAAATTTATATGCGAAGTCGTATAATATTCGTGATTCGAATTTTTTTCACATATTCGGAGTGAGTCGAAGCGTCTTGAGCAACAAAATTCATTAATCGGTATGATGTTAAGAACTCAATTGGATTTGATAAAACCGACCAATTTGGACAAAAAGAAGCTTACCAGTTCCAACAAAAAAAAAATGGACAAAAGTGTCTTTTGTAAAGTCAATCCAAAGAATGGTTGACGATATTGTAAGAAGTAGGACATATACCAGGCAGTAGAAGTAGAAAATATTTCCCATCTTACTTCAAGAATCCAAAGGATTTGGGAAGGTTCTCTATTAACAGAATGTCGACGTATTATGAAGGATGCTAATGGTAAGTTAATAACGTAGGACCGACAATAAGTCATTGAGCTTCACTGAGTTGAAACCACACATTTGAAGAAAAAGAAAGAAGAGCTGTCGTGGGACACCCGATAAGCGCGAAGCTCTTTACCCATTTGATGCATATTTGAATAAAAGGAAAAAGTCTAAATGAACAATGTATAAAGAAGAAGTATTTCATTTCGAAACCGATGGTAAATAAGTTGAAGTTGAATTTGAAGTAAATTCGAGTCCGAATAATAAGGGCGCCATCTAATGGAGGGGGAGGGAAGCAAACGTGTGCGTATGTGCGAGCGAGCGAGAAAGAACTAATGAAAGAAGAAAGGCGTCTATCTGACGATTTCAAGCGTCTCACTCTTTCCCAGTTAACTCTGGCCGCAGAACTTCCCTAAAAGAGCTTCGCTCTAAAAAGGTAACCTTACAGAATTTATAAAAGATCATCGTAACGATGACAGGTATTCCAAGTGCTACTTCTACTTAGATAAAATGATAAGCGTGATGATTGGTTGATGGACAATAAGTTAAATGCAGATTGGATAAAATAAAACGCCTTGGGAAAGTTTATGGTGTGTTCAGAAATTCATGGATGTAAATTACTGTTTCGTAATGGTGACATATACATATATGACTATACAAGATCAACACTTCTTCAAAGCTTAAGGAAATGTTTTCTGTGGGCCCTTGTTTTGCTAATTGCAGCAGTGCCTCTCTCATTCTGTTCATTCAGTTTGAAATTTTACTTTTGCATTATAGTCTTGTCTCATTTCTATTCAAACTAGAAGTTTTGAATTTTTTTGGGTGTAACATCAAAAATGACAAAAATATGTGCAGTATGAAAAACTTCTTTGATGGCTTTTAGCTTTGATGTGAATTGATTCCCGTGAGCATATATACTTTAGCTCTGTGCGGCCTAATTACCTTATGGCTTATGCAATTATCATTTTCCGTATATTTCTGTCCCTTGCTTTCTGCATTCTGTTCCCAGTTTATATCCCTCTCCACTTCTAAATTCCATCTCGCTTTCGGTCATTGTCTTCTTCGTCTTCTTTCCCCCAATTTTGGCACGCTAGTTTCAGGCATTCTTTCTATATATGCTCACGACCGTAATGGTTGTGTTCTTACAATCCCCACTATGTTTGTTTCTTTGTACAGTTCCTTCAGCTCCTTATTAATTCTTCTTAACCAGAAGTCATTAACTTTCTTTCCTCCGTATATTTCCCTTAGCACTTTTCTCTACCACGCCGCTAGCCTTGTTCTGTTCCGTTTTATTTATTGCATATGTTTTAAAAGCGTATGCCACAATTGGTCTTATTACTGTTTTAGACAGCTACGCCTTTGCTTTCCTCGATACGTATTTACTCCTCAGGATTCTATTGAATGCTCCCACATATCTGTTCCCTGCCATGATTCTAGACTCTATTCTCCTTGTAATGTTTATCATCCTTGCAGATATCGTTCCCACATACGCGAATAGATCTGCCTTTTCAAAAACGTATTCTTTCCCACTTTCGGCTCTCACTCTTAAGTATTTTCCGTTTTGAAATTCTTTATCCGTCCACTCCATGTACTTCGCTGTCTCTTCGTTTAGATATAGACCCATCTTTATTGCACCCGCCTCTACTCTCTGCATAACATTTCTTATTTTTTCCTTATGTCTAGTTAAAATGACCACATCCTCGGCGAATGCCAAACATTGGTATCTCGTTCTGTACACGAGTCCTGTTCTATTCACCTTTGCATTTCTAAATACTTTTTCCAATACAATGTGAAAGAGTACTGACGACAGTGGGTCTCTTTGCCGTACGCCCTCTCCAATTTCAAACTTATTCGATGTTTTATTGTTTACGTTTTAACCATTCTTCTTAATTTATTATTTATTTCTAATTCTTCCAAAGCTTTATACAGTTCTTTCCTCTTCACCTTATCGTATCTTTTCTTAAAATCGACAAAGAGTACCATCGTTTGTTTTTCGTATTCATGACTTCCTGCTTCTATTTCCCTCATTGTAAAGATCTGGTCCGTTGTATTCCTCCCTTGTCTAAATCCACATTGATACTCACCTATTATGTTATCAGTCTCTTTGGTTATTTAATTTTGAATGTGTGTTGCTAATATTTTATATGCGACGTTTAAGAAAGAGATACATCTATAGTTACCGTTTTCACTTCTATAGGTCTTCCTGTGCAGCGGACATAATATTGCTCGTGTCCATTCCGATGGCATTCGTTCTTTCTTCCAAATTTCTTCAGTCAGTTTGTGTATTTGCTCCACTAACCTTTCTCCTCCATATTTCAATAATTCTGCATTTTAACTGTTCGAGTTTGTACTTTTATTCCATTTTTTATTTTTCAGTTTCCTTATTATGTCCTTAAATTCTATATTGCTAGCGGGTGGTGTTTCTTTATTTAATTGTTGACTGCTGTTCCTATTTATTTCCTGATCCTCATTTTCATTTTGCTTCTATCTATTCAGGCTTTCCATCTCCTTTGCTATAGTTTCTCCATTCCTTGTAAAAAAACTGTTCTGGCTTGAAAACCTCATTTTCCCTTTTTGACTCCTCGGAATAAGTGTCGAATTTGATTATTTTTAAAGTTATCTTCTATTTACTCTAACATTTCCACACTACATCTTCTTTTCTTATACCCTAACGATTTTTGCACTTTCTTTCTTTGATTTTCATAGCTTCTCTTTACATCCACCGTTCCTTCCATCGCGTGAGCATTGCTGATATAAATATCTTACAATAACCTTTGGTTCAAGCATTCCAATTCAATAAGTTATCAGCTGGATCTTTTTTCAGAATACTCAACGCGTTCGATATACATACATATGTATGTAAATATTTACTAAATTAGGTCTTTTTAGCCAAATTGTGCTAATACAAGGTGTTTTCTTTGATACCCAGCTTATTGAAGATTTTAACTAACGTGACATACATTGAGTACATCCTAAATTGGAACGTATATCGCTTTCTTTTTAGACCAAATTACAATTTGCTGTTGACCTCTTTTAACGTGTCGCACAAATGGAGATAAAACTCATCGTTACGCTGGAGTTCATCCACTCATTCATTCATTCATCTATTCCGATTCCGCGTTTCCAACGGAAAAATCGAATTCGCCACAACAATGGGCGAGTCGGAAAAAGCAATCGTAGCCGGTCTTTGCTCTACTTTTTCGGATCGTGGAATCTGGCGAAAAAATCCGAAACCGTCTCTATAACAATTCCGCTCGGGCGGTCCATCGCCCGCTCTCGGCGCTAGAACGGCCGTGCCACACAAAAAGTGCGTGGGGACCGAATTTTATTCACTCACCAGACAGACGATCCGATCATCGGTCGGTTTCCTTCGAAAGAATTTCGATTAACTGTAAACAGTTCATGCGTAAAACATCTCGTTCGGGTTTCGAGTGTGTAATGAACGTAATAAGAAAGAAAGACGGCGACGAAAGAATGCAATAAAAAGTCATCTACATCGCTATGAATAAAAGGTAAAAGCCGGCGTGTCTTGGCCAGCCCGTACTGCTCGATGGCGAGTCGACGATGAATATAGATGAACGATTATTAGCGAGGTATTTATGGGCGATCATTATTTGTGGATATCGGCGGTAAGAAATTATTAAAATAAAGCAGTGGAATTCGAAAAGTATCACTGCACTTCTGGTAATTTCGAAATTTTGTGTAGTTATTTTTTACGATTAAGTAGAGCAGATCCATGCAGAACAATCGCGATGATTGATGGTTATCGTAATTCATTATTTCTTTCCAAATAATAATATAAAAAAACGTTTGCGAAGCAGGAAATTTTTAAAACCCATGGCGAAATACACTTCAACATTGAATTTTTCTCTAATTTCAAATGTTTTAATCAGAACACTGAATCCATTGTTTGTTTGCAAGATAAAAGAAATGAAGTTAATTCATGTAAAAATGATGATGCTTTACTTATAATTTCTGATGAATATCTTAGCCATAGAATTACATTTCCCAGTTTCAAATTATCGGAGAGAGCTTAAAGGAACAGAAGTAGAAATGGTGGAATTAATTCGTTAGAAAGGTTTCAAACGAGCAATTAATATGATAACAATGACAAGTGAAATTTAACCAGAATAAGACGTAAATCAAGAAAGCCCAAATAAAGTGGATTTGACTCTAGAACAAGTTTTCGAAATATTAAAAGATTGTTAATAACAAAAATTTAAACAATAAGACCCCAAACGGTAGGGTGAGAAACCGGATCAACATCTTAAATAATAAAAGAAAATATATAAACTAATATAAATACCCTTACCATACCTTTCGGAAATATTCCCAGATTCATGTAAAAACGGCGATGGTTTACTTCTAATTTCTGGTGAATATCTTAGCTATAGAATGATTTTTTTAATTTCAAATTATCGGAAGGAACTTAAAGAAACAGAAATAGAAGTGGTGGAAGTAATTCGTTAGAAGGATATCAAATGAGCATACAATATGATGAAAATGGCAAGTGAAATTTAACAAGAATAAGATATAGATCAAGGAAGACCAAATAAAGTGAACCAGACGCTAGAACAAGTTTTCGAAGTATGTATTAAAAGATTGTTAATAAGAAAAATAACATATAACATATAAAAAGATCCCAAACGGTAGCGTGAAATACCAGATCAGCATCTTAAATAATAAAAGAAAATACATAAACTAATATAAATACCTTTCCCACACCTTTCGGAATTAATTCTAGATACGTATTTCGGCAACTAAGTCGCCACCCTCAGTGGAAAACGGGGGAATTCAGTATCACTAGCCATATACGCAACTACAGTGTCAAAAGTATTTAGGTGTTTCGCGCAGGCGTTCAGTGTGTGATGCTCATTGTGCAGTGCTTTAGAGTTGTACAGTAGTCGTTGTATGGTGTTCGTCTTAGGTGTTAGCCGCATATCGCTAGTGATACAGATTTCCCCTAGTTTCCCACAGAAGACAGCAACTTAGCTGCCGAAATACGTATCTGGAATTATTTTTGAAAGGCGTGGTAAGGGTATTTTTATTGTTTTGTAGATTACTTTAACCACAGTTTCCCATTTCTTATATACCATAAAAAATAAGAAGAAACAAGTGTAGACAAAATCATTAATACATATGAATACATACATACATCCGTCAAGATATGAAAAATTATACTGCAGGGAGACTAACAATAAGGAAGGTTAATAGGCAGAACTAAGGACGTGCTAAGATATGGACGGTGACTAGGAGGAAAATTTCAACTTACAGAAAATTACCACTTAAGTTGAAGCACTAATTGTAAGTCTAAGACTAACAAAAGCAAAATAATATATGGATAGCCCAGAAGACTACCAATGAAATGGACGAATGGGTAAAACTACATTTATGCTCAGATTAACCACAAGGGGGAGTATAACTGAAACTATAGACCAAGATAATGGATATTGAGCAAAAGGGAAAACATTGACAAGAAGACTACTAACAAGATTGGGAGTGTGTGGTTTCAAATAGTGACAGAATGGTATGATTTTCGAACAATGATGTGAAAGGTACGAATAGTTTTGCTAGGTACATTTGTTCAGTGAGAATTACCATAATATATCGCTGTATTGTATTTACGTCAATTTTTTGTTATGAACTAGGGTTGAGATCTAGGATCTATAATTTAAAAAGTGTAGAAATGTGACTTAAAACTGCACCATATAAGGAAAGACTGCAGATATATCAAACATGCTATTTTCAGAGCAGCTGAATCCACTAACATAAGTGTTCGAATAAATTAGTGTGAAACATCATACTACAATACACAGAAAATAAGACTGAAGAACAGAGTAAACAATACTTTTAGTAGTACATCCTGAGCTTAGATCGAGGAAACGATCAAGTACTAAAGTATCAAAATGGATAAGTCCTCCTCTGGTGTCTTGGATAGTCCCATCATTTGGTCCAGAAAATTAGGAAAGTTTATGGTTTAGAATTAACCTTTTCATCTTTAAACCTGTTTCGGTACCTTCCGTTTGTAAACGTGGGACTTACCTTCGTCATAAAATTTTGAATTAATTGTTTCTAATATTGGGAACCTTCAACCTGATATATCATTCGAAATATTGTTAAAAAAATTATTTCATATTTATTGCTTTAAACAAATGGAGGAACTTCCTGAAAATTTAGGGATTTACTCAAAAAATCGTTTCCTTTAGACAAAATTGAGATTTTAACTTAAAAAAAGCGGCAAATTGAAGGCGAAGAATAGACCTTTTGGAAAAAACGTTCCAATTTATTAAAAAAATTAAATGCTTAAATTTCTAAGGTAAAAATTGTGAATAAGTCATTATATAAATTATTATTTTCATATAAAAAGTAGCTCTTCTATTATATGCAATTTGCAAAACATACTTCTTGATGGTTTTCGCAAATTGGTTTTGAGCATTTCACGCAGCAGTATAGTGTCTTTTTCATTTCTGTCGCCTGTAAAAGTGGGTTATTGGTGGTCCCTCCAAATATCAAATGCTCACTGCAGCAACTCGAAAGCGACTGGGGCCTTGAAATTTGGCAGTCGGTTTCCCTCCCTACACAACTTTTTTAGGTGAAGATAGCGAGGGTCTCCCTTCACTTCCTCCAAACTTATTAACAGAAACAATTAAAACAGTTTTGGCCGAGACACCAGTGACTCACTTTTACAGACGAAGGATTAACGTCAATGCAGCGTTTCCTATTTTTGTGTTACTAGTTTAAAGATCTTTACACATTTCGACAACTAAGTTGGCACCTTCAGTAAAGAAAACAAGAGGACATAAACTACTGGGCATGAACTTTGATTGATGCTTATCTGAGAAGAGTCAAACCTAACTTCCAATGCTTTATTCTTTTCAGAGAATTTGAGACCTTAAAGACCGTACTTCCTGAAATACGTATTTGGAAGTAAATCGATGTGGTAAGGACAAGAACTTCTTTGTTTTGATTTAGATGTTTGATCACAGATAATCAGGTGGAATATCATTTGTTTAGAAAATATCGCCAGTGAATTGAAATAAATTATTTTTAAAAAATTAAGGGGAATACCATAAAAATGTGAAAATGTTTCATTCACCTTTATACATGATAGAAAATGCTTTATGGAAGTCACCACCAAGTGCAAATTTTACTTTCTCAGATTTACTTCATATCAAATCAAGGTAAACGTACCCAACACAAACATGTAATTTGTTTGTCGTATAATGAATATCCTCTCCCTATGTTACTATGCTAACCTAGATTAGTTCTATCGATTTACTATAATGTTGTCTTGCTTTATTTACCACCTCTTAGACGTATTGATTTCTTGGCGTTTTATTACACCATCTAATGACGCAGACAATTCCTACTACTTTGAAAAATTGAATCTGAGGGCATTTTCATCTTTTCCAACCTCTAAAACTACACGGTCATTAGCTTTTGTATATCGAACCGAAATTCCTCATCGGACAAGCATTCTTTAGCACAGGCAAGCTCAAGGAACGAAGAAATAAAGAGGCGAAAGAACACCACCGAAGACGACAACACGACGACGTCGACATCGTAGGGACTCGTGCAGAATCGTACTACAACAATTCACAACGAGGTGGCGGAAATAAAAATAAGAAGCCGTAGGTTGTTGGAATGTTGATCTACTCACCGTAGTGGCCCAGCTCGTGGCGGAAGAATGCACTCGGAAGGCGCACGAGCACTACGCCGATGTGTAACTGGAACCCAATCATATAATCAGATACTGTATTGAATATTCCCACCGCTGCTGCCACGTATCGGCGATGCGACGAATACCTCCGCGGAGCGAGAGAGAGAGCGAGTATGTCGGGCTGATAAGCTCGGCGAACGTCGACGGAGGTACAGCTTTTTCTTGTCGACGTGTTCTGGATCGGTCGTAGAGGGTTGATCCAGACGATCGTCGAATCGGTCTGAAAATAAAGAGGAGCATTTTATAATGAAGGAGAATAATTTGATAATAAAATTCAATTCAATCATACATCAAAAATTGAAAGAAAAATCGAAAATATGTAATACAAAGAATAAGAAAGAAGAATAAGCTTAACCTTCCTATACTCACGCATACGGTCTGTGAGACCGACTTATATAGTATAGTATACGTCTTTCATTTTGACGTGAGTATAGGAAGGTTAAATAAAACGGTCTAAATACGTATTTCAACGAGTAAGCTATCATTTTCAGTGGAAGTACCACAAGTTGGGCGACGCTTTCTTCCCATTGCTTTTTCACTTAGGATGGATAACCTATGTACCTGCCAGAGCGTGTTTTGTTTACTGGTATTCAAGTCTATGTAACAAGAACCAATCAAATTAGTCTTCATAGTAAATCAAAAGCAAAAGCTTCTTATGAAACATAAAAACCAGATTAAATACTGCATACGTCGTCCATTTAGTTCCCATCTTTCAGGCAACTCACTTCTTTTTAAGTACACTGCTAAGAAAGATTTGATTTAGGGCCCTATTCACGTCAGACATATGACGTCGGGGAAAATAATATGCCCGTGCGTTCGGCTGCATATCCACAATTAGTTTCATGCGGTAATTCGAGGCAAACTGCCCGATCTAATTAAGAAAATAATTACATCTGCCGCGCCAGTTCCTATACACATCCTTGCAGTTTGTACGTTCATTAGCTTCGTGTAAAACTTCCACTTTGTTAGCTAATAAGTTAGTCTCACCATTGTTTCGTCGCGGAAGAGCATCTCGACTGTGTAATGATGTCTAAGATGTTTTATTTTGTTGGCGGTAAACGGAACTACTCGCGTCCGGCGTGATATATGCGATTAGGACGCGGAAGTCAAGTTGGATTCGCGTAGAAAATGTTTGGATTTTGTACTTTTTGTCGGTGGGTATGATCATCTTAGAAGTAATATTAGAAATGGTATTGTTGCTGTTAAATTGGGCATATCCATTTTGTTTTGTTAGTTTCGTTAATCCAATTTTGATGGAACCAATTATAGTGATTGCGAAGTTGTACAGGGAAATAGGTTGATATACCTATTTTAATTTTCAGATAGATTTCCGATCGTAAGAATTTCATACAGGCCAAACGTGCGGCTCCATGTTCGGTACATCAAAGCTCAGAAATTTTACAAAAGTCCGAGATCTACTCATAAACCGAGGTTAAAGAACTTGTGGTTTACATCATGTGGACTATATGACTTGGTAGTTTCAAGTTCCAACGAAATTCTTTTGGAAAACTTTTTAATTTGAAAATGCATGTTTTCTAATTGGCACAATTTTAATAGATGTGTGATACAAAATCCAGAATACTCTAATTTCTAATGTTAGTAGGGCACCGGAAGAGGGTGTACTTCCGACTTCGCCCAGTGCTTATCCGTAACTTTAACCAATTTAATTTGAGTTTGCGATTTTGGCTAAACAATGGTTCATTTCTTCTACTTCTATGGTAGACTATAGGTTATCTTTTTCGCATCTTTGCTATAACTTTTCCATTTCAATTCCCATCCTGATTTCCTTGTTACTCTGGATTTCTTTTTCCGCAAGATTTTTTGTCCTGATTCTTACAAACATCGACAAAAGAGAATGAAGACTCGGGAAGACCGCCACGAAAGTGCAGAAAATCCTGGATTCGAGTCTTGGTCGAAATGGTCACCATAACTGCGATTTATTCGGAGGGGTTGAGATGGGTACAGACCGAGAGTAGGGTCCATGACCACGGGACCTCAAAGTTTTGGTAAAATATCCTCGGGAAGATCGAGCGAAAAATATTTTGCCTGTGACCAGGACATATTTTACATCATATTTTATCATCACCACGCAGCTCCCTTGCAGTCTAAATTTGGATATAGGCTACACGTTCTTGTTTAAACAACTTGCAAAAAGAAAAAAGGGGAGTTGGTGGCTCCATCATATTTTCGAATTTTGAGCTTTTTAATGTTTCTTTTTTATTCCATAACTTATATTGTCCATTAAAAATTTCCAACATTAGATAGATCCTTTGTTCTAATGTATTTCCCTTGGTTGTTAGCTTAAATTCTAATTAGCATTTGAAGAGATTGTTTGGAAAACCATCATGAGAGCAACATTTTCCCAAACCTAATTTGAACTTATCGCGTACTTTGTTGGAATTTGAGGTGATACTTCATATTATTTTTCTAAACCAGATATGCATTCAAAACCCAGTTCCTAGTAGAAAGTGACAAATCTCAACATCTATCCATACCACTCGACGCCTTTTCCTCACAGATTCTCCATTTCTTAGTGAAGTATTTGCAGCTTGTGACTGTTCGAATTAATACTGAGATTTTTGTTGATTTGCAATATTTGCGCTACGTCTTTTATCTCTTTCGGTGGGATTAGAAGTTTTGTTGTACAGGGTGAAATAATTTTTTAATTGAAACATTTATCTCTATAGAATTTGTTAGGTTTGATCCACTCACAATCTAGGTAGATGACACAGATAATTGGACTTTGACAGTGGCATTTGGTGCGCGGCGTGATTCATTGGCTAGGTAACACATTTTTAGTCCATCCATGGTGTAATCGGATTCGGTTCAATATGTCACTTAAGAAGTTATTCTTTGGTTCATCTGCTTTGTACTCTTTCCGCTTTAAAGTAAAACTTGGTCTTATATTGCTCCTTTGTGCCTTCAACGTTACAGGATTAGCACCCTAATCCTGTGGCAATCCTGTTGGTTTCGTTCTAAGCGTATCCCTTCTGTTTGATGTTTTGCCGCAAATTGATTTTAGCGGTTCCTGTTACATTATTTTCTTATCTTATCATTATTCTGGTCAGATGTAAGCTAGTACCGTAGTATTTTTAAAACTTTATGAGTATCGTTGTTGACAGTTCCTTTAAATTTTGGTTAGCTTTTCAGGCTCTGAATTTGGAAAATTGCGCGATCAAGATATATATATATATATATATATATATATATATATAATCTTTTACCCTTTCTACCTTTCGGTGTAAGGGTTCGGAGCCACCGAGCCGTATACGCACGCATACCGTACCGCTCCTGGCCCGCCTAGTGGCATTTCCTTCCTGCAGCGATCAAGATATACTATTGGTGTGGGCGAAAAGTTGTTCCGAACAGTCTGTATTTACGCAATTCAGACGAATTATGTACCTTTGAAACTAGCTCTAACGACGTTTGAAGCGTTTTGAGATATTCAAGTTTTGATTTTGGCTAAGCTACTTTGAACATGGAAATATCCCATGAAATCAAGCGGTTTAACATTCTGATACATTTATATCAAACTTGAAGTCACCATTTCCAAAATTTTGCGTTCTGTTTTTGATAGCCTTAAGCGTTAGCTGCATGCGACTTTTTAATTTCTACGGAATTGTTGTTACCAAGGAAGAAGTACATCGGTGTCTTTGATGATAGCTTTAAGCATTAGCTGCATTCGAGTTTGGTTCCCACTGAATTGTTGTCACCAACAAGGAAGTATCGTAAAAGACGTTAAGCAAATTAATCGTATGTGTTACTCTCTCAAATTCAAAGTTAATAGTTTTGAGATTGGAATTTTGCTTTTAATCGAGTTGTTTTGAAGATCGAAAAAATGTTGCATTCCTTATTCACAATTTAAGTCATTTTTTAAATTAAGCGACACATCTTTCTAAGTTAAAGTCGTCACTGTCAAAGCTTTTTGTGTGATGATTTATGTGGTACGCAGAAAATTTTTTGCATTTCTGAGGTCCTTGTACAGTTGGTGGGCCAGCCTAAGGTACCTTCATTTACCTTAATTGGATTTAGCCCTTTAACTAATTTCCTTATTTGTTCTTCAAACTACCTTTCCTTCTTGTTTTCAGCTAATTTCTTGTTTTTCTCTTACTTGGTATTTCGTTACATCTCTGAGTATCCTTATTGTGCCCTTTTGGACGCATATCCTATCTATTCCTGTTTTCTTCTTTATTTTTTGTTTTCATTTATTGGTATTTCTTCCATTATTTTGAATAAAATCTATGAGGTATTGCAATGTATGTATCTAAACTTCGTAAGAATACTTTCTAGTCATATCTTTGCCAATGCGAAACTAGTTAAGCACAAAGATTTGTCAAAACTCCCAGTATTTTCCTTTTTATGATCACATCATCTGGCAAAGGTATTGCTTTCCAATTTTGGAGATAGACGGTGAAAATATAAATTAATTGTCAGTGTTCGTCTCTGGCAGGACGAACCGGTTCAAATTGATTTGGTTTCCATTTAAACTTGTGTTATCTACGGCAGTCGTCCCCCAAATTGTGGTCTGCAGACCCTCAGGCATCCCCCACTAATTTCTAGGGGTTCCCCGACAATCGCCAAATTTTGACAAAAGAAAACAGCTAGAATTAATATAATATGAAATATTGCAAAAGTTCGAGTTTACTCGGCTAATTTCCAGCTTTGTAGGTTGATCTAACATGAAATATTAATGCGTGGAACCTCCAGTTCCTAAAAAATTACACAAAGAGCCTCCTAAGATGTCCCTGACTGATAGATTATTAGGAACCACAGATTTAAAGTACTTATTCCCCCGTTCCAGGGGTGGACTGTAAGTTACACAGTTCCATGACTTGGGCCTGACCGGTCCTATACGTAGTGGTCTTATTAATGTATGAATTTTCTACATTATGGTTGGTTTAGAAAAACTTATTTTTCACATCTCAACGTATAAAACCCATCCTCCTTATCAGCGTTTTCGAACAAATCAAACTCTTGAGGAATTCTATTAAGGTAGACACAACATGAACACGTCGCCTAATGCAACTTGAAACTTTAGAATCGCCTGAATAAAAACATTTTGGTAAGGCGATTTGATTAATTCATTGCCACAGCTCTTTCTTTCTGGGTATAAGCACGTATTGGCCCAGCAAGTGCGTATTCTAATTTTTCTTGTCGATATCGCACATATGTACATGTATTAAGATAAAGGACCCAACTATGAGACCGGCAATGAGTAGTACGCTATTGCTACAATTAATTATTATATAATTATATAATTAGTAAGAAGACCCTAATCATTCGAATTTTGATAATAGTTGTTAGGTAAAAGTTTCTTTTATCGACAAAAATTAAATAAATAACAATATTACCTTTTCGATTCACAAAAACTACGTAGCAACACACTTGTAATGAGATCTCAAAAATTAAAAACAATTTTTCTTAAAAAATAACACAATTCATTTAGATTCTTCCTTAATTCTCTTTTGCATCACTTTCATTTGACCTTGCAGTTTTTCTTTTCATCAGCTAGTTTTTCTTCTCTTCTCTGAGTTTTTTGACTCTATCAAGTCTTTCTTCTCTCTCTTTCTTCATTCTTTGAGCCCACCACTCATCACTTGTCCCTAATTTATCTTTTCCAGACTTCTCAATTTTCTCTCTTTTTTTTTAGGCACATACTTTACAGGCATAGTAAATACATTTTCAAAAATAGATATTTTTGCGTATGGGTACTTTAGGAATTAGTTAATGCTGGGTTGTTTAGAAACACTCGTTATTATTAGTTTAACATGTTACATATTACTTACATCGATAATTGACACCTTGCTACTTCTACACCATGAAGTATCTCCATGTATGTAATACCAACCTATAGTTACTATACTACACTTCTCCCCCTTTATAAATTTAGTCTTAGAACGGGTTTTGGTGGAGATGTTGATGTTTTGGTGGAGATGTTGATAAGCAATTATCAGTCTGAGGAACAGGATTTGGTTGATTGTTGGAATTGTTCAGGGCTGCTGTAGATATTTCTTCAAACTTATGTTCTGCATCTTTATTCTCTGCGATCTCTGGATCATTTATTTTAGCCTGCTCTGGTAATAGGACAATTTGCTTAGAGCCGCCGATGTTAGTGCATCTATTTCCTACTGCTTCTCGTTCCCTGTCTATCTGTTCTGTTTTTTCCCTTCCATCCATCTCCATCCTTGTGTCTTCCTCTTTTCGATGTCAAAGGTGGTCAGCGTGTACAAATCTCATTTCGCTTCCAACCTTCGCTACATATGTTACAGGACTTTTGACTTCTGATATTGTTCCTTTAGTCCATCTAGTCTCTTCGTTTCTAACGTTTTTTTACATATACCTGGTCTTTGATATTGAATTACGTTGTTGCCTTGGTATTTGTTCTTTCATTGCTTATTTGTGTTGATGGTTTCAACAAAGAAGTCTGGTTCTTGGTGCACGTTGTAAAAATACTTCTGCCGGAGTTCTATTTGTTGATGTTGTGGGATGTTCTGTAAGCAAATAAGGCATTATCCAGCTTATACTGGATGCTTCTTTTCCTATTCTTTGCGGTATCTTCAATCTTCATTTTTAATATAGCTTTCTTTATTATTTGAACTGCACGCTCTGCTGCACCATTTGATTTCGGGTGATACGGAGTTATCTTCAGATGATAAATTCCATTCTGTTTACAAAAGTTCTCGAATTCCTCCGATCTAAGCTGTGGTCCATTGTCAGAAACTAACGTTTCAGGTAATCCATAAGTTGCAAATACGCTTCTCAATACTGAAATGGTATGTTCTGTCGTTGTAGATGTCACTAATTTGGCTTCAATCCATTTAGAATAAGTGTCTACCAATATGAGAAAACTATGTCCATCTTTTTCAGCAAAATCAATATGAATTCTCTCAAATATTCTTGTTGCCCAGGGCCAATTATGCAACGGTTCTTCCTTTTTGTTGTTTTGTGTTCTTTGACAAACATAACACTTACTAATGACATCTTCAATGCTTTTATCAAGATCATTCCACCAAAATAGACTTCTGGCTAGCCCCTTCGTTCTAACGATACCTGAATGTTCTTCGTGCAATAACTCTAGGACCACTATTTTCAAGCTTTCCGGCACAATTAGACGCCTGCCCCATAATAAACAGCTTTTGTCCACTGTTAATTCGTTCCTTCTTATAAAGAAAGGCGTATATTCCGGCTAATCATTTCTTTTCGGCCAACCATGAAGCGTCAAATCCAATACTCGAGAGAGTATGGCATCTTTGTTCGTAGGACTAGCGATATCCATCCAAGATAATGGTGACTCCTCCAAAGGCGAAAAATAGTGAACTTCATCACAATCGTGTTCATCCTTCATCGGTAATCTGGATAGGGCATCTGCGTTGCTTATTTCGTTTCCAGGCTTATATTTTATATTATACTTATATGTTGATAAAATAAGAGCCCATCTTTGTAATCTGGCAGCTGCTAATGTTGGAATAGCTGACTTTGGTCCTAAAATGGACACTAAAGGCTTGTGGTCCGTATATAAGGTAAATTCTCGTCCGTATATATATGCATGGAACTTCTTGATGCCAAAAATTATACTCAATGCTTCTTTCTCTAGCTGCGAATAGTTCTTTTCTGCTTTTGACAATGTTTTCGAAGCATAGTACACTGGTCTCTCTTCTCCACTTCCCATTACGTGCGACAATACCGCACCTACTCCATATGCAGACGAATCACATGTTAATACTAATTCCTTGTTAGTGTCATAATATGTCAAAGTGTCAGAATTTACCAATAATTCTTTGCATTTATCAAAACTTTGTTGACATTCTTTCGTCCACTTCCACTGTTTCCTTATTTGCAGTAATTCACACAATGGTCTTAATATAGTTGCTAGATTTGCCAAATATTTTGAATAATAATTTATTAATCCTATTAAGCCTTTAAACTAGTAACGTCAGTAGGTGTTGGTGCCTTTAAAACAAATTGTTTTCCTTCATCTGTCGGTCGGAATCCATTTGTATCTATCTTGTGACCTAGATAAATAACAGAATTTTGAAAAATTTGCATTTGTTTTTTTATAGTTATGCCTGCATTATCTAATCTTTTAATACTTCACAAACAGTTTTGTAATTTTTCTCTATCGTCTGTGTTGCTATCAAAATATTATCCAAATAACATACCACATTTTCTAGGCCAGACAGTATTTTATCCATTGTAGCTTGAAAAATAGAAGGCGCGCTTGAGATACCATATGGCATTCTTTTATATTTCATTAGTCCTAAATGAGTATTTATTGTTAACAAATTTTGTGTGCTTTCTGACAATTCCATTTGTTGATATGCATTTCTTAAATCTAGTACTGTAAAAATTTTTACATTGTTTTAACTGCGCAAAGGTATAATTTATGTTAGGTAATGGATAATGTTCTGTAGTGCTTACAGGGTTTACTGTTACCTTGTAATCTCCACATATTCGTATCTTATTTGGTTCTTTTTGAACAACAACAATTGGAGTTGCCCATTCACTTTCCTTAACCTTCCTATATTCACGTCATAATGAAAGACGTATACTATACTATATGAATCGGTCTTACAGACCGTATGCGTGAGTATAGGAAGGTTAACTGGATATAAAACATTTTCGTTTACCAATCTTTCGATTTCTTCCTTTACAACAGTACGTAGGGCATAGGGAACAGTTCTGGGTTTACAAAAACTGGGACAGGATTTCCTTTCAAATGAACATCTACTTTAGGTCCTCTAAATTTCCCCAATTTCTCACTAAATACGTTCTTAAAATTACGTGTTAATAAGTCAGTATAATTCTTATCTAGATTCTCTACCTTAATACTATTGACAAAATTTATATTTAATTTAGTAAGCCAATTCCTACCACATAACATAGGAACTTTTCTATCAGAATTACTTTTCACAATTACTAGAGGCAATTCAACTTCTTCACTTTTATATTTAACTACTACATTAATTTTGCTTAAAATATTTAATTGCTCTCCAGAAAATGTATACAGTTTTACATTTGATTTAATAATTGGTTTATGTGAAAAATATTCCTCATAATGTTTGTCATTTATTACAAAAATAGTTGCACCTGTATCTACTTCCATTGGTATGAACTTATTATCTATATTTACATTTAAGTGATATGTATGTCTGTTATCATAATTACTTATCTTATAAATCGATAAAAACTCCAGTTCTTCATCACTTGCTTCTTCTATGCATTTCACCTCCTTTCTCTCTTGATTGTAATGGCACACTGCTTTTAAATGTCCTTTTTTATTACATCTGCTACATGCATATTCACTGTATCGACACTTCCCTTTATGCATTTTCCCACAATGCTTGCACTTTTATCTTCCTTTTTCACTATTTCTTCCTTGAATGTAGTTTGTCATATCCGAGGGATTCATGCTTTTACCTTCTCTATATGCCAACTCTATACCCGATGCTATTTTCAATGCTTCATCGAAAGTAACTTCCTTTGTCTCGGCTAGCAGTTGTTTTTGAATTTCCTCATTTCTAAGGCCACTGACAAGATGGTCTCTTAAAGCCTCATATGAGAAGTTTTCGAACTCACAAGAACTTGCCAATTTCTTTAGTTCCAGTGCATATTCTGTAACTGATTCGCTTTCCTTTTGGTTTCTTTTATTGAAATTGAATCTTTTTTACAATTTTATTCCTTGTGGGTGTGAAATATTTATCCAGTATCTCTTCAACTTCCTTAAATGTATATATAGTTATATCTGGTACACTTAGATTTTGTAAAATTTGAAATGTTTTGGACCCTATCATTAGGCATAAATATTGCACCCATTTATCCTCTGTTATACTATTTACATTAAAATATAACTTGAGCCTTTTTATGTACGTTTTAAATGATTCATTTTTTCATTGACTTCTTTCCAATTTAATGCGTACCTTCGGCTATTTTGAAATTTTTGCAGCGATTTTCTCCTTTCTGTGTCGTACAACCTCTCTGCTTTTCTTTTTTTTTTTCCAATCCTTCCTCGTCGCCAATAATGTTGCGTATGGGTATTTTAGAAATTAGTTAATGCTGGGTTGTTTAGAAACACTCGTTATTATTAGTTTAACATGCTACATATTACTTACATCGACAATTGACACCTTGCTACTTCTACACCATGAAGTATCTCCATGTATCTAATACCAACCTATAATTACTATACTACAGTTTTCTGTAAAAATTATATAAGCTTTATTAGATAAGTATATGTAAAGTTCGTCTAATGATTCTTTTTACACACGTCATCTATTTCTATCCGTACGAATCAAATCGGTACTCCTAGTTCAAGTTAAGCACTATATACATAACGTATTGAAATAATCTGCACTTCTCTGACGGTGAATTGATTAACGTAGTAGTTTACATATAACATGTGTCAGACATACGTACTTGAATATTCGATACCGATAAATAAGGCTAGTTAGATTAACCGGCGATCTTTGCTTGTGTCATTCAACAGTATCGTGTGTAAAAAGAATCATTAGACGAACTGTATCACTGATATTACATAAAATAATTTGATTAATTTTCCTTACTAACACGAAACAGGAACGCCATAAGCATGAGCAGCTTTTCTAATTGACATGCCTGTTTGCACAGCTTCTACGGCATTCTTTAAACTTAACTTACTGTAAGTTTCCCTTTTACTTTTGTCCTACGTTTATTATCTACAAACACTGACCCTGATTTCATTTTTTTAAATTTTTAATATCAAAACTTTTTGTACCTTTATGTTTAGTCTTCGTTTTTCTAATACTTATCTCAGCATATTTTTCTTTAACTTTCTTAGAAACCTTCATGTTTGCTCATTAAAAGGCTATAATAACAAAAATTAACAAATTATAATTGTTGATCATGTCTTTCCATCGAATCACAAACTTTTTAGGTTAGAATATATTATGTTATAAATAACGTTTGACAAACTTACTTTTTAAAGAACCAATGAATACACTTCGTACTACTAATGCATAGAGTACTTCATAGACTACTCAAATTCACTAATTTAATTTATTTATTAGTTAATAATACTTATTTAGCAATGTTTATATGCATGTCTCATAACACCGTACATCATAATCACAAAGCATGAGACAGACTTCTTATCGTCTCATCAGTAGGGACGTGGCTCATGAAAGTGTACGTATGATTAGACAGCTTTATTATAAATAAACTAACAAAAATGTCCAATGAAATTTTGTTTCAATTATTTTTTACGAACTTTTAGTTTCATACCGGACTATTTTTTATTCTCTACATAGCGTAGTTTTAATATTCTACTTAATAAATGATACAAGTAGTTATGCTATCGACGTATAGATAGTACGGTCAAGTAGATTACTTCTTCGAATTGAGATACGAATTGCTATTTTTTTATTATAAAATAATCAGTTACTTTCAAATACAGCTTATTGATTAAGCTTGATCATTAAATATTGTTAATCTTTTAATTATATTATATTTTTACTAGTGGATCAGCTGTAAAAACATATTTATGCTACTGTCTCATATGATGGGACATCGTCTCATAGATGGGCCCTTTACCTTAC
This sequence comes from Chrysina gloriosa, assembly GCA_038088585.1. Classification (NCBI taxonomy): domain Eukaryota; kingdom Metazoa; phylum Arthropoda; class Insecta; order Coleoptera; family Scarabaeidae; genus Chrysina; species Chrysina gloriosa. The sequence goes on along the minus strand of CM076087.1, from coordinate 27,333,225 downwards.
TCCATGGATAAATTTGCCCATACATGTGATTGATACGGTCTTTATCGCTCTTATGTGTACTAACATCTTGGATGTGTTTCGAATGTTCTGCTCAGAGTAACATATAGATGGTCTTTTAATATTTGCACAAGATATCGCGATGATGAAGCAAACGGAAATGTGGCGCCGATAGGACCATTGTTACGATACGAGCGTGAATAATTACGGGCGTTGTGCTTTACGGTATAAATATCACTCCTCCATTCAAGCCCGGTTTACATTCATGCGAACGTACCGAGAACTGGGGATGTGTGAACCGAGATATCAGAGATATCTAACGAACGTGTTGGCTGGAGGGAGCCGCCAGCTGGATTATCCGCGTGTTTGTACGGTGGAGCGAATGTAATGAGATGTTGTTGGATACAGTTCTTTTTCCAGGAAAATGCTAATCACGTAATAATTTTTTTACTGGGCATAGCTGCGCGCAAAACGCAAACTAAATTTGCTACACAATGCTTAGATTATGTTGTAAATTAAATGCAACATAGTTTAGGTCAGTTCCTGCACTATGAAAGAATAGAGAAAGATCCACATTATTAAACGAGGCGCTACACTACAATGACAAGATAAAGAAATTTCTAAGTGGCTACTGTATGGAATTGAGGGCTCCATCGTAATATTGCAAATATTAGAGAATCAGAACACATTTACTTTGTGTTTTATAGACAACATCCTTCACTCTCTCTTACAACAGAATTGAAACATCAAACCGAAATACGTGCGTTCTTGATGGAAGTAAAAAAATGTTGACCATATTACATATTACTGAATAACGTGCTTCAAATAAACAATTAATTAGTTGTGATGGTATAGAGATCAATGTATTTCGGGATCATTTACAAGATGTAGTGTTAGGAAACCGTAACAGTCGCGAAAGCTTTACATGTGTGTACATGTTTTTTCAAAAGGTCGGTTACGTTGTAGGAACATATGTAAGTAAAAAAACGAAAATTAACCTTAAATTTTAACCTAAATTGACTGCGGAAAACGTAAACACCGTTCGAGATATTCGTTAAACCGTTCGTCTATAGGTTAATTTTATTGTAACTGACCGTGAGTCAACCGGGTCGAATTCAAATAAACACAACATACCTACCTGATTCATTGATATAAAAATTCCGAATCTAACTTTAACCTTTGCCTATTTATACACACCTTTGCCTAAATAAACGCTCTAGCTATATACGTATAATACGTACGTCTATGCGTATGTATGTGTATCGAACACAAATCGAAAGTCGCGCACCTTACCCTTCCCCTAAATATGCGCTAATACCTAAAATTACCTTTACGGCGTGTTAAATTCGATACCCGAACTCGAAAAAAGGGAGATAATTCGTATGAAACTTTAGATAAATTATCGAGCGTGGCACCTTGCGCACTGTAACATTCCATTACACAATGGCTATCGAACGGTATTTTAATAACTTATTGGCGCAGGCTGTATAATTTTGCTCCCCGAGTACCGTACGTTCGTTCGATAAAAAAATGAACGCCTCGAAGGAGCACGCAGGGTTAGATTGGGAACAACTGACGCGTAATTAAAGTTATTTAATTCAATAACTTCGCAGCCGTTAGTTATAAATATTACATCGTAACCTTAATACACCGTAATTACGACGAAAGATTATATCTGTGTGCGGTTACAGGGAATTAGACAATTCACGAGTTAATAGTGTTATTTAACACGTACATTAAGCACGAAAAATTTTACTATGGTTATTAGCACGTTGTATGGTTGTAAATGTATGTGTGAATTTGCAGAAACGAATTATCTAATCTACAATACAAACTGTATGTAACCAACGTTTAGAAATGCCGACATCATTATCATGGACGTTGTTACAACGTAGAAATTCCAGATTTTAAAAGATTTAACATCCACATCGATTGTCTACTAATGAAAAATTATCACACACTATAACCAATAAATCCATTTAAATATCTAGATTTTATCCAACCTAAACTAACGTAGCACCAAGAGATAATAGACATTCGAGTCTAAAATAAAACATCTATCAATATAGCAACCGTAAATCGACGTCCAACACAAGAAAATTTGATGGTATTTTTCGTATGACAGTCTGAAGTAGGTGGTAAGAGAAGTAGCAGATACGAGTATTCCATGTGGAGAGAAAATGATGTAAGAAATTTCCCGCGAATGGGTAGGGTTACCGTAGCAGCGATTACTTGAGAAGAGATCATTATTTTCAATGTCTGGTCCGTGACTATATTCATCACTTTACAGACTCCTTCGTATGGTTGCAGATCTTAATAATCATATTTGCGGCAAAGACACAAACCATCTTGTTTGAATAAGGTGGTTATATCGAGGTGTGAAACCAAAGATGTTATTCTTATATTAACAGCCAGGCGATTTCAAACACTTAAGATCCACGAAATTCTATTAACATATTTTTGTAGTTGAGTGTCCATACTGCATGGTTAGTTTCAATTCTCGAAAGTAAGGAATGTATGTAGGATAGCCCGTGGTTTAGAACGAAGTCGCATAAAATAGTTCCTACTCTTGTCATATCGATTTGGATATCTTTAATGTGTGTACGTGCAAGCAGTGGCCTTTGGAGTCAAATTTTGGAAACCTATTGTTGAGATCCATGCGGAGACCATTCGTTCAGAATATTAAAATTAATAAGGAGAACCAATTAAGCTATATACAAAGGATTTTAGAAACCAGGCTTTGAGAAGGTCGAACTAATTCAGATTCAAATGAATAGGTTTCGAGAAATTTAAGAGACACCCGGAAAGAAAGAAAATAATGTCAAGCATCTTGAGCACATCTAGAACGGTACTCCTGATTTGACCAAACAAAGATAACAGATTCATCCTCCTATAGTTTTTCTTCGAGCGAATCCTTCCATAATAAGCACCATACAACCAATGCGTTTCAGCACCGGCAGATGAGTTGAAAGCTAGGCCACGGTAACAGGATCGCGAGAATCGTTCATAGAAGATGCGTGTTTGTCATCTCCAAATGGTATTGTGGAAATTACTAAACTTCCAGTGAACCTTTCAAGACGAATGGAATCCTGGAAAATATGCAAGAATTACCGTCGAATCTAGTGCTAGTACCAATAACGACATCAAAGCAAGCGATGATAAACCGGTAGTGCAGGAACCCAAACAAGGGTTAAAATTCAAAGTGGAACAGTTAGCTGTAGCTGTGAAGGATGATGTATTGAATTGAGGCTTCAGCGAGCTTCATTTATAGCATGACTTATTCGAATATCCGCCCGCTCTTGAAATAAATCTATCGGGGTTGTGATTAACAGTTCTTAAAGTTTACTAAATGTCACGTCCTGCAGGATGCTCCTACCGTTTTTGACATCACACTGTCCTCGGTGGCGAAAACACAAAGAAAAGAGACGTGATTGGGGAATAGAAACACACAAAGGAAATGATCGTCATTAATGAATTTAGGTTAGCACAACGGTTCAAAATGCCCATTCCACCATTAGGCCTTGGTCCTTTGGCCTTTTCTCCACCGACGACGGCAATTTAATTATCAAAACGCATATCTGGAAGTATCCAAATCGGTGTGGCAACTGTTAAATGAAATCAATTAAACCCAGACAGCTTCACAAGAAAAGGATTTTAATTTTTACGGAATCAACAAGAAAATATAAAGAGAATAGACAAAATATACATCAACTGACATGATATACCTCTTAATCACTTCGACCTGAGAAGATGTTTTGTGGTGTAAAATCATATCCAGCTTTACTTCCAGATTTGACAAATTTTTCAACAAAACTCACTGCAATTGGAATGTTTACTAATAATTTTCGAGAGATACTGTAATTTAAGGGTTGATTTTTTGACAAAATGTTACAAAATTCTCTACATATTAGAAGTATTCATGTGGGTATTGCGTGGCAGGAAGACTTGCAGGTTTAATCGTTGTGGCTTAGACTCTAAGCTTCTCTTCTTATTTTATCCTCTAAGCCTTAGAGGGTAAAATAAGAAGTTTTAAGTTATGAATTTAAAACTTCGCCAACGATGGTTTCTATTTCGCAACAAAATTCATTACGTTTTTAATATATCTTAGTGGTTGCTGATAATAGTCCTAGATTCTTCTTCTACTTTCTGGCCGTCTAGGATGACCTAGATTCCTAACCTCAATATAGAGATGTATGTTTCTATTCTACTTCCGTCCAATACTTGAATCGGTGAGTGTAAAACCGATATAACCCCAAAACAATGGAGTTTCAAACCCTGACAGCAATAATTATGTTTAAGTCTACTTCTTCCTTCTGGGCCAACAAACAGTATAAGATTCGAAATATGTGCGCTTCTACGCAGCCCAAAAGTCTGACGTTTACTGGAATAACGATGTAACTTATCGCTTTTCCACTCAACAACATGCATAAACGCATATTTACTCAGTTGATAATATGATGCTGGTGGTATGTAGGTACTACATAACCTTCAAGGTAAGCCGGCAATTTGATCTTGCTTTTAACTCCTAAATATTCGGTATTTTCAGCAGTGAGAGTTCTGATAATAAAAAAGTGGAAACTACACGAAAAAGGTGTCCTGAAACATGAAAACGAAATGAGAGGAAAAAGATCCGCTTCTTGGAAACCAATACACAACTAAAACTGGGAAATTGATTGAAAAAATGACCGTAGGAATAGACTGCATGTAAGTATCACCTATGATAAATGAATAGGATGTATATTTGCTTAATGGAAGGTAGAACCGGTAGTTAGGAGTCTTCCAAAAGGAGATCAACAAGAAAACCGAGAAACTTTTTCGTACTTCATAGTAAAGGGTTTAGAGAGACAACAAGTTTGCAGAACAGTTTTCTTAGTCTGCATTCAATATCGAATGGCAGGCTACGGAGGCTAAATAGATCGCTGGTTCTTGGAAACTCACCTATAGATCTACGTGGTAAACATAATAATCGACCCCATATTTTACCACCAGACGCTATTAGCAAAATACATGGACATATTGCATCATTTCCGCGTAAAATTTCTCATTATAGTAGTCTTAAAAAGTTACTCTGCCTCATTTTTAATCGCTCAGATTATGTATAACCTTGGCATGTGAGACTTTGCTTCCCTTAAACGGGAAAATATGATCGAATCTACCTTCCAGAGGAATATAAAGCCATGATGCTGAGTTTCTGAAAATTAAAGCCAATCACTATTCCAACAAATGCTATAGAGATATAAGAGGTTACATAAACTGGTGGCCCAATTACCATAAGAAAACATGTCAATCTTCTGACAAAGCTAAAGAGAAATTTGCAATATCGAATTACAGGAAATTTAGTTGACTGTTCTATACCTGGATATGTCATAGCTAGCGATTACATTGGAGGGCTCCTTTCAAACATTTTCAAATTAGTAAAGCCTAAATCTCCTTCATCTTATCTGCTGCACCTGCATATATTCATGTATTAGCAATAAACATAAGAAAGATTGCAAATATTAAGCAACAATGCATTGGAATCTTGCTACAATATAATCTCATGGGTAATCATCAATCAAGAATTTGTAGACCATTAGGAGTAAATGTTTTGTCAAGTTGCTAGTTATTCCATAGGTTCTTGTATGCTAGATTCGATTTAAATAATAAGTACATTACAAATATGTAGTTGTGTCGATTAAATGAGTGGAAAAACAGTATACCTTCTTCATCATATCTCCTAGTACAAAATGTAAGAACGGTACTACACATTCTTGTAGAGGACTCAGTTGTCTACAAATTTGCAATGTATCAAATTATTGTAGCATAAATGGTTTTCTAATAAAACGCTTTTTTGTAATTATCTCGTGATCGTTTTTGCACCGTTTTTGCCGTTTTTCCACTCACTGATTCACTGATAAAGGAAAATGTATACCAGAATGTCGAGGGGATAATTACAGTTGATTTACCAATTAGTTCGGGATTCCAGCTTCTCCCCAATGACAGTTGCAAATTAGTGTGGTAAGAGTAAGAACTCTTCGCTTACTGTTATAATCCCCATTTATCGTTCTTTTTAAATTAATACAAACATAGTTTGCTGGTGTAAATCGTTAATTACATACACAAAAAATAAAAAGTGGTATACACTTTTGACCAGACCCACTTAGCGATATGTATTTCGATGCGCTGAATCAGAATTTGGGGTCAGTTTGGCCCGTATACGCTCAAAATTTCGAGTAAATTGCAAAAAACCGTAAAAAATGGCTAAGAATCGCCAAAAACTGCAATTTTCGAAATTTTGAGGGTGTACGGGCCAAACTGACCCCAAATTCGGATTCAGCGCATCAAAATACATATCGGTAGGTGTGCTTGGTCAAATATACAGGCCATTTTTTCGAGTAAATTGCAAAACACCGTCAAAAATGGCTGAAAATCGCGAAAAACGCAGTTATGGAAATGAAAGAAATTTTATAGACCTGATTCAAGTATGTTTTTATGTATTTCGATCCGCTGGATCGAAATCTGATATTCATTTGCCCGAAAACCCTTAAAATTTTGAATAAAGTGCAAGAAACCGAGAAAAATTTATCAAAAATCGTAAAAAATAGCATATAGAGAATAGGTAGTAAACGAAGTTTATCGATTTCAAACTGTTCTTCGTTTGTATCGGACTCTTTTATGCTTGAACGAAGTTGACGAGGTCTTCGAAGATGATAGTGCAGAGGATGAAGAATACTTGCCACACGGTAAAACAAAAGGTCCAAAAATATTTAGCCCAGAAGAACTCAATGATCTTGTACGAGATTTAGGATTACCTAAAGATGGAGCTGAATATCTAGCAGTAACATTGAGAAAAAGAAATTTCTTGGCTACAATAACATCAGTTTACTTTTATTGTAATAGGGAGAAGGAGTTCCGGCAATTTTTCACGAACGACGATGAAAAATCGCTGTATACTGTTCAGATGTTAAAGGTTTGGTTGATGAATTAAAGCCAAACATCTATAACGTCAGTGAGTGGGGACTTTTTATTGACTTGTCAAAAAGGGGTCTCAAAGCTGTTTTGCTTCATAACGGAAACACATATGCACTAATTCCAATAGCTCACTCGACCAAACTAAAAGAGACTTACGAAAATTTACAGATTGTATTGGATAAAATAAAGTACTCAGAACATCAATGGAAAGTTTGTGGTGATCTAAAAATTGCAACACTGATTTTAGATTAACAATCGGGGTTACAAAATATCCCTGCTTCTTATGTTGGTGGGATAGTAGGGACAGAAAAAATCACTGTCTTACGAAAGAATAGAGAGCAGACTTTGATCCAGCTACTCACAATGTCATACGAGAACCGTTGATAGATCCTTCTAAATATTTGCCACTACCACTTCATATTAAGCTGGGTCTCATGACTGTTTCCAGTATTTAGGAAACAAATTTCCCGCGATAAGTGATGCTAAGTTAAAAGAGGGGATTTTTGATGGACCACAAATTCGAAGTTTATTTGAGGACGAAAATTTCATTGAAAAAATGAACGACACTGAGAGAGCAGCTTGGCTGAATTCTAAAAATATTTCACAAAACTTTTTGGGAAATAAGAAGAGTGAGAATTACAATTATTAGTTGAAGTGTTGCTGGAAAATTTCAAAAATTTGGGTTGCTTGATGAATCTTAAACTGCATTTTCTACATTCTCACCTCGACTACTTGAAAATCTTGACGATTACAGTGAAGAACAAGGAGAACGATTCCATCAAGACATCAAGAATGAAATGAAGAGTCGGTATCAAGGAAATTGGAATGTTAATATGATGGCAGATTTTTGCCGGACGCTAAAAAGAGAAATACCGAGAGAAAATGGAAAACGAAAAAGGAAACCGCTGCATAGGTCGTTTGAGGATAAAAGAGTCCGATACATACGAAGAACAGTTTGAAATCGATAAACTTCGTTTACTACCTATTCTTTATATGCCATTTTTTACGATTTGTGATAAATTTTTCTCGGCTTTTTGCACTTTACTCAACATTTTAAGGGTTTTCGGGCAAATGAACATCAGATTTCGATCGAGAGGATCGAAATACATAAAGAAATATATTTGATCCAGGTCTATAAAATTTGTTTCATTTCCATAACTGCGCTTTTTCGCGATTTTTAGCGCTTTTTGACGGTTTTTGCAATTTACTCGAAAAAATGGTCTGTATATTTGACCAGGCACACCTATCGATATGTATTTCGATGCGCTGAATCCGAATACTGACAATACGGGCCAATACTGACCCCAAGTATTGGCCCGTACACCCTCAAAATTTCGTAAATTGCAGTTTCTTCGCGATTCTTAGCCACTTTTTGCGGTTTCTTGCAAATTACTCGAAATTTTGAGGGTGTACGGGGGCCAAACTGACCCCAGATTCGGATTCAGCGCATCGAAATACATATCGGTAAGTGGATCTGGTCAAAAGTAGAGACCAGTTTTTTGTGTGTTGGTGTTATCAGTAATGTGGTTTGATGTAACAAATTTTTTTTTCAAAACATCAAAGCGAAAATTGATATCATTACACTTTTATAAGTGGGGAAACGTACATACCTACATACATATATGGTATCATTGATAGCCTGATCGTTACTGGATGCATTAAAGTAACTTCGTCAGCGGGACTCGACTTTCATACATTCTCGGTACATACTGTAGTATCAAATTAGGACAAATTTTATTCTTTCACCGAAACTCATGTCCGTACTTCCTTAACTATCTCCATTCTCCGTTTTTGTTTCTCTTATAAGGGTCGAATTATGTATAATTGATTAAGTAGCCGGCAGCTGATACCAGACCTTTATCTTACTTATTGTATACGTCGTTCCTCGTTATTCGTCGTTTCCACCGTGGAAATCGTACCGGAAGGATCCTCTCACAGCATACTAAAATAAGCGACCGCGCCATAAATATGTATTAAGTTGTTACGTACGCATTTGCTCGCGTTACGCTATTAATTTCTCGACCTAGACCGTTACAACAGGTGATGTGAAATTAGGCGGCGACGAAGAGGGACCTTCCGAAATCAGGAGGAGGCAAGGTGCTGCTTGCCGGCCGGCCAGCTCGCAGTCCTCGAAGAACACGTGCTCGCCGCCGTTGCCGACTGAGCAGATGTTCCGCGAGCCGAAAAGACAGGTGCTCGAAGAATCTGAATCTTTTCTTCTTTTCTCGTTCTCTTTCTTCTTATTCTATGAAAGCCGTTTGTAACAGAATAGAACGCGCACGCACTATTTTTCACGAGGAGAATCCGATGGGTCGATTGCCGCTGCCAACCAGATTATGTAGCCGTCGCAATAATGTGCGTTATGTAAAACGTCGATGTTTTCTTTTAGGTGAAAATGTGAATTTCTTTGTTTCTATTCAAAGTAAACTCAATTGCTTTCAATACGTTTTTTCCAAGGATTTTCCACGATACCAATCTAATTTTCATGGAAAGTCGAAATATTGGAAAACAACACAACTCCACAAGGGTTTAGATCAACCGAAAGTTGTTTAGTACAGCATAATGGGGAAGCAAGAGGGTATCCTTATAAACATAACGTGATGTCCACAATTTCCAAGTTTGAATCCGATCCAGTTGCTAGTTGGATAGAAAAGTGCCTTCAAACTTTCGAGGCTTCCTCCAAGGATCAAGATTTGCGAAAACCAACCCTCATTTACGTTTAGCAAACTTGATAAATAAAATAAAAATGCTATCAATTGTATGTACGGTTCTATATACTTCAGAGAATCCAAAATTTATGGCTACTTACAAGGTTATCGATATCAAGCAATATTACAGCTGACTGGTACACAGAAAAATCTTCTACGCTAACAGCTTCCATTCGTGGGGATACACCTACAGCCAAGTCTTTAGAAGTTACTTTGGTGATGACAGGTTTCCTCTTTGCTTTCTTTCCATACACTTCCCTTGTTATCCTTACCACCTTTCTCAAGCTATCTTCGAAACAAATATTGCCTGTAGGCAATTTCATAAAGCCGTCTTCATTTCTGGGGTTCGATAGAAATCATCAATTTCTTGTTTGCCAACGATAAGAAAATTAGCTTTATCCTTCACAGCAATCTTAGCTAGTATGTTACGATGATAGTGATTGCAAGGACTCCTGTGTATTTATTGACACTATATCACATCGATAAACTACTCCCCACAACTGTTTAATAATAAATTCGGTGACACGCGTTTCGCTAGCACGAAGCAAGCACTACCGTTATTACGGTTTTGATTATACTTGCCTTACAATTGTGTGGTGAGGATTTACCTATGTGATATATTCTTTACGAACATGCAAAAGTTACAACGCTTCATAGACCTTGTCAGATACTTCGATATCCATTCAAAAATGCGTCGACGCATATGATACCACAATGATATCAGATGCAATTTACTTCTACTGCATGTATACTGCTACTGTCACTGCAATTGCATCTACAGAATTCAAAAAATTCTTGACATCATTGGTAATTACTCCTGTTTTATCAAGTTTAATATGAATTTTGACGACGTAACCAATAATTTTTTTAACACGTTGACTGCTCAACGAAGTTTGTTAATGTTCCCCGGGAGGCCACCAAAATTCCTTTTTCATAACACGTAGAATCCAACACTAAATTTTCTTTTTAATCTGGCTAAATTTGGAATGGTAATGTTGGTTTTTTCCGTGAAACTTCAGCACGGATCATGGCTATCACATTCGCAACAATCAAACTTCTACAAGGTTTTCGTCTAATTGATAAATTTTTGATAAATACGGTGAATACATTGTGGCTATCATATTTGATAGTCAAAGCCTCAACGAAATTAAATATGGAAGCCATGGCAGCCAATATATTAATATAAACTAGAATCTTGACTATTTTTATGACTTCTATTTAAACGTTACACTCTACCAGAATGCACTCAACACTGTTTACACTCAAAAGTTCCAAAACTAGATGTAATAAGAGTTACTAAATTTTATTACTATATGTTACCTAAAGTTTCTCGCTATTCAATCAAATTATATCAAAGGGAGGGAATGTACTATTGAGGATTTAGTTTGACTATAGTCTTTGTAATTTACAATTTTAACAAATTTGTACCTTTTAGTAGTACGGTGTCGATGAAATATCTCGCATTTTCGCTTATAAGATAGGTGGTAAAACAAATAAGTTACATGTCGGAGAATACATTTCCTTGAAGTTGATCTTGAAGTAGTATCTTTCAAAAGCGTTCACAGGCACTGAGCAACAGTAGTCAAGGTATATCCCAGTACTGTCAATTCTTTGGAGTTGTATTGAGCCAGGAACACTAAAGTTCCTGAAGGTGATAGAATTGAGATCAAACGTCGATATCCAATAATGACGCAAGATAATCCCGACTATTAGATTTCATATATAAAAGAAATAAAAGTACTCTTACCACACCTTTCGAAAATAATTCCAGGTACGTATTTCCATAAGTTGCCATTCTTAGAGGAAAACTAGTGGAATTAAGTATTACCAGCAATATCCGGCTAACGACCAAAACGAATTTTATTTCTTTTAAATATTATTTGAACCAGAGTCTCCTTATTGTTATTAGAAATCACGCCTAAGAGGGAGTTAAATATCGGGAAACTTAAATCTTTTTACCCAAACAACCAGGATAGCCATATCTTCTACAGATTATTTGCAAATTAATAATTTGAAATGAAGCGACTGTAAGGATGTTGCATTAGCATCCAACACTTCGTATGCACCAACTCGATAGGTAGGTAATATCAAACGTGGTGTCGGTATGTGATGCAACGGCAACGGCGATGAATGTGGACGGCAGACGGAGGTGGGATGTCTCCGAAACATTATCCAATTTGCGCCGTTTTATTGTCTGTTGTGTTGCTATCGTAACATCCTCCCCGATACGTCATTTCCCATGTTGTCTATGCACATGATTCTAAATTCGTTGAGGAAGGATATGTATATTGGCGTAAATGGACAATAAACACAAAGACCCAGACGATTTTTTATGTAAACTTGACGAATACAATGGGAAACAAAAAAGCAAAATCGGCCAATTTACGCCAAAAATAAACGGAAAATTGGGAAGGAAGGAAGGAAACGGTCGTTTAACCTTCCTATACCCACGCATACGGTCTGTGAGACCGACTTATATAGTATAGTATACGTGTTTCATTTTGACGTGAGTATAGGAAGGTTAAATACTTTTTGCAAAACAGGAAGATAAATGCCGGTCGTCTTGTCACAGAGGCGTCAAAACAATGCGATTTATTTACGTTTCCGGTACACGAATCGGATTTCTTTAAGAGCAGGAAAACAGGAAAAAAGTAGTAAGAAATGAAAGAAGAAAAAGGAGCGACTTTTTAGGAGTATAAAACCTTATGAAATCAAATTGAGATTTACATGCGAAGGAATCGAAAAGACAAAATCGTACAAGGAAAAAGGTCACCTAATAAATCAAGATTAACATCTACAAAATGAAAGGATTAAATCATCCCTTTATTTGGAATGTGCGTCCCACAATACCTATTCAAGATAATTTTAACGTTGTATTTAATCGTAGAGCAAATTTAGCCCTCACAAATATTTGTAGAACCCTAACAAGGGTAGCTTCGGTCCAGGTGAGTCGAAGACTATATTGGTCTAACAGCCGGCACGAGGCACTGCATATTTACTCTCTTTCCCATTCAGTAAGACTGTTAATATTGTGATAAGTTTTAAAAAAATTGTATGTTATTCACACGTCCAGGAGACAAGAAAGATGTGCTATAAGGTCTATAGTGGTTTCTCAAGGCGTGTAAACACAAATTCAAATCATTTTCATTTACTTATTCACTTACAAATTGTCAATCAAAATACATACGTACATACATAATCAGACCCTTAATAATACCTGTAGGTGTTACGATATGTATAATTTTCCTTATACAATTGCCCAATTCTTTTATTTATTTTTTTATTACCATCCGTTTCGCTTCTTCCTGTCTTCTTACTTTTCCTCAGAATTTCCACAACAACGTCATTCTAGGCTATTTGGTCTCCCTCGTGCTCTTTTCTAGGCCGGTCTGGCCTGTCATATTCCCATCGCCTTCCTTTCAAGATACACATGCGCACAGTTCCCATAAAGATTTTCGTTCACTTATACAACGATGTGCTATGAATAGGAATACAATACGACGTGTTACGTAACGACACGCATACTTTTATTCATCAACATATTAGTATGCCAATTAACATTCTTATCGTTGCCACTAGTTACTGTTTTTAATTTGCTGCATGTAACGGCGTGGAGGTATTGAAAATAAATTTACTTCTTGTACGGAATAGGCATTTATTACGCGGTGATTTATTACGAAAGAATGTCAAGAAAACAATGTTGTTATTGTCCGGTGCGGATTCTTGTTAGTCATAATATCTGTTCCTTCTTATAAGTGCCATGCGAGAGTGTGGTAGATGTATAAGTATCTAATTGGCATACGTGTTTGTGCAGCGTACATTTAAATACGACGTCCTCTTGCGAATATGCAGCTGAAGGGGAAATGGTGTGGGTATATGTAGATAAACCGATCGACTGAACGCAAGCGGGAAAAGGATCATTCATTATTTATCTCATAGTAGAATACTGCGATGCAATGAATAAGTAAGAATGGGGTACACACTGTATATAATGTGAACTTTAATTTGTGCATATAGATACAAATCGTGCTTGTCCTCTTCAAAATAAGAATAATGAGAGAAACAACGTGATTAAAATGTTCCGTGTGAATGTACAGCTTTTGACAATACTAGGTGTATATATTTCCAAACAATGATCCTAGTGGACGACAAGGAGAAAAAATCTCTTTCGATATTCCACCAAATTTTCTTTCCAATTGGTCTTGTTTAAAATAAAATTTCTGACAGATATGAACAAGATATTGCTACAGAGCCCACAAAACAGTATTTAGGTGAAATCAAAATACACGAATAGACGGCAAAAAGAACCTTGAAAATTCAAGAAAATCATGGAAGCCCATCCCCTTTCTTTTCAACAAATAAATTTCAGACGAAGAATACCGAATCTCGTGCTTTCTGATCCAAAACATCTGCAAATTTCAACTTCGAATCTCGACAAATGGTGACAAATCTTACGTTGTGGTCAAATTACCGCGGAAGCAATTCACGTGGATGTCAAAAGAAGAATAGCAAACTTTATTTGGATGATATGAAACTCGTCATAAATACGAATAGTACGAAATGGGTACACATATCTAATTTCGGAAATAATGTGGAAGAACGAATGAAGAAAATAATGACTACAAAGTTGACGATGATGGAGACGGAGTGAACGATGAGAATCCTATAAACAGCGATGAACGATGCAGTTTCGAATGATTTCATAGCACCGCTGGATTCGATAGGAAACTGATTCGCAGTTTCTACAAGGAAGCCTAAATTAAGAAGACATATAATAATGATAATAATAATAATCCGTTTATTTGCCCAACAGATTCTACATTCATTTACAGGACAATACTAAAAAGAAAACAAAAATAGTACAATATACTATGGGAAAAATATTAGAAAAATAGTAATAGTGCCTCAAGCACTAGACTAGAATAGCGGTTACCTACATTTATACATATTTATAATTAAATCCAAAATTAAACTCAAATCTAAATTCAAAAACTCAAACTCAATGCCCAGGACCTATTACCCATAACCTATACGCATACATATTGTAGATGTTCTCAATATCGGCAATCATCTCGCTAAAGAGAGTGTAGTGTATGTCTGAAGTTGATGGGTCATTGAAGTTGTTGTCCCAGAGACAAGTTGATTCATGAAAACTGTATATAAAGGGTGGGTGTATGTCCAGTTGTAAATTCCGGAACATTGAAATTTAGACTACCCAAAAGCTTAGGAGCGTCAATTTTATTATGGGTTAAATTATAAAGAAATTGTATGCTGAATTGAACTCTTCTCAAGTTCAGGGATGGAATACTAAAACGGCTCGCTGAGATCAACACCCCTTAGCGGATAGACACAATCCAATCGGAAGCGGAGAATCACCACGAACCTCCCTCAAAAACTTCCAGATAAAATGGTACTACTTGACGGTGGAAAATTCAGTGAAGGATAACGACCCACTTGTCATTTTCAATTACGAGTGGTAGTAGTATCACTTCTTCAGAATGACACTAGACATATCCTAGTACCATTAATACCCACATGACAACCAGCCACTTCGAATGGAAATGAATTGGTTGGAACGTGTCTTTTGCTTCTTTCGATCAAATTGCACCGTTAAAACCTCACGTCGAGGGACATTTTTCAGAAATGGTGTATGTGTCAGAATACTCGATTCCTTCATTGAAGCATGCAGTGCATCCATTAAACAGCCCAGGGTGGAAACCAAAACAGCTTTCGTTACCTTATGCGCCAAATCTATTTGTGCATAAAGAACAATGGAAAGGCGAATACATGACGACGGAAAAATAATGTCAACATTTTCCTACAACTGTTGTACTCTACTTAAATATTCTAACGTAGAATAGCTTGAATACATTCAATTAATTTAATTAATAATTCATTAATTTACACGCAAGAACTGTGTAATCTTTAAGTTAACATTTGCTAATGTTACCGATGGGAAAGCAAAAGTTGGAAAGCTGAAGAGCACTCATAAAATCAAAATATGGATCCCGAAATTCAAATATCAGAATATGCAAGACCTATAGTAACTTACGGACGCGGGACCTGCTTGGTAAACAAATAAGAAGAAGATGCTCTAGCAAGATGGGAAACAAAGTTGCTTTAAGCAATTTACGGTGATAAGCATGGAAAAGGGGATGGCCAGGAGAATCGAACGAAGAGTTCAGAACACTGTACCACGAGACCAGCATTGTGACGCATGTATGTAAAAGTGCAGAGTATTCGATGGCTGGGACATGTGAAGAGGATGGAAAGAGAAAGAATGCCTAAGTAACACACTAACTTAGGCAGATGCCTAATAGGTGCGAAGAGAAGTGAAAGAGCGAGAAACAGGTGGCGCGATGGGGTGCTTGAGGATATAGAGGGGTTGGGCGTTAGAAGCTGGAGAGCCGAAGCGGAAAACAAGAAAAAGGGAAACATATCTTCGCCCAAGGTCTACAATGCCTGCAGTACGTTTTAAATACATAAATACATAAATAAATATAAATAAATAAATAAACGTTTCGCTTAACATCGGTTTAGTTAACGACGTGAATTTTAAGAACATAACCCTAACGTGTGTATGTATGTATCTAGTAAAACGATAAATAAATAACTTCCTGAAAATTATTAGGAAAAAAGATTTTCATTGCCTAGTGAACTAATTTATGCTTACAAAAATTAATTCATTTTTAAATTTAAGAAAGAAGTTAAATAGTTTTGTGTTACATAAAGCTTAATTCATAACTAATATGTTTTTCTCCCTCTACTGTAAAAATTAATAAAATGTCAGTTACGATAATTCGTATTTTGAGGGACTATATGGATGTGTTCGTCCATATTAGTTAGTACATAGTACCAGGCAAAATTTAAGTCAACGCTGAAAATCGAATGTATACAAAATTTGAGATGGCCATCGCCCCGTAAACTTTCGCTAAATTTACACGCGATCTATTTAAATCGACCGCCATAAATAAAGCGTGAAAACTTCCAAAAGCCATCGATTTTTTTACGGAGAAATTCGCGAATGTTTCGCAAAAAGTTCGTTGAACTTGACTGCGGACGAACATTATCTATTTGTTATTCTTTAGTTATATTTAAACGCACGTTCGGCAATTGACAGCATATATAGATAGAGGTGTCCACTTCTACGCAACGCCTAAATTTTTCGGATAATTTCGACACGTCGTTCGCTTCGTCGATAGTCTCGGTTTTTCCTTGTCGGCCTTTGTCTATACTAGTTCGAATATAAGTTTTGATAATACCACAATGGAAGTTGAAAATGTGCTAATTGAAAATAAACCAGCAAATTCGCTTGCCTCATCGTCAATTTGTAAACGAAAATTGGTATTGAAAAGAGACCAAAGCACGCCATAATGTGCTAGATCACGGATTGTTTTGACCGTAGTCGAAAACTCGGGGAAAAACAGGTGGAAAACTTTCCCCACTACTTCGACATTTCTGTTGACAGATATAACCCGGTGTGCCGATCTGAATCACGAGGTCATTTCGAGTTATTCGCCTTTAGTAAGGCGTCGTAATGCCCAGAATAGAAATGGCGCGTCGTTACGTCATGCGACGTCAACGTGTAGCGACTAATTTATATGTACAGAGTGTATACATATATATCTATCTCTCATTCCGCCGGCTGGTATAGGGAAGGGTTCGCTGAATATTTGTTTATGTTGGATGTACGATGATATAATTTCTATTACATTGTATGCTGTACGTAGCTATTTCTGCATGCGTGCCGGAATGCGTAAATTAAAACGTCCAGATGCATTCCTAACTGTCTCGAGACGCTCACGATTTATAGAAGTGCGACTGTCCGAAAATTTTATTGAGAAATATCGAGTAGAATTAATTGATAAATTGTGAACAGAAACATACAAAGCAAACGCGATTCTTAGTACTCGCGCAATCGTATTCCAGAATCATACGAATTCGATGTAAGAACCTCAATGAGGAGGTAAATCCGGTTGTTTCAGGATAACACTAATGACGGTTACGATCTTGAATAATTTACGACAGAACATGTCTGCTCTATTTGATATAAATTCTAAACAATAACATGTTGCACCACAGCCAGTGAAAATGTATAAAACAGCTCAAAATTTATAGAGCTAATTTCCTGCCTTTCTACAAAAAAACAAGAAACTAGCGGCAGAACTGCTCGTGTCTTTCAATCACCAAAAGTGGTAACTTAAGACGGCGCTAAATTTTTGATACGATTTGTTCCATTGATCCAAGTCGAATTATTATACTCCTAAGAATGACATGGACATCGAAAAACCCTCTTTTGGGGCTGCGATTGTGCCATGCTCGGTGACGTTCTACCAAAACGCATTAAATATTTGAAACAGTCTACCAGGTGTACAATTACGAAATGCGGATTTCACACAACAGATGCGCTCCAATGCAGTTTGTGCTATAAAGATTTGACACTGCGCCATTTTGTTGTGTCATCAATAAGTGTTAGACGCGCATGAGTGAAAAATTGGAAAAGTGTGTCCACGGTGTCGAAATTCATACCGAACAAAGGGCATTCGCATCAATTTTTTGTTTGCATTTGAAGAAAATTGCTGCTGAATCATACCGATTACTTCGAGAAGCTTATGATGAACATGGTCCATCGCTAGATACCAACGAACGATGGTTTCGGCGTTTCAAAAGTGGTGACTTCGATGCCGCAGACGAGGAACGCGGAAAACCGCCAAAGAATACGAAGATGTGGAATTACAAGCATTGCTGGACGAAACGGTTAATACTAAACGTTGCATATAACAACTGACCGATTTAAACTGTTCGCTGCCAGAATTACGAAAGAGGGAACACCAAATCACCTTTTCTTCATGACAATGCTCCATCACATACGTCAAAATCGGTTCGGGACACGTTGGAAGCACTCAGCTGGGAATTTCTACTTCATACAGCTTACTCACCAGACTTGACTCCTTTCGATTACCACTTTTTTGCATCGATGGGTCACGCACTTGCTGAGCAGCGCTTCGGTTTGTACGAAGATGTTAGAAAATGGCTCGATGAATGGTTCGCAGTAAAAAGGGAAGACTTGCTGGCGTGGTATTCACAATTTTTTAGAAAAATCCGCATTTCATACTTGTACACCTAGTACGTCATGTTTACGAGTGGTATAAGCAATTGAAAGGGGATCGTAAAACACTTGTGGTAGACGGGAAGTCGAGCTATCAAGAAACGGGACTAAGCGAACACAAGAAAAGAACGCATGACTTCTTCAAAATAAAAGAAACTGAAACCGACTGATGACGAATTGGGAATTCGAAAATCAGTCGTGGCCATAATAATATCGTTTCTCGCAGTATCTCCTGGCGTTCTGGTAGAGCGTGGGAATAATAATAATAATAACAATCAGGAGTTAAACGGTCGGTTTCTAGTATCGATTGTAATTACGATTGCTGATGCTTTAAGTATAACAAAACTAACAAATACCCACAGTTTTCCTGAACTATCAACAAATCCTACATCCACATTTCCGTCGTGAGTTTTGGGCAAGATATTGCGTACAAAAAAAAATGCGCGTTATGTACTATACGGAAGGGGATGGAAAGAGCATTTTCATGGGCCAGGGAGTAAACTCTGATAAAACATTCTGGCGTAATGGGGGTTGTAACGAGAGGGTAACCCATTATATTTCGCAAAAAAAAGAAAAGTCGGTTCAATAAATGAGAATGAAGTTCGGGAGGCAGTCACAGCCGTAGGATCACAGTAACACACGTATATAATCAAGGTCGTTTTGCAGAGAAAGGGAGTTGTGGGAGTTCTGTTCGTTCCGTTATTGCAAGATCAAACAAAATCAAACTTAGCTGTTGAATTGTTCGCCATATTCGATTGGTCTTTCATCGGTTTCCACTTTCTGAAGGAATGAAATAATAAATATAAGATCCCATCGAAAACTTTGATGCCATAGGCATCACGATTGGCATCAGTATCAAAAAAAAAAAATAGTCATAAAGAAATAATTAACGAACTGATGTATCAAACTGAAAATGTCAAAATTAATATCTTGTCGGGAACTTTTCGCAATTTAAGGTATAAAAATTCATTATTTTGACATATTTCAGGAAAATGCGAAGGAATATGTGGCTAAGGTATAATAAAACTAGTCGTCCTGGTTGGGGCGTTAAGGCGATGAACTTGTTCATCAAAATGTCATAGAAAGAAAATGCCGGATAATTAGAAAGTATATTATAGTGAAGTTCTATCAATCGCAGAAAAGGGTATACACAGAGAAATCGTGGGCAAAGAAGGTGACAGATGCAATGGGAAATAGAAATTTGTAAACATGGGATCGGATGGTTTTCAGGTGTTGGTAAGACGGCGAAATCTTAAATAAATCCGTTTAATACAGGAGGAAATAAAGCAACAAATATCAAGGGCAACAGTCAAATTGTGAAATTAGTGGAAAGAAACGACTTCATTTACAAATTGTATCATCAGGAAGAATCCTAACAGCATGTTCTCTGGAAATACAAGTAAAAGAAACAGAATTATCCATCTTTCTTGCTTTTGTTAGAGTGGAGTAACCTAGAGAATGAGCTTCAAATAGAAAGGTTTTAACAACTTTTACCACCCCAATTTGAATACCTAGAAATACGTATTTCTGCTTCAGTAAAAAAAAATTAAAAATCACGTTAGTTAAGAAGTTAAGTACACCAATCAAGTCGGATTTATATTAGTTCTGTTATTAGTAATCTGGGAGATTAAGCACAATAAGTAGGCTGGAAGTCACATTCTTCATTCAAGAATAATTTGGGAGGCTCGCGTCATCATAAGCTTTTGAGTTCCATTGCGATTGTTGTGGAACCATACACTATCAAAAGGAAAAAAACCTGCGGATTAAAATTCATGGGATAGTTTAATGTAAATAACCACCCCCAATTTGGATACCTTACGCGGTTCTATACGTAAGTTATTATCAGAAGGAAAAATTGGTTTTTCATGTATTTATTTTTTAAATAAGAATTTGAAGAAGTCGTTTAGTGTTTCTTTCCATTAGTATTCATGGAGCTTTCCCCAATTTTCCAAACGTACTGTTCAGAAAATCTAAAAAATTAAACAAAAGAGATCAGTAAATACTTCAATACTTGACCCCCGCTAACGTAACACGTAATTTTCGAAAGTTAACGTCAACGAAAGAAATATGAAAAACAGAAGAGCGTGTTTCCATTTTTTTATTAAAAGTTCTGTTTCGTTTTGGGTAAAGCGCCTACAAGCGTTCTTTACGTTCTCTCTCTTACTTGAAGTTACGAAATTGCTAATTAAATGCATTTTGCTGCCAGCTCCGTTTTCAGACTGTCAAGTTCCCGTTCCTTATTCAATTATACAAGAATGCCATCTATTTGCTCGTCTTAATGAATTTGTGTCGTACTTTAGTGGGATCCAAAACTTCATTTTCACACGATGCACCTGCTTGTAACATGTACTTGCATTTACTGGTGCGAGCCAAAAGTCTCCGCTTATAATACTTTAGTATCCGGTAGCAAAACAATTATATTAGTCACAGTTTTATTCCTACAGTATTCTTTTTTGGATCGAAAAAATGATTTTAGTTTTGAATCTTTGGAATGCTTGCTGTATACTTGTGAGATTTTGAAATTCAATTGGTTTTCTTTCAATTTTAATTAATCTTAAGGGCAGGGGAGAATTGAAATGAAATCGTAAAGAGTGCAAAATTGTACATTTCGTGGGTAAGTAAATAAAATTCTGGGGACTGGACATTGGAGATGGGAGAAAAATAAATAGTTTTACCGCAGAAATTCTCAGGGATTTTGAAAAAGAAAGATGGTTTGCCACTTTGTGTAAATTGCGGATCGTAAAAGATCGAACTTCCATTATAATACTACTCAATAGTTGCTATGAATCAATTGACTTTTTACAGGATTTTGAAAATACTAACGAAGACATCCAGCAAATAACTGCCGCAGCCATCTTCCCTCAGTACAAGATGATTTCAAACGATCAAATAGCAGCTCTCAAATGATAACGACTACACAAGTATTAACGATGACGGCTACGTAAGTATTGCATATTAATGCCTCCTCAGTTCTACGCAGAAAAATAAGCTCCATATAATAAATTTCTCCGGCAAACCTCTAATTTAATATTCTTAGTCGCGGGATAGATACGAAAATACCGTTAACGCGTATGTTTACACATTTGCCACGGATATATAGATTTAATGTCGATAATTCAATACAGTTCAATTTACACAAGCTCAGATCGTAAATATTTTGAAATTATTTGTGCGCTCGTTCGCCTTTTTATTTGGATAGTTGCATACGTCGATGTAATACAGGAAGTGTCGCCAGGCAATATTACTAAAGCAAATAAGTTTTAAACGAATACGTCTTAGGCTTTGTAACGCTAAAACGTCTAATTTCTTGTATGGTTAATAGTTATGTACGTTTATGGCTGGAAATGATTGGAGAGTCAACATTATCGTGTGGGTAACAATATATTTTCAGTGTTCCGACGAACTTTCTAAATTGGCGTACTTGGGGCCTGTGTAACATTAAGAATATGGTAGGAGGCGATAATCCTGAAAAAGTATTCTGTTCGTTCATCCACATTTTGGTAAACAAATACTAGAGTAAAGATCTGGATGTGTAGGTTGTGTAGGATAGTAATTATAGGTGCGTAGTACAAACTCGGAAGAGAGGAGAGACATAATATCAGAAACAATTAGAACCTTGCATCAGTTGGAAAACATATAACAAAGGAAAACTGCGACATAGGAGGCGATTAAAGTATCGCGAATGTAAGTAGAATTTTAAAGCGACTTGAACAAGCTCAAGGCCGTATACTATATGAACCCAAATAGACCAGAAGAATAGAGGGTAAAAATTTCCAGTATGAATGGATTTGGACGGCGATTTTCGACCAAAACTCCAAAACGTTTCAAACAAGAATATGTCTAAATCAATATATTTGGCAACATATACATATGTACTATATCGATTTGATTTATTGATGCTCGAAATTTGATTTTCGAATGAAATGAGGTACTGTTGAAAGAAATATTTAACTAAACCCGTCAATTTATCCCGGAAACCTATTGGTATATAAAGACAGACAAAAGCCAGCCATTAGTGAAATGAACTAGCTTGCAGGTCAGAGTTTGAGAGGATAGTAATAGAGGCAAACTAACAAAACAGAAGGTAAATTAGAGAAATGAATGCGGATTGAAGTTTTTTATAAACATCCGAATTTTCCTGAAAAACTTTTCAGAAATTAGGTTTCAAAAGCTTTTTGTGAAGTCTACATTGTAACTATTATTTAAACTTAACAAGTTGGCTTTCAAATTATGAAATGACAAAAAAGATAACAAAGATTATGACAACGATAGAAATGAGAAACGTACAAGTAACAAGAGATAGGATAAAAAAGGAAATAAAGACTTAAAAAAGATTAGAATGAAATAAGCACATAAAAACAATAAATGACTACCAGATGGAATACCATGTCAAAATAAAAAAAGTAGGGAAGGCAAGTCGTTAAAAGATGGAAACAGAAGATTCTTTTCAAACGTTCAACTCAATCTTTTCATTTAACTTCCTTCAGAATCTTGGCATCAAACCAGCATTCAAAAACTTAAAAATTCTAATATTTCTTCCGGTTCCACTTCATTCCGGTTTCTGGTTCATGGTCGCTGTTACTTGTAAATGCGTACATCGAAACAGATCAGTCGGTACGTGAAGATTTTGAGAGTATTGAAGGTTTTGTAAATATTTATATGAAAGTTAAGCATCTATTATGAAAGATTTGATTATGACAAATTCCTTTTCATCAGAAGAAACTCGAAGGAATTCGTTTAAAATTTTTAAAGAGCAGTTGCTCTCAAATTTTTCCAAAATGACCTTCTAGCAAGAATCCTCTTTGGCGATCCCCTTCTCTCGCCTCTGTTTCATACCTTATCCGTAATAAGAGCGGCAAAAAGATGGGAACAAATGTCTTACCAAGGTGCTTTCATATAATTTTCGAAATCGTCCTGCGCACCCCCTATATTTCGGGAACTCCCGCTATAAAGTGAAATAAATGCTTTCACTTACCTTTTTGTAGTATTTTTTTATACATCGTTGATAAGAGATATTTCAGCATGTAATGGTTGTAGAAGTTTAAATTTAAATCGATTCAGCTTTCCAGGGACTTTTGTGGTTCTTTTAAAGCTATTTTATATTCAAAACCAAACTTCCATTTAGTTCAACACTTATTTATTGCAAATTCGAAATTAAAAAGTTTAGAAAAATTATGTCAAGCTCTGAAAGTTCCTGCGGAAGATTTCATGGCAATTGATCTTTTGTTTATACGCAACAAATAGGAATTACCCCTATCAAATCTTTCGGAAATAATTGCAGATACGTATTTCGGCAAATGAGTTGCTATCCTCAGTGAAAAAACTGGGCGAATCAGATATCACCAGCGATACCTGGTCAATGTCCACGACGAACACCGCGCAAACTTTGAAGCACTGCAAACAGTTATAAAGGACACTACTGACACTGACAGACTGTAAGTAGTGTTTTTGGTGAGGTGCGTACAACTGTTCAGTGTATGGTGTTCATTGTGCAGTGCTCTTAAGTTGTTGTGCTGTGTTCGATGTTCGGTGCGCGGTGTTTGTTGAAGAGGTATCACTGATGATAGTTGATTTCCCCAATATCTACTGAAAATGGCTCCGAATGGCCGAAATACGCATCTGGAATTACTTCTGGATGATGTGGTTTTAATAAGTCATATTTTCATAGCTTTTCTTTGCGTTTTACAAAAGGCTGCAGTGAGTGGTTATCGAATATAATATTTTATTTCCGTCCAGGAGTAAGTGTATGAGAAAGGGCTAGTTTGAAATAGTAAGAGATATTGATCATAATCTGTTTCATATGTAAGAGACCATGATCTAGTTTAACTAAACATAAGATGACACAATCCATAAAATATGTCACGCGATTATAATTAAAATATGATATCGAGGTATGAATAACTTAGAATTCAAAAGGATTAAGTTCAAATTCAATTAGAATCTAATGAATTATGTTGTACTGTTTCGATCATATTTCTTTTAATAATAAAGGCGTTTTAAAATGAAAGCTCGATACAAGCATAACTGTTGTTACTTCATGTTAAATAGAATGAAAACCGTAAGAGACCCCAAACACAAAATGAAAAATATGTACTTACGTAGAAAGGTCAATTCCTTAGGTCAACGTCCTCGAGCATTCTGCAACAAAAAGAGAGAAATACTATTGCGAATCTAATAACCGACTGGCGGAATAGAAGTACGACATAAAGACGGTCGAATACACACAATACCCCGCCTCGTACGTCTCGCACCATTCTAAACTAACCTGTGACCTATTTCGAGCGGTGAGAATGCGTTCACCAAAAGAAAAAAGAGCACCACCACGATTCCGGATGAACTACAGACAGCTGTTATGATGAATTGTAAATTATCTCCACACTTGTGGATGTCTTAGCCTTATACATTGCGTGAGTTGGGCTCTGTGTGTGCGTACGTAATAGTTGCTATTCGCGACCAGCAAGCTGGCTAATGATAGACACGAATTGTGTCATGCTCCGCAACTCCGCACATAGTACATTCATGTATGCGTTGCACAGCGCCGATTATATAATATTATAGATATAGCGGGCGCCTTCCGATTTATCTGAACAATGTAGTCTCTATTAGGTAAAGATAAAATTGGATATATCTTATCTTCGCTTTTTGTATGCGCTATTTTCGGTTATTTTGATTGCGGAAATTTAAAATGAATGTGTTTATGCATGTATAGGGCGCAATCGTGAATATTGAGTTAGATGGCGGATCATTTTTATACCGTATACCGTATGTCCATATGTAGATATCTATAAGAGGACAGCATTGCAAGCTTGTACGAATCATTGCCATTCCTTTTTTAGAACAGAACGTTCAGACCTTTTGACGAGAAGGTCAACGATTATTTCCTCATGAGAATTTTAGCGCCGCCTGCAATGTTTCTTATGTGGACGAATTCTAACTGAAAATCAAACCGTTTCTGAACAAACCATCCTTAGGAGAATTTCAACACTTCCAAGACTTGCTACCCTTCCATGGGGGAAGAACGTTAATGGGACTTGTAACCTCTTTATGGGGAAGGGAAAACGAAAAAATGTAAGATGAATTTGAGCTTTGAATTTTCTGAAATCACTTCAGCATTTCTCACAAATTTGGTAGTTTCTTCCAATCAGCAGTCAACGTATGTCTGTATGTACATGGAATCTCATTACAGGAGAAGATCCCAAGTTACTTTAACCTTCCTATACTCACGCATACGGTCTGTGAGACCGACTTATATTATATAGTACACGTCTTTCATTTTGACGTGAGTAGGGGAAGGTGGGGTCAATTCGTACGCGGGGCCAATTCGGACACTTCAAATATTCGCCTTATTACATAACGATTTTTTCTTTTGATAAATGTGGTAGATGGTTCGTAGTAACCTGTATTACGTCTGCTAAAACTGAACTTGTTAGCAGTACCTTTGTGATTGTCGCTGACAATTGTTGATTTTACCACATAAAAAGTAAGTTTCATTCATTTTATGAAAATAGTGTTTTTACTTTCTAATTATTTAATATTCTTTTTAGTTTTAGTACAGTATTATACGTTGACATATACAGTTTTGTTAACATGACTAGATATTGTTTGTATAATGAATCCTTTTAAAATACACTTGAATAATCTAAAAATGGCCATGTGGGGTCAGTTCGTACAAAGTGGTCGGGTTCAGTGTGGAGAGTCCGAACTAGCCCCATTTACATTATCAACTTCAAATATCTCACCTAACCTTTCATTTACGTGAGTTGCAGGATGGTATGAAATTATAAAAGAAAGACAGATCGTGCTCATATATCGGAAAAAGTAATTCAATATAGTACTTAAAAGTAGCATTCAACGATTTTATGTTACAGAATCCCGGTAAAACCGTAACTATTTATGACATTCCAAAAATTGCTAAAATAGCAGACTAGAGAGCTTTTATACCAAAAATATTTTATCGTTATTTTCAAAGGCAGGTGTTTGGCCATTAAATTCATTAGTCTCTACTGCTAAAGATTTTGATGCGTCCTATGTTACCGATCGACCTGCAGAAAGCATGCCTACATCTGCAGCAAATTTGAATAATTCCTTGACCATAGAAGACCTCGAGTCATCTTCAAGTTTTGTAACCCAAAAATTAGAGAGAGATAGTCCAGAAAAGGATTGTCTAATTGCGCTTGAAGAAGCAAGAAGTAAAAAGAAAGTTAAGGCTCTTAAGTGCACACTAGTAAGAAGTTTTACTGCGTAGGGGAAATTCAGTCCGTTATAGAAGAAGATATTTTATCTGGTGACGATCATTTTCCGCGGAATCTGGTGGATGATGATGATGATCAATGAAGATGGTTTCGAACTGGTGAAATTTACCCAAAAAAGAATGATATTCATTTTATTGGTCTTGTATTGAATGCTGTAGCTCAAAATGAGTTTAACGTTAAATATTTACGCAAACATAACCATCAATTTATATTTCCATTAGTGGATGGTATCTTCTTAGTTAATCGCCAGGATATCGTATCTTTACTCCCTTAACCGAAGAGGGAACCTGGAAGAGCCAGAGCTCAACAGTATTTTAAGTTTGATTGGATTTTAGTTTTTATATTTTAAGGTAGTTTTTTTCCGAACATAATCCAAGAATTTTAAATATTTTTATCTTTTAATATTCCAAATAAAAACAATATATCTTTTTCTAATTTATTTCTAATAAAATTAGTTCAGGATTTGCATATTTATTCTCAATGTACACCCACGGACTTACACCCGGCCTTGTATGTGCGAAATTTGCTTGATGCTAAAACCGATACAATAACAGGAGCACAGGAGTACCTCAAAAGACCGGATATAACCTAAGTCCGTGATTACATGCTACGTACATACAGTTACGCACTCATTGTTAGTAGTGTACGAACTGACCCCGCACGATTTAACAATTTGTCCAAACTGACCCCTATCAGGGGTTACTTCGGACAAAAAACATCAGGGCTTAATATTGTGAATACAAACAAACTAATGACTTCTAATAAAATGACACCGTCATTTATAGTTACCAAAAATATGCAGTTCAAAGATGGGCATAGATTCATTACTCTCATTCCTATAGAATCCGGTATACTTTAGTTAAAACAAAATGTGTCCGAAGTGACCCCACTCTCCCCTATAGGAAGGTTAAATGTTTAGTTATCCCATTTTTAGGATGTCTGCCTATTTAGGGGAACTCCAGTAGAAAATTGCGAGGCAAAGTAATTTAGCACATCTATTTGTTTTAGTTCACTAGATAAAAGAAACATCAACAGTTTTACGTAAGAGCAAATGAGGATAAGGTAAAACAACAACTGTAAAGACAACATGTGTACGAAGTAAACCACAAATACCAAAAAAGTAGAGATTACAATGTTTCTTATGTGGACGAACGCTAACTGAAAATAAAATCGTTTCTGAACAAACCTTCCTTAGGAGAATTTCAGCACTTCCAAGACTTGCAAACCTTTCATGGGGAAGGAGCGTTAATTGGACTTGTAACCACTTTATGGGGAGGAACGTTGATTGAAAAGAGAAAGCTGTAAGACGAATTTGGGCTTTCGTTATTTTAAACAAAACATTTTGAACAACAACCTGAAGCCAGCATTTAATACAAGGAGCCACAAGTTATTGTCGAAACCAACATTGTTGTTGCATGACAACGTGGGTCTACACGCGGTCGACCAGACCACTAAACCCATTAAACTGATTAAAACCAGTTTAGCTTCGAGATGCTGCTATATCTTTAGGAACAGCCCAGCAATCTTGTTTTCCACTGCTATTTCTTAGGATCGCTCAATAACATGGTTCAGAAATAGTAGTGCAATCAACAGAAAATCCCGTTCTTGAAATGAAAAGTTAGGTACTTATCAATCCCTACATTTCTATACATTGAGAAAGCGAAAGTGTAATTAATGACTTTTTCTCCTACTTTAAAATCACAACCAACCAGGAGCCTATCTATGATAACAATCAACGCCACATCTCGCATCTAAACAATTTTAAGTCAATAAAGATATAATACATTCTAACCATATTGATCTTCTCTCTTTTAATGGTTTTAATAGGATCATTCGTAAATCAAAATCGTCATTTCGCCGCGAAAGCGCAATTTGTTCTTTTCAAAGTGGCCGTGTACGTATGTTTTTACCGTATTCCTCGTGCATAATGAAGGAGCCACGCAAGTACATAGTTAGAAAAATCGGCCCATTAAACAAATCGGAGCCGTTTAAGATACCGGTCTTTCTCCTCGTATAAATTAGAAGCCCCCATTTACTATTGTCTTGTCGGTCCGACGGTGAAACGCAATAATTGTCGTGAAAGTTTACGAAAAAGAACGAGGCGCTTTTGTGGTTCTCACTTGCCTTACGTGTATACACGTCCGTTAGGAAGCTTTAAACATAATCTGCTTATACAGACATTGTTTATCTTTCAACGAAGTTTTGATTTTTGATTCGGATATTTTCCCAGAATTGTATGTTTGGTGTGTTAAGCATCCACCGTTTCTTTTGTTTCTTTCAAACACACATACAACTCCTGCCTAAATCTGGTTGAATTCGAATTGTGGAAAATAGATATGGAATGATCTGTCTGAGGATCAATAAAAATCTTGGTTAACGCTAAGTTGTAGATTTCTTCCGAGACAAGTTATTTAATTTTTTTTTTTGTTTAAACAAGCTCCAAACTTTTCGATAGTAATGTATGCATTCAAGTTCGTAAGTGAGCTAGAGGTCTCTGTTTGTAAACTCACCAAACGCGGGACCACACCGTTCAGCCAGGCGTCTGGTATTGTTATCTAGATGTTATAAGAACGCTAATAACAGATTTCCATGGTGCCAGAGCGCTTTGAAGAATACCAGCGTCATGAAAAATTCATGCGGTACTACTTAAATTATCAGGTATCGCAGAAGGTATAATTAAATTTTTATAAAGCGATGATACCATCTGAAGCAGGAGAAGAAGTAGAAGAGACGAAGTATTTTCGGATCAGTCGTTCATTCATAATCTATTCACGGGGGCTTCCTATCCGTCGCGCCGGCGGAGAATAAAACAATTTTAAATTACGAAAACGAACAGTCGATGTAGATTGTACACGATTCATCCGCTGCGATGGTAGAGAGAAAAAAAAACATTGAAAAAATCGAATCGTCCTAATTGAAAATTATCTAATTTGGGTGACCTGTTCTTTTACGAGATTCACTCACGCAATCCTAGAAAATGAGTCAATTACTACGCACGTGTGTCTTTTATTATTGTATAAATAAGAACGCACTTATTTCAGTTATTGAATATTTATGGAATTATTTCCATTATGTATGTAGCTTAAGGTAAAGTGTGCTGAATGCTTAATTGTGTAATGATGTCTTTATTAAATGTAATTAATGATGCCCCGTTTTCTTTTATTATACATATGTATATATAGCTATATATAAGTATCTCCAACATTTTGTCTGTAAACAGTAAAGTAAAAGTTTTCACGTAAAAATTTCTGTGCGATTTTTAAATAAATTTTACAGTTGGTTCATAGTTTTATAGCTTTCTCATTTTCATATAGCCTAGTTGACTTTCACAAATTTGACAGATACTCCCACACCATTCACCAGTCAAAGTATGTCTCTATGTATATGGGAACTTGTTCAGGAGAAGAACTTAAGTTACTTTAACTGTTTGGTTATATAATTTATAGGATATCTGCCTATATAGTAGTACAACGGGGCTACTGTAGACAACAAGGATAAGGTAAAGCAACAATTGTAAGGGCAACATGTGTATGAAGTAAACAACAAATCCAAAAAAAAAGTAGAGATTGCATCTGTTCGAGTCTTAAGAGAAAACAAAAAATAAAAAATTATTTTGGAATCTGTCCTGGTGTTAAACCTGAGTCTTTCTCCAATTTTTATTTGTCGTTCTTGAAAACCTTGTCTCTTCATTTTGGTGATGTCTGGTTATGAATATTCTGAGATTTATTCTAGTTTAGGCAACAATTTCAAGCTCCAGTTCAAAGACGAAATACAGACCTTTTTGCATTGTTCAGACCCTAACGACTATATTTCGTTGTCCTCTGTATTCATTTCGTTTTGTCTTTGCTTTCCTGTTACCATATAACCCCATCCTATAGCTTCTTAAAACTCTAATTTTTGAGTTATGCTGACGGATGAGTTTCAACATAAATTCCAGGTTATGAGCAAGTTTCGATATTGATTTTGAATTGTTGAACCGGGTTTCAACAAACGTTGAATTGCTAACCCAAGAGGCACAATATTATTTTCACGGTTATTGTTCCAAAAATCAAATGTTTAGAACAAAATAATAGAAATTTTAAAACTGGGACAACACTATCAAAAGCGACTAGCAAAAGACCAAGGACAGTAATAAACAGAAATGTGGAGGGAGTAGGAAACTGTAACAATAAAGCATGAGTAAATTTAGTACCTTTGTTTCCTTTTGGTGTTAGTGGAACACTTACATTAACAAATAGCCAATGATGACCAGTTGTCAAAAACTCAATAAGAACCATTACAAATAGACGAATTATAACGAAACACTCTTCCCCATAACTTTGTGGAAGAAGTTTAATATTTGAGTCGAATTAGTCGAGAACGACAAGGGATACAAG